>CM065310.1:5000000-6250000 GCA_033032175.1 Saturnia japonica
TCATATAGTATGCCTATCGAGAAATTTGTTCAAAAAATTAATTGCACAGACAGAACTACAGATTTATTAATATAGATAAATAAATAAACAAAAAATATTTAATTTTTTTTATTTTAAGTTTTGTAGGTTATTATTTATAGATAACATATATACAAGAATTGCTCACAACTTGGTATCAGACAGATTAGATAAGCAATCATTCTTTTTTAAACTTAATTAAAGAAATGAGGCATGGAACGACATGTAGCGAGATTAGTCAATTTACCTATATTAGTAGTAGTGTTACTTTTTAAAGTGACGTCATTGTGCCTGAATACCAAGCACAGAAACATCCAAAAACAAAGTTGACCGTCGAGAGATCGACAATCTATCGTAAAACGTCGTTGTCATTCCAGCTTGAAAGCCTCTCATTAGCTGGTTATAAAATACAGTTAACTAATATTAAATTTAATCTTTTTTTAAATAACCTTATTAATAAGATCAAAACATAATCACTAGAAAGTCAAGTCTCAATATCTAATTAGACAATGTTTCAATGTCAGTCAGACATTCCTGATAACCTTTTTATTCATTATATTATTAAACAAAACATTCATAATCAAAAGTTTTTAATTTCTTTTAACATTACATAACTTTCATCTTAATCACTACTATGAGTGAAACGGAAATGTTTAAAATAAATTATTTGATGTCCGGTATTCCAAGTATCTAAGTATCTAAAACACACATTCACACGTTAAAAAATAACACTGTTTATCTATAACTTCAAGCTATATAAAAATAACTTTTATAAGTACTAAGTAAATAAGTATAATAAAAAGATAAATAATAATTGAGAACCACAGTGGCCACACTATTGGATATACACAGATTGATCTCGTAACACGACAAACCAAAAGAAAATCTAGATGTTCTTCTATGTGTATAGTGGACGCGGTCCCTATCACTACGCTATATTACCTACCATACGCCAGCTGATTTCAAACACGAAGAGAAAAAAAACATAGACGGGTATAATATTTTTAGGATAACAGTGGTCAAGTTATAATTTTACCAGGATAAAAGTATCCCATGTGTTATTCCAGGATATAGACTGTGTTGTTAATTTCATTCAAATCTGTTTAGCCGTTTTTGCGTGATTGAGTAACAAACATCTAAACTTACACACTTTCACATGTATTATATTAGTAGCTAAGTTGCTATCTATATGACATATTTCATCTAAATCCGTTCAGCCGTTTTTGCGTGATTGAGTAACAAACATCTAAACTTACACACTTTCACATGTATTATATTAGTAGCTAAGTTGCTATCTATATGACATATTTCATCTAAATCCGTTCAGCCGTTTTTGCGTGATTGAGTAACAAACATCTAAACTTACACACTTTCACATGTATTATATTAGTAGCTAAGTTGCTATCTATATGACATATTTCATCTAAATCCGTTCAGCCGTTTTTGCGTGATTGAGTAACAAACATCTAAACTTACACACTTTCACATGTATTATATTAGTAGCTAAGTTGCTATCTATATGACATATTTCATCTAAATCCGTTCAGCCGTTTTTGCGTGATTGAGTAACAAACATCTAAACTTACACACTTTCACATGTATTATATTAGTAGCTAAGTAGCTATCTATGTGACAAATTTCATCTAAATCCGTTCAGCCGTTTTTGCGTTATTGAGTAACAGATATCCAAACATACACACTTTCACATTTATTATATTAGTAGGATTATGCGGCAGATGTATGCTTGGGCTTTCTTGTCATTTTCATCTCTCCTGTAAAGATAGTTAATAGAAAGCAAACAATTTAACTATCGAAATTTCGCCTGATTTCTTTTAGCATAAATTTAAAATATAATCGATATTATATATTAAACATAATATACGTATAGTAGCCAAGTATATTATAAGGGTACCTAAGTATACTCGTGAAAGGTGTCTAATTATGTGACAAATTACAAAAATGCTTTATTAACGAATTACTCTATAACAGAATGAGATGGTAAACTTTGTAATTTGACACGTAAATAGCCACCTTTTAGGAGTATACATAGTTAATCAGTAATATACTGAAGTACGATTGCACTAAGGTACTCGGGTATAAAATAGTAAATATAATTAGACAGAAATCCTGCCTGTTATTTACATTAGGCTCCTTACACCTTCAAACTTTCTCAGACAAAGGTCGTTTAATAAATGTATTATTAAAAGCTACTATATACTATACCATAGATACATAATTATAAAATAAAATTACCCGTATTTGATGAGTTAAAATAATTTTACTTTTCACATTTCCTTAAATATTAAGTCCTTACATATGAAATTGGCGTTTTGTACGGGAGGAATATAAAGTCTAAAATTAAAAAAAATAAATTTAACAAAATTACGTTCGGGTTAATTCTGCTGAAGTTCGAGAAGCCAAGGAATCCAGGTAAGTCTGTTAAAAAATAATATAATAAATAAAATATTTAAGTATTTATTCTTCATTATATTAAATATAATTATTTATCTCATAAATTGAAGAGCATCGCGTGAGAGTTACAGCGACAAAGCTATAGGTTATGTTCAACTAAGTCGTAAAAATAATATTTGTATTGTAAAAGGACGAGTATGTCCAGAACACCGAGTTCGGAGTAAAGCTTATTCAGTTACTTTAACTATTAATAAAAAGTCATGAAAAATTCGATTTTATTTTGGGATTTTCAAGGTGCACTGCTTGAAACCATTTATTTCGACGTTTTTCGTCTCAGGGAACATTTAAAAACATTTTGTCAGGAGTTGTGTTTGTAGTATTCGTACATAATGGTACAAAACAAGAACTTTTGAGGTTCGACATTTTCATTTTAGCGGAGGCGAGGAACAGAGAGTAAAGTTCCTCATCCGCCATAGAAAAGGGAGGATCCTCCGACCAGACGGGCGTTATGTCTGGCGGGCAGCTGCCCAATGGTTGTAATCGGGTTTTTGTATATATACTCAATTGAAGAGTTAATTTCTATAGCGCGATGTATATCTGTTCTAGTCGTATGTGACTCGATAGATGTCGCTATGTGTCGCTATGTAGATGTCGCTACATCATTATATATTTGAATATTTAACAATGACAACAAAATTACTTTAATAGATCAAAACACTGTACTTAATATTTCTTTATCAACTGCAATGAGTGAAAACTAACATTATGACGTTACCCATGCTCGGGTTTGTTCGGGAGCTGTCGGTGTGTCTTCGGTTTTGGATTCAAAAATTATTTTTTATTTTGAAATAACTTTTTAATTATTGCGAAAAAAAAATTAGTTTTGTTATAAAACTTATATATGATCTTTCCATTTATCACAATTTTTTTTTCAAAAACCTAATTGTTAATTTTCAATCAGGATACCCGAAGTAGCCGTAGATGCTGGCTGGCTGTATGACTCGCTGCTCGAAAGCTTGAGGAAGTAATGATGACGTAGCTTTGTGAAGAAGGTTGTGTGCTGACGTATCACGTCGGGGTCACCACTTTAGCGGAGGTGAGGAACAGAGAGTAAATTTCCTCATCCGCCATAGAAAAGGGAGGATCCTCCGGCCAGACGGGTGTTATGTCTGGCAGGCAGCTGCCCAATGGTTGTAGTCGGGTTCTTGTATATATACTCAATTGAAGAGTTAATTTCTATAGCGCGATGTAGTATGCGTTGTATGTGGCTCAATAGATGTCGCTATGTAGATGACGCTACAAACCTAAGGAAATTATAGTAGGGGATATGATTACATGAGAGCAATTATATACTACTTTGCAATCAAATTAGACCTTTTGTACCTCATTTAAAAGCTACAATTGTTTTGTATTTGGACAATTAAAATTAACTTTACGATAGTGGAATGTTTATCTACTTAAAATTATTTCTTTACACCTTTACACCTTTGTAGAGGGCACAAGATAATCTCAAATATGTACTATATAAAGGAGCGTTTCAGACCACGAATTACTTTTTGTAAAACGTTTACAATCATGGCACCCGTATACAAACTGAAGTCATTCGACTACGTCGGTATTGCCGAAGCTATTAGGTATCTTTTAGCTTATGGTGATATACCATACGAGAACGTAGTCATCAAGAAAGACATAGCATGGGTGGAGATGCAGAAAAGTGAGTTACTTTAATTTTGTATGCCTTTATTAAAAAAAAACTTTATTCAATCTACGCCCCAAGAAGGCTTATATGTACCTTAAATCACTCACTACACCGGTTTGAAAAACATCTCAGTTATCGATAAGAGTCATCAAAAAACTTGATCGGGTTTTGTTAAACTCTTATTTAAATACTATTTACAATTACTGATAATTATTATTTTATTGGATGTAATCTTTGTTCATCTTCACAACGTGTAATGTGTTTTTACTTTTTTTATTTTACATGACTAAGTTAGCAAGCAAGTATACGACTCGTCTGATGGTTAGCGGCTACCGTGTCCTATGGCAGAGCGTTGCCGAACTTTGTTTTTTTTTTTTTTTCTAAAACACAAATTTGTGGACTCTCGGTCCACACCCTTTTTTAAGTGGGTGCTTTTATAATATTAACATTAAAAATTGCCATGAAAAAATATTCACTTGCAAATGCAGCTATGTACTTCAACTAAGTGAGTTTTATTTGTCGAACTTTATCTCGCCTATCCCAAAGAGCTCCAGAATGATGATATAGTGAAAGTAAGTTTAGAATGAATCTCGTGATGCATTTACTGATAGATACCGGGCACGACAGATTTTAAATTTGAAGATGGTAATTTGATCCCTAGACAATTATACTAGATTCGATCAAGGGTTCATTTTTGCATTCATCGAAACTTATTACGTTATCTTTTTCGTTTAAAAAAAATGCAAGTTATATTCCTATGTAAAATCCAACGACTCATCATAAATGTACGAAGTCCTAAGCAATTCAAACCAACTACAAATTAAGTTAACCCAAACAAAATTTAAACACGTATCTTTAGTAAGTTTAATCCAATACAGAGGTCAGAGAAAATTTCCAAAATGTATAAACTAAATATGATTACTGATTTTATTATCTTCCAGCTATACCATTTGGCAAATTGCCAGTGTTGGAAGTTGATAATAAGATATTGTTCCAAGGCGTGCCAATCAGTTGGTATGTTTCAAAGAATATTGGACTTACCGTTAATGATACGTTTGAAGAGGCTGAACTAGGCTCAATCTCTACATCTGTGTTTGAGTTAGGCGAAAGTAAGTAATTCATGTTAAACAAGTGTAAAGTAATAATCATTGATTATTTTTTTATTTGATGTGTTTTTATGAGGTGTTTCAAAGGTTTTTTTCTGACTAAATATATTGTTATCCTTAGGGGTCTTAAAAACTAGAGCCTCTGACGGCTTTGACAGCTTCACCGAGGCTTGGGGGCGAGCGCTTAAGGCCCTCAGCCGCAAAAGCATGGGTAACATGCACGCAAGGGTGCCAAAGTAGCCGGGCCTCGGCTTAGGCTGTTGCCTCTATTGCAATGAGGTCACGATCTGACTAATTCCTTATCAAAATCAAAATAATCTTTATTCAATTTAGGCCCTAAGAAGGCACTTATGAATGTCAAAACACTACTGTTTAGTCCCTACAGGTGCAAGGTTAAATATGTGGACTGTATATTATGAGCTGGTATATTAAAACGTAACAATTCGCACGCGTATATCGCCTTGAGCGTCGCTCAACTGAGTGGCTCCCGCCGCGCTGTCGGCATCAGCGGTGAAAGGTGCGCCGACACTACTGCCGGTTCGGAAAATATCCCAGACATCGAAAAGAACCAGTAAGAAACGCCATCGGGTTTCTTTTTTTTGTTAACTGTACAAATTTTAATATAACATTTACAATAATAATATATTAGTGGATGCACAGAGAGGGAGTCACTTCCAAACACCACTATCATTCACATAATGATCCAGCCTATAATAACCTTTTGACAGTAAAACCCGCTTGACATGGTCCTTGAACTTGTTGTCAGGTAAATCAGTAATGTGCTTCGGGATCTTGTTATAGAACCTAACACTATTACCTAAAAAACTTTTATTAGTCATACTAAGTCTAAAACACGGTACGACTAATTTATCCGTAGAAAATTGAATGTAATGTATATATGTATTTAGTAACCTAAAATTATGGTCTACACTAACTAGCGTAAAAAAGAAAAGAAGGTCCCTTACAGAACCTAGTTTCAAAGGTCAATGAATCATCAACTTGAATACTTCTGAAATTTTTCAAATTTGTTTATATGGTAAAGTCATGCGTTAGATTGTGAGGAGAATCGAAACCTCCAAAAAGATTCTCATCAAATTAAAAATTTTAGAATAATAGATTTTTCCATGTTTAAAATCACAAACACGTCACCGACTGGCGTAGTGATCACACAGTACTTTATATTTGATAGAGATAAAGGGAATGTCTAGAGAAGAAACTTGTGCCCAGCAGTATAATAAATACATGCTTGTATTAATAATATATAATTACCTTGAAACAGAAGTCTTCGACTGGTACCTCGAGGAAGATAAATATGTAAAGCAAAAATTGGAAATTGAATTGGAAGAACATGTCTTTCCTAAATACCTTACTGATTTTGAAGCAATTGCGCAGAACAAAGGAGGATATTTTGGAGGAAAGGTAAAATGTAATATTAGTTTGACTTATTTCTTCGAATTTTATGTCATTAAAACTATATTTAACGTCTTTCTTAATCGACTTCATCTAAAGACGGGAGGTTACTCATTTCGAATAAATTTATAAATTTATGGATGTTCAGCTTTAACTTCTTTGTTTATGAATCGACTTGGATGATTCTTTTTTTTGTTGGATAAGGGATACCTAAAGGATGGTCTCATTTTAATTCCATTGTCATAGATACACAAGGGAACTCTTCCAAATCATTGAACTTGGTTTTCTTTTTTGTTAAAAATTGTCTTGTAATTAAACATTAAATTTGCAAAGTTGCAAATGGCATAGTGAATAATGAAATTCAAACCAGGAAATGGCGATATCTTTTATCCCTTAAATTATCAAAAAATTTCTCCATTTATTTTAGCTTGAAAGTGTCTATCAAACTGGTCATCTTTATGTAAATTGAATGAATTAGTGAACCATAAAAACAGTAGGATAGAAATGACAAGGAATTTAAAGTGAATTTTATGCTAATTTCGAAATTTAAAAATCTAAAATATATTAGGTCCTTACATATGAAATTAGCGTTTTGTCGTACTGACCACTCTAATCTGAAATATCTCCTCTTTGGTTAAGAATTCGAAATTCAAATTTATATATTCATTTAGCTGGTACATTTGAGTTTTGAAAACAGTCATTCATTTGTTTTTCCTCATTATTTTTTTCTTTGGCGTCGCTTATTACCGCATAATGAAAAACATGAAATATCGGTATATTTACGAGTACGAGTTCTACCATGGCACGAGTGCTGCATAAACAGCTTGAAGGATTAATGATGTGTACGGTGCTGGTGTCGCAAAAGAAAGCACGGTACGTTTTTGGTTTGAACGTTTTCGTTCTGGAAATTTCGACCTTCAGAACCAACCCCGTAAACGGTCGGAGACCAAAGTGGAAAATGAAGAATTAAAGGCTATTGTGGAAGCGGATCCGTCACAAAGCACTTCAGAGATAGCTGCAGGCTTCGGGGTAAGTGATAAAACTGTATTAACCCACTTGAAGCAAACGGGAAAGAAAAAAAAGACTTGAACAATGGGTACCTCATGAATTGAGTGAATCGAACTTGCAAACACGCGTCGACTGTTGTGTTACTTTGCTCAACCGACACAATAATGAAGGAATTTTAAATAGAATCATTATTTGTGATGAAAAGGGGATACTGTAGGATAATAGGAAGTGCTCGTTGCAATGGCTGAACCCTGGAGACCCAGCCAAATCCAGCCCTAAACGAAAATTGACTCAGAAAAAGTTACTTGTGAGTGTTTGGTGGACTAGCGCTGGTGTCGTTCACTGCAGCTTTCTAAAATCTGGCCAAACGATTACAGCAGATCTCTATTGTCAGCAACTGTAAACCATGAAGGAAGAACTAGTTGCTAAACAACCGAGATTGGTCAATCGCTCTAGGCCACTGCTGCTTCACGACAACGTAAGACCACACACTGCACAACAAACAACCACTAAGTTAGATGAGCTACAATTGGAATGTCTGCGATATCCGTCGTACTCCCTGGACCTTTCTCCAACAGATTACCATTTTATCCGGAATTTGGACAACATCTTACAAGGAAAAAAATTTAACTCCGATGCGGCATTCCAAACCGCCTTCAAAGAGTTTATTGATTCTCGCCCCCATGGTTTTTTTAGTAAAGGGATTAATGAACTACCTATGAGATGGCAAAAGTGCATAAATAACAACGGTGCATACTTTGATTAATGAAATATATTTAACAGAAAAAAATTGACTTTCAATTCCTCGCGTACAAAACGCCAATTTCATATTTAAGGACCTAATATATTTCTTCAAAGCGTAGAGAGCAGAATAATTAACGTTCATTAGTATTTATCTTCTGTACTCTTTCTTCTTCTTATTCGATGGTAACGTGCGATTGTTCACAATTATGCTAACGTGATATGCATACATTATTTTTATAATCTTCATAAGCTTAAACAACGCTCTAACAAGATGGTGGTACCTTGTTAAATTGATTATGGAAGTTTTATGGCAAATTAAAATGCATATTTTTGGCTATCGTTTATAATCCACTTTACTTGTGCACAATAAGTGCTAGCACGCACCGGTAATATTTTCACTGTAACTTTTTCGTCGCCCTTGTCCTGTTTTATGGATATTAACGGAGATGCCCGTACGTTACGACGTGACAAAAGCCACTCGTGCGCGCTGGCTCTAATTCAAACTACACACCTTAAAATTCCACCAGTATTACCTAATTTATGATAAAGTAATACGAGTTTATCATTTAAAATAAAAATCACAACAAGCAAATTAAACCCCGCCAGAAACTTTAACGTATGTACTGCACATATTCAAAAAGCAGTCAAAGATTTGCTCAGCACATTCCGCATTGAAATCCATTTATTTATGAAGGAAACCGTTTCTCTTGATCTATATTTATATATAAACCTATATATACAAATAATAAAATTGAAGTGTCTGTTTGTAATGCCAAAATAATAACTCTTTACTAAATGCATTTACAAATAACAAAATAAATACAATTTTTAAATTTTTGTCTGTCTGTCTGTGTTTTTGTTTATTCCTCCTAAACTCCAGAACGGTTGGACCGATTTTAACGGGCTTTCGCTGGAAAATACCTGACGTTATAAGGAACAATTCATGTTACTTTTATTTTAGAAATATAGTTAGAATTCCGCGCAAATAAAATAAATTAAAGTAGCAGTGTTCAATATGAAATTTCCCGCGAACGAAGTCGTAGGCACAGCTAGTTTATAAATAAGACATTAAATGCTTGTGAACGTCACATAAATTAATAATAAATATTCGATAAATTATTTTTAAGATAAAAATGATTACATTGTTTTTTCTTTCAGAAAATATGTTGGTCTGATATTTGCTTCGCTGGCATCCTCGTAACTGTGCAAAGTGTATGGAATAAGGACTTACTGCAAAAACAATATCCACTGTTGTATCAGATCTTTAAGGACGTTCATAACATACCCGCCATCAAAACTTACGTCACGAAATACGTTCCCAATTACAAATAATAATCTATTTCAAATTAATCATATATTGATATTTATTATATTGAATAATAAAAATACATTAATGTAGTAGTTTATATACACGTACATATTTATTTAAAAGATGTATTATAGTATTTTATCGTTGATAATTTCCAATTTGTACATATTTTCCATATATGTATATCATAATATAATATTACAATTAAAAAATGTTGGGGTGTATGTATTAAATGATTTTGTTTTATTAATTTAAAAATGTTTTATGCCTTTCCCAAACGAATCTATAATACATAATATAATCGTTTTAGAATGTGTAGAAACTACTAAAAGAATATGAACGTAGTTTTTAGATTAATATATTACTGAACAAAAGGGAGAGCACACCGGCTACACTTCGTTAGTTACGCTTTTCCATAGGAGCCAAGCAATACTCATAACACCTGATAACACTTCGTTCCAGGGAGGTATATATAATTCCTTAAAAATTATACATAATAGAAATCTTCCTAATATTGTGTATGTATGTAGTTAGTTGTTATGTGTGGTTATGTGTTGTTATGTAGTGTGTATGTTGGCATGTTTGGATGTTTGTTACTCAATCCCGCAAAAACGGCTCAACGGCTTCGGATGAAATTTATTTAGCACACAAATAGTCTATAAACATAAATTAATACATAAGGTACTTTTTATCCCGATAAAAGTCTTAGCTTAACCAGTTGTTATCTTACAAATATAATAAATGAAAAAAATTGTATATTTGTTACTCAATTACGCAAAAACGGCTGAACGGATTTGAATGCAATTTATCACACAGATAGTCTATAACCTGGATAAACAAGGATACATTTTGTTCTGGTTAATGTTATAGTTTGACCTCTGTTATCAATTCGTCTATAAGCCTAAGCCTAAACCTAAAATTATTCCGTTGTGGTAAAATTCGTTAGATTGTTTGAACTGTGATCATAAGGCATAAGCCGAAAAAACGAAGAGAGTGGGCCGTTGCAGCGGTTGGCAAGTGCTAAAAACAAATAATTATTCGTTGATAATTCATACGCAACTCAAACTTAAAACTTAACATAAACTTAAACTTAAACCTAAACCTAAACCTTAACTTTAACCTAAACCTAAACCTAAGATTAAACCTATTCCATTGTGGATATATTGGTTAGATTATGTTTGATCTGTGATTATAAGGCACGAGCCGAGCAAGCGAAGCGAGAGAGCTATGTCAGCAGACGGTGTGTGCTTGAAACAAATGCTTATTCGTTGTAAATTCCTATAAAACTCTTAGACAGACATAACAATAAAATTAAAATAATAATTTTTAGAAACGATTTGTATCCGCGCTTTTTCCTACACATGGAGGTTACCCTTCACCCTCCCTCATGCTTTCACATCATTAAATTCAGCGGCATTTTTTCAATAGCCCAATCTATTTTAGTTTTTTTAACAATTATCGTATAGTTTACGTCAACTAAACCTAAACCCAAACCTAAATATATACCTAAACCTAAAACTAACCCCAACCTTAAACCCAATTCTACATCCATACCTAACAAACCTAAACCCAAACCTAAACCTAAACCTAAATCCATACCTAAACCCAAACCTAAACCCAATCCAAAACCCAATCCTAAACTCAAACCTAAACCTTAACCGAAACATAAATCTAAACCTAAATCCATACTTATACCCTAACCTAAATACAAACCTAAACCTAAACCCAGACATAAACCCAAACCTAAACCCATTCCCAAACCAAAACCCAAACCTTTTTTTTTTTTTTTTTGACGTGGAGATACCCGTCATGGGTACACACCCGCCCGGGGGACGAGTGGTTATGTGAGACTCCTACTCAGAGAGAGTGTGCTGCGCCGTATCCTCCACAGCCCCGTACTCATGGCACGCAGTTGTGGGTCCCCTTCTGGCTATTCGGTGCAGGTACCATCCGAAGCAACCTCCTCTATGTGCCGGATGACACGCGAGGTAAGTATGCGTTCCAGCATTTTTCTCACGTCATCCAACAGCACCAGGGGACGATAAGACGACGGGCTGTCCGAAGGGTGACCCTCCTTCGTAAAAGGCAGAGTCCGCCCCACCTTCCAGAGCTTCGGGAACCGTCCGGGCGACAAACAATGGTCGAACAGCTTCCGAAGCTCTCCCTCCATATGGCCTAAGGCCACACTCAGCAATTGGCCCGGTAGTCCGTCCGGGACAGGTGGCCTCTGCTTGTTGCGGAGGCGCTGCACCTCCGGCCTCATCTCCTCATCAGTGATGTAATGGGGTGGTATCAGCTCCTCCGCAACAGAGCCCTAATCAAACATGGGAGGTGGGGAGCGCCGGAGGGTCGGGCAATAGTGTGTTCACAACCCTCGTCAGGACGTCTGGATCAAGAGATTCTGTTAGCGAGGGCGCCTGCCCCCGGAACTTTTTCCAGGCCACCTGGTCCCGATCCAGGGTCCTGGGGAACTCCTCCCAACTTTCCTCCATAGCCCAGGTGATGGCTACCTGCAAGGACTACATAAGGCACGCCAACTGGTTTGTTGATTTATTGATATTGATATAACTACCTATTGTAAATTATCTGGATTATAAAGTTTGCTAAGAGTGAATTCTTTCAAAGTGTGGTAAATTTTCAAATTCTTTGAAAACACATGTGGTGACCCCGCCTTGATATGAACACGCAACCTTCTGACTTTTTGACAAACTTCATACCAATTGTAATGAATTTAGGTAAAGAGATACATTAGACCATGGAGAAGGAGATAGACTCCCTTAAATAAACTTGATGAAAGGAATGACGGAATGAAATAGAGGATGAAAGTTCTAATGAAGAACCCATATTATCTCAAATTAGGGAGGTGAAAATTCATATTTATGCTTTTGGTAAGAAATAAAAGCGGTTTCGAGTTTTTCAAAAACTTTCTCTCAAGCCGGTACAATAAGTGTAACTTTAATATTTTTTTGAAGTTTAATTGGGACGGTTAATTTACTGAATTTATATTGGCATGTAATTACAATAGAACACACCATGGTGTCATGGTCATGACAAACCCATCCGTGATTTTATTTTGGTCTATCGTGTTCCGAGGTCAGCCAGTGTATATGCAGGAACATAGCGGGGTAGTAGGGATCACGTCCACCATACACAGTAACAAACCCATCTATGATTTTCTTTTGGTCTATCGTGTTCCGAGATCAGCCAGTGTATATATATTCAGGAATATATCGGAGTATTAGGGATCACGTCCACCATACACATAGTGACAAACCCATCTATGATTTTCTTTTGGTTTGTCGTGTTCCGAGATGAATCTGTGTATATCTAATAATACGCAGACGAAGTTGCGGGTACAAGCTAGTAAGCTATATTTTCTTAGTTAATGAAACATACTAAATAAGCAGTGATGATAATTCGGAATCAATTCGGAAAAAGACTCTTTTGGGGTACTTAAACGGCTTACACTGAGCACATAGGAGTACACAGTACATAGGAGATATATTAAATTAATGTACTACATATTACTTGTAGATCTTGAAAAACCTACAAAAAATTTTACTACACCATATTATGTATATCTTCTAAGGATCACACCCAATAAGCATATTTTGCCTTAAAATAACTGGAGGACGGTAATCCACGCGGGCGAGACCGCGGGCACAGCTTGATATATGTAAATTATAACTTGAATCCTATTTAATACTAACGTAGTGGACAAAGATTCATTTACAATAACAATAACAGATTAGCAATAAAATTTAATATTATTATGGTTATATTTTTTTTTTTATATTATGCAGTTCTCTTCGTATTTTCACACTTTCCATCCCTATTAAAACATTTCCTCGGGCCGTGCGCAACAAACCACCTTACTGTTTATTACCAAGGTTTTCTCTTGTCGCCGCATTCTTAGGGTGTGGTGCTATTTAACGCGGTTTTTATTTTTTCTGAAACTTAGATTAATTAATATTAATGAATTAAGCAGATCGATGGACCCGTCAGTGAGACAGCTTTCTTTCCCATCAACTCTTCAGATACAATAAAGATTTTTAAAGGAACAAACTTTATTATCTTAAAAGATATAAATAATAAGTGGATGTTAATGAAAATAAATTAATATCTTCACTACAAGTAGGATGCAAACATTGCGATTCCTAAAGAGGTATTTCAGGTCTCGATGATCTGGAAGTGGTCCACGTAGAGAAAAAAGAAATTGGAGATCATTGAGATATAAAAGGGTGTTACCAATAGTGTATCTCATTTGAGCAGGTTGTGACTTTAATTTTGGCTTTTCATGAATTAAGTAATCCAATGTACGTTCAAGGGGATCAGGGAATATAGTCAGAGTATCTATCCAAAACGGAGAAACATGGCAAGTTGTCTATAAGACAAAAAGATTGGGAGCCTCTGATGTAGACTTTTTTGCTATATCAAGTGCGCGTATCGTAAAAAATACTTACTCTTTTTTAGGAACTCGGTATTAAATCATCAGTACAAATATGATGTATTTATTGTATTTTATTTATTATAGCATGACAGCAGCGACTTGGCTGAATCATTGATCTCTTGGTGGTCATCACTGTTTTTTTTTAGTATACTGTGAATATCAGGCAATGAACCGTCACTTTGCCTTGCTACTAATTAAAAAAAAGTTGGCCGTCACAGTACGCCTGGTAGACGTCAATCATCTTAGTGAATATTAAAAAAAAACAGCGGATGATCCCGAAACACGACAAATCAAAAGAAAGTCACTCTGAAGATGTTTATTTTATTACTTAAATGTACTTTGAATATGGCAAAGAGGTGATTGATTGGTTGCCTGACTGACTGATACAAGACACAAGATGATTAATGTATACATATACAAGATTTCAAATTGAAAGGTGCGCAAGGTACGTTGCGCATAAAACGTAACGCTTTTTTTTAACGCTTTTATAAATGTCACTCCTCAAAAAATTGCCATATGAAATTATACCTTATATGAATATCGATTCTTAAGGAGTAAACTCCAAAAAAACGAACTCTGCTCCACACCGCCAACTGCCAACTTTGGGCCAAAGCGTCACCAGAACAACATCGAGTCCAACAACCGGTCTGACCCGCCGCATTAGATGTTTGCCATCAAATATCACTTTATTATATGTTCTGCTATTATTTTTAATACATTATGCTCCTCGCTATAATTGGCAGCTTACGGTTTTGTCCAACGCAGCCCTTAAGTGATATAGCAGTAAATGGATCTAGTTTATTCGCCCTCTACTTTCCCGCTGGGTGTAGTTGTAACTAATACTTATGAGACAGGGCTGACTAACATGTGGTCAGAAATTAATTAACCAGCTTAACCAACACTTTTACACTAGCTGTGCCAGCAGCTGCGCTCGCATGGACTACAGAATACCGTCGATTGTACACACGCGCGGATCGTGCTGCCTCCTCTACCAGTTATCTTAAAGACAAAAATGTTTATTTCAGGTTTTCCTTATAAGATAGACATAAATGCTCTCGCTGGCTTTTTTGTACACATCTACAATTATGTACTATATTAATTTGATATAATATTATATATTATAAGGTTTATATTATGTATTTAGGTTTATTTATATAGCTTATATAAGAAACCCAAAATCGTCGTTTTTCTGAATTGATTTTTATTGACGCGAGAATCTAATTATTTTTCTAAAATAAAGGTAATTAAAGTTACTCCTTATAACATCAGCTATCTGCCAGTGAAATTCCCGTCAAAATCGGTCCAACCATTTCGAAGATTACCCGGAAAAAACAGACGGACAACCAACAAAATTGGTTTTTTGGTATAGGTATCGTATATAATTTCATATGCATGTGGTAAAAAGCTGTTATTTTAACATTATAAACGTGTGTTTGTAATTTTATTAATTGTATCGATTATTTATGTATTTGTATCGATGGAAACTTTAGACTTACAGTGGTAACTGTATGCAGCAAAAATCTAGATTTGTGAATTACATACTACAACAGTATTTCTTAAGCCTTCAGGATTTCTCACTCTGTTTTCCGACACCGTCAGTATTACCAAATTCAAATAAGGAAAATTCCAATATCCAAAAAAAATCTTGGTACACGACGCGATGAGACTCTAACCTACGGAAATCAAAATGATATTACACCGGTATATAAACCACTCGACCATCACAGCTCTAAATAAATTGCCAAAATAATGATGATAACATTGAGTAACACACACACACACACACACACTCACACACTACACACACACACACAAACACACACGCGCGCGCGCGCGCGCGGATATATAAACTTATAATACATGCACACTAGCACACTTACATATATAAGTACACCACTAATTACCATAGACACCATCAATTGCATAAATTAATCAATTATAAATATGCGTTTACATTCTTTTTTTGTAGTATCTATTGTTAGTAGTAGTATTGGTAGCATTATTATTATTTTTAAATATTTTTTCATTTGTTTGTTTTTTTTTTATTTTAGTGTCTCTTTCTTTTATTATATTAACACGTTAGAATTGAGAATGACAAGCGAATATTTCTATTTTGGAGGCATACCGACTGCGAAGATACAGGGTACCTTAGTTTAGTAGTGAATAGCTCACAAAAGTGTCATTTTATGTTATTTTTTATTTGTGTTTCTAGGCGTAAATTAGTTGTACTTTTTGCATAAATAAAATTATAAAATTATTAATTATTAGTAATGTTGAGAACTGAACAAAAATAAAAGACATCTAAATAAGGCACGTTTTTCCCTTGATATGTTAAAATCTTTTTCAGGTAAACGAACATAATCTATATATTAGCACGTGAATCAAAAACTTTCTACCCCTTTTTAAGCGTATTGCGTGCATAGAAGACTGAGATTTGGCATGGTTATAGTTTATACGGAGGAGTGCAGAAAGCTAAAATTTATCTATAATATCTGTTACTAATATATTAAATTAAATAAATTAATACTGCGCATCCAAACCTTTCAAGTGCCATTGAACTTAGACCCCCAGAAATATTGACATTGTCACTCAAAGAAAAGTGACAGCAAGTTATGTAGATAATACTCATTGTTTAGGTTCATGAATATCTACTGCAAATGTCAAAACAGAAAATAGTCTATGATCAAAAAGCCGCTGGTCGAATTTCAACATTAGGGCGATCTCTAGTAATAGTTAATTCACATAATTTATTTATATCTATTTCATTTGTAACTATGCGTTTTAGGATAATAGGCCATAATTGCCGAAATTATAATGAGACATGTAGGTTTATTTATATCACATAATCATAATTTTTCGGCAACCCTGTACTAAGTAATTGTGGGCACAATAAACTGACCCCGACACCTGTGGACCTCTCGAATAATGGATGAATTGTCTAATTACATTTACTGACGGTAGGGTTTTGACCTCTATGTTATCAGACAGATGAGTTGCGACATAATCACTGTTCTGTTATAAAAACATTGCGATTCGTAGATTTGTTATAAATAAAATAATAAACAGTTATTTTATCGAATAACTTAATATAATTTATTTAAAAAAAATCTAAGTTATCTGATTTATTTTGTATAATAATTGCACAATATCACTAATATAATAAATGTGTTAGTGTGTATGTTTATGTGTATTTTAATCATGTGAAAACGGCTTAACGGATTTAGATAAAATTTGTCACATAGCTTAACCAGTGTTATCCTACAAATATAATAAATGTGAAAGTTTGTATGTTTGTTACTCAATCACGTAAAAACAGCTGAACAGCCCGTACTAAATAATTTGCATACATCATAGGGTCGATAAAAAATTAAAGAATTTTAAAAGTAAATATTATTATAAATTTTGTTCCTATTCTTCTTCCTGTCCAAGTCCTATTTTATATAAAAATAACTTGTAACGAGGTGAAAAGATTGATCAGTTAGCACATTTATCATCGGGACTAAACTGCCTATGATGCAATGAACTTAACGGGTGTTGTAACTTTCGGAGTTTCTTTTCATACACCTCATAATAAGTCTAGCTTAAGAGTTTTTAGTGGGAACAACTACTAATGCGCGATTGCATGGAGTGTATCGCGCAAACAAAAATTACATTAATTAATGTAATTTTCTAGTAAATATCTTTACAGTTTTTTTTTTATAAATAAACATATAATATCAATTACTTAAATGATGTCTCAGTCGGTATTGTGTACGGACACTGCGTCGATCGACGTGAGTTCGAATCCCTGGAATGAGCCTATGTATTCGGTAAACTTAAACATCGTGATAAAACCATAACATGGTGATAGGGTTTTTTCAAATGCCCGCCTGGTTAGCTACCACCCTCAAGTTGAAAACCTGAGGCCAAACACCAATAGGTGTGTTCCGGCAGCTGCATTTGAGAGCCAGTTTTCCACCAGTTATAGCGTGCCACCATCTTGGCCACATCTTCATTTAAAATCAGGCAAGACTGTGGTAAAAACCTATGACAATCACAAAATACCGAAAAATATACTTTTAAGATACTCGTAGGTATGTCATGTCAATATTACTTTTAAATACAGAAGACTTCAGACGTGTACAGACACAGGGACGCGTCAAAATAAAATGATTAAATATGCACCCCTGGGCTTCTTATCGTTCTTAATCTATTTCCTCACTACCAACAGACAAGCTAAATGACAATATCTTAATGTTTTTATTACATTGCTTGTAGGTCAAACATTTTTACTATCAAAATTTAAATTGTTATTTTTCTTTTAAGGTACTTAACTAGTTGTATTATCTCTATTAAACAATATTTAAGCATAAAACCAACAAAAAATAAATCAGGAGAAGAAATAAAAAGAAGCAAGAATAATATCTCTGCTTGTTTAAGCGTCTGTATCGTGGTGAGTGTTCTAGAGCTGTTCAACCTAATTATCTCTTGTCCCTTTCATAACAGAACCACACGCACTTGACTCCCGAGTCACTACTTTACGGTAACATACGCCTCGGCGTGAAAAACATAAAGTGAAGAAATTTGAGCAAGCCGAACATGACAACCACGACTAGTGTTGGAGTGTAAATTCCTTGGTGGCCACCGTTATTGTTGTATTGCATTGTCACGTCAGATACAGTGACATCACTTTTACGGGCTACAATAAAAAAAAAATCTGTTTATGCACGCTGCGTACATTACCTTCAATGTAGATGAAGACATGAAACAAAATAGCGTGACTGAAACTTAAAAACTCCGTGTATTGATGCTATCGCTAATATCTCCATCGTCCACAATTGAAACTTCCTACAGCTATAGAAAACGACCATTGTCTACGCCTTTTGACTAGTGAGAGAGATACGATGGCGGTAAGATAAAACGCCTTTTAAAATGTTCCGTTTAGAGTTAAGACGCCTGTGTTGCTATTGCTATGAAAAAAGCAGTAGGCGTTTTCTTGTTAAATGTTATTGCACCCTCTATGTTATATCCGACTATTTATTTTATGGGTGTTTGTATACCAACATGATAACGTCAATTTTATTGTTGCTGGGTAGTAAACTCGAGCAACCAATTATCTAGATGTTTTTGTTATGGTTTATGTAGATCAATATGATGAAGTGAAATACCTATTGATGGATATTGAACTCATGATACCCATCGTTGTGTTTAGATTACCAAGCTAGTATTAAAAATAAATAGTTTATAAAACCAGTAATTCATGCTATCTGCAGGCATTTTAATTTTTGTACCACCGCCGCCGGTCAGTTATCTTGCAAGCTTAAGATGTAGTACCAATTTTAAATAAAAATAAATCCATAGGTAATACTTTTTTCACAACTAAAATAATTTACATGAAGTATATTTTTCTTTTAAATAACTATGATAATATGTAGACGTTTTTGTACCTAAAGCTCTAAAACGAGCTCGTCGTCGTTTATATATTTTCTAATCCTAAAAACGATGTAGGGTCCATTACACGGCCTAATGGACGTCAGAGTACCGTATGAGAAATGAAAAACGCGATGTACATACACCCTTTATTTATGAGGGGAAAAGATGCAATCACTCTCACGGGACGTGTCGGCCTGTGTTGTTTACGAAAACAAGGCTCGAAGGACTCATTTATAAAACCGGTATAAAATTTATAATTTGATTTATTTTTTGATTAAAAAAATGTACCACTTTAGTCTAGTTATCAATACTAGTGGAAGAGTTTTTATTTATTTTTATAAATGCTAATCTCTGTAACTACCAGTTGGATTCGAAAAGTTATTTTGTATATTATAGCCAGATTCACGTTGAATAGTAAAGGCTATCGAACATTAGGTTGCAATTCTCTGCTAGCTATTTAAATATTGATTTTTGTTAAGTAACTCGGAAGTGGAAGCCGTACCGAACTGCTTTTTCCGCGTGCGGTAGTTTAATGGTTAATGGAACGTAAATACAATGTTCTACAAAAATATTGGTCTTAATACGTCTTATATTTAAAAAATGTCCGCGATTGATTTGGCCTATCTTTATACATATGCCACAATAAAAAAATATTCAAGGTTAAAAATTTATTTATGAGCATTATTTTTATGCATGGCATATTAATCCTTACGATCACAAATTTATGAAGTTAAATTTTGCCCTTTATAGCATGTTATTTGGGATCATAGTTAAGGAGATAACGAAAAATTCAAATAATTTATACTTGCGGGATATGAAAACAATTATGAAAGGCCGAGATAGCGGCGCGGTGTTTGTCGGATAAAATTAACACGGCAAGGAAACCGTGGGACACAGTTAGTATAGCCATATGGGTCTAGTGAAAAATGACAAATTTCGTTGTCCAGTAGGTATTTGGTTTCTTACTGTATTACTAGTCTGGTATTATTTGAGCTTAGGAGAAAATGTTTTTGTGTTGTAAACTACAACGGAGGGCATAATATGCAGCAATCGTCATAGAAGAGGCTTGAAAACGTTGCATTTTGGACAATTGTTAAGAATGTTTTAGAGTCGATTATAAAATATAGGATTCAGAAACTTCCCTGGCAAATTTTTACTCAACCGTGGGAAATCTGATTTCAGTCCAAGTAAAAATTTATTTTTCTATTATAACTATCTAAACGTTATGTAATCTTAATCTTCTACAATATAGAAAAGGATAACTGACTGACATTTCAACGCACAAACCAAACTACCGAGCCCAGGACGGTGCAAATTTGCATGCCAGTTCCTTTTGTACTGTTGTGGCGACATCTACATAGCGACATCTGTCGAATCACATAAGACGCATCGTACTATCCTACATTGCGCTATTGAAATTAACTCAATCGTTGAGTACATATACAAGAACCCGACTACAACCGTTGGGCAGCTGCCCGCCAGACATAACACCCGTCTGGTCGGAGGATCGTCCCTTTGCATTAGTTCTTCTACACTGGCGACCCCGAGCATGAACTTCAGCGCAACCTTCTTCGCACAGCTACATCATGACGTCATCATCACTTCCACAAGCTTTCGAGTAGCGAGTCATACAGCCAGCCAGTATCCACGGCTACTACGGGTATCCTGACCACCAGCATGCAGTGGGCGGCGCATTCCTGGTCATCACCCACAGCCTTCTCAGCGACCTTGGCACAACAGCACACTGCACTTCGGCCGGTCAGCAAGCAGAGACGCACTTCTCTCCTGGTCGACGCAGCAGCCAGTCACTACGCAGCACTGCAACACTCCGACTCACTGGAGCGAGCATTCTTGCAGCATCACCCCGACTCACTGGGGCATCGCATCACTTCGACTCACTGGGGGCATCACCCCGACTCACTGGGGCATCACCGCAGACAGTTCCGACTCACCGTGAACTATGCGGCATCTGGTTCCGACTCACTGGAACATTCAACTGGCCCGGCAAGCATCACAAGATGTATGGACGACTCAACCTGCTATCGACCTCCGGTCTCGCAGGGGAGTGATGTGGCGACATCTACATAGCGACATCTGTCGAGTCACATAAGACGCATCGTACTATCCTACATTGCGCTATAGAAATTAACTCAATATTTGAGTACATATACAAGAACCCGACTACAACCGTTGGGCAGCTGCCCCGCCAGACATAACACCCGTCTGGTCGGAGGATCCTCCCTTTGCAATAGTTCTTCTACACTGTAAATGAGCATTAGTTAGGATTTTTGGAAATCCAAAGGGATGATAATTTATATGCTTATCAAGCAATTTTTGAAGATAAATCTATGAAAATAAGTAATTATTTACACAACATTAACTCTCTATTTTATCCCCACTATACAAAAACATTTGACTAATAAATTCAGAGGCATGTTTTGCTAATGGCAAGATTTGGAAACCGCAGCAAAGACAAAAGCGGATCTGTTACTTGAAGTGGACCCAAACTGTCTCTCACGTCCCTAACGCATATTTAATTAGGATTTACAAGCTTAGTATTAAACAAAGAACATTGTTGTTCAGCTTAAATCAGATATGTAATCAGGTTTTAATTAGGGGGTCAAATTTCACAATGACTGTGCATTGTTCGCAATGTATATAAAATTTGTAGGCCATTGGTAACCATAACTAATTGAACAAAATGATTTCATTTAGAATATACAAGCAATTACGTAATATAATAATTGTTTATTTATAATAAAACACCAACAAGATTTACATTCTGACAAATTATAAGGTTACAGATGAAAAAAGACTCTAAACAAATGCAATCTTAATTATGGAGTTTATGACATGATTACACATGATGAACATTTAAAATAATTGATTAAAAAAGAGCACGAATGAATTTTGAAATGTAATCAGAGAAATCAAATAAACTTTAATAAATTAAAATACAAATATATTCTAATTATAGAGACAAATAGATTTATATTTTTCAAGGCTATTCGCGAAGATATCTAGACCTGACTTTTTAGACTCAGCATTATAACGTGATACAATTCTATACAACGGACAGAAAAGCCCCAAGTTTGTTCGGGAATTATTAGTAGTGTATATATTATAACGAGAAGCTCTGGCAATATAAAGGATCAAAAATGACAATTTGTCCAAAGATGGTAATATGACAAGTCTAGTGGGAGGACTGGCTCACAAGTGCAGCTGCCGGAGCTTGACGACGTACACCTATATCAGTGCTCTACTGAACCAGCATTGCTTCATAGAATAGTATTTTTTATAATAGTATGGAAAAGTGATGACACTATACATAATGGTATAGTATAATACAAAAACAATAACAACGATCGAGAGAAAATCAAATAAAAAAAACCTTTATTCTAAACACTACTGCCGGTTCGGAAAATATCCCATACATCGACAAGAACTGTTAAGAAACTCGATCGGGTTTATCTCTTTTTCCAACAATACAAAAGTGTTAATATAAAACAATAATAATAATTAAGTAGGTGGACAGAGAGGGAGTCACTTCCAGATATCACTAGTATTCACATAATGATCCTCTCTAAAATAAATAACCTTTGACAGTAATACCCGCTTACCATGATCCTTGAACTTGTTGTCCGGTAAATCAGTAATATGCTTCGGGATCTTATTATAAAACCTGACACTATTACCTAAAGTAATAAGAAAGAGACCAGTAATACATCGTCGGTTACCGCTTTTATGCCATCTTCCAAGCCTCTCGACAGCTGGTTATGCACTGGCTAACCCCGAAACGCGATAAACCTTTAGAAAGTCACTGTGAAGAATTTATTACCATGTGCATCGTGGTCGCGACCTACTTGGGTGCAGATCTCTGATATCCCACATGATTACTGGTTTTACACCAACTGATCACATAAGGTGATACACCTAAGTTAGCCACTATTGTGCATTTTACACTCGATATGAAGGTAGTCACAATCCATTCGGACACAACATTCTTTTCCTATCACCCAGTAAAACTAGCTGCATTTATATAAAATATTATTCATTGAGACGAAACCAAGAAAAATCTAAAAACACAGTTTTGTTTTAGATCACATAGAAAGCCGTTAGTAAAAGTTTATGTAAGAAAACCGAACAATATAAAATGTTTTATTTACATTGTGGTTCCCGAAAAATTAATCTAAATCCCGATCCTGTTTGAAAGTGTAATAATGCCTGAAAATGCGGTTTCTCCCTTGCGCAGATGTTTCTACGGCCAGTTATCATGTCGCATACCAAATTATGGTCTTAATTGCTTTAATGCGTGAACATTAAAGTATCAGATAACAGAATACAATGATTATGTAATAATTGATAAATAATATTAATTAGTAAATGAAATTCCACTCGCTAACGAGCACGCAGTAATTAATATTCAATTTATGTACGTATACAATAGTGCATACCTAATCTATACAATTAATAAAATGGAAGTGTCTGCTTGTAATGGCAAAATAACTTTATACTAAATACATGTGAAAGTAAATACGACACCTATAACAAAAAACCCATTTTTTTTATTTTTGTCTGTCTGTCTGTTTGTTCCGGGTACTAATCTCCGAAACGGTTGGACCGATTTTGAGGGCACTTTCACTGGTAGATAGCTAAAGTTATAAGGAATATCTTAGGCTACTTTTATTTTAGAAAAAGAATTAGGGTTCCGCGCAAATTAAAAAAACTGGTCACGGTGAATCAATTCGGGCGCTTAAATGGCTTACGCTGAATGAAACCATAAGAGATATATCAAATTACTGCAGTATATAATTATAGACATTAAAAATACTTTAAAAAAAGTTAGCGAGAATTACCGGATAGACATATGTCTATCTTCTAAGGAACTCCTGCAATAAGCACTTTTGTCCTTAAAATAACAGAAAGCCCCCGCTAGTTTCGCGCGTGTGCCTGATCGATGGTGATATTCAGTCCACGTGAGTGAAGCTGCAAGCACAGCTAGTGTATATATATATAGTACTAGTTGTGCCTCACGGTTATCCCCATGTTAAATTTATTCGGCCTACTTTCAACCGCGCCGTCGTCTCCAACACACCCTTCAAAAGTATCGTAATTGCTCTCACTTGCCGTACTTACCCACAGATTTCCAATTTGCTTTACGTTCATGCTCACTGCTTTACTCCTTAGAGTCCTAGAGGGAACTTATATAGCCTATGACCTTCATTATAGCTAGTCCATAAAATACAAACAATACTTTTAAAATCTGACAAGTACTTACAGAGATTAACGCTTTCAAACAAACAAAAAAGCAAACTCTTAAAGCTTAATTTTTTTTTATTATATAGTAAAGCTTGTGTTCGTCTGTTAGTGAGACTATAAGTTTTAAAGGAACTTGAGCCGATTGAGCTCTTATTCACATAATATATTTTTTTATCGAGACGATATGGTTCGTTACAGTTCGTAACTATGATAGTATCCGATAGATGGCGTTGTGCTCGAGTCATTAAACCGGAAAGGATAGAACAATGTATGCCATCCTAGCAATTATGTGGTACAAAATAAACTCACTAACTTAGTATTTTGAAATACGGATAGTATCAACTAACTCTATATAGGGTGCACAAGTGCAAATCTTCTTACTCATTCGAAAATATAAAAGACAAAGTTGTATAAAATTCCAAATTTCATTACTCATAAAATGTGATAATTATGAACTGTGACAATAAAGGATGTAATAATAATAAAACGAAACTTTACGAGATCCTCGGGAGGGAATCCGTCGACTTCGCGCAATAAAACCTAGGGTGTAGGTAAGTATTACATAAATCATCTTCCGTCCTCGGTAATAAATGAAAAAGGGAATTCTGAATATTTTGATTGGACTACATCAAGAGCTGTGCGCGTTTATCAACTTTTGATTACAGGATGGGCAGACCGGCCACAATGTGGAGAAACGACCTGGAGAAGGTTGTTTATTTATTTATTTATTGTTACATCAACGACACATTAACAGAATATTACAATAACAAATACATCACAAATTAAGGACTGTGTGAAGTACCTTTACAGATATGCACATCTCATTAAACTATGCTGCAGCACAACTCCAACAAAAACAAAAACAAATTACAAATATGAAGAAAGCTACAAATCAAATGAAATATCGAATGATTCATACAATTTTGAGCGAAAATTCCAGAAAGAGCAATTAAAAACGTCAATATCAACATTATTTTTATTTACATCGCTATACAATTCCTTAAGGCGATTCAAAGGTGAACAGATATTCGTTCTGAAATGTGTTTTAGAAAAGGTTCTTTTAATAAGAAGTCTTGGTATCTTCCTACGAACATTTAGATTTCATTCATTTCAACATTTAGAAGCCTTTTGATGCGAGCAGCGCAGAACCGGTAGTTGTGGCGATCTTTGGAAAAGGTCTATGCCCAGCAATGTAAAGCAACAAAATAATTTGAAATTCCTATATAAGTACTTAAATATTTCATTATATGTAATTATTTTGAGACAACTATAATTCATCATCAGCCAAGGATCAACCAAGAATCACCACTGGACCTGATCTTCAGTCTTTCGCATCCAGTCGAATCTAGCCACCCTGCGCTGGTCGGCGGTCCGTCTTGCAGGGGGGCGTCCCACACTTCATTCACCTAAACGTTGTCTCCACTCTATAATTCGTCTTCTCCATCGGTTATCCGTTCTTTGGCATATATGGCCAGCCCACTGTCACTTCAACGAGATAATCCTAGATAACCCTAATTTTCTGTCTGATTACATCATTTCTAATTATATCCTTCAAACAATATAATTAATAGGCCTATTAATCAACATGTAAAATCTCTCTCCGTCACGTCAGATCTCATGTATAAAAGAGTAATATTATCTATCTCATTCTCTCACTCACCAAACCTAAACTGCTAAAAAGAAATCAGAATAGACGTTACTATATCATGGCACACGGTTTTGTTTTTATTTGCATCTGGTTGTAGTGCCAAAATTAATTTTGATGGTTTTAAATACCTTATTAAATTTTCGATTCAAGTCAAAGACAAAAAAACTATGAATCAGTGTAAAATGGACCCGTCAGATGGAATCTTCCAGACTATTTTATATATGAGAGGATCATTAAAACTGTTGATTTTTTTAATATTTTGAATAACGCTCTTGCTTTTTACATGAAAAGCGTCCCTCCAAACGAGGTCAATAGTATATGTAGCTAAGAGATAGGTAATTTGACATAAATCCTTGGACGCCCATTGACACACCCGTTTCTTTAAATGTATTGCCATTGCCACTACTGCAAGAATTACTTCACAAAATTTATAACCTTTTCCTTTTGTTAGTAAAACTATGCGAGGAGATAACAGAGGTTCGTATTGTCTGTTATGGATTTGTTCGTGACCAGTTTAGTTGTTGGATTTATTTTTATCTTTACGCTTGTCACGATGCACGATAAATAAAAAACACATATTCATTGACAAATTGTAAAGGTAAAATCTATACATATTTGTATGAAGAGCCTTGTATTGAACGCGCAAGCGATTACTTTTTAATCGACTTAAAAAAAAGAAGATTATTCAATTCTAATGTATATTTTTTTTTATGGATTTTATAGCGATAACTTCATTGTTTATGAACCGATTTGGATGATCATTTTTTTGTTGGATATGGAACTACCATCAAAGGTTGTCCCATTTTGATTTAATTGGCTTTAGACCTTCAACTTCGAAGATACACCAAAGTACTCTTCAAAACCATTATAGTTGGTTTTCCTTTTGTGTTAAAAATTGTCATATTTATTTATAATAATAAATCAGTAGTTTTGTTTGTCGTCATTGCAAAATTGATAGGCTATAAGAATTATTGTCAAAAATACTTTTAGAAATCTTAAAGAAAGACTTGTAAAAAATTTAGTTTTCATTAAGTTTCTAATACTCAATCGATTTTGTAGACGGGGAGTATAATTAGGATGGAGACATTATGTAATCTTATGTAAAATGTAATTAATATTCAAGGATTCTTAATTAATTTTGACTTAGATTAAAGAGGCTTAACTTCTAATCTAGTAATTAAAAGCTTTATATAGACTGAGACGCCCACGATCAACATTATTTGACACGCCGTCGAAATTGAAAGGTAATCCATTTAACACGGATTGGTACAGTCAAACACGAGATAACTTATTCATAATCGAATACTATTAAATAAGCAATTATTGTATTTAAATATCACCGGATAATTTTACGAACCGTCACTTTTTAAACAATGGTACGAACAAGCAAGTTCCGCAAATTTTAACTTTGCCGTATCGTACAGATGTGGAAGAATGTGAAAAGGCACTTTAGCAGGCCGGCATGACATGACGAAATCTGTATCACCGACGGTCGCCGTTGCTTGTTGATTGTCAGGTGCTATAAACATATTTTGCCGAGCCGATATAAAAAAATATTTATGAACAAATCAATCATTGTGTGATAAATATGCCCAACTGGCCTACACTGCAATATGGTTTCGTATCGTTAACTTTAATAAACATCTTTTGTATCTGCCCGTATGTATCCAGTTTTTACACTTTTAGGCTGCCTGTCAATATAAGCTAAGCAGAACAAATTTCGACCAATACAAGTACATAAAAATCTAGTGCTACAATTCTATTCGCCGAAATTTGCACAATTTTGCTCCACTCCGCTTCAACAGGCACCCTTACTGTGATGTTATCAGGATCACGTCGCCCAGATATTATTAATATAAGAACAGTAAACGTTAAGTTAATGTTAGTGGCGTAATTACTACATAAATCGACGACATATAAGCTGCTTTATCAACTGAGAAAATTGATATCACTCTATTTTGATACTAAATAGAGAACAATTTTATAGCATTAGCTTTCCTTACAATGTTTTTTTGCCTTCACCTGGTAGTGTCATTAATTAATTATTGAAGTGAAATTTCTTAGGCAGCGTTTCGATAATTGGACGAGAATTAAGTTTGAAATTTCAAGGACGCGTCACGATTAGGCACATTTCATTACCTATGAGAGAAGAAAGTTATAACGTAGAGAGAAGAAATACCGCATCTCCTTTTTTAAGAAGTTTTACATCAATCACGTGTACGATGCTGCACATGCGAAACATCTATGCGGCGGGTAAGACCGATTGTTGGATCCATTGATGGCGGATGTTGGCATGGCGACGCTTTGGTCCAACCTTGGTGGTGTGGTGTCAAGTTCGTTTTTTTTTTAATAGACAGACTGAATCATTTTAAAAATGGATAAATTAAAAGTGGTTTGTAGGGATCGCGAGCACCATACAGAAATAAACATCTTCACAGTGGCTTTCTTTTGGTTTGTTGTGTTTTGGGATCACCTGGTGTATTTATTTATCAGGTACAGGTACTGTCAGTAAGTCAGTGGGCAAGTCAGTCTATTGTATATTTAAAGACAATCGTACTTATGGAGTAAACCCCAATCATATGCATCGTAGCTGATACATAGACAAACTTTTTTTTAAATATTTACTAAGATGTTTTACATCTTCCCGTGACGGCTAACTATTTTTTTAAATAGCGAGCGAAAATAAAATCTATCTTATGTAGGTAATTAGATAATTATTCCTTAATTATAAATTAATGTTTGTAAAAGTTCAAAAGAATTTTTTTGTAATATTTTTATTTGTGTTGATATAAATTTAATTTAATTAAACAAGACAAATTCCAATGATACTTTTGTTTACCTAACATTGATCTAATAATTAGTTATTAGATAAACATTATTTGGTCAATCACATGTCTTATAGTTAAGCCTTGTAGAACATCTGTGTACATTTGCAAGTATGAACTATCAATTATATTTGTTGATATATGTTTTGCATGATTATGTGTTCAAATAAATTATTATTATTTATCAATTTTGTTACTTTATATCTATCACCTTTATCAAACTCCATTTTACTGTACATTATAATGATGATAACTGTACCCAGCCATAGCAATCATTGGAAGGCGTTTCTCTTTTCACCTCGGACCCTCCTTTAACGTTGGGAAGTAATAAGCTGAAATACAGTAAAGTAATATAAATCTGTAATTAAAAAAAAATCTTTGTTTTAACATGATAATTTCCTTTATAGTTTTGAGTGGTTAAGAAGATTTTGTGTTGTGTTCCTGCGGTGAGTAGGGTTTCCGGAGCTCCTGGGTTGTGGTTGTGAAGGGGGGTTTAAGGTCGGCAACACGGTAGTGATACCAACGGTAAGTATTTCAAGTGTCCATAGACATTGGTAGCCGCTTATCATCAGGCAGGCCGTATGCTTATTTGCCGCATTTGTAGTATTAAAAAAATCAACCACTACAGGAAAAAGACTCCACATAACCAGCTTATCAAATTAAATGTATCAGGGCAAAACCCTATATATACATACATTTTTACATAGATATATACCCAAATACTAGAAATATAAAATGATTATATTGTCATTGAAAATGAAAAAAAAAAAAAAAACTAGAATTTTATTAAAACTGATTAGTTAAATCAAAATTTCGAATTTGTCGAAAATATAAATACATATATTCAAAAAAAAAAATCAATTATAAAAAATCTTTTTTCAATTTAGACCCTAAGAAGGCACAAATGAACGTCAAAACACTATTACCGTTTCGGAAAATATCCCACACATCGAGAAGAACCGGTAAGAAACTCGATCAGGATTATCTTTTGTTTTCAACTATACAAAAGTGTTAATAAAAAACAATAATAATAATTTAGTGGGATGAACAGAGAGAGAGTCACTTCCAGACATAACTATCATTAAATGATCCACCCAATAATAACCTTTCGCCAGTAAAACTGCTCCACAAACTACCTCTTAACTTTAATTAAATACTTAATATAATTCAGCTAATTTAACAAGTACCTTTAAGTAAAGGTAAAAAAATTCTTTGCATACTAATTAACGCTTGTCTTTAAGCTATGAGGTTAGGAAACGCTTCAACATTCGGTTTGAGTAATTCTCCCACGACTCGACTTATTTCCTAGATTTATTATAACACTTAACATTGTGTAAAAGTCAAAACTTACGTAACTATTGTATAAGTCTTACGTGTAGGTCAAATATAAGTACATAGCTGTAGACAGCATGAGAACAGTGTTTGAATGCAGGTTTTTACCAGACTCGAAAAAGGTGGGTTATGTTTTTCGAGTGTATATATGTATGTCTATTTCTTTGGCATGCTCTGTATCATACGATGCGTCGTTAGATTCGTCTTAATTGTAAGAGTGATATAAGCTATATAATATTTAAGTGCCTACGACAAAACATTTTTGTCAAGTCTTTTTTATTACAAACGAGATTTTTCTTTCCTTTTTAATAATGTAACATAAAATACCATCACACCTGTATTCCTGAAGGCCAAAGCAGAGGTAAACTAACATACGCCCATAGTTCGCCGGGTATTTTTTAGGTCCTATATAAACCATTAATCAGGCACAAAGCCAAACTCCGAGCTGCTACTGATAATTTCACAGAAAAACTCAATAAAACTTTGTTCGACCCGGGAATCGAACCCAAGACCTCGATCATAGCTGTCGCGTCTAGAACCACTAGGCTAATGAGGCAGTATGCCTACTAGCTATGCCCCACATTTTCATTCGTATTAAAATGATTCGACCAAACTGTCCACCGCGCTACCGCCAAAGCATTCGTATAACCTAACGTTGTTCTTATTTGTAGTACTTGCCTATAGCTTCCCAGACGGCTTGAAGTTAATGGTTTCTGCTCTGCTCCTTAGAATCTTAGCGTGAAGTACATAGCGTTCTATAACTTTCTTTAAAATGGTAAAAGAACTTTTCAAATATGACTGTTATTTCCAGAGATTAGCGCGTTGAAACAGAAAACAATCATTTACATATAATATTATTATAGATTTAAATTACTCGCGTAATCAACTCTGTTTTATTCTAATTCTATAAATGTCAATAAACCTTTTTTCCGTGTACAAATACTTTGGCTTTGTTAATCTTTATTACATCGTCATTGAAAAAAGACGTACAACAAAAATCAAAAAATTAGAAAGTGAGATTTAAAATTTTTATTTTAAAATGTTTATGTAATAGATTATATTACGGTCATGCGTAATAAAATAGGTTATGTTTTGTTCCTTTATTTAAACAGTTAAATGTTTATTTTATCTGTTTTGCGAAGTCAAACTAAATATTTTTAATTAACAAAAATTCAAAATATAAATATGTAACTTGCACACTCGATTTTCCTTTCCAACGAAGCGCCATATTTCATTATAGCCGCCGCAGACTGCGGTCCCGTGACGAGAACTTACCTGAGATCTAGATACCTGATTTAAATACACGTGAATAGTAGAAAATGTATGATAGATTGTACAATATGATTCTAATTAAAAATTTGATTTTTAGCTTCACTGCTATTATTTTATTTTTTCAAGGTAAATTGATGGCATTTTACCTAATGGTAATCACAGTACAACCCTTTCGATGGTCGCTGCCTGCAACCATATCCATACTATCCATCCAACCATATCTGGGTAGTTGGATACATAATGATAGATCCCAAAACGCGACAGATTAAAAGAGGGTCTCTGTGACGGTCCCTACTACCCCTCTTGATAACTGTATGAACACCGATTTATCCAGGAACGCAATTAAAAGCCATAAGGCAGAAACATACTTTTAACGGTTTTAATAGACCACGCGGAGAGAAAAGGACATAACTATACTATAAACGGAGATAGACAAATGAGAGCGACGTTACGTCAGGTGTTAATAATTTGTTTCTGGTTGGAATACGCATTTCAAATACAGTGGTTATACTTTTAAAAAGATATAGAGATGCTCGAGAAAGTCGGAAGGAGAGCAACAAAAACAGTTATTTCTCTTAAAAATAAACCATATGATGATCACTTTATTCAATTAAAATAAAAGATATAAATGTTTGAATATTTACCTAGTCAATTGGCATAATCTGTAATAACTCTGTGCTATCTTAATTTTGTAAAAAAAATTGTATTGTTTTCAAATATTCACGTCTACTAATGCATGTTGTTATTGCCTTAAAGGCCTAGTACATTTTATTCTTGATACAGTATTTTTCATTTTTTTGGTGTTATGTTTAATGCACTGAGACCACTGGTGGTCCAAATAGATAAATAAAAAATAAAGTACATTGGAAAAACGAAGAAAAGAGGTGACGTCATAGAAACATTCAAAATATTAAACGGTTAAAATAAAGTACCAAATATTCAAATCTTATACACTATGAACCAAAGTACACATTTAAGAGGACACTCAATTAAATTATACAAGACTTCATGCAATAGTAACCCCCGAATCTCATAGAGTTGTCACCATGTGGAACTCTCTTCCAGAGACTGTTATTAGTCGCACCAACGCGGAAACGCGACGGTGAACTGTTTTAAAAATAGACTGGACAAAATATATTTACAAACACCTTATACACACATCACCTCGAAGAGCTGCTAGTGTATTAAAATAATAATAATAATACAAATAAAGTCTTGTATAATTAGATTTGCGCGTCACGTTACATGCTACTATGGGGGGTCCTGGTGTATAATGATCGTGATCCACGTAGACACAATGTATAACATCAACAAAATTTACGTTCATATACTAGTAAATCAAAATGAAGCGATGATGACTCAGTAGTAGCGAGTTTGGACATCGCTTCAAATCGTCATAGGTTCGGATTTGATAATGATGAAACATCATGATAAAACCATAGCACGGCAGTAGACTGTCCTGCCCGTTTAGCTAACTACAACTTTCATGTACCTATAAGTATATTCAGCTTCATTTGAATACCAGTCTCCTTAAAGCTTAGCGTGTTTATTATCTTAGCCACTTCGTCACTTATTAAAAAAACAATCTTGCAAAAGGCTGGTGACCATGTAACCGGCAATGGCAACACTACAGAGCTGAATTTTGGCTTTTGAAACACACCGACAGATGATTGGCAATAGTTTACTAAGTTATAAGTGATAGCTGGCCAGACGATCAAAAAATAATTCCCCACTATCGTGCTATAGTTTGATTATAAGGTTTGTTCAACACCTCAAACTCAAAATAATTGTATAATAGCAACACAATATTCGAACGTGCCATTATGGCTGCATTAAATTACTATTTAGTGAAGGTAATTATCATAGGATTATATTACGGTGACTAAGGCAATTTATCGTATAATAATCCACAATATTTATTAATTTAATTTAATCCCATAATTGACATAAAAGTACAATTGGAGGATTTAATGCTAAAAAACATTCTCTACTAGTCTTCCGTAAGTATGCAAGGTGAGCATAAAGTTTACAAAAAAAAAATATTAAAAAGGAAACAAAAAACGTGAATGCAACAAAACGCATTAGAGTAGAAAAGTATATTTTTCTATTTTTGCTTTTTATTTGATTCCCAGACGTCGTACTTAAATATTATATAGCCAATGTCACTCCCACAATTAAGACGAATCTAACGACACCTCGTATGCTTAAATCCATGCAGCCGTTTAGGCTGCAGAGCATGCCAAAGAAATATACATATATTCTCGAAAAACATAACCTCCTTTTTTCGCTGTCGGGTAAAAAACACATCTCGTCATTTGTCTTACGATCTTACATGCAACATTACGCACATTCACGCACACACTTGTCGTTTTGTCACTGTGACGACACTGTGCCTGATGGTTACTACCGTACAATCCAAAGAGAACGACGACCACCGAGAGATTGGCAATCTATCGCCGGTTGTCGTTACCATGCCAGCGTACAAGTGTCTAGGTAATTGCATATACACTGGTGGATCCCGAAACGTGATAATCCAAAAGAGAAACGCTTTAACGGGTTTACCACCACATGGCGGTCGCGGCCCAATCGAGTTAAAATCTATACAATTAATAATATTGAAGTATCTGTTTATGATGTCCAAACAGTTTTTTTATTCAATGCATATGAAAGTATATTAAACGTTATTTATAACAAAACATCTTTTTTTTTAACTTGTCTGTCTGTTTGTACTGGGTAATCTCCGAAACTGTTAGACTGATATCGATGGGACTATCACTGTTATAAGGAGTAACTTAGGCTACTTTTATTTTGGAAAAATAATTAGGTTTCTACGCAAATAAAAAAAAGTGATAATGGTGAATCAATTCTGAGGTTTAAATGGCTTAGGCTGAGTAAATTATAGGAGATATATCATATTAATGTACAACATAATTGTAGATATTAATAAGACCTACAAAAAAGTCAGAGATAATATGTGTCTATGTGCTAAGAATCGTCCACAATAAACATTTTTATCTTTAAAACAACCGGCATAGGGGTATCAGGACTCTGACATTATTCTGTGGTCCACGCGAGCACAGCTACGAATATAATAATAAACATAAGCGATCCAATACAGCGAGTGTTACACTTGATATATGGTGGTCGCAATCCAGACTTCTCCTACCACCTATCAAACAATTAGTAGCAATTTAGTAGGAAATAGGTACTAATCTCAAAGCAACTAAGCAACTAATCTCTAACCAAACGCAGAGTAACAAGAAGTGAATTAATTGCCAAATACTTTTTTTATAAAACTTAATTTGAAATTGATTATTTAGAATTTCATTTTGATACTTATTAGGAAACCTTGCTTGTTATAAATTGGTTCATTGCTTTTGTAGAAATTTGCTAAGCTTGATGATGATGACAGAGTTAGCAATAATTAATGACAAAACTTTAACATTTCCAGTAATTTCAGTAAACAATAATTGATACTTGCATGTTTATCCATTGATTTATATTGATTCAAATTCCTTAAATAAGAACAAAATTATTAATAAGTTTATAAGTTTTTAGTAGAATCTTGTGCTATCGTGCCGTTTTTTTTTTTTTACATACATAAACTTACGTTATGTCACCTAATATTATGTAATTTTGGTGGAATTTTGCATGACATAGTTTAGTAATTGAATACAAGTTAATTATAAATAATAACTAGAAACTTGCTTTTTGAGTTGCGACAAAAACTTCCAGGACAGTTCTAACAGGGGAGTCACCATCTTGTTAGAGATATTTTTCAAAATTACAAAAATAACTCAAAGTTACCTTTAAAATACGTGTATACAATCATAAAATGGTAAATACTGAAATATTATTTTATGTAGTAGTAGACATTTACGGTTTTTAATAAATAAAACTTATGCACTTAAAATTAATAATTATAAAGCAATTAATATTATTTAATAACAGAAAATGTGATTGTGTTGGTAGCGCAAAGTTATGTAAAATATGACCCTTCCGGTTGCCTGGCTGCAAAGGAAAGTTTTCCTCACAGAAAATGTTTTAATGTGAACTGTACAGTTTTCAATGTGGTGCATTAAAACCTATTTCCACGCGAAGTTAGAATATGTTTCATTCATTTCTGTTTGTGGTTTTAATATTCACTACAATTGTATTATTAATATATCATACAGGGTGTAAAATTGAGATTGGTCAATGAAGGTACTCTGACACTATAAGAGATATACATAATATAAATATATAGACTACTAAATATTAGTATTGTATCCAAGAAAATGAATATTATTGTGAAAATCTAAAAAAAAATATAATTCAGTTCAGCATTATTCTTTAATTTTAGATACAGGACGTCTTAGCAAAATTTATTCCTTATAACCTACACTATCAACTATCGTAACAAAATAACGTGTTATTTTTTCTTTAACAATGTCTAGGTTCGATTTCTGACTCGTGTATAAGTTGTTTTTTAATCTATGAATGCAGTTTTTCTTATGTTTGAAATCGTTGTCATGGTTGTTTAGAACATATTTCTCTATTTCTTATATCTAACTGGCCCATCTAAATATTATTGTTTAGGTCTTATCTGGGCGGTAGGACACGACGATTTTGTACGATTGGATCGCGACCACCATACAGCAAGTGACCAGCCACGTACACCCTCTTATGTGGCAACTAAAACCTAGGTCCGTTCCCTCGGTGTGGAGCCCTTGAGCCAAGCAGCCGCTCGTGTAAAACATGTAACACTGCACTCCACACTCGTGCACACCACACAGGTAAACATAGGTTCTGTAAAGTGTAAGGGACCTTTTTTTCTTTTTTTATGCTAGTTATACAAAAATTAACAAATTACTATATTTATATACACATGTTTCTTCCTTCCTCCCAGGAGGCGGAAAAATGTATAAATGTTAGTTAGTTAGCTTAAATTTCTACGGATAGAGAAAATAGCCGGTTCGAGACTTAATTGCAACTACGGCAACAGCCCAAGCCGAGGTTCGGCCACTTTGGCACCCTTCAGCATGTTGCCACGCTTTCGTGGCTGAGTGCCTGTACCGCGTCGATCGACGGGATTTCGAATCCCTGCAATGACCTTGAATTTTCGGTGAAGAAAAACCTCGTGATGAAACTATAGCACGGTGGTAGGGTTTTTTTTTCTAATTCCCGTCTGGCTAGCTACCAACCTCAAGTTGATAATCTGTCTCCAAACACCAATTAGTGTGTTCCGGCAGCTGAACTTGAAAGCCAGTCTTCACTAGGCTCAACGTGCTATCATCTTGGACCACATCGCCACTTAAGATCAGGTGAGATTGTGGCTACAACGCTAAACCGACATATTACGATAAAAAAAGAAAAGTGAAACTTGATATCTGCCAATTGAATATTATTATGTCGATATATTTTTACATGTATTCACCTTGGGCCAAAATGTCTAGTGAACATTCCCCTTTAACACTGTGTGTAGCACGTTGCGCGTCAAAATATTCTTTTGGAGGTAAATATGCAGCGCCGCTCTAATGCGACATGAACCATACAAATTGTATTTTGACGCTTTGTGCTGCGACGGACAACAGCCCTCAACGCCACTCTAGTGCGGTCTTACCTTAATGAACAACGTAATTGTAGATATTAAAAACACCTACAAAACAGTCAGCGAAATCTTAAATCTATCTTTTATGAATCACCCATAATAAGCATCAAAACCGGGAGCGGGGGTAAAACGATACGTAAATGATAAATAAATATTATAATAGTTCCCACGGATAACCCGCCGACATATTCTCGATGCTACTAATTGTTCAATTCACTGGATAACTGGTATAAACAGTCCCATATTTCCCGAACATGCGAGTTTTCAGACTTAAACAATACCATAATAAACGAAAACATGTCTTAAAAATACAAGTTAAAATTTAGACCTTAATTCAATATCAGTTAGGACTACGGTATATTTTTCAAGAGCAAAATTATCGTAGTCTTTTGACTCGCTTTCATTTAAATTTGTTGCAGTGTGATTGTACTTTATTATCATTACTTTTAAGACTACATTCGTTTGTAATACAACGTTCAGCTGTAATACTACAAAGTGCAACTTGTGTCAACTCTGTCAAGCTATGACGGAAAGGCATGAAATGATTTTATCTGGTAAAACGGAATCGCAAAACTGACACGTTCAGAAGATAAAACTTCATAACCATACGGAAATTGTATCATGTTTCATACTTGAAAATGTATTTAAAAGTCCATGTTTTTTTTAAAATAGCTCGGCAAATTAACGGCTCTGTCCCTGATGGTAAGTATAGTACAATAAATTGTGGTATTATGTACTACGTACTAGAGACGACGACGCCTCAACCAGACGGTTTGAAACAAGCGTTCGAGTGCATACACTCGCACTCACAGTCTACGCCGGGCACTTGTTGTGATTAGACGTTTGAGTACTGAGTTTTACTTCATAAAATATGTCTTCATGTAAACTTAAATAATTCGAGAAACATAAGTAAAATTCAAGATGTGACATTTCATCATTATGTTCAATGTATGAAAGTGCGCGTGTCCCGTACCCCGCACCCCGCGCCGCGTGGGATCAATTTTTGTTCGTAATAGCTGCTCTAGTACATAGACAGTTGGTGCTGATATACCGGTCTTTTTAGGTCATAACAAGTTTACATTGGCCGAGAGATGGTGCCACAGTTTCACGGTACAACAAAGACAGGAAAAAGGACTTTTTGGTTCGTGCCGAGATTAAGGTTACCGTAAAAGTATAACATTTCACCTATGAAAAACTTCCCGTGTACATAATCTAGCCTTTTTTATTTATAGGCAAATAAAAAAAAAATAACACCATATTCGTGATTCGTATCCTTTATATACCGACATATAGGTGTATGTTAGGAAATTTGGAAAAAAATTGCAACGAACCACAAAACTGTAGATTTATTCATATAAATGCTCTTTACTATAACAATGCATGTATCGCTGTATATATACTTGATCGTTTTTGTGTCCATTAAATTATAATGTAAGCACAGGTGTGCTAAAATGGCTAACAATAAAATTAACTTGATTGCTTCATGCATTATCAGTAATTCCTCAGTTTACCATACAGTGTTTAACAAACACAACTATTAGCAATATTGTTAAAAGTTAATTCCAAATCTTTCATTTGACAGTTGTTCCAAAATCGATTATTTGAAAATACAATGCTTATAATTATCTTGAAACTATTTTACTTCTCATTTTTGTAATTGGTTTCTAGCTAATGACTTTTTCCTGTTTTTACAAAATACGTCCATAGAGAACACAAATTTACGCGATCCAAGAAATAAAGGCATTGAGAACTCGCTTTAGACCGAACGTTAACTATGATTAGTTTTTTATTAGATCAGTAAAATGGTTGCTCTGAGTCTGGTACTGAGCACACTACAATCAAAAACTGACCAACGACGCGGTGTTCGTAACGTCGATATCAAAATACCGTATATTCTTGAGACACTTGCGTCCGTGTGGATTCCGAATACCTGTGAACATCTGTCATAGTGAATTGATTTACACGTCTTTCTTTTAGATCAGCTATAAAGCTATTATTCATCGATAACAGTGGGTAAAACACTCTTTTACTTACAAGAGAATATAAACGTTTTAAATTTAGAACAAGCAGGAATTATATAAATGATGTATTAAAAAATTGCACGTATACATGATAAGAGTGAAACTTCTTGAAATAAAAATCATTGATGGGTTTATTACTATGTGTATGGTGGTCGCGATTTTATCATAAATTTTTTTTCTTTAATTTTTAGTGTTCAATGTTTCTTTCTTTCTTTATTTTCCTTCCTTCTTTCTTTCTATCTCTCTCTTCCTCTCTTTCAATTTTTCTCTCTTTATAACTCGTTTCATTACTGCATTTGCAAAGTTTTCACAAGCTTACCTGCACGTGAGACCACTGTACGGTGTTGAGTATTTTCTTACAGTCATGACTGCATAGTTGGACTGCGCATCCAAGCCGGTAAGTGTAGCCAGGGCTTTAAATCACCATGCCAGCTTACGCCGTATTTGGCGTTCAATTCTCAAGCGTTCGTTTCCCTAAGATGTTTTCCTTCAAAATTTTCTACATTTTTGGGACCTATGGACATCGAATCTACATTCCTTCAGTCTAAGCCACTCGACCACCACGAATTCATATTATTAGCATTGATAGCTAAGTTCCCAATGTCAAGCGATGCGCGCCCTTGTCCTGAATTATTCCCTCTACTAAATGCGACAAAACATGTATAGCTTCAATAAAAAAAAAAAAAAAAAACATGACTATTTTTTTTTGCTTTTTATTTGTTTCCCAGACGTCGTACTTAAATATGATATAGCCTATGTCACTCCCACAATTAAGACGAATTTAACGACAACTCGTAAGCTAAAATCCATCAAGCCGTTTAGGCTACAGAGCGTGCCAAATAAATAGACATAAATACACTCGAAAAACATATCCCTCCTTTTTCGCATTCGGCTACATACTGCTGATATTAGTATTTGGTAGCGTAAACTAATTGTGAATTTATTATTAACAAGTAACACGCAAACTGTTGCATGGACTGCCTTGTAGTGAATCGTTTAATTCCGAAGCACATATTTCCCCAGACAGAACACATTCTCGCTACAGTAAACCGCTTTACGTTGTTCCATTTAATTTCAAACTACATACTTCCTAAAATATATTATATAATTATATACAATAATTAATTAATTACAAAACATAATTTTAAATACTTTTACTGAAGTTTATATCATAATCTCTTTTTAAATAAACTTAACCGAACAAAATCTCTATTAAAGTGATTTTAATTAACAGGTACAAAACATCTAAGCCAATTTTTGGCGGGATCTTATTCTGTCATATTTTGATTTCTTTTATTCATAAACTTATGCCTATTTGGTCCTATTTTATATAATTTTAATGGCATTTATGTGTTGTAGAATAGTTTGGCTATTGTGCACAAGTGAAGAGGTCCATAATATTAAGTAGTAACCAAAAACTTCCTGGATAATTCAACCAAGAGAGTTGCCATCTTGTTAAAACTATGTTTGAAGATTACTAGAATAATTAGGAAAATATTATATTCATTTGACGTTGGCAGAATCCGGGAGTAGACAACTTTAAAAAAATTGTTTATAAGCTCACGCCAAGGGTCTACGTTCATATTTCCTGAATGGTGACGTAACGTTTTCTAATTCGTATTTTAAGTTACGTGACTCATAGACTAAAATTTTCCAAATATTTTAAATAAATAAACAATTACTTTTTAAAGATTTATATTGTTTTAGTCTTTTTATCTATAAGGCCAATATTACTTAATAAATTATTTTAATTTTTACACATACAGTCTTACAGTACACATTAACATAATTGCCACTAAACAAATGGAATCTATATATTTACAAGCACTTATATAAAATTTGTTTTTAAGCTCGTATGGTCATTGGCACCTTTCCAGACCCAAACACGCAATTTTTTTAATTTGTCTGTCTTTTTGGGATAAACTCCGCAACAGTTTCACCGATATTGACAGGACTTTCTTTTGCAGGTAGAGGAGTTTTCACTTTCTCACTTCTCCAACATTATACTTACACTTTTCCTTATGAGCTAAGGAGTAATTTTATTATTAAAGTTTAGCGTTTAGCAAAAATCTCACCTAATTTTAAGTGACAATGTAGCCCAAAATAACATACTTAGCCTAGTAGGAGTACTGGCTCTCAAGTGCAGCTGAAGACAGTTTTTAATCTCGAGGGTGGTAGCTAGTCAAGCGGGCATTCAAAAATGCCCTACCACCATGGATTTTCCTTTCGCTCAGGCTAATTACAGGGACTCGAACTCACGTCGATCGGTACAGTGTCCGTACTATTGAGCAACCACTATATCATTCAAGTAAACAATTAAACACACCGGCCAGTTATTGCATATATATATGAATTGTATGTATGTGAACATAGCTTTATACTTTGTGTCCATCCCTTTGTTGTGTTGTATAACCAGAGGGAAAATTAAAATAAAAAAATAATAATCCCATTTCATAATGAAACCGGCACGTGTTTTTACAGATTTAATCACAACCACGTTGTTTGTTATCCAGCGTCGGGATTAATACTTGAAATGCAAATCAGGGTGGTTTAAAATCTAAGCGCGATGTACCTACGTACGATCGAATTAATTTCGTTTAATTATACCTTAAATAGTGATGTATGACACATGCCCCTACAAAAACTTCTGCATAAACATTTTTTTAAATTGTTTTTAGGTGAAATACATTTGTAATTTTTTTTCGGTCAAGAGAACATTGATCAATAAAAATATTTTACTGTTTAGAAATTTTACAACAGATATTATGATAGAACGATAAATTTACACATTGACATATTTTTCTAAACAACATATTAAAAGGCTCCTCAGATGTGATATAAGTTGCAAGTGGCGCACGCGATCGCTCTCTGGACTTCAAGCTTTGGACTATATTGTTGTGATAACAACTTAAGGGCGCAGTAGGAGCTGTCGGCGATGCCTAGACGCAATCGGTCATTTGTTTGTTTTTTTGAACTGACTACTGTTAGCCTTAAGGACCCTGGAGCTATTAAAGGCTTTGACTGCTTCACCGGGCTTGGAAGTGAGCGCGGAAGGCACTCAACCGCGAAAGCGAGGCAACAAGCTCATGTGTGCCAAAGTGGCCGAACCTCGGTTTGGGCCGCTGTCGTACATGCAAGTAAGTCGCGATCTAACTAATTCCCTATCCGTAAAGTTCGATCTAGCTAACTATACATATATACGCATTCTTGTTATTTGGGAGGAAGGAAGAAATATGCGTATCTGCATTTAGTAATCTGGAAATTTGGTAAGTGTAAATAGTCAAAAGAGAAAAAAGGTCCCTTACTTACCTATGTGATGTGCACGTATGTGATGGTGCAATGTAACGATGTCTTTTGGTAGCTAGTTATAAGTGCAATGTGACTGTATCGCGCGAGCGGCTGCTTGGCTCAAGGGCTCCACGCCGGAGGAACGGATCTAGGCTTGAGTAGCAGCTGAAGAGAGGGGTCGTGGTTTTTTAAATTCTGACTGACTATACTGTTAGCCTTAGGGGCCCTAAACAAATAGAGCTTCTGATGGCTTTGACAGCTTCACCGGGCTTGGAGGCGAGCGGTTAAGGCGTATACGAGGCGCTATAATATTATATTATTAGCTAATAGTAAAACGTATATTTAAATAAAATTAAATGCGAGTTTCATCTCTCAATATATCAATATAGCCAGTAAGTCCTTTTATAAAATTACTTGTAGTTTCCCGCAACTTCGTCTGCACTTGCCTCGCATTTCGCATGCGACTTCAGTAATAAAAATATACGATCGGAAAACAATAACATGTGCAAACTATTCTCTATGTCATATGACATCCATAACATAACATCATCCTCCTATATATTTATCTATATACATAATATTAATATGTAATTGATTTTTCGGAAATGCCTGTAATGATATAGATAAAATTTTGTAGGAAAATAATATTTTATTTTAAAAATTTACCTAGATAATTGCTCTTTTGTTTATTTGTTTAAACGCGTTAATCTGTAGATTTACCAGTGAGATTAAATAAATCCTTATACATTTTATAACCTGTCCATTGAGGAAGATTATAGGTTATATACTTCACGCTATGACACTAAGGAGCGGAGCAGTAATCATGAATGTCAAAATAAAAAAAAAGTACCGGAAATGAGAATAACTTTCGGCGGCTCGATGAAGAGTGAAGCCGTGGGATACAGCCAGTGTATTCAAAAAGTATACACCTTTATTTTCCAGCACATCACTAATAAATGTGTAGCATTATGACTCCCTTTCATTGCAATTAGTTTCTTAATGTAATTCTATTGTTCTCTCATTCCCACTAAAGACGTGTTTCATTAAAATAAGCGATATTGTTAAATCCAACATAATGTACGTATGTTTAGGATTTTTGCCATAGATATACGATTCGCATACTTTAATTTCTATATTTTCATTAAAAACTTTTATACGCCATTACAATACGCGCACGGGTGACTTTTGTCGCCGTGACTGTTTCGTCACCCTTTTTATCAACCAAAAGAGAGTGATAAATGTTAATCAGAAAAAAAAGAAGTAAAACAAAAAGGTTATTGATAGAAGTGAAATTTTTTTAAAAGGGATACGCGGATATCCTAAACTGTGTATTAGATATACAATGTATCCTCTTCTTCTCTCTACGGTTATATCTTTCTTCTCTCTCATGGAATGAAATGTGCGTATTAAAAACGTGGCGCCTCCTTGAAATTTAACTCACAATTCTCAGCCAATTATCGACTCGCTGCCAAAGTTAACTTTATACAACACGAGGCTTATTTTCCTTAAAATTAACTTAAACAACGAAGAAATGAAAAGTTCAGCTGAATTAAAACATTACACGGTTTATCTGCAAAGCGGCAGTTATCTTAATTAAAAATCTACAATTTAATTAAATGTAATTAAGATTTTATGTAAGATTTAATCCATCTACTCTTACGTTTATATATAATTCAAAATGATGTACACAGTCAAAAAATAATTTATTATTTAGAAGCTTTTTCATTTCTTTATAAATATGAGATTTTATCATATATGTTGTGCAAATATTAGGCTCACAATATAAAAAAAATCTTTTATTTATTTATAGTACTTTTTTTCGCCCTATTAAAAATATATATGTAATTACAGTTTTTTTTTTTTTTGAGTTTTTCAGGGATAAAATACGAATTTAAATACATATTATGTAGTCTTAAAAAAACATCTTTATGTTTACAATTCATGTTATACTTAATCAAGTATTATTAAGTTAAACATTTAATACAATCTTGAGAACTTAAAGCACATGTGATTTTACTTAATCATATTTAGGTATATTCGTACATTACCTTTAGAGGGCTGAGGTAAAAAAAACGGGTTCTCTTCAGACACTCCCTAACACTTTGATGTTTCAAGTATCTCCTTCTGGATATATGATCAAGTAGCTTGACATGGGGACGATGCGTAGTAAAAGTTCAGGAAATATTGTACTTAGTAGGTACATTCTATCACCTGCCTTTTAGAAAGATAAAACTACTAGTTTCATAGTTCTTAGTGCCTATTTCATTATTACCATTTATAATAGTTTAACTTCCACTAGGTTCTCCCGTGACTTTCTCTGTATGTTATTTAAACTATAACCGTGTCTAGATCCTAGGCTAGTAAATTTCATCGCGATAAACCCTAATAAACAGACAAACAAATTTCTTTGGCATTTATAATAATAGTGTAGATGGTTATTTTGCCATCTAAAATATTTTCTCATGTAATCCGGGAGTTGATAACTTTGGAAAATTGTTTGAAACATTTTTTATGGAAAATAATAGCTATGACTTATTTTTTAAATTAATTTACCATAAAAAATGATTTAAAATATTTTTATTTAAATAAACAACACGTCTCAAGAACGGTGCGTTATGTTGCGTGACGTCATCATTCATTTAGTATGATAACAGTGACAAATGTGACAACTTACGTAAAAGTCTAACGGTCATATTTCCTGAATGGTGACGTCACGTTTTCTAATCGGCGTTTCAAATCACTTGACTTCCAAAGGGAACATTTTTTTTTATTCAGATTTTTATTGTTTTTGGCTTTTTATCTATACACCAATATTACTCAATAATTTACTTATACACACATCAAAAAAGTCTAAGCAACATTCGTGATATTACAAATTTTTCCATTTATATTAATTAATTTCTAAATATTTACTCAAACAAAGTGCGTAGGTAAGTAAACTTTTTTGTTATTGATGACATACTGGCTGGTTGTAAAAAAAAATTTGATTATGTTTTGTTTTTTCATAAAATTCAAATGACTGCGAATTTGTTTGAATTTAAGTGCGTTTTAATTGCTACGTTTAGTCTTGATTTTATTATTTTACCAACCATTTAAATAAAGTTAGCGACAAAATTGAATTGTTAGATATTCTTTACGTCATGAAGCGACGTCATTTGATGGCAGATGAAATGCAAAGAGCTGTAGGGATGTTGCAAGCGGGAAGTAATAAATATCAGGTATCTCGACATTTTGGCATTCATAGAAGTGTTATTTGTCGTCTTTGGCAGCGCTACAATAATACAAGAGAACCCGCTGAACAGCATCCAGGCCGTAAAAGGAGTACAACCACTCGGCAAGACCGGTACATACAACTGACTGCAAGACGCCAGCCGATCTTAACCGCTCGAGAGATAAGTTTGAGGCTACAAATTTCAAGTGGTGTTGATGTAAGTCCTCAAATTGTGCGAAATCGACTGCATGAGTACGGCCTACGAGCTCGACGCCCAATCAGGTGCCCACCGATACGTCACGGGAATCGCGCTCGTCGATATGAATGGTGTAGAGAACGCATAACATGGACCCAGGAACAATGGGATAAAATTATATTTTCAGATGAGTCGCGATTCGGGTTTAAGGGTGCGAGTGTATCGTCGGCCCGGAAATACTGAAAGGCTCAGGTGCGTTCAGGAAGTTCATCCATACAGCGGCTCAACAGTTATGTTATGGGCGGGTATTATGAAGAACAGGCGAACTGAGCTCGTTTTTGTAAATGGTAACATGAATGCTGAAACATGCATTGAGGATATTCTCAGACCTTATGTCTACCCATTTCCACAAACCTTTGGTTCCGATTTTAGGTTAATGCATGACAATGCGCGTTCACATACAGCTCGGCGAACCAGTGAATACTTTGCAACGAAGAACATCCGGGTATTGCCCTGGCCTGCACAATCGCCAGATCTCAACCCCATCGAGCACGCATGGGACATGCTCCAGAAACGTGTTTTGAAGGACTTGGATGGAGCGACAACAACCCAACAGCTGAAGGATTTGCTACAATTCCATTGGGAGCGAATACCGCAAGATGACATAAACAGTCTCATTAATTCAATGAATAATCTTTGCCGACAAGTTCTGAATAGCAGAGGAGCCCATACTTTGTATTAAATTGCTCTATTCTTTCACAATAAATACATTTTCTTTAGAAATTTCATTTTGTAAGAAAAAAGTTTAGTTTCTTATGTATCTTAGTTTCTACAGTATATTTTAATATTGTTCATTTCTGTTATTAAAAGAACTTATAAAGACAACAGCTGTTATTTTTACATCATAGAACCCTAAAGATATTATTTAAAAAATTAAATACAACGTTATAATATCAAGAACCATCCTAAAATTTAAATTAGTACATGTTGCTTAGACTTTTTTGATGAGTGTATTTTTAAACATACAGTCAACTCGCGAATTGTAGCTTTGAAAACTCTGTTTTTGAACAAATTCCATTCGCAAATACTTCACTACAAATCTACATACATACTTATACAAGGTGTCCAGAAAGGGTATCGGGTATTTGTAAGTTCAATGAAACAAAAATTATTCGTATGCAATAAAAAAGTTTATTGTTTATTATTAGCATATGAATTGGAGAATTATTTGGAAAAGATGATGTTATCCAAATGATGACCGTTACGTTGCTGGCACTCTTCTAAACGGAAACGAAGATTGGCGATAACACGTTGACACATAGCTATCGATATTGCTGCCATTTCTGACCTGATGTTTTGCTTTAACTGGATTAGATTCGTCGGATTGTTTTGATAAACCTTACTTTTAAGGTATCCCCCATGCAAAATAGTCAAGCGGGCTAAGGTCGGGGCTTCTGGGAGGCCAGTTGATGTTACCCCTTCGCGAAATGACTTTATTAGGGAATAATTCGTTAACAACTTCCATTGAGTCATTTGAGGTATGGCAAGTGGCTCCATCTTGCTGGAACCACGTTCTTGAGTTGAAACCTGCAAACTCCTGCAACTCTGGGACCAAAAAATTTCGCAACATATCGCAATAACGGTCACTATTCACATTAATTGCTCGGCCTCGTTGATCTTCACCAATTATGCCTTTAGCAGACATAGCGGCCTAAACAACGACCTTTGGGCTATGCAGGGGTCGTTCATGCTTTCGTCTCGGATTCTCCACTGCCCAGTACCGACAATTCTGCTTATTAACATGACCATTCAGGTGAAAATTTGCTTCGTCACTGAACAGTATGTTGTTAAAGTTGTTAAAATCGCTGCAGCATTTCGTTCGCAAAATTCAGTCGATTAGCATAGTCCGTAATCCTTCAATTCTTGAACCAATTGAATTTTATAGGCTTTTAGATGTAAGTCTTTCTTTAAAATCGAATGTAAAGACGATTTTTTGATGTTCAACGCTTGGCTTCGCTTTCGGATGGATAAAGACGGATATTGACGAACCGACGCCTCAACTTCTTCAATTGTTTCTTCATCGCGAACTGAACGAGGACGACCAGAGTTTTGAATTTTAACTGTCGCACCTGTATTCTCGAACATCCTGGTCCATTTCCTAATGCTATCGTCACTTGGCGCGTGGCGTGTACGATATTCCGCACGATAGAGACGTTGAGCAGTCACTATTGAATCACCATTACGATAATACGCTCGTACGCAAAATGCGCGATGCGTCCCCGAGTACTGTTCCATCGTGACTAAAACTCCACAAAATGGCGGACGCCACGAACCCCTCCCCGCATCCTTTAGACGCCCCGTTTCGAATATGGCGCGAAAACAAATACCCGATACCCTTTCTGGACACCTTGTATATTGTTAGCATGTTCAAACTCAAGCACTTGGTCAAAAACATCTGGTCCCTCAAATATAGCGTGAACAGACATTTATTCATGCTGGCGAGATAGCCACGACCGTTGATGAATTGTAGATCTCTGGGTGGTTGCGGTTGTTTTTGGATTGCATTCTGCTTACTAGTAGGTACAGTTTCGTCACTATATTGTAATACAATTACTGAAAAAAAAAACATTATAGTGGATAATGATGTGAATTTAGTTTTTTTAATAGTAGCTCGACGTATTGACGGGACTGACCCTGATGGTAGGTATGCTCAGCAATTCAAACACAACGGTGACCACTGAGAGAAAGATAGGCAGTCCATGCTGACCCGCGTAACTTCGCCGGCTCACATAATAGAGAGAGAGAGAGATAGACAGAGGATGTTAGAGAGAGTGGGTCGTAGGCACATATAATAAATTTCTAAAAGAGCTGAAACTTTATTTAATTTGCTGGGGAGTTATTTTAAAATTGTCATATCTCCGAAGATATTCATTGAAACCAATTGATGGAAATGAAAATTTTGTTCAAAATCAAATACTATTGATGAAAAACGTATTTGTTTTGATAAGGATTATACCATGTTTATAAAGAGACCGCAAATAATGCATTATTTTAGTACAAATTTTATTACCATAAAAAAGGTTACATTATGTCAACCTTAAAATATAGGCATATGCTATCGCGAACTTTTTTTAGAACTTGTTCAGGTAAATAATTCTGTGACACATAATTGTTGTGTAATTTTAACCATTTACGCAGCGCACGCCATAGAAGCGTTTAAAAGGAATAAATTTTCACCGTTTTTGAAATATTTTGCACGGCTCTTATTGGTCGTAGCCTTCCTAGATAAATGAGCTAATTGGATAGCTATCCAAAACTAAAATAATTTTTCCATTCAAACAAGTAGTTCCTGAGATTAGCGCGTTCAACCAAACAACAAAACAAACAAACTCTTCGGCTTTATAATATTAGTATAGATTTAAATGTTAGAAATAATATGTACGCTTATTAATTAATATGTTAGGTGCAAAGCAAAATATGTAGGGCATGTTAAGTGAAACACACAATTTGTTTTTTTTTTTTAATTATACATAATAATTATAAGTAGATATTATTTTACTGACGAAAACAGAGTCCACTTGGAAATGATAAGATATTGTACCAGAATTTAAAGAAAATTCTTTATTTTATCACTTGAAAGAAAATTCTAGAATAACAGAATACAAAAAAAGGCAATACGGTGTTAAATTTGAAACTTGAACTATAAATTTTAGAGTATTCAAGCTTTAAAGAGAAACAAGATTAATTCTGGGAATATCTTACGCACGAAACTAGAACGCTGATAAAATTGTATTCCCATTGTTTTAAAGTTAATTTCGGCAAGAGTGTACCTATATATACCTATATAAATCAATATCCAATATCGTCACTCATTTAGCTATAGATTCCAGGAGAACCGTCTAAAAATAATTAGCCTCATGATTCTTTTATTGGCTTTTTTCAAATGTAAACTGGAAGATACCTATTTCTAAAGCTTTTTCTGCACGATATACGTGAACTAATTAATTTAATAATCAACGACAATATTATATATGAAATATCTTTATAAAATGTGTATATTTAGTTGTATTTTAGTATAATTAAAATTATGTTTGTTTTTTCATATTTCGTATCGATATAAAAACAAACCAAAATAAATTAAGATTTTTTTTAATTACTCGACTGCCCGTGTCGGCCAGAGTCTCCGGGTTTATCAGCCAAAGGGAATTACGTCCATTCTGTCCGTTAGACTATGGAAAAAAAGGAAAAATTTGTTTTATTCCTTCAACACGAACGCCGGTGAGCGGTGAAATTTTAATTAGGAAAGTTATTTTGTTTTTTATTCCTTTTACTCTCTGTCCTCGCATAACTATTTGGGAGTGGAAATGTAACCCTTAAATCTAAAGAATTAAGAATTCAAATAAACGCAAACATTTTATGAAAGTATACAATATTATCTGCTGTATTTTATAAAGCCAAACGTCAGTTGGCTCCGGCTTATTACGTGCCTTCACTTCTGTGTAGTAATTTTTTTTAATGTAATAACAAAAACTTACTAGAAATCATAACTGTAAAAAGCAAAAACTATGGTATATAAAATATCCAACTTTTATTAGTCGACCATGCTTTTCATAGTAACACGGTAAAATGTACTCTATATGATGGTACAAATAATCCAAAAATAACAGCGACCATTGAGGGATCTGTAATCCATAGACGGTCATCGTTCTCATGCAGCTGGTACACTGGTTGATCCCAAAAAGTGACATACAAAAAGAGAGTCACTATGGCACTCGTTTATCACTGCTGGTAATTATTTATTTGACCCTACCCTACCGTACAATACCGTCCCATTTGATACTGGATATTGGATATATCACAATCACTCACCAGTTTTGATGAGGTCAGGGTCAGGATACTTGGATTCCACCACAATTTATTTCGGCAACAGTGTTCTTGCCGCCATGCCAGTGCGCGCGTTTTTCAGTTTTCAATTTTTATTGTATATCTAAGGGTTAGTTGTTTAAATAAAGTATATAAATGAATACGAAGTACCTAGTTGATATTAATTATGTTTTATTTTCTACTAGCTGTGTTCGTGGTTTGGCTTACAGAATGCTCGTGCTAAACTTACACCCCTGCTCCCGGCTATTTTAAAGAAAAAAATGCTTATGATGGGTGTTCCTTAGGAGAGAGACGTATACTCTCCCAGACTTTTTTGTACGTCTCTTTAATGTCCACAATTGTTTTTTACATTAATTTACTATATCTGTTATGGCTTATTCAGCGTAAGCCATTTAAGCGCCCGAATTGTTTCGCCGTGATCAGTTTTTTTTATTTGTGCGGAACACTAATTCTTTTTGTAAAATAAAAGTAGCCTAAGTTACTCCCTATAAATTCAGCAATCTACCAGTGATAGTTGTGTCAAAATCGGTCCAACCGTTTCGGAGATTACCCGTAACAAACAGACAGACAGACAAAAATTTTTAAAATGGGCTTTTTGTTATAGGTATCGTATATAGGTACTTTCATATGCATTTAGTAAAAAAACTGTTATTTTTAACATTACAAAAACACACTTCATTTTTATTAATTGTACCTATAAAGAACTCTACAGTCGATTTGGAAGGCACTGTCCTTGGAGGAGGATCGACAAGAAACTCCAAGGTTGCTGTTTTAAACCAATCTCTTTACAATAACAATTAACATTAAAGTAATACAAGATTTCCATCAAGAACCATCATAATTCATACATACATTACAAAATAATAAAAACACTTAGCTTGGTATAATGGCTCGGAGAAGCGGGAGATCATCCCTTCAGTCTAATATTTTCTTAATAATATTATTACTCGAAGGAAGGTTCGCATTGACATTTAATAAATCAAACGACGCTCTCGCCACGTCAAAGTCAAGCAATTTTTGCTCTCAAACTGCCTCTACCACAACCAATTGGCACTTATACGATAATATAAGTAGATATATTTCAAGAAAACAGTTCAAATGATCTATCTCATATTCTGTAAAAAAAAATTACAATTTTATTTTATTATTAAAAAAATAACTGTTTGAAAAATTTTCACGTGGACGTCCGGATTTTTTTTACGAGGTGGTTACGATGACTCCCGAAAAAATGGACGTATCGAGACCGAGGTTTGTTTATTATCTTCAGAATAATATTAACTAGTTACATATTTAATATCAATAGCCTAGTTAGTACCTGTAGTTTATTAATAAAATGATTTTTTATATAAAAAAAGTTCACTATTTATTTGGATCTATAATTAACGCCTATTTTGTTAAGTTGTCTAAATAATACAAATAAGTCAATGGTGCGACTTGTTTTTTTTTTCTCCTAAAAATCAAATAAGTAGTATGAGGCATGCATTTTTTCAAACTTTTTTGTTAGTTTTATTTACATTTATCACCTTACAATGCCATTCTAGACAAAATCACATATATAAATATACTAATACGCGCGAGAGAAGAGGCAAATGGAAATGTAGGGGTTGTGGGGTGAAAGGAGCACCAAAGTGGTTGAAAACTTCGGTTCTCCAAACAAATTGTAAGGTGGTCGGAATCTAAATAGAAACAATTGTCTTGTCCCCCACCAGCTAACCACAACCTAGTTCTGCGTCTGGATTTTTAATATTTTATTCATTAACATAGTAAAATCGATATTTAATTACAATTCAAATTAATAGATATATGTAAAGACGTATGTAGTCTCAACAATAGTAATATCGCCTATAGTATACCGAAACACGATTTTATATTTTACACTGTAAATATAATTACGAAGTCATATTCTGAAGTAAACAAAGAATTAGAGCTCATTCCTATGGTTTCTAAGTGCACTGATGACATAATTGCATTAAACGAAAGGTTACAATCCTAAAGCCTTATAAATGTTACGTTATGCATATTGTATATTTTTAAACCAATTCGAATACCTAGTTATGTAACTGGTCGCAGTCTAAATTTTTATTACACATGTTATTTACATATATAGCATATACATATATATATATATATATATTTACATATATTTTTTATCATTAAGTGACGATGTGGCCCAAGATGGTATCACGCTAAGCCTAGTGGAAGACTGGCTCTCAAGTGCAGCTGTCGGAACACTCCTATTGGTGTTTGGTGACAGACTTTCAACTCGATGGTGGTATCTAGCCAGGCGGGTATTAGAAAAAGCCCTACCACCATGCTATGGTTTCATCACGATGTTTTCCTTTACCGAAAGCTCAGGCTCATTGCAGGGATTCGAACTTACGTCGATCGACGCCGAGTCCGTGTACACGCTACCAACTGAGCCATTATTGCTTAAAAGCTATAATAATGACGGTAAAATTAAATAATTATTATAGTTTTGCATTGAATTGCTACATAGTAATTTCTTCGTTTCGTATCTTTATTTTTACTCATATTTTAGCTACCACCCTCAAGTTGATAATCGGTCGCGTGTCTGTCGTGTGTTCCGGCAGCTACACTTCAGATTTGCAGTTCCCCTACTAGACAGACTGCTACCAACTTGGATGACATCGTCACTTAAAATCAGGTGAGATTGTGGCCACAACGTTAAAGTTATAACAATAAAAAATACATATAGAAAATAAATTATTTTCATCCTTTTTAAGTACTCATTTCATTTTTTTCATTTAATTTATCATTTTATACGTCTTTCCTTCTTCTTTATCACACCAAGTGTGTACGCAGCTCCGCTCGCCCGAACTACAAAAATCGTGTGCTAAATTTCATCCAAATCCATTTTTGCGTGATTGACTAACAAGCATGAAAAACATAGCAACTTTCACATTTATAATATCAGCATGAAGTTTACGATACATTTTCTAGAAATGGCGCCTACATCTGAAAAAGAAAGGCTAGTAAGGTTCTGTGAAATGTAATAGTGAAATATGCGATTAATAACGAAATTCGTTTGTCATTTAGTTTAATGAATCGATTATAAAGTGGACCAAGTCTCGGGTATAATTTTCTAGAATTAGTACATACTTTCATTTAATTGAAATGAATTGATGAAGTTCAAAACACAATTATTTATTTACATATTGCGTCTTTAAATCATACGATTTGCATAATTATCTAACATCAGAATTTATTACCAGTAGACAATTGTTCCATAGTTACATCAATAAACACTTTAACATATTATCAACTTTTTTCATTAGTCAGCAGTAGTTTTTAATCGGCTTTAAACAAAGGAGAAGGTTTACGATTTGATTGTATTTTTTTAATGAATTTTCAGGCATAAATTCTTTGTTTATAAACTGATTTGGATGATTCTTCTTTCTTTAGAATGGAGATATCTCAAGGGTGGCTCCATTCTATTTTCATTAGCATTAGACCTTCGCCTTCCTTCGCCAGGGAACTTCTCAAAACCATTGAATTTCGTTTCTGTTAAAAATTGTTTTCTATTGGCTCAGTTTACAACTGGCTTTCTCATTGTAAAATTATATGTATACTTCAGGGACAGTTCGAATACTTGTTAAGTATTATTTACTTACGAGCATTGTTGTGATATATGGCTAGCTGTTATAACACTCGGTCGTGAAATTTTTTATTTTTTAATCTATGAATGCAGTTTTTCATAACTTTAAAATCGATATCATGGTTCTTTAGAACATATTTCTCTATCTCTTATAGTTTCAGATTTCCCCTCATTGAGCCATTTAAATGTTAAACTCTGTATATATATAATTGGTTTCTCGGAAACGGCCTCAACGATTTGGATGAAACTTTGTATTTAATAATAATATAATAATTTAATCGTAATTTTGTAGTCTAACTTGCTACACTAAGGTAGGATGAAAAGGAGAAGGAAAAAATCAAATAAAATACAAAGGAGCTTGTGTTATTCATATAAAATTTTAGTTTTGTGATAATGTTAATAGGATACACCGGTGTAATACTAGGTATGTCACATGTAAGTACTTACTATTTAATAATATTTCTCGGAAAGAGACTAGCGTTTGAGATACAGGCTCGGCCTAGTTTAGGCGCTAGGTATCATTAATTATGAACAAAAATATTGAATTTCCTAGAAATAAGCCTCTTATTTTGTATCTTGTTATTGTCAAATAAAGTCATTATTATTACATAATGTTTTTTACAATTCAAGTTTACTTAAACACGTGATCTTTTTAAGACACCGAGCGCAGCTCTGTCTCTTTGATATTTATCTTTATCACTCAGATGTCTAAGTGTATTTTTTATTATTCAATTTACAAACCACTAGTGCAGTGCCCATTGGTGTCTGACACTCAATGACGCTGTAATCATAACTTAGCCTAAACCCAAACACAACAAAGCATGAAAATGTAAAAGTCGACAAGGTAAACAACCGTTTGAAAACAGCTCTCATGATAGTCATGATCGAGCATGTTTATTTCTGCAATGTCATTATTAACATCATGCGATAAAGACGAGTCCAGAGAAAACTGGGAAGTGATTAGAAATTCAATGAATCTTGTGTCCAAATGAAGCGTCATTGTCATTATGATTGACAAGTAAGCATGAGATTTACTATTAATAATATGTTACGAAACAATTTTTGAAAGAGCATGGAATTAAAAGTTACTAGATACGATAACAAACATTATCTCAAAATTTGTATATGATGCTTCGAATAACGGACACAATAAGGAGCATTTTACCTACCAATAAAACACATATTGAGTCCGGAGTCTTATTCAAAGTTTCATCTTTTAATTTATGTCCGACTAGCTGTGCCCGTGGCTTCGTTCACGTGGACTACAGAATGCCCGCGCGAAAATTGTTCCCCCACTCCCGGCTATTTTAAATACAAACATGCTTATTGTGGGTGTTTCTTAGAAGATAGACGTATATTGTCCCAGACTTTTTTTGTAGGTATTTTTAATGTTTATAATTATTTAGTACTTTAATTTGCTATATATCTTTTATGGTTTACTCAGCGTAAGCCATTTAAGCGCCCGAATTGATTCACCATGACCACTTTTTTGAACCCTAATTCTTTTTTAAAATATAAGTTGCCTAAGTTACTGCCTATAAATTCAGCTATCTACCAGTGTAAGCCCCGTCAAAATCGATCTAACCGTTTCGGAGATTACCCGGAACAAACCGATAGACAGAATAAGATAAAAAATTCAAAATAGGTTTTTTGTTATAGATACCATATAAACTTTCATGTGCATTTAGTAAAAAGCTGTTATTTTGACATTACAAACAGACACTTCAATTTTATTAATTGTATGGATGATAAGATTTTATCTAGCAATTCAGATTAAAATATTTTGACACTACAGTGAGCTGAAGTATGGTGGCCTGGCGCTATTTATGGTACCGAGGTTAACAGCAAAAGACGTCACGCAATGTACCTACGCCGAGGGGGTTCAATGTACGCCGAGGGGGTTTAATGTACGCCGAGGGGGTTCAATGTACTCCGAGGGGGTTCAATGTACGCCGAGGGGGTTCGACCAGTAGTATAAATAATCGTGAACGGAACCGGAATGACTGGTCTCTCTAAACAGAGCGTGCCAGCGCCCATGCCCGCGTAACTACCGTTCTCTTCGAAGAAGACGGGCGGTCAACTTCGCTCCCGCACACCCGCCACGTCCACCCTCTCTAGCGGCAACACAAGCCTAGGTCCGGTCCTCGGTGTGAAGCCCTTGGGTCAGGCAGCCGCCCGCGCGATACAAGTAACACGATACGTGCAACACTTAGCTACCCACATACAAACATCACACACATATGTTACATACGTGCACACCACACAGGTACATAGTTTCTGTAACGAACCTTTTTTCTCTTTTTTGCGCTAGTTAGTGTAGAAAAACTTTTCCGATCACTAAATACGATAGGATTGATAAGTTTATAATATATGAGTAAAAATAAATTTACAGGTTGAAAATAGCTACTGTATAAACGCTTTCGGAGCCGCGGGGCATCTCTAGCTATTAATATGAATAATATCATTATTAGGTATTAATGTAGACAGTAGAAAATCTAAAGAACAGTAAATTAGTAGAGAAATAAACTTAATTTAAATTAAAGTTAACTAATACAAGTGTCACTAATTCTGTAATCTTAAATGTACGTCTAATACGTCTTATTCCCCCGTACTTAGTTTCATAACACACGAACAATTTTAACAAATCACTCAAAAGAGTAATTCACGCAACAGTATCTCGATTTGCGTTTTGCATACTCTATCGCGTGTCAGTTGTTCCGTTACGAGCGATTAGTTACCTATGTTTATTGAATTTAATGGCAGGTTCGACGGGAAAAGTTGAGTTTTTTTTATTATTACAATACAGCTGTCTGTCATAGATAGCTTTGTTACCTCGTCTATGATTGTTTATTGTGCAGACCTGTCTTATTTTTAATACATAATCAATTATTTTTTCAGTCGCTATTGTAAGTTGACAGGAGTAATAATTTTACAGATATACTATGAGTTTGATTTTTCGTATTCATGTACCCTGTGCCCTATCTACATTATACTAGCTGTGCCCTTCGTTTCACCAGTGTTATTTTTATCTAACAAACACCGCGCCGCCAACGCACCCATGTAAATCTATCATAATTTTTCTTCTCGCAAGTACAAATTATTTTAATTTTTCATTATCTCCTAAACTACGTGTCCAAAAATCGTACTCTAAAGAGTAAAATTTATCTTCATTATAAATTTTCTTTATGTTGAAGTAACTTTTGTTCGTATGGATTAATATGCCATGTCTGAAAATAATGCTTATAAATCACTTTTTAATTTTCAACAAATATTTGTCACAAAATACCTTATTGTGGCTTATGTATAAGAGATAGGCATACTGTTTTGTGGAGTTTTTTTAAGACAAAATAAGGAACAATATTATTGTAGAACATTATATTTCCGTATCATAAAATATTACGCCAGTGCACGCGGATAAAGCAGTTCGGGAGGGCCTCGAGTTGCGACTTATGTAACAAAAATCAATATTATAGACTATCTGAGGATTTCAGCCTAATGTTAAATAGCTTATACTATTCCTCGAAAGTCTGCCTATTATTTACAAAAAAAAAATCGAATCCAACTGATAGTTCCAGAGATTAGCGTCTTTAAACAAACAAACAAACAAAAACTATTTCGCTTTATTATATTAGTATAGATATTATTTCTTAGATGTGTTTTTAACGTCACTGCCATTGTCTTCCTTAATTTTTTGTCAATATTAATTATTAAAACATCATTTTCATGCCCTTACTCCTCCGTATTGACGAAAAATAGATTTCAAATTAATGTTGTCGTTCATCTAACATGTAGGAGGCGGCATCTATTGATCTGTTAAAGTAATATGACAGTTGTTAGATTATTAGATAACGTGCGAAATATTTGGACAGGTCAGCCAGTTAAAATGATTATATATAGTTTTTATTGCGACATATTATTATATAAAACATGAAATACAGATTTTTCCTAACGTGATAAGTACTACTTTAAGTATTATAGTAGTACGAGTATTATTTTAGAGCATTGTTTTTATTTTAATATGTTCTTGAGAAATAGTTTTCTGCTATCCTTGATATTTTTAAATTACATTTATTGATTTTTTTTTATACATGAATATTACGTTCTGAGTGTATACTATTATACTACTTTTAATCGTCTCATTCGTATTTAAACAAAAATTTGAAAGATGAAATTTATGTTCAAGTCCATAAACTAAAATAGAGATCCTATTTGGTTCAGGCTTTCAAGCTGTACCTACTCACACTATGCTAAACGATTCATTTAGTTAACCATAAGTACAAACTGATGCCAACTTATTTAATAATCCATACAATTGTAAAATATTGTATATCATCCTTTGTTTATCGAATCCAGTCACACGTAAACTGTGAAGTTATTACTCCACAAAGCAAAGCTATTGCTTTGTCATTGTTGGCTGTTTTATAAGTTTTATAAGTGAACTGCTCTCCAAAGAAAGTAGGATGTATCTTTAGATTTTTGCTAATAAAGTTAAAATAGAATAGAGTATTCTAATAGGTACCTATCAAGTTGTTATTTGTTTTTCTAGTACCTTCCGTTCTTGTTACATTTAGGCTTACGTCACACTTAACGGAGATTCCGAATTAAAATATAGGCAATGCGACGATGCCGATAAGATGCATACGGAAAGAACGGTCCGCCAACGGAGCAACCGAGCTTTCGCGTAGTGTGCCCGTTAATAATAAGTTATCCATACAATTCATAAAATTGAAGTGACTGTTTGTATTGTCAAACAAACACATTTTCCTGGTAATCTCCGAAATGGTTGAACCGATTTTGGCGGGATTTTCACAGGTAGATAGCTGATGTTATAAGGAGTAACTTAAACTACTTTTATTTTAGAAAAAACGGTCACGGTGAATCAATTCGGGCGCTTAAATTGCTTACGCTGAGTAAGCCACATGAGATAAATCAAATGAATATAATGCATAATATTATGTATTAAAAATATCTACAAAATAGTCAGCGAGAGACATATGTTTATCTTCTAAAGACCACACCTACAATGAGTATTTTTCCTGGAGCGGACGTAGCACGATTCGCGCGCGTGCTTAATCGACGGCATTCTGTAATCCACGCGAGCGGAGCTGCAGGCACAGTTAGTACGTAATAAGATGTTTAGCGTTCCGCCACGGAAGATCGGCGACGGAATTTCCGTTACGTGTGTCATAAGCCTTAAGGTAAGACCCCACTAAGCGGAGCTGTAACGGCGCCTCGCGTCCAAATATTCTTTATAATATGAAACTGTATGAGACATACTGCACTACGCGACCGAGTTAACGTATCTCTCTACAGACTTTTCGACATATCTCCGGTTTTGTTTTAGTTAAATGCTTTTATTTTCCTTACGGTGCAGAGGCAGTATAATAAATTCGATTAAACGCTTTATTGCTTTTTATTTTTTTTCATTAAATAAAGCTGAAAATAACTTTCAGTTGGCATCACTTTCTATCTAGACCAAAACTAAATTAGTCCATGCCGTTGAACGTAAAGAAATCGATAGTACATTAATATAATTTACCTATTCCAAAAAGTTCTTAAGTAACAGTGGTAGAACTCGGTTTAGAACTACGTAGTGGTGATTAAAACATGAATTGTAACAAATGATGTCGTAATAACGATTGCAGTGAGAAGATTTGGTTGAATATTCAGATACCTGATGTTTTTATTATAGAATAAATTAGACAGTTAACGGTTAACGTTGAAAATAATAAATGTGCAAATTGCCTTGTCTCATTACGCTTTGATGGTTCTATGGTGGTATCGTGGCAAGAAGAGGAGATTTCTGTCTATTTTGGGGCAATCCCACTGGTGGGTAACCTCTACTCCACAGAAGTTCGCAGCAAAATAAACCATGTGTTGTGTTCCTATGGTAAGTAGGGTTTTCTGAGTTTCCAAAGTATGAGGGTTCAAAGTCGGCTACGAGCTATTAATAACTGTGGTATTAGATGCGTCCATAGCTACGGTAGTCGCGTACCATCCACTGTAGTTGTATTTAAAAAATAGAAACCACGGCAATCTACGTAAATTCAAAACCCACAATGAGCTCAGGCTCGAAAGGTCTGCATTTCGGTGATAGGAAATTATGTGATGAAATCATAACATAACACACCATCACGCCTGTATTCACCGAAAGGTTAGGCAGAGGTGTACTAATGTACATCTACAATTCGCTGAGTATGTTTTTAGGTTCCATGTAATAGGGGGCGAGCCTATTGTCATTAATCGGGCACGAAACCAAACTCCGAGCTACTACTGAGAATTTCATAGGGAAAACCCAATAACACTTTGCTCGACCTGGGATATGATTGATAAAATCATAGCATGGTTTAAAATCTGTCACCAAGTACCTAGAAATGTGCTCTCAGTCTGTCTAGACTTAGTGATGTTACCTTCTTCTTCCTCATCGTGGTATTTCGGTAGAGATAATGATCAAGCACTAAGCCTAAGATATAATTAAAATTTATAATGTCGAACATGACATATTATCACCATTTCAATAATTTGAATCATATCACTGACCAATTGCATCATTTAAACTTTATTCCTTTTAGGTTTAGGTTTGTGAATGATTATTTGGATAATTAAAAGCGACTATCTCAATGATTGTACTCTTAAAAAAAAAATTTAGCCCTAGAGTGTGCTCTGTTCTTGTTACGACGTCAGGTTCTTCAAGCGTAACATGATTCTATATTTATACAGTCCGGTATATAAAAAAATGTGCATGTAGTAAGCAGTGTACACGTGATAGGTGTAAAACTAATTAAAAAGCGAAACGCGGATAGCCTAAACTTTGTATTAGATATACAATGTATAGCTGTCTCTCTCATTCTTTCTACGTTGTATATATCCTCTCTCTCATGTAACGAAATGTGCCTAAACATGACGCGTCCTTGAAATTTCACTCTGAATCCGTGAGTTGACTTTATGTTTAAAAATTAAAGTAAAGAATTGAGTAATATTAGAACATGTTTTAGTGCATATTACATACACATAGTACATATTTAATTTTCCATTTGGAAAATGTGACGCCACCATTCAGGAAGACCTTTGCGTAAGTTGTCATTCTTATCATATAAATTTCATGATGCCGTCACGGTACCATAATGACACGTTTTTGTGTCGTGTTTTTTATTTAAATTAAAAATATTTTTAAAGTACTTTTTACGATGTATTAATGAAAAAAGAAAAAACAAAATATTTTTTGCAACGTAATACTAAGTATTTAAAACAATTTTCCAAAAGTTGTCAACTCGATTCCGTCCAATTATCAAATCGCCGCCTAAATAGTTTCACTTTAAAAAAACAGTTACAACTTTTTGACTGTCTAATTAATTATCAATGTCTCTACCACTGTAACATTTAATTTTACTGCTTATGTTTTCAGAGTACAACTTCTTCAGGTATCGTCCGGATAAAATTTTATACGTAATTAAGTAATTAAAATGTTTAATGTTCAAGTTCAAATCAGTTTCACTCAACCGTGTGTAGGTTGCTTACAAATCCGATAGAATCAATTCCCATTGAACACGTTACCTTACTTTGACGTCACACACAAGATATACGTGGGTCACAGCGTTTATATGTATACATGACATAAAATTGATGTGTTTAGTGATCGCAAAGTTACATCATACCCTGTGATATTAATATAACATCAATCAATTTATTGTGTATTTCTGATAATAACAGTGAATCTTATCTATACTATATAGTATAATATAATAAAGTGGAAGAGTTTTAATTTCTTTGTTTATTTTTTTCGTTTGTTTGCTTGTTTAAACACGCTAATCTCTGGAACTACCAGTCTACCAGAAATTATTTTTTTATATGATAACCAGACTCACGGCGGATAGTATAAATTATCTAATATTAGGCTGTATACAACTCTCAACTAGCTTAGAAGTCGAAGCCCTCCCGAACGGCTTTATCCGCGTGCTCTGGCGTAATCGTTAATGATACGGTAATACAATGTTCTATAAAAATATTGGTCCTTAGCATATCTAAAAAAAAAAGATAGCATATGCCTATCTCTTATTTAAAAGCTACAATAAGGTATTTTGTGAAAAAAAAATTGTGGAAAATTAAAATGTGATTTGTAAGCATTATTTTTAGACAGGGCAGGATATTAATTCATACGAACAAAACTTACTTCATCATAAAATCAATTTTATGAAGTTAAATTTTGATCTTTATAGTATGTTATTTGGCACATGGTTTAGGAGATATTTAAAAATAAATTAATTTGTATTTACGAGAAGAACGATTATTATAGACTACACATGTGCGTTGGAGGCGCTGTGTTTCTCGGATAAAATTAACACGGGTGAAACCGTGGGGCACAGCTGGTCGTTTTGTAACTGGGAAGTAAGTTTTTTACGTATGGTTAATATATCAAGAAAGTCATATATTTTAATTTTTACTTTATATACATAATACAAGATGGCACTGCCACGATTTGTCCTAAGTATTGTTTTTTTTTTATACATTGAATATAACGGTTTGTTTTTATGGTCCAATTATTAGCTCTTTTATCTAACACGTCTGACACGAATAACTAATTCGTTCAACTTCCGAAGTAGCTCCAGTGTTGACAGGAGGTATTTTCACACTAGAATAACTATTGTATATTACTTCAGCACTCAGCGGTAACTTGAAAATTTAGATGTCACATTGACGTAAATGTGTTCACTGTTGTTACGTAAAAAAAAACTATCGAGTAATAGATTGACTATCGACTGTTTCTCAGTACTGATTGTACTTAATATCCAGCCGAACGAACGACGACAGCAAAAAAAACTTCCTTGACGAGCTAAAAATTAATTCGTGGAAGCACTTAATTATTACTATTTTTTATAATAGTTCGGCACATTTACGGTACTGTCCCTGATGATATGCAGAGAACAATCCAATTCGTTTCAACCTCAACAATCGATTAATCGATAGTACATGTAAATAATATGACTACCAATCAATCATTAGTCAATCGATTTAATGAGTACTGCACAAAATTTTACAATTAACATTCGCAATACACGTAACGAATATACGAGAATCATGAAACAATATCGTGATGTTTTTCTAAATGTTATGGATATGTAGTGAGAATTTGTAAAAAAAGGAAAGTGGCCGTGCATCCGCTATTGTATAATAAAATATTTACGGAGAATCAGCCGTAAAAAATATCTTTATTTTTTATCATCCGCGTTATAAATAAAAACAATTATTACTTGGTACTTAAATAATTCGATAAATGAAACAGGATTTTTTGCTTTCCCTTTGATTAAACGCTCTTAATTTATAAAGCGTGAAACTGAAGTTGTTGCCATGAATTGAAAAAGCCAACTATATAAATAAATTACTAGCTGGACCTACGGTTCCGCTCGCGTAAACTACAGAAAAATATATTGACCTTAACATCCAAAGATTCGTTCAACCGTTTTTGCGTAATTAAGTAGCACACATCCATACACACAAAATTTCACATTTATAATATTAGTTGGATAATCTAATCCAGGAAGTAAACTTTACTAAATTTCTCACTGACAACGCAAATATTAAAACAACAAAACAAAAGAAAATCATTGTTCAATAACGCAATTTACCCATATAAAAGGCATCCTATGTGTTATTCCAAGTTAAAAAGTATTTCGTGTGCCAAATTTCATCCATATCTATTCAGCTATTTTTGCGTGATTGAGTATCAAACACCTAAACTTACAAAATTTAACATTTATTTTATTAATTACAAATTATAATTGTTAATATACGTATAGTAGGATAACTTGCAACATAATAGATTAAATTTTTAAGAATGTATTGGGAGGGCAAAGTTTGGACACTAAATTCTTGTTACTTGCTCTTCCGTGATTCGCGAGGTCCCATGTCGTAAATTGCTCGAAATGTCCTAATATAATATCTACATAATAAACGTACGTACCTAAGTAAATTCATGAAATATTTACGATTATGTAGTCAATTATCAGAAATTACAATATATTTGTCATATCTTATGAATATTTCCGTGCCTTGCATAAAAATATTGATACGAGTGTTTCGACATAAGAAAACATTTTAATATGCATTTTTATACTCTTAGAAATAAATGGAAACGTTAACAAATTAACGTAAGAAAATTACAATACTTTATGTAATTGATTTTTCATACAGAGGTAAAACTTTAATTTATGTTGCATTTGGAAAGTGTTTTTTGATCCTGTTAAAATCCAGAAAATGAATTAAAATCAAAATGAAAAATACTTTATCAATTTAGGCCCTGAGAAGGCACTTATGAATGTCAAAACAGTACTGCCGGTTCGGAAAATATTTCAAACATTGAGAAGAGTCAGTGAGAAACTCGATCAGGCAAATAATTTTTTTTTTGAACTGTGTAAATAATGTTTACTGTTAACAAATAAAAAATAATGTTTTTAAATATTCAAATTCGTTTAAAAACTATATTTTAAATCAAAATAATATTAATATATTTATTTAATAGGTACATCTTACTTTTAAACTTTAGGTTTAAACTACCTCATTAGCCTGTGGTCCAAAGCGCGACTGCTATGCTCGAGGGCATGGGTTCGATTCCCAGGTCGAGCAAAGTGTTATTGGGGTTTTTCTATGAAATTCTCAGTAGCAGCTCGAACTTTGGCTTTGTGACCGATTAATAGCAATAGGCTCGCCCCCTATTACATGGGACCTAAAAAACATACTCGGCGAGCTGTGGGTGTACATTAGTACACCTCTGCCTAACCCTTCGGGGAATACAGGCGTGATTGAATTTATGTATGTGTCTTACTTTTATGTCTATTCAAAAACGGCATATTTGCATATTTTTTTTACGATAAAATTGGTTGAGGAATTATTAAAAACAATTTTTTTTTACATATTTCTGAAATTATTGTTGACAATTCTTCTAGGGCTAGAGGCTATTATCAATTATTAAGAAATCACGTATGCATCCCGTCTACGAAAATTTGTCAAAAGCGGTTAATAACTGTGTAGCGACATCTACATAGCGACACACAGCGATATCTATCGAGCCACATACGACGCATCCTACATCGCGCAATAGAAATTAACTCTTCAATTGAGTATATATACAAGAACCCGACTACAACCGTTGGGCAGCTGCCCGCCAGACATAACACCCGTCTGGTCGGAGGATCCTCCCTTTGCAATAGTTCTTCTACAACTGGATAATAAAAATAAAATTTTGTTTCATTTTTAATTTTACAAATATTTTTGAATATCTTCCCTTGTGAAAAAATTTAATCAAAATCGATAAAGAATTACGGGAAATGTTTTTTGGAAATTCTATTTTTTGGGATCTCTAAAAGTAATATTGAAAATTCCTATACCCTATCAATTGAACAATGACATAAGCATCCCGTGTAAAAAATTCATAAGATTCGGTAAAAACGTTTTTGAGTTATATCCGGACAAACAAACAGACAGACAGACGGTTAAAAAAATTATCATTACATATTCGTAATCTGTATCGTTTATATAGTATGTTTATCGGGAAATTTTGGAAAAATATTAAATGTACAGACATAAGTAGGTACAGATTTATTCATATCTAAGATATGTCGTTCTGTCTGTACATTTACTTTTTTCTTAATTACCTCTTGTACTATATCTATTTTATAAGACAATAAGACATTAAATATTTTTACGTCTGTTTGTATCTCCGGATTGAACTCAAAACAAAATAAAACTCTTTCGCTTTGTTATATAAGTATAAACAATAGATATATATGTGAACGGTATACAATCCTATTTACATGAAAACTATATTCCACAAAAGTTACGAGGTCTACCACACAATTATAAAAAATTTTTCATAACAAATCACTACTTTTCCAAGTGCATTCGTGTAAGAAGAAACCACACTTACACTTTCGAAAAGGCTAACTGTAACTTTCTCCCGTTTTACAAGTCGGGCATATTGTTATTGATAATTCTATAGATCTGTCTACTGGTGCCTTCTTCGAGTCTCTTTTTCTTATTTTGTAATTTCATTTGCTTCGACGTCACAGTGATTGTACAGCTTCGATGCTGTTGGCCATTTGTGTTTTAACATGAGACGGGCACGGCCGCGCTTGCCGTTCACTATTACAAAAGCCTCCCGCGCGTAAACGTTTTGCTTACAAAGCGGGCTATATTAAACTTCACGCAGTAACGTTAACGTATATACGTTTTGTTATCGTCGACTCGCGTCTGTATTTGATAAGGTTTTTAACGTTCTTTTGTGCCGGTTTTGTGTGTATTTGTGACGCTTCAAGAAAATGGAGTGTCATTAGCGTAAAAGGTAAGTTAGGATGCTTTATGCTGTTTATTAATGGTTCTTTTTGTGTTGTCTGAAATTGATCGTGGAGTCTTGAAGGTTTTTGTTATGACTGTATTAAGATTTCACGGCTTGTTTGATACTGTTTTATTTACTTCTCAGAATACCTACTTGGTGATCTTACAATTTCAAATTAATTTTCAGTACATATACAACGCTCTTATTTTTGTTAGTAAATATATACAAAATACATTAGTATGTATATTATAAAATCTAATTAAATTAAAATAATACTACAACTAGGGGATACTATACAACACTTCGCAAGAAGGAATCTTACCCAGAAAGCTGGACGCATTGTCTCATTCTATGGCTTTTCGCTAAAGAGTCGGTCAGTCGGCTTCCGAGTTCATTAATTCGTGCGTTCGGACCCCAAGAGTCCCAAGGGGTGACGGCTCCAAACGGCTCAAATATGTATTACCTCTTACTGAATTATCTAGTAATGTTTTTCTAGATTCATGTTAATGGAAAATTACATTACAAACAAGCAATATTTTTTAAAGAATAATTTAATTTTTTATTGGAAAATATTTGTTATTGTTCAACTAATTACGTAGTTCATAATAATTATCTAACAATTTGTTAACAATTAAATAAATTTATGTTCATAATAGTAACCTTTGCTTATATATTTAAATAAGTAATCAGAGTTTGGAGAATGTTTTGATTGTAATATTTGCACATTTTTCTTTAAACCACCGTGGTTAAATGAAACGTTTTACGATAAGAAATGTAATATTGCGTGAAGATATTAAGCAAAAGTTCTTGGGAAAACCGAAATGGTAAGATTTACCTAACCTAATACTATTAAGTGAGCAATTCTTGTATATATATTTACAGCAAGTTTCTCGAAACGGTTCAAACGGTTTGGTTGAAATCTTGTATTTAGATAATGTTTTACATTCCAAGTTTTCTTTTTTAAAGATAAAACCCAGCAAGGTCGGTCACCCAGATATTTTACTCTTAAGTGATTATTTCAAATTTAGTAATAAATATACATTTACTAGTTTTAATGATTTGGTTGCATGTTCATTTCCTACTATTTAAAGTAATAAAAACGTTTCCCTGAACCATATTTACCACGCTTTAGTTGTAAGTTTAGCTAGCCTGGCGGTCATTATAGAAATCCTTACCACCATGCAAACGTAATCCATAAACGGAATTTATCACACGGCGTTATCAAAGTGGAATGGAAAAATTTAATGGGTGAATTTATATCTATTTAAACCAAAAATAATAGTAGAATTAGTCCAAGATTCGACTGTTTGCTTTTTCTGTGGTAAAACAGCCTCACAGCTGCGCACTCTTTTCACCATAGAAGCGACAAAGGCTCTTTACACTGCTCTGCAAAAAAGTTATAAAGCTAATAAGTTAATACTGTAAAACAATTCATTATTATGTGATCTACAATACAATTGCTGTTATTTTGTAGTTTTAGTACATTTCATAATTTTCCTATTGGAGTTTTATGGCGAACCAAATTTTTGGTAGATAGATTCAGCACATTCAAATATCCATAGCCTATAATTTTTTTAAGACGATTTCGGTGCACACCAATGTTAATTTTTTGTTATTTACTTATTCTTATTTACATTTACTAATTACCCCACAGTTGTCTTGTTCTTGTTCTTTAGGTTACTGTTTTAGCGAACAATTTATATTCCAACACCTAAAATAAACCGGATAGTAATAAAAACAGAGACATTTATCAAGTAATATAGTCATTGTACGTTGACTATCTCTTACATAAACGAAAACAATTATACGACTTCATGTTACGCACAATGGTATTCGCCTATCTTATAGCTATAATTATGGTTATGTATAATATCATCTTTTGTTGGAAAGGTAGTCGTTACGACAAGAATTAAAATTCACTAATTATGACTCTGCAGTTTAGAAATATAAGAACGTAAGTCGCAATATGCGATACTTGTAACTTTCGTCCCTTTTTTTAACAGCAAAAATCATTTACACATTCACTAACAGCTCGGGCAGCCTGAAAGGACCCTTTCAAGATAACATAACAATATGAAGAATACTCACTAAAAACTCCCCACGGTGTTTCTAGCCTCAACTTTCATGCCGAGGACCGTGAACTGCATACGCAATATGACCGCTCAAGCCCATATGCTTCCAAGCTTTACATTTATAACTAGCTGACCCCGCGCAACTTCGTCTGCATCATGTAAGACAGAGAAAGGGTTAGAGAGAGTGGGTCGTATGCATTGTATACAAGGTGCCGCCCGCCACACATATTATTCCGCATAATAAAAATGTGCTCGCGGTACTTGATCATTATTTTGCTGCCGAGTTATATTTAAAACTGTGATATCTCCTAAGATATTCATTTAAATCAATTACTGTAAAGGGCAATTTTGTTTTAAAATTAAACACTTGTGATGAATAATGTATTCATTTTGATAACGATTAATACCATGTATATAAAAACGTTTGTTGCGTACCTCTAACCATTGACGCAGCGCACGCAGTGGAAGCTCTCAAAAGGAATAAATTTCTCCTTTTTTGCAACATTTTTCATTGATGTTCCACTCCTATCAGTCGTAGCGTGATGTTATATAGCCTATAGCCTTCTCGATAAATGGGCTATCTAACACTGAAACACTTTTTCCATTCGAACCAGTAGTTGCTGAGATTAACGTGTTCAACCAAACAAACTACAACTTTATAACTAATATAACTCGGCAAATTCATGGCACTACCCCTGATGGTAAGCACAGTACAACTCAAACGACGGCGACCGTCAAGAGGTCGCTGTCACACCGGCCTGCATAAATACCTCTTTGCCGTTAAACTTGAATGTAAGATAGAGGAAACACATTTACCGGGAGATTTTTTCACGGTTATATCCATGACTGGTATTATTAGAAATATTTGTTCATATATTTAGCCACATGTTTTGTATCATTATCATTAAAATAAATTATACGTGCATATATCCCAAACGATTGATTATTCAATGTATTCCTCGTCAACTTTACTTTTTATATAGATACTTATTGAAGTATTAAAATCTCTCACAAGTAACTGTTTATAACATTTCAAATACTCATTAAGAATTAAAAACAAAGCTTTTTTATAAATATCGGTGCATTGTTTGAATGTAATTAGAATTTAATTAGTAAGTATATCAAGCATTGATTTATCTTTAAATGATAACGTGGAAAAATTGCAATTAAAAATTTAGAATTATTTTTAGTATCTATTTTTTCTTTTTCACCTTAATCCAATGAAATATCTTTAATAATTATTGAAACAACAACTTGCTTGACTTGCAGCATTCGTTACGCAAATGTATCCGCTTCTTACTGCAGTGATGTTCCTTTTGTTTACACTGAATAAAAGACAGTGATAGATGGCAACAGCATATCACGGAATATTGCACAAAACGACAATCTCAATTCACACTCATGAATTGAATTCACACACATTCACACTTAATTCACATGAATTGTAATCTCATTACGTTTTCCTCTCTAAAAGATTAACGTATGTACACCACCACTAAAATTGAATCAGATTTGAATTTAGTTTATTCTAGTTTATTTTAATAATTATTTAGTTTAGTTAATAAAATTTAGTTTAATTAAATTAAGAACAGAATTATTCACTCCAGTTTTAAAACTGGAAGTTGTGTGTCTCTGCGGTAGTACTTCAGCAATTGAACCATGTACATATACTTCCCTTAAATCGAGATTATTATTATATTTTACTACAATGTATTCCTTTAATTGACGTCACTCAATAACTAAGTGTTAACTGATCAATGATATGGTCGTTATTTGTTTTACAAACAAAAGTAACATTTAAAGTCACGAATTACAGAAATAACCGTAGCCGTTTTCAAAGCATGTCAAATTAGACTGTATGCTATTTTTTATAATAAATAAACAATTCAAAGGGTTTATTTAAAACTTCTCAAATATTTAAATATATTGTTGGACTGTATGGAACTGACATATTGTCAACGTTAAATCACTTGATCACGTAAGTTAATTCCATTTTTTTTTTTGTGTTCTACAAGCGTTAACGCTAGTAAAAAGGCAACTTGGCTAGGTCAATATGGTTATGATTATATAATGCAATATGATTGCAAAACACAAAATTGACTCTAAGGACATTTATTTATAAAATTTCGTGTACAATTATTTACACTAATATTACAATAAATTAATGTGACTTGTAATTCCTCTAAGTGTGACAATTTCTTACAGATAAACAGCGCAACAATATTATTTTATTATGATGTTAAGATACATTTTACATACTTCCAATAAATAAAAACAAAGATAGAAATCAGTGAAAAAAAATCATCACTTCATACAAAAGTTCTTATTGACTGGGTTGTCCCTGAATGGTCCGACTGAATGACAATCACCTATACATCCAGGAGTAACACCCGGCATAGTGGCACGCTTCAGCTGGATCATATCTAGAAGCCAAGCGCAGTTGCAAGGAATCCGTCCGCTATGTTCATGGTGATAACCCGTCGCAGTAACCTTCTTCTGGTATGTCTACATTCGGAATCATCTAGTGTACGACAGCAATGACGGCCAGTGTATTGCAGATCTCTCAATGGTCATCGTTATTTTTGGGTTGTATTGTACTTACCGCTTGTATTGTACTTAGAGACAGTACAGTCACTTTGGCGGGTTACTATAAAAAAGTATGGTACCTACTTATGTACATACATCAGAAGTTATTAATTTATAACAAGAAATATACAGCTATTAAATTCTAACATACATACATAATTATGTTGACATATTGGCTTATCCAAAATGAATACAATAGTATAACGAAAAAAAACACAATCTTATACTCCAACGAAATTATTAATAAATATTATTTGCATCAAAAAGAACGACGTAGTACTTCTGGTGTGAGTGAATTTGTGTGTGTGTGTGTGTTGTGTCTACTTCTTTGACAGAACAATACAAAAATGGTTTCAAAAGCTTTATCCCGTGAATTTATACAATTAACAAATTCAGTAAAACGAATTCACATTATAACTTGCCGCAAACCCTACCTATCAAACCCTAACAGTATCAAAATTTCCATCAGTAAACATTCCAATTCAGCATGATATCATAAAAATTGAACACTTTAACAGCTTTAAATACTTATGTAGCCAAATAAGGCATGACTCTAGATGTTCCATGACTTAATAGGAAGAATTGCAATGGCTAAACAAGGTTTTAACAGAAAGAAACACCTAATCAAATCGAAAAATAAAACCGAGTTTAGAAAACGGCTCATTATTAGCTACATTTGGAGCATAGCTATGTATGGCTGAGAAGCATGGACTATGAATCAAAGGAACATAGAAGGTGTTGGCTGCGTTTGAGATATGGTGTTGAAGGAGGATAGAGAAAATCAGTTGGACAGAAAGGATTACAAATGAGAAAGTGCTAAGAATGATTGACGAGGAAAAACAATTGTTGAGAAACATAGATAACAGAAGAGAGAAGATGATTGGACCAAATAATTTTGAATTGAAAAATTTAAGGGAAGCGAGGAAGAAGAAGACGTAGAAGAAGCATTTTCCAACAAGTGAAGGATAAAGTGGAGTCGTGTCATATCTAGAGGTCAAAAGGAAGATAGGGATTAGTGGCAACAGCTCCACTGACAAAAGCCGAGATCTTAAATGAAATGAAAAAGATCATTGGTGGCTAACGTTCCGTTACATGATTACGCGCGCATTTCTAATATTTTTAACCCCTACTAAACGCGACCAAAGGAAGTGTCTTCAAATAAACAATCGAACTATTAATAAGTAACTAAAAAGAAGATATAACTTGCAATATCTATTCATTTATCGATTTGTATTCAATCGATTACAAAATGTTTCATCATGAAATCGAAGTTACGCTAAGTTCCGTTTCAGAGAATAATGGTCACACAATAAAATTTTAAACACTTCCTCTAGTAAAGGAAATAACGATTTCAGTAAATGTAAAGTCATCGACTAACGATTTCGAAATTTGCCAAAACGCAATAAAAACCAATTTAATGGATCGGTTTTATTTTAAATTGAAATAATATTTTTACGTAATCAATTATGATTGTTCTTTGACATGCAAAAATACAGTCAAAAATTTTCATATAAAAATGTTTTGATAATATCCGTGAAAATAGGAAAGTAGGTTAACAAAACCCATCATGTAGGTATCATACTAGGGCTATCGATCGCTAAAATGAGGTTATTTTGATTGAGTTATGAATATCTTTATTAGCTTTAATAAAACAATAAAGCAATATAATAAGTAAGTATCAATTCTGTTTTATTTTCACATAGTATATAGTAAAATATGCTATTAATTATATATAGTGTTTTCAATTATTATTAAGTATTTTAATGTTACGATCTGAGTAAAAATAGGAATAAAATACTATTATCGAAATATCTGGAAATGTCTAGAATATACTCGGAACATGAAGTATGCATTCGTAGGTAAGAAAAGACATTGCAGTCCACACACAAAAACAAACAATCTATACTACAATAATATAATAAAACGGAAAAGCTTTTTCGTTTGTTTAAACGCGCTAATCTGTGTAACTATCAGTCGGATTTAACAAATTCTATTTACATATGATAGCCAGATTCACGAGGAATAGTATAGACTATAATTCTCGACTAGCCTTAAACACGGATTTTTGTTAAGTAAGTCGGAAGAGAAAGCGCTCCTGAACTGCTTTATTCACATGCGCTAGCGAAATTGTTAACGATACGTAAGTACAGTGTTCTATAAAAGTATTTCTCCTTAGTGTATTTAAAAAATAGTCCGTGATAGCATATGCCTATATCTTATACATAAACCATAATAAGGTATTTTGAGACAAACATTTGTTTGAAGATTAAATGATTTAGGCATGGCATATTAATCCTTAACGAACAAAAGTTACTTCACCATAAATACTATTTTATAAAGTTAAGCTTTGCCCTTTATAGCATGTTATTTGGACTTATAGCTTAGGAGATAATGGAAAATTAAAATAATTTTTAGGTACTTGCGGCTAATGAGAACAATTATGGTTGGCGACACGGGTGAGTTGGCGCCGCGGTACTTTATTTGTCGTATAAAATTTACACGGGTGAAACCGTGGGGCAGAGCTAGTATTATATATTTGCAAGTAACATGTAAATTGTCATATCTAGGTACTAAAGTTAAAATCTCTCCTAATTATAGAATTTCTATGACATACATTTCATAGTGATTATTATGTATTGAGCTAATAATATAAATCGCACAAAAGTTGAATACATAAATTTTCATATTTGCCATCCAAGTCATAAAAACGAGTTATAATGAAAACAATTGTAAATATTCATCAATCCACCTTTGTTGTAATTAAAAAAACTTTGTTTAGTTTATACAAGTCACGCTAACTTTCTTCCTAATCATATACACGTCATAAATGTTTAGATTCAACAGTTTTGACATTTGATTGGCAATAAATAGAGTCCCGGAGAAATTTCAATGGTGAATGCTTAAATGCCTGAAGTCAATTTATCATCTCCATTCAAACATTCATTCATTCGTTCAATTGAATTGTCAAATTTACGAGTTCATTCAATCGAGAGTGAGTTAGCAAACAAGGTCGTATTACGAAGGATTTCTTTATGTAAAAACAAGATTATTTTCTAATATAACCCCGATTTTATGATTGCGGCTATTTTCGTGACTGTAATAATCGTTAAATAAATATTGGAAATCAATTTCATATAGTTCAAAGGCGGACGTATTCCCTTGGGTGTATTAACAATAAAAATCAAATACATTTTTTTTACGATACGTCTCTTTTATTTGCTACGTGTTAAGAATTTGTGTCTGGGTAGAGAAGTGTTACATCATACAACAAAAGTTGTATTATTTATTAAATCTCATTAAATACATAACTATTAGCGAAATGTATTATGTAAGTAACTAGCTGTGCCCGCGATTCCACACGCGTTTTTTTACGCAGTAATTATTCTCATCGCATAATTTATTTTTTGCACATGTCTTAATATTTTTTGGAGGTAACTTTTATATCCTTTTTAGTTAAATCCAAGACATAAAAACGGACATATAAATAATTTTTTAAAGTCATATTCGATATTAGTGGCAAATTATGTAATAAAGTACAGATTTATTCCTGTTTACGACCATATATATCGGTGGTTAAGAAACAATATTATTTACCTCTAGAAATTTAACAAGATAGAAGACAAGAAAAACAATAGAACATTTTTTTAAACAAACAAACGCTGGCATTTTCAATTAGCTTTCGACATTTTGATACCGACGATTTGACGTGTTAAGCGATATTGAATTGTAAATCTGAAACCAAAAGTTATACTTAACGTTAACATCTAGATAGGCGGCATTGATTCTTATCCGTCAATATGACAAAGTAAATACAGCTTTTCCACAAATTCAAGGTCAGCTAAACTCATCTATCTGTGCCTATTTATCTTGTAGCTTTGTTATGAGAAATTTACACAATTTTTTACTTCCCTAAATTTGCTTCAAAGCGCCATTTTTAACTTTAATTTGCAAAAATGACGAGATGAATGAAAAAGATTATTAGAAGTCATTGATTTATAATACCAAATTTATAGATAAATCTCCAGCGAAAACCAATAATTAATCTATGTTAGAAATATTATTTCAAATAAAAGATTCCCGGTATATATACACAACTAATACTAGATAAATAAAAAAACTAACTACGGACAACATCGCGTTCTGAAAAGTACGATGTATATTTTGGAAATACGCTGATTAAAGCCCTTTCATTTATACCCAATACGGAACTTTCCATTTTTTTTTTTAAATATAGGGCTTTTTGTTTCCTAGGGGGTCCATATCGAAATCAGTGTGATGTCACATAGCCTTATAATACAGTGGACTAGCAAGGCGTTTCTAACGGTAGCTCATTTGTCAAATTATAATACGTAGTATAGAAGACTAGCTGTGCCCCACGGTTTCATCCGTGTTAATTTTATACGACAAACATCGACAACGCACCCGTCTAAGCAGTTTTTTATACTATGTGTACAATTATTGACATTTTTATGAGGAATAAACTAATTTTTCAAATTATAATATAGCCTATGTTACTCGTTGATACTGTAGCCTTATATTGGTGAAAGAATTTTTGAAATCGATCCAGTAGTTTTTGAGTTTATCCATTACAAACGAAAAACAAACAAAAAATCAAATCTTTCTTTTTTATAATATTGGTATAGATATGCGAGAAAAAAATGCACATACACATATAGCCTGCTGAAATAAGATTCAGCCTCCTTTTGACTTCGCTGTAGTGAAGTAAAAATATCTTTAAAAGTCATAATTTAATTTTCGCAATTTACTAAACAACCATAAGTGAAGTTCGTATTTTTTTATGATTGCAATTACGGTAATAATTTCAATGACACACGTCTAACTGCAAACCACGAAGATAACGGGCTTTCGTGTGAGGTAACTTACCTCTCAGATGTAGTAATGCACGTTGTTTTAAGCATAATTTGATTGCACAATTTCTATGCTGCAATGTAATTGTGTATAGGAAATCGTTTGATTATTTTGTTTATTATTTGATGTGGAATATATAATCGATTTTATTTACGTTCTATTTATTCCTGTATTATCTATACCAATGATATAAAGTTCATAAGATTGTTTCTTTAAACGCGCTGATCTCTGGAATTAACAATTATATTAGAAAAATATTTCTACATTTTATAGCCTTATTTATTGAGTAAGGCTAGAGGCAAGTAGAGGTTTCTTTTATTTCTCTCAAAATTTGTTAATTCATGCACTAAAACACGTATAAATAAACCAAATATTTTTGATTTTTAATTAGCAATAACATTATATTTTGTACTAATAATTAGTTTTTTTATATAATAACCAATCTACTCATCATACACAAAATATATTGACACATGTTCCATTCACGTATTATTTGTCATTTGTGTATTTTTAAGTTACATTTTATAAAATTTATTTGATCATTGGTTTGTATGAAATATTTTTCCTATTAATAGGGTAAAGTTTAGAAGTCCACAACAATATTTTGTTTAAGCACACTAGCAAAATCTCAACAATCACTACGCACAACGATATGAAGTTGGCCTATTCTAAGAGCTATTGTTTGTAGGAAACGCGGTATTTAGTTGAAGCAACGCGGAGAACAACCATATGGTTATTTCCGAAGGTGTTTATATATACATGGTATTAATCCTTATCGAAATAAATACGTTATTCAACACAATTTAGTTTTCAACAAAATTACCCTTTACAGTAACTGATTTAAATGAATATCTTAGGAGATATCACAGTTTTAAAATAACTCCGCAGCAAAATAATGAACAAGTACCGCGAGCGCATTTTTATTATGCAGAATAATGTGGGAGGCGGGCGGCACCTAATATACAGTGCCTACGAGTGACTCCCTCTAACCCTTTCTTTCTCTCTCTCTCTCTCTTTCTCTTGCATGATGCAGACGAAATAGCGCGGGTCAGCTAGTGGTAGATATATCGACTACCACGCCGATGTTTTACATAAATCGTTTTACATCGATCCCAAGGTGTCGCCATTAGATACACTATTGTGATGGGCTGCACCTCAAACAAATTTATTATATCAGTTGAACTATTCAAAGGGAGAAATTCAGAATTATTTGAATATGTTTAAAAATACATTTTTAATGTTGTTGATTTGTTTCGATTTTTAAGATTAATGATTTGTGAATTTTGGGCCCCCTTTCTGTGGTGGTAAGGGGGTTGTCGAACTAGATCTTTAAAGCTAAGACGCTCAAGCTAACCTTACCTGCACCCAGTGCACTTGCTAAGTAACGAAGGAGAAAATGGCGATACGATGGGTGGGTTTTGCCCGACTGGGTCGCGACCACCATGCATGTAGTGAAAAGTCTATCAAAATGAATCACTTTTGCATGTCGCGTTTCGGTATCAGCCTGTGTATTCATATATTTGTATATTCAGTTAAATTCTACAGGCCGGCATGACAGCAGCGACCGTCGATGAATTACGATCTCTCGGTAGTTGCCGTTGTGTTAGGATTATACTATCCTTACCATTAGGGAATGTACCTTTAATTTGCCGTGCTACTAAAATGGCGCCCAAGTAATCCGCGAGTTGATTGTATGTTTATAATTTAAAGTAAATTATTGAGTAATATTGGTATATAGATAAAATGCCTAAAACAATACAAATCTGGAAAAAGTTATTGTTTATTTATTTAATATTCCTTTTGGAAAATTAATATTTGTTGTCTGTGAGTCACGTGATTTGAAACGTCAATTAGAAAACGTGACGTCAACATTCAGGAAATATGAACGTTAGACTCTTGCGTGAGTTGTCAACCATGTCACTGTTATTATACAAAATAACATATAAAATTAATGATAATGTCACGGGATCATAATGCATCGTTTTTGTAGCGTACTTTATAAATCGATAAAAAAATATTTTTAAATCACTTTCTAAGCTGTATTAATGAAAAAGAAAGTATTTATAGGTATTATTTTAATATAACAAGGAGTTTAAAACAATTTTCCAAAAAATGTCAACTACCGGATTGCCTTGCACCGCTCTAGGAACGGAAGTAATATGAGCAAATAACTGCCACAAATTTATTTTGGGATTGATTTTAGTCTGAAAAACAAAATTGAAATTTGAAATATTTGACGGAATCTTTAAAAGTGACAACAAAGAAGTTTTTTTGCTTGCAAACGGATCATTTTGAAATTCGAAATTAAAACGTGAATTGAAAGTTTTCAACTAAGCGAGCAAAATAATGTACGAGTATCTGACTTTTTAAACAATTTAAATTAATTAAAAATTAAAGAAATTAAATATTAATTTATATCTCGACAAACACTAATTATGTGAGTTACATTATACAGATCGGAGAATAAATTTATCTATAGTTCAATAACATCATAACAATGTTTTTATATAATGTAAAAATATTAGCTACGGCGCAATAAATAATAACCAATATCAATAATTTTTATTAATCTTTTCAATTTGAAGAGTAATTTTTTTCCGAATTTCCCAATATAAGACACCGGCCACGAACATGCAATTTTTATCCGTCCGATCATGACATATAGCTGCGTTGCGTTCGCACATATGCCAAGTTATAACTGGGAACGCTTACAAGCCATCCAGAACAAGTTTCTTCACCGCCTTACCGGTGCCCCCTGGTTTGTTCGTATGGAGGATCTCCATAGAGATATGGACCTTCCCTCGATACATGCATACGCCAAACACCTTTCTCGCTCGTATTTCGACACCGCGTCGAACCACGCGAACCCCTTAATAAAAGCGGCAGCTTCTTATGTTCCCGACCCCAACGCCTGCCGGAGAAAACGCCGGCCGCGTAATATATTCACTGACCCGCCCGACCAAACCGAAAAAGCTAACGCGTTCTACGCCGACACCGTCTCTCCAAACAGAGCGTGCCACCGCCCACGCCCGCGTAACCACCGTTCTCTCCGCAGAGGACGGGCGGTCAACTTCGCTCCCGCACACCCGTCACGTCCACCCTCTCTAGCGGCAACCCAAGCCTAGGTCCGTTCCTCGGTGTGAAGCCCTTGGGTCAGGCAGCCGCCCGCGCGATACAAAGTGACACTATACGTGCAACACTTAGTTACCCACACACAACATTACACACGTATGAACACACACACGTGCACACCACACAGGTACATAGGTTCTGTAAGGACCTTTTTTTTTCTTTTTTTGCGCTAGTTAGACTATTGCGCTAGTTAGTGTAGAAAAACCATTCCGATTAACAAATACACATACGCATGGTCCACTCCTTCCTCCCAGGAGGAGGGGAACGTGCATATGAGTATATATTAGTTAGCTCGAATTCTCATAAGATTAGGGAATTAGTTAGATCGCGACTTTTTCGCATTCGCGACGACCGCCCGAGCCGAGGTTCGGCCACTCTGGCACCCTCGTGCGGGTCGTCACAAACTTTCGCGGCTGAGTGCCCTAAGCGCTCGCCCCCAAGTCCGGTGAAGCTGTAAAAGCCGCAGCGGCTCTGTTTGACGATAGGGCCCCTAAGGCTAACAGTGTAGTCAGTTCTAAAAAAAAAAAAAAAAAAAAAAAAAAACATGCAATTTTTTTTTGCTGTCTGATTGGATTCCGGATTTAACTCAAATAAGGCTTGACTGATTTTTACAATTTGTCAATAAAATGAATAAAAATACAATTAGGAAGCGAAACTAATTAATTCGTAATAAGCGCGTGCAGAGTCTCGGGACACCGTTAGTTATTTGTAATTCATACAAATAAACTTGAATAAAAGACTACTTGACTCATATAAAATTTGGCTCAATAAATAAATATTTTCTGTAGTATTTGGCTTAAGGAACTAATATTTATCTATTTTAGATATTAATAGTTTAAGATGGCTAATTTACAATTTAAAAATTACATTTTTAAATTATTATTTTGGACTCTGAAGATGCTGTCGGCCATGTTATGACATCATAGGACTCTAAGGAGGCTCAGAACAATGACATTTATGATATTAAAAGTGTCGAGATTTTTACAATGATGAACGTTTGCTGTTTATGGGTTAATCTACAGTACACTGAACTTTTGGCAACTTAATTCTATAACGTGTATTTATCAAACTTGACATTGGCGAAAATACCTAAATAGGCAGATAGACAAAATAAAATAACAAGTTGGATAAATGTCAAATATTTGCTCTCAACTCGTATGAACTATGATGTCACAGCAGAGATAATATAAAGACTATAATGTGTATACACTATTTTATATTAAAAATATTTTTCCCCTCTAACCGGACCATAATTTAAGACCTACTTTAAAAAACAGCCAACTAGTCTATTTAATTCATAGACATTTTGCTGTATTACCAGTGTTACGAAATGTGACAGTTAATTAAAGCCAACGATACCAACCATCCAACCAAATGATATAAAAAAATCCACGGTATTCCATTATAATTTCTGTTTAAAATCTATTAAATTAAAATGATAGAGGTATGCAGTTGTGCGCGTTTCACGCAAATACTACTCAATATATACTAATCAAATTTTGTTTATTTTACTAGATACCTGGTCCTACATGTGAATTTAATATGAGTTATTAATTTTTTTTTAAACTACGATTTTTATTGCGAGCTTCTGCCGTCCACGCGAGTGAAGTCGCAGGCACAGCTCGTTTACAATAAAATATCTTTTTAAATTAAGAGAATGTAAGTAAGTAGGAATGTTGTTTATAGATTATAATCAAAAATACAAGCAAAATTTTACATATATTAAAGTCTGCCGTACGCATCCGAGTTAATAAATAACTAAAACGTCTCTGTGGTTATAATTATATCTTAGATATTACGTATTACTACATATTACGTAGGTATGTATGTTTTCTCATTATTCTATAAAAATGTCGTGTTATTCTTTTATCTAATTCATTTTATCTAATTTAACACTTAATTTTTGTGATATAATCGAAGCATTTATATATATGTTTAGCTTTTCTTTTTGTTGTAAAAATAGAATAAATAAGTAAAGACAAATCTATGTATAGTAAAATCTGTCTGTTAGTTATTCTATAACTTCTGAACGACATGTCCGATTGAGCTCATACGTGTATTTCGTAATATATTTGTTTCATCAATAAGATGATTCATAGCTATGTAAGATCCTATAGGTGACGCTGTGGTTGAGCCATTATCTACCCGAAAGAGCAGAAAAACAACTGCCAGCTAGTACGAATATATGAAACGTAAATATAAAAAAATTATAACCCCAAACACAAATAACATAATCATTAAGATAATTCAAATGAGCCCAAACTACTACTGTAAGCTATATATCTGTACTGTACGTTTCTGAAGAGTTGGGCAGTTTCCAAATGATGCTGCAGCGCCTGATCATGTTCTTCTAAGATTTCGATTCGATCAGACCTGTGGAAAATGCTTACATCCATTCATCGATTAGATTACAGGCTTCATTTCGCTGAACAGATTTTCTTCAATCACAGCTAAGAACACTATAGATCAAGTCACATATGAAACAAAAAAGAAACAACTAAATCACAAGACAATTTTTAATAAAAAAGGAAATCAACTTTCAATATTTTGAAGAGTTTACCTGGTATATCTTAGAAGTTGAAGATCCAATGCCAATTAAATTGAGGTAGCACCATTGAGGTATCCTCTATCCAACAAAAAAAGAATCATAGAAATCGGTTCATAAACAAAGAAGTAATGGCTGAACATCCAGAAAAAAATATACATTAGAATTTAGTAACCTCCGTTTTTTTTAAGTCGGTTAAAAATCGGTTTACGGTCTTGGAAGCTACGATGCCACAGACAGACAACTGATACACATGTTAAACTTTTATTAGAGGGGTTGTTTGCGTCGGGGATTAAAAAAATAATGTTTGTTTGTACGTTGTAACCTATGCGTTCTTAAGCCGATAGCGATAAAAGTTTGATGAATTATTATGCAAAGTGCAAATGCAAAGTTTCTGTGTTAGTACAACCAGTTTCCGGCAGATGGAGTGGAAGTTGATTCATTTTCAAATCTGTAGGAACAAAAGCTAATAGTTTATTTGAATTTTAACTGTAATTTAATTTAATTGAAAAACATTGTTATCTATCAAACATTCATAAAACATAATTCATAATTATCATATAGTAAAGTTCACGCTTGTTTGTTTGAACGTGCTAATTTCTAGAACTACCAGTGAGATTTGAAAAATAATATTTGAATAATTAAATCCTATTTATTTATTGAGAAAGGATATAGGCTACTAACTTTACGCTACCACACTAAGGAGTGGACCAGTACTTATGAACGTCAATTAATCTGCCAAGCTGTGGGCAAATACGCAAAGTAAGAACAAAGATATTTAAGGGCGCGGTAGAACGTTGGTTGAATATTAAATGGCGCATAGCCATCAACCCCTCAAAGAGCGCCGCGATTATCTTCGACCCTAGCGAAAAAGAAATCCCCGAGGGTATCAAACCTCTAGAACTTTTTAAAGAGAAGATCCCCTGGGCCACCGAAACTAAATATCTCGGTGTGACCCTCGATAAAAAGCTCACCGTCGACTCACATGTCCGTAGCGTTAGAAACAGAGCCGCAATGGTCATAGGTCGACTACAGCCCCTGACTGTAAGCAAAATGTCCCTGAGACACAAGCTTACTCTATACAAAATATCTTTCCGCCCGTTTATGTCATGTAGTTGCGCCGCATTCGCACATATGTCAAAATCCAATATCCAAACATTCCGAATCCTCCTTTCTTCCGCGATTCCATTTCGTCGTCCGTGATTCTTACGTAAAATCAACAAAGCCTTCAGTACGTTCGACAGGTAGACCTCTATAGAGATATGGAACTTCTCTCGGTCGAATCGTACATCAAATACGTCTCGAGATTATATTTATACGCCGCGTCGAATCACGTAAATCCGTTGAGCAAAGCCGCCGCGAATTACGATCCGCTCCCAAACGCCACCCGCTTACAGCGCCGACCGCGTAACATCTTCACCGACTCCAATAGCGAAATCGAGTCAAAACACGCGTATTACTCAACTGTCTCTCCAAAAAGAGCCTGTTCGCGCTCACGCCCGCTTAACCACCGTTCCCTCCGCAGGGGACGGGCGGCTAGTTTTACTCCCGGACACCCACTGCCGCGGCCTCCCTCTCGCGCGGCAAGTCAAGCCTAGGTCCGTTGCTCGGTGTGAAACCCTTGAGTCTGGCAGACCCGCGCGATACTGGTGACACTGCACTTGCAATCACTTAGCTATCCACAGACATCATTACACACAATATGTTCATACATACGTGCACACCACATAGGTACAACACGGGTTCTGTAAGGAACCTTTTTTTTCTTTTTTACGCTGGTTAGTATAGACCATATTTCAGATCACTAAATACATAACCACATGTTCCTTCCTTCCTCCCAGGAGGCAGGGAAATGTATGTATGTATATGTTAGCTTAGCTCGAATTTTACTAATAGGAATTAGTCAGATCGCGACTTCATTGCAATCGCGGTAACAGCCCAAGCCGAGGTCTGGCCACTTTGGCACCCTGCGCGCTTGTTGCCCACGCTTTCACGACTGAGTGCCTTAAGCGTTCGACCCTAAGCCCGGCAAAGCTATAAAATCCCTCAGCGGATCTGTGTTTGAGTAGGGCCCTTCAGGGTAACAGTGTAGTCAGTTGTAAAAAAAAAGTTTGAATAAATTTATCACCCGGGAAAAATCGTGGGGCACAGCTAGTCAAATAGAAAACACAGCATGTATTCAGGCTGTCGGTCGACTTATTAAGTCAATCTGTTAATAATAAAGTTAATAAGGTTTCATCAACAGGTACAGGTGTTCGCTATTGCGGGTAATATCGCGTAAATACTCTAAATAAACTACCCAGGTCCCAGCTTGACAATGCACTGTGGTTTGCGACAGCGAAATTAAGCCACGATGATGGGTAAAGTTCAATCCAAAAAATTGTGTAATTTTGGAAAGTCGTCTTTTCCGAAGTAAATAATATTTATTTGTATTATTTCGAGGAATATGGTAATGTTTATAATACCTAACCAATATAATCGATTCTTATAGTATAATACAATTTCTTACAAGAGTATATAGCGGTGCTGGCATTCACTGGTCACGCAGGCGAAACTGTTTTTGCTTATTATATTATGCCGCTTCGAATCATCTGTACCTTCCCGTATATACTTGGATCGTGGGACAAGCTCCGAGCGTTTTTGTAATGAAACCTCTTAGACGAAGGTTCAATAATAATTAGACGCGAATTGAGCGTGAAATTTCAAGAATGCGTCTCGTATAGGTTTAGGCACAGTTAGTTTACATGAGAGAATATAAAGACATAACGTAGAGAGTAAGCGAAAGACAGCTTTCGTAGGCAAATAAAATAATACTAAATACTACAAAAATACTAAATGTAAGATTTTTTTCTATGAATAAATAATTTTAAACTATATTTTTGGCTATCGCTTTAATTTTGTACCGCAAAAAAGTAAACAACCTCACTTGGATCAAGTTTTTACTCTCTCCGCTATCGACTTGTAAGGTACCGTTGCAAGTTGGTTGTCGACGCACCGTGCCCGTTCGTGTTGATGCTAGAAATAACTCATAGCTGACCTCGTTCTAATCAACTGTTAATTGATGCTCGTTAATGGATTAATTCATTGTTTTCAATGGATGTCGTTAAATTCTAAAATCTTGTTCATATATTTATATAAAATATCTGGGCAACCAAGCTGAGCACGGTGTCATTAAAGAAAGTAAAACACTTAGGTATCTAGATAAACTTGGAATGTAAAACATTATCTAAATACAAAATTGAATCAAAATCGCTGGAGCAGTTTCAGAGAAACCAATTACATACAAGAATACACAAGACATATAAGATACAACAATTGCTCACTTAATAGTATTAGATATGCTTTAAACAAATAAAATTGCTAAATTAATAAATTGAACGCTTCGAATTAATTATCTATGCTAATGTTATAAATCTCAAGAGATTGATTATTTATTTGAATACGACATCTTTGGGACTACCAGTCATATTTGAAAAAATATTTTTGCATTTTTATGTAGCCTATTTATTGAAGAAAGGTTATGTGCAATATAACTTCACATTATGATTCTAAGCATTCTAAGCACACAGGAACGCTGTAGGAAAATACGGGAAGTGATTACAATGATAGGGGTACCAGGTGCGTTAGAGACAGTGCGATGGAGAGGTGATTGAATTTTAACATGAATGAAACCGTGGGGCACATCTAGTCATTAAATGTAATTAAGTTTTAATTAACTTTTTGGCAGGATACAAGAATACTAGTGGAGTTTAACAAATCATTCGACCATATGAAACGGAAGGTGAAATCTAGACACATGGCAAGTTAAGTTCTGAAAAGAAAGGGCAACATAACGAACCATTTCGAGCCACTTTCGATCCCTCCAATAAGATCAAACCTATTCGACCTACGCACTTGAAATTTTGTATTTTTAATAAACCTCCTTTGAAAATATAGAGTCGCATATTTCAAGAATATAAATATTTCAGTTAATTTCTAATTAAATTATGTTTTTGTTGATATTTAGTCTAACAAATTATATGGCGTAATCCTAATTTCCAAAAATAATTTGTCAAACTATTTTATTTGAAAATGATGCCGAGAATTACATACTATGGATCAATCATCGTCGACTTTTTTTTATATTCATGGGAAATTAATTAACTCTCTGATTATATCATGTAGCGTATGCTGAAAATCAAATAAATATATTTTATGAAGTCTAATATTTCATTGTAAGAATTACGATTCAATTAAATTTAAAACAAAACATCTCAATATAGATTATAATCTAGACCGCTATTAAATTATAATATTTTAGGATTCCTTCAGCTAATTTTAAGTTAAGTAGTAATGCAACTCATTTCTGTACATTTAATAGTATTATAGATATTTGATAACTCATCATGATCTTTATTTTTAAATTCAGCCTGGAATATCCAGAAAGATTTTTAGTATTTTTTAAACTATGTAATAGTAATTAACTTGTAACAGTAATATTATGGAATACATTAACGCGGTGTTGCAGATGTATGTTGCAAAAATGTAAGAAGTGATTGTTTTAATAATGCTAATAAAAAATACACAAAACCGTTAAATGTGACGCCGGCGTGTTCAGCATGCTTGTTTACAATTATGTAAACCATGTAAAAACACAATTATTGTAATACATTACAAATCACCATTAAGACTGGAATGGCGTTAGTTTGCGTTTTTACAACATATACGAAAGAAACAGTACTCGTATGAACTCGCGAACATGATATTATCATTAATTATAATATGTATTGTTTCTCAAATGTGTATCCTGGCAATGCTATGACTTAGTTAATTATTCATCAAAATTAATTATTCAAACATTAGTTTAAAACTTATGTATTCCGCTATTGAAAAACTAATTCGTTAAAAATATTTTATTGTTGTTCATTGGATAATTAAACAGAAATAAGAAACAAACAGAAATCTATGCTAATATAATAAAGCGGAAAATTTGTTTTGTTTGATTGTTTGTTTAAACACGCTAATCCATACAACTAAAAAAAAATATCTAAATTTTCCAAATTCTAAAAATTACGTTTTTAACGAATTTAAATTTTTGCCTATGACAGCTAGATTCACGAGAAATAGTATAAGCTACCTAACATTCAGCTACACCTCTCAAATAGCATTAAATACTGATTTTTGTTAGGTAAATCGGAATACGAAGCGCTCCCGGATTGCATTATCCGCGTGCGCTGCAATAATGGTTAGTGATACGTGAATACAGTATTCTACAAATATATTAGCCCTTAGTATACTTTAAAAAAGTTCGTAATACCATAGGCCTATCTCTTATACGTAAACCAGAATAAGGTATTTTATGACAAAAGTTTGTTGGAAATGAAAAGTGATATATTACCATTATTTTTAAAACATAGCATATTAATTCTTAATGAATGAAAGTTACTTCACCATCAAGACAATTTAATGAAGATAAACTTTGCGCTTTACAGCATGTTATGTGGACGAATAATTTGAGAGATAATGGAAAATTAAAATAATTCAACATTCGGAATGCGGTGTGACCATGTGATGCATAACCCTACCCACACCATAAAAATATTGTTTATACAGAAGTATTTTAAATCATCAATCAATGATTTCTTTTAAATTTAATTCGGGTGAAACCGTAGTGCAAAGGTAGTAGATGATAAAATTGCAAATATAAACAAATATTCGTATATTTTAACAGCAATATTCCCTACAATTTTTTTTTTGCAATTACTGATTTCAATGACAAAACCAAATTTTTCTTACATAATGTCTAAATATTAAATATTTCCATCAAGATATAAGCACATAGACATACAAACAGAAACATTACTATAATGACTTAATTAATTATATTTTCATTTTTTCCCAATAATTCTTTATCTAAAATTATCAACATAAATTTTTTTTATATATTTTTCAATTAGGAATATTATTACATTTGTTGTGGTTTGTTGTATGAAATAACGAGATCGCAACAGTATTTTCATTATAATCATAATCATTCCATGTTGTTTCTGATAGTCCTTTGACTAGGTATGCCAGTGCTGCCTATGTCGGTATTCAAGCGTTCGCGTGTTGTTACTTCGATCTGTTTTACATACGCAACTAAAGGTTATTATACTACACAAAATTTATTTCTATTGTAATACTAGCTGGCTTGGTAGACGTTGTTTTACTCTTCCGATAGTTAATAGTTCGACCACAGCGCCATCTATCGGATCTTACATAGCTATGAACCATCGTATCGATGAAATAAATATATTAATTGAATACGAGCTCAATCGGTCATGAGGTTTACATGTTATAAAAATCACTAACAGACACACATAAGATTTTTATATATAATACATGATAAGTTTTTAATATTTTAATGTTTAATATCAAAGCTTTAAAAGAATTTTAACAAAGATAAAAGCCACACATATTGTTTTGCAAGAAAAATACCTTTAAAAAACGAAAAGAAACAGACAACATGACTTCAGATATTTTGTGATAACTGAACTGAACTGCGATGAACAATATAACATACTGTTTATTATTTTCTTTACTTTACAACATAAATATGTACACTCTAATCCAAGACCAACACGCGAATAAAACTGAAAGTGTTTTACTTCGTTCACTGCTGAGTTTAGTATCAAAACAAATTAACTATTCCTAGAATATAATTCGAGCTGGCACAATTAAATGGAGATTAGATTAATTACGGAGGATTTATCGATTATTGGATCTTAGATGCAATTAAGTGTAATAATAATAACTATCTTGTAAACAATCTTACTTTCACCGCTAATGATAAGATATTAAGTATCAGTCTCTTTTATGTTTAGATATAACGAAAGCAACCAATTATAATATCATTGGAGTGCAATATAATGAAATATTAATTGCTTGGAAACGAAATAGCATTGAAGTTCTTATTTCGTTTACTATAGAACTTGGTCATGTAGGTCGACAAAGCCGAATAGCATGTCATATTGCTATGAACAGACACTAATCATTTTACAAAAGCAATGCCTAATAACTCAGTGGTAGTTGGTACCACGTCGATCAACATGACTTCGAATCTCTACAAAGAGCCTGAAAGCGAAAAGCGAAAAGAGAGTGGTGAAGGAAACTTCGTGTTGAAGCGATACCATGTTGCTAGGTTCCGTTTCTAATTCTCAAGCATCTATGGGTGTGTTCAGCTGCATTTGAGAGGCAGTTCTCCCATTGGGCTTAATGTGATACCATCTTGAGTTACATTGTTACTTCATCAGATGAGATAAAACGTTAAAGTTATTATTTTTAATCAAAGTTAAACTTAATATAATTAAAATCATAAAGTAAAATAATAAAACTTAATGTATATTTTCATTCTAATAATATTAAAAATACGTGATTTTCTCTCATGATGGTAATTACTTGATTTCTAACTTCAATTTTCCGTCCCATGGCAATATAATATTTAAATAACTTAGAAATTATGAATTACAAACGTTAATTACGTATTTAGTGTGTTAATAAAAGCGTGTATTATTTTATAATGTGTAGAAAGCAATTTTCATATTGTTTTCTCTTTAGTTAAGTGTATAACCATGGATATGATTTTTATATTATATAATTTCAAAGTTAACTTATCGAGATACTGAAATATAAATTCCTCACGTTTATTATCGCCAATGTATTTATTCGAATAACACCGTCCTAGGAAAACTGTCTGTAATAAATAGTTGGATATCTATAGTTTGATTTATGTAAAAATATCTTACATAAAGGTGACTGACTGTCTGCGGATTTGTTTTTATGAAACTTTCTAGTGAATATCTGTAGATACTTTAGCTGTGTCGTAAAGTTAAGGTAAATGGTATTCTCTTAAACTTTACGACTTAAAACTAACTAACCAACTACTAGTTTTACTGACTTTCGCTCGTAACTTCCCTAACTGTGACTAACCAGTCGCAGGGAGTTAAACCAATTAAAGTAATCATCAAAACATTGTTATGTAAAGGTAATATATATTTTGTATGGGCTTACTTACATATTTTATTTACTTTGTAATACAATTTGCAGGATTGTAGGACACAACAATTCTGTACGATCGCGATGACCAGGTGTTAGAACCCGGCACAATGGCATATTTAGTCGCAGGGATGATAAAATAGTGGCCCAATAATACTGGTATGAATTTCGCTAAAAGTTGGTATTTCAAAAAGCTGGCACCCTCTAGCAAATAGCAATTACCAATGACTTATTACTGTCGTTCTCCCTGGAGGACTTTTTTTAGCTCCTTGAACGTAACAACAGGGCGTCGATACAGAAAAGTTGATATTAATAAGATAACACATTGGGCTGATTCCCATGGGCTCTCTCTTAATCCTAATAAATCACAATATTTACTTATTGGTGATACTGGTCAACTTAATGGGTTAGACTGGAATTCTTTATCTCTCAATACTTTAAAGTGTGTAGCAATCCTATATTCTAATACATCGAATAATCTAGGACTGATTTTTGACAAAAATCTGTTCTGGAAAATGACAGTGAAGTTAATAAGAAAGTTTTCGCTTCTTTGAGCTCTCTATGAAGAATGTGTAATTTCTTATCAGTCTCAATTAAAATGATGCTTGCTGTGTCAATATTTTCTACCTTTCCTTGTTGATTATGCGGACGTCTGTTATCTTATTGCTACTGAAGAATTGGTTAATAAATTAGAAAGGCTACACAATGTTGGTATCCGCTTTATATATGGGCTGAAAAATTCGATCATATAACGGAATGTCGTTCAAATCTCAGATGGCTTCCAATTCTGCTTCGTCGAAATAATCATTCATAGTCCCATTGCACCAGCGTATCTCAAAGGTAAATTCGAGATGTTAGGATTCAGAAATGACCTACCACGCCGTCCATGCTCACAGAAATTACTTAAATTTCCTACTTACCACACTCAGTTCTTCAATAAATTCTTTGAGGTTCAAGCTGTTCGACTATGGAACTCACTTTCAGTAGATATACGAAAAGCGAGATTTATACACATTTTTAATAGACTACTACGTCGTCATTACCTCTGTCTGTTATGATACAAAGTGTTTTTTCTCTCTTTTTTGCACTTATTGATACCGTGATAAAACATGTGCGTGCGTGTGCGCGCGTGGGTGTGCGAGCGCGCGCGGGCGTGTGTGTGTGTGTGTGTGTGTAGTATTTTTGTTATATGTGCAAACTTTATAATTTATTGTTTATCTAGTATTTGTGTGATATTTCTATGTCCTATTCGATTGTAAAATTTGTATATAAATGATATACATATGTGTTTGACACCACGAAATTTATTTCCAATTTTTATTTATTTATTTAAAGGGTTACCTGGAAGAAATCGCTCTAAGCCATAAGGCCGCCTAACTGTACACGAATAATTTAAATAGTTATCTATGTATGTTTTTTGTTTCGTGTGCAATAAAGTATATTGTATTTCAATGTACCAGGATAATGTTACGTGTCGTGTTCTTGGAGCAGTGGGTATATATTCAGTATCAAGCAGGGTGATAGGGATCTTTAGCCGAATGGGTTGCGACCACCATGATTATGGTATTATACCCATCACACTAACTCTCTTCAGGTTTGTCGTATTTCGGGATCACTCAGTGTACTTATATCCATATACTGAGATGCTTGCCAGGGATGGATTTCTGTTCTTTTAAAGGTCGTCGTTCGTTTGGATTGTACTGTGGTAATTGTATAGTGCAAAATAAATAAAATATTACGTGGTACAGATATATGATAGAGCAAACAACAAACTTAATATATCGTGGGCCTTGACTCCTAAAACCTTGGTATTTTTATTTTATGTTAAGCGGTTTAAGTTACGGTTTAAAAGCTACAACCGCTTATAGGTAAAACAGAGAGCGTAGGATTAGCGACAGGCTTCCTTTTCTGTAAACGGGACCCACAATACATAGAGTACTTTCTAGAGAAAGCATTTTCCTATTAATCTCGGGAATAAATTCGTAGGCATACCACAAAGTATCTTTCAAAGTATTAAGTCAGATTACTTCGACTGTAAATCGTGAAGTTGGCTACAGGTCGTAAACATTTAAGTGACAGAGTCGTCATTTACTCAGAGTTAACGATGCAGATACAACTCCATATTATATTAATGTGTACTTAGCGAGATCTGATTTTACATCTACTTTACTTTGAACGTACCTACCTTTACGAATATAGATGCAGTACATATTTTGTTCTAATAGAAATTTAATCTGTAGATACAATATTACACGGGACCTAAAAAACAAACACGGCGAACTATGGGTGTACATTAATACACCTCTGCCGCGCCCTTCGAGGATACAGGCGTGATGGTATTTTAAAATCAGTTATGTACAAACAATGTTATAGGTATACCAATTCTTTTTTTGTTTGTTTGTCTGAACGCGGTTTTCTTTTGAACAACCGCGGGGCACAGCTGGTAATTTACATTTTAAAAGTAAGAAAATTTTTGTTCATCTTTTTTAACATACATAATTAAATAATTAAGTTTAGTGAAGTGTTGAAGTGTTTGTGAAGTTTAGTGAAGTTATTCAGCCTTCGTTTTCAATATAAAATTACATCGTTTTTTTTTCCTGTAGGTTACTACAAGAATTCCAAGATATCAATGTTGCCTAGTTTAAAAGGTATTAGGGTACAAAAAATTATGTTTTATTTTTTGTCCTGTACGCATTTCTGCATATGCGTAGGTATGTTTCGTCCGATTCCAATTAAACAAGTTGTTGCGCGCACCAGCGTGCGTAATAGTTTCAACACTTCACAATAGATGGCGCGAAAAAGAATATTACGATAAGCTAAAATTACCAAAATAATACTGGTCAATAAATTTGTAGCTATATTGCTTAAAATTTCCGAAAAGACAACAGTTCTGTTGAACTTGGGATAGGCAGAATACATCCTGGAATTGCTAGTACACAATTTGAAATTCTCCTAATACGAATTTATAACGATAATTATAGAGTCGTGAAATAACTATATACTGATATTTTATCAACAATGTTTTTCTATATGAAAAAGCTGTTGTCAATTTTATTTTAATCGCCCGAAAATAGGTATATAATAATATAACACCCGTTAAACCAAACCACAATGTCAGACAAGCATTACAAGAGAACTGGGACATTGTGTCACCTGCGCCCGACACATGAATTATCCCTGTAGTGGTACCTACATACAAATTTAATGCACTATTTTGTTTATAAAATTACTGCTCATAAAACTGCGTAAAAGCAAAATAATGGACTTATTTGGAATTTGAAGGAAGTCATTATATAGAAAATGCTCTTAATGTATTATAGAATCAAACCACTTTTATTATAAATGGATGGAGTTCAAAGAAAAAAAGTATAAACTAATCACTTGAAAGTACCATTGAAAGAGAAATTAAATGATAACAAATAGTTTTAATATAAAGTAGTTAAAATTATCTTCTTAACTTTACCCCACCTACCCTACCTTCTCTTTCATAATCCTCTAACTGCTTTCATTTCAGTATTTACAACTTTACTACATATCATTCCTTACACAATTCATCCATATCTTTTTAGATATCTACTTTTTTTTTAATTTGTAGCTTGATTTTAAAGCGAGAGAGACCACAACAGAGATGTAACAATAAGCTGTCGTTTGCAGTAAAATAATTCATTCTACAAAAAGATTAAAGTAGAGTAAACTATTCAGGTATTCTCAATCATCCTCGTAGTTCTGAGAATACTTACTTTAACAAATTCTAGACTTTTTCAGATACTTCTTCATTGTTCGAAACGCACTCCATTTTTGTATACTGATTGTAAAAATATGTAGATTTTGGCCGAGAAAACGAAGCAATTATCTTTACCAATAAAGTATTTCATAAGAATTGTAAGTGATCATCCTACAGAAATATTGCGAAATAGAGATTTTCTTTGAATTTCAATCATCGTAGAATAAATGAAATTCTACTTCAATTTATAAAGACGTTTCAGATCTTGTATTTTAACTTCTAATTGTAAAGTTAAAATGTTATAATAATTTCAAACGTTAATAAAAATTTTTTTGTAAGAAAAAAGAAGGTATAACATAGTTATAGGGTCTTCAGTTCAATCAAAATCAAAAATACTTTATTCGATTTAGGATTTACGAACCACTACCACTAGTTCAGAAATAGTCCGCGTGAAAATCGATCGTGTTTTCTGACTTACAGTCAGCGCCTAGATTAAACTGGAGGGCGTAGAAGCCTGAAACTTTACACAAGAGTTCCTTATATAAGTAAAGAGAGGTTGGGTAGAGAAAAATTTGTTTGGACATTTATCCCATATAGAAGTTCCTAAATAACCTTGTGTTGTTTCCTGCGGTGAGTAAGGTTTCCAGAGCTCCTTGGAGTAGATGGGTTCGAGGTCGGCAACGCGCTAGTGATATCTATGGTATTACAAGCATCCATAGGCTACGATAGCCGCTTACCATCAGGCGGACCGTATGCTTGTTTATCATCTTAGCTAATGAAAATAAGGATGATTCCTAAGCCTTTACCGATGAGAAATTGGAATTTACCTATCAGGAAAACGACTAGTAGGTTCAAGAATAATAATAATAAATTATATTTCTTAAAAAGGAATAAAAATTCAAATATAGAATGCCGAGATACCCAAACCAGAAGATCCTCTATCATGGGTATCAGGTTTTTTTTACAATCTAATAGAACACAAAGACATAAAAAAAATATGAAAGTGATCGTGCGGCGTAAAAAATTACAGCAAAACATTATTCGTTAATAATCTACTTATTTTTAATAAATGATTATTTAATATAAATTATACATATAATAAACTAACTACCGAGTGCTACAAGAGTGTGCGAGATGTGTGTGTGTGCGTGGGTAGATATGAATAGGAGGATGATTGTAAGTTAGAAAGTTCTAATTGCAAGAAATGAGAGGTTTAATGATAGGCATATTAGTTGGCTAATAAGAGCTGTTCATTGTCATTATAGTTTAGTGTCTAGATACTCATATTATCCGGTAATTCAGTTACGAAACTAAATTATAAGGTATATTGCTAACAACGTATGAAGTCAGTGTATAAACACTGCGTACTTACATTGTGATTTAATAGACAACGCTCGGAATTTCTTTATCTAGGTAATAGAGTCTATTACTTCACCAACACATATTTCATACCTACAAAACGTATCAATATTTTAATAGGACATTAATATTCACTACCTACAAATAATACAAAACATGACATATAGGTACCTACTTATTTGTTTTTTAATCACAAAAGTCGACCCTGACTATTATCGCGGACTACCACACAACAAAAATAGCGCTTCAATATTGACATCATATTAGTGAAACTGTAGTTAACTGTACACGTTTTTTTTAAATATAAAAGACGCTGTCTCGAAAATGCCTTACAAGAAAAAAATTATGTCTGTTTGTATATCCGGATTTAACTCAAAAACTGATGGACCGATTTTTATGAAATATTGTACACGCGAAGTTGATGTTTGTGGCCAATTGATAGGTTATAAAAAATTTCAATAATAAAAAATCATTAAAAAAAAATTGATGAATTCTTACCCTATTTTGATAAAGTTATGTACACGAGAACTATAAGTCATTCTCTATGAATGGGTTATGACAATTTTCATTAATACTATTAGAAATTGTAAAAAATTGAATTCATCAATTGTCAAATGAATCTGATCAAATTTTAAATTGTTAAAATCGTAAATAAAATTTTGTAATTGAATTTGATAAATAAAATTATAAAGAATATATAAATTCTCAATTGTTATATAAATTGTAAATAATATTAGTAAAATAAACTTACGGGGTGAAAATAATGACTGAGTAACAAACACGTACAGAGCCGCGGGCACGCCACTAGTTATATATATATATATATATCTATTTATTTAATTAATTTAAAGCAAAGTACGTAAATATGAATATATAATTTCTTCTCTCACCTAACCATAATATTATTATAATTAAAATAACAGACAAGTTATAATGTAGCACGCACTAAGTAACTCACGTAATCTCACACAGTTTCATTAAGTTGCCTCGTATTTATATAAAATATTATCACTTTGTCTGTATTAGCATGGATGTTTACAGTTTCACGCCAGTGCTCGTGACTTCGTTTGTGTACCTCAATAATCAATATAAAACGATACTTAACAATAATTTTTATCGTATATAATCAGTTTGTGTGTCAGATTGTGTGATCGACAGCTTCAATCTATACCTATATTATGAAGAGGAAAAATTGATTTTTTGTTTGTATTAAATAAACTCAAAAACTACTGGACTGATTTTAAAATTCTTTCACTAATATAAAGCTACAGTATCAGCAAGTAATATAGGCTATTTTATAATTTGAAAAATTAATTTATTCCTCATATAAATGTCGATACTTTTACACAATGTTTGTCGTATAAAATTAACATAGCTGAATTCGTGGAGCGCAGCTAGTTAAAAATAGAAAAAAAATTGTTCAGATTAAATATTGCTCATAAAATATCAAAAATCGGCTAAGAGCGAGTGAACCGCCGTGCCAAGGGCTCCGTACCATCACAAAATATTTTGTCTTTCTTTTAGTTTTGGTAGTTAGTTTAGTAATGTAGTTCGGCATCCTTGGATACCGACATACATTCGACCAGTTTTTATTATTATTACTTTTGCTATAATTAAACCAAGTTTGACAGTAGCATTATAATTTTTATAGACAAAGCAAAAACTATTGAAGCAAAATTAGTTTCTTATGTAAAGCTTTCTCCATATAACACAATAATTCTGAGAAAATTTCAACCGGCTAATTATTACGGTTAATTATTTTTATGGTGATAAAATATTGAAAAATAAAATTAAAAAATTGAAACCCCAGACACAAATAAATAATCTATTAATTGAAATCATTACAATGAGACCAAACACAATACCTCTACAGAAAGTAGGTGAGCAGTTGGGCAGATTCGTCTAATATCATTGAAGTGACAGAATACCAAATTTCGGCTCGGTCAGACCTATGGCAGATGCTCACATCAATTCATTAACTAGGAAAGAGCTGATAATCGTCAAATAGCTAAACAGTTTTTTTTTTTTGACGTGACAACGTCTTATAATTCGATGGAGCCGGCTGCACGCACGAAAAAACATGAGTCATGCGGCGTTACCTCGCTTTGAGGCGTTCCATTTAAGGCTTGAAGTGCAAGCGAGAGTGCGGAACGAGCGACAAAGAGGCACAATCGGCCTCCGCGTTCGGCAGCGTTCGACATCTGTCTCTCTCCTACTTTACTGAGCGATGCGTCCGCGTGGACAGCTGCTATACAATAATACATTTACATGTTTTCGTCAAGTATGAAGTGCAGTGAAAAGTGAATGTGGTGTCAATTGTTTATAGCAACGATAATTGTGGCGATAAAGGTAATGATTCTTTCGATATTAAATATATGTTCAGTGATATATTATCGAATATTCGTGCTTTCATCATTAAAATAAATAGCATCGGTCCGCTAGTGCAGCGATTGTAGGTTATACTATAATTGACAAAACTATAACAATAAGTTAACAGAACTATTTGTATTTATGCGTACAAATAAATGTAACTTGATCAATTCAATTGTCATTTCCATTTACCTCCTTCTCTATATCCATACAAAATATCTATTAAACAAACAAAACTAAAATTTTCTTTTGAAAAATGATACCATTCCATCAGTATTTTCTTATGACGTTGTCACGTTCAACTATCGTCAGTAAACTGACTTTACAGACAACCGATTTTTTCAATCATAGCTACGAACCTCTCGATCCAGTCACTTTTCAAATAAAACAAAACTAAATCAAAATCAGTTTAGCCGTCTGGGAGCCGACAAATGCCACATCTCTGCGTGCGTCGGGAGTTAAAAAGTAGGATAGATAGTGAAATTGTTGGCCCCAATGTTGGCGGCTGTTGTGTTGTTGTTGTTGGTGTTGTGGAGCCAATTTCCTTTTTTTTAATGGACAGTCTGGATCATTTCAAAGTTTCATGTTAAAACATGGATAGATTAAAATCGGTTGATAGGGATCGTGACTCTCATACATATAGTAATAAAATAAATATCTAAGTAAGGTCAGTTCTAAAAAAAAATCTGTTTCACGTTTCAGACACTTTTTTTATTATCGGAACCCTAAAAGAACAGCAAGACCTTCTGAATAAAAAAAACGCGACTTGTTACGTTTATAATAAAAAAAAAATTCTTCCGTACACGTAACCGTGCCTGGTTTATACTGATATAAACAATTTGATAAAATGATTAGCATTTTATTTGCAGTCAGTGCCGCGGCCGCTGATACAAGCGCGAGAGGCTTACTTCACTTAGTGCGTAAAATATAATAACGAAAACATTAAAGTGTTGGTATTTTGGTTCTAAAAGTGTCAATGTTTTTCTTTGTATTTATTATTTACGTTACAAAATTCTCTAATAAAGGTTAAAAGGAAAACAAATTGAAGTGAAAGTAATTTTGTTTTTAGCATAAATTTAGCTCGTGTCGTTGTGGTTGAATTACGTAAGTCCGGCAAATGGTCTGTGTACGTGAATAATGAGAGATAACTTACGGTTTAGCCATTATTTTTAATGGAATAGCACATTTACGACATAATATTAAGAGAATATTATTAGCATTAATAGTTCCAAGTGTTGTTAGCAGAAATGAATTGGAACTCTCTTTGGTATAAAATAATTTCATCGAAAGGTTCTATGGTTAATGAATTAATTTGCAATTTAATAATGCATTAAATATATTATAAGGCTGATATCTTAAGAGATTACGCGTCGATAATTTTTAGTGAATATTTTTATATTTTGTTTCGAATTTCTCTAAGTATATTTCATTATGTACTTGCGAAATTTTCGGCATTTTGATTATCTAAAGAAATAATGTTATTATGTAATGCTAAGAAACTCTGATGGTATTTTACCAAGTATGTTACGGATATGATATAGGATTTCGGATCCGGATATGGATAGCTTAATAATACTTTATTTGATCTGTTTCGGTAATGAATACGTAAGTATATGAAATTGTTTCAGATATTCCTGCGATAGTTTCGGATAATTTCAATTATGGATATTACATTTTTAAATGAATTGTATTTATAAGGAAAATAGTAAGTATTTCAACATTTGTAGGGGAACAATATTAACATAATTTTATTTTATTATTAGTTAAATTTTAAGGAATTTTTTGTATGTGCCGGTGTCTTATTCAACCCCGTCCCTATCCAAAATTATTTGGAATATTTATTTGGGATACAGTTTCGGTTTAAGATAGATTTTATTTCGCATATCCGATAGTCTCAGTTAAGGTTACGAAGTTCCTTATAACCCTGATTTTTCCACGTACTATAAGATAATTTGAAAGTTCTCAGCATTTAATATCCGGGCCTCAGTGACTTCCAGGCACATCTGTTTATTAATACGTGAAGAGAAAACTTCGGAGTTCTTTCTTAACTAACTGTGCGTACAGAGGAGTGTGAGATTTCTTATATAAAGAAGGAGTTCGGAAAACTAAAAGTTATGTATAATATGTTACAAATATATTAACTTACTTAAATTAAATTAAACTATCATTGTTTACGTTCATACCGCAAATGTCAAACACATAATACTATGTAGTCAAACAGTCGCACAAAGTAGAGATTATAAAATTTTGAGAATAATTACACAGATAGACCGAATGAGTTTTGAGCTGTGAATTTTGTATATACTCTTTGAAAAAAGAACGTCAATAACGTTCAATTGTTCCAACCCATTAACATCATACCACAATTTATCACCACATTTACCAAAATACCGCAGTCAACAAGAATTACCGATTTCCTAATTATATAAATGCGAAAGTGAGCCTGTTTTTTTGTTACTCAATCACGCAAAAACGACTAAACGGAATTAGATGAAATTTGGCACACAGATAGCTTATAACCAGATTAAGACGTAGAATACATTTTATTCCGATAAAGACCCAATTCTGAAGTACACACAGACGAAATCGCGGGTGCAGCTACTATTACTTATGTTTTCACATTTTAATAACCTATAAACCAGCGATCATGTGAGTAGCTCCAATGCTAAACAAACATGTGATTTAAAATTTTTAGATAATCATTCATCTTTCGACATTATCTCAATTATATCTTTTCAAGTGTTTAAACCAATTTCAAGTTAAAATGCACTTCTTTGATATATTATAAGGTTGAATTCAATTTTCACGTCTGAAACTATATTACATACATTTGGCCTTGATAGGTACGGTACGAGATAAATGTTGTAATTTAACATTATAATGTCACATATTGTTTATTTTGTTAAACCAAATTTTCTTTAAAATCTTTAGGTTTATAAAGTCTGAACTATGATGAAGATAAAACCATGCTAAGCCTTAGAGGCTCTCAAACACAACTGCCGAAATACAACTATACCTACTTAGCGACAGATTTTCAACTTTACCTATATAAATATATTATATTATGTTATGTAATGTTTTGGTCAGTGACAGCTCTTAATTGTAATATTCACTAATTTCACACTTGTATACTTGTAGTATACCTACTATTTTTCTGCAGTCCTATCTATATTTATTTTTTGATAACTTGGTTCCTGGGGATGGTATATATGCAAATTTTACTTACAAGAATATCCTATTTCCCAATTATAGTAAATTATCAAAGGGTTAAAATCGTGTTTTATTCAGCTAATTGAATGGATATATTAGGTAGATTGCATACGCTCATATACACATCTAAAATTTCTGGCTGTAATCATTAAATAGGCTTATGACAGCATGTACATTTTTCAGTTCAATCAGTTTATTTGCCGAAATTAAAACCAAACAAACGTCATTTTAATAAGCAATGATGGTTCAGAGGTATCGTGTACGGACATTGCGTCGATCGACGTGAGTTAGAATCCCCGTAATATGCCAGAGCTCTGTGAAACCATGGCATGGTTGGTGAAAAGGCTTTTTCTAATGCCCGCCTGGCTAGCTACTACCCTCAAGTTGAATAAGTATCGCCAAACACCAATAGGTGTGTCCCGGCAGCTGCACTTGAGAGCCAGTCTGTCACTATAAGGCTTTATTTTTTAATAGGCTTAGCTTGTTATCATCAAGTGAGATTATGGCCAAATGCCAAACATATAAAGAATAAAAAAAAAAGATTGTAACGCGACTCCCAGTTTATACCACTCCGTTACTAATTTAAAAAGAACACACTCTAAATACTTATATAGTGTATCAATAATTCTAAAGCAATGATATTGTGTGATCGAGTCTTGACCTCAAATATAACGTGGCATTGATGGAGAGACAATTCTGAGAAATTCTCCCAAAGTATTTGGAGTAAGTCTTAATACATAATTTAATTTAGAATCGAACAATGAGCATTCTATATTATTGTCTGATCTCTATGTTGTTTATTACTACATTATTCTAACCATTGTCTGACTCACGGTAATCCCGTTGCCCCGGTTTAAAAGAATAATAAACTAGACTGAAAGGTTTAATCAAATTTTGCAGTAACGTTTCAAATTAATTCTCTCCGTAATAATTTCAAAACAAAAACTATCTGTTTGTCATAATGACTGCTTATTAAATTTTTTAATGGTTTTCTTCGTCACCTAGAATCCTTCATATAACTAGATTTGACGTAGGTATAAGCAATTTAGTATACAATGAAATAACTCCACGTCATAATTGTGAAAAATGTTTCCAAGATAGCATATGTCATCTTTTAAGGTTTACGCTATATGGTAGCTAACCTTTTTATGGTAATTTATGCTCTAAAATAATGCATTATTTGCGAAGGTGTTTTTAAAAACATATTATTAATCCTTATTGAAATAAATACGTTATTCGTCACAAGTTGGACAAAATTGCCCGTTATATCATTTGATTTCAATGAAATACAGTTTTAAATAACTCCGCAGCAAAATAATAATCAAGTACCGCGCGTGCATTTGCATCATGTGCGGAATGATGTGGCAGGTGGGCTGCACCTATAAATTGTATTGTAGATTCCTACGACAATTGCTTCGCCCGATTGCATCCTCTGTTATGTGCTGCAAGCAAAATGTCTACGAGACACAAGCTTACGCTCTACAAGATGTGTATCCGACCGATTATGACATATAGCTGCGTTGTGTTCGCACATATGCCAAATTATAATTGGGAACGTTTACAAGTCATCCAGAATAGGTTTCTTCACCGCCTTACCGGCGCCTCTCGGTATGTTCATATGGAAGATCTCCATAGAGATATGGACCTTCCTTCGATACATGCTTATGCCAAATACCTTTCTCGCTCATATTTCGACACCGCGTCGAACCACCCGAATTCGTAAATCAAAGCGGCATCTTCATATGTTCCCGACCCCTATGCCTGCCGGAGTAAACGCCGGCCGCGTAACATCTTTACTGACCCGCTTGACCAAATCGAAACCGCAAACGAGTTCTATTCCATCGCCTCTCCAAACAGAGCGTGCCACCACCCACGCCCGCGTAACCACCGTTCTCTCCGCAGAGGATGGGCGGTCAACTTCGCTCCTGCACACCCGTCACGTCCACCCCCTCTAGCGGCAACCCAAGCCTAGGTCCGTTCCTCGGTGTGAAGCCCTTGGGTCAGGCAGCCGCCCGCGTGATACAAGTGACACAATACGTGCAACACTTAGCTACCCACACACAACATTACACACGTATGAACACACACACGTGCACACCACACAGGTACATAGGTTCTGTAAGTGACCTTTTTTTTCATTTTTTGCGCTAGTTAGACTAATGCGTTAGTTAGTGTAGAAAAACCATTCCGATCACTAAATACACATACGCATGGATACGCACTCCTTCCTCCCAGGAGGAGGGGAACGTGCATATGAGTATATGTTAGTTAGCTCGAATTTTCTTAGGATTAGGGACTTAGAGAGATCGCGACCTTGTCGCATTCGCGACGACCGCCCGAGCCGAGGTTCGGCCACTCTGGCACCCTCGAGCGGGTCGTCACAAACTTTCGCGGCTGAGTGCCCTAAGCGCTCGCCCCCAAATCCGGTGAAGCTGTAAAAGCCGCAGCGGCTCTGTTTTTGGAGAGGGCCCCTAAGGCTAAGAGTATAGTTTTATCTTACTGGTAAGTCAAAAAATTAGCGCTTTCAAACAAACAATATCTTGAGCTTTGTAATATTATAGTAGATATAGATAGGAAGATCTTATTGTTAAGAGAGAACTCTACTGAATTGTCTTCTTTCCTATCGTGCAATCGTAATAATAATTGTACATGATTTTGAGATCAACCAGCGTTGAGTTAGATTACATATAACACTATAGCCATAACAGGCCGTTTTCAATAACCTATCTATCCGTTGTTTCAGCTACTAAAGATAGACAAATATAAACTGTCCTACCTTTTTTTTCAATAACCTATCAATGGATAGTTTTTCGTATCTACATCACATATATCCATATCTTATACCTTGAATAGATAAGAGGGAAGCCGATATCTGTCTTAAGTTAAAGATAGTACTTATTACAAATATGTACTAATCGGGGATAGTAAGCTCAGATATGTTATGGAAAACGGCCGTTAGATGCGTCGCAATGAGCTGAATCATTATGACAGCTTCTTGTATTGGGGTCGCGAGAAAGTCGGGAACCAGTGAAATAGCGGCCCACTATCGCAATTTACGCAATTAACCCTACTGATTATTGTATAAAGCTTTAAATGACCATTATCGAAAAATATATGTTAACCATAGTATATTTCAAATGAAATTAAATTAAACCATTTTATATATATAAGTCCGCAAAAGTGAAAGTCTTTTAAAACAAATTCAGCAACGAGTTTGTATACAAAGAACAATGGTTGCCATGTGATTGCAGACAATTCTGATATTATCAAAGAAATAAATTATAATCGAACAAACGTTTATTGTATAATTAGGGCAAGGCCAGGCCAGGTCCGTGAACCAGAAAGTAGCCCTACAAAAATTATTTGAATTGGCCCGTCAACAGCCGCGGTAGGCTACCGTCCCACGATTGATGTCTTGTTTTTCATTTTTTTATTTGATTAATATAAACTACGCGCGATTTAAATCTTTGCTTATTTCGAATATCTATTTATAGTTGAATTTATCGCCGAATTGGCCAGCCTTATTATATTAGTGTATCCTATTCATTCTATAAAAGCATTTAACGTGTAATTTTATTTATTATTTCAAAACAATCGATTGTAGAGATATTAGTGATACTATATTATTGGAGGTCCATTTTGTATTATGCGGGTTTGAACACAATGAGTTCGCGGTAAATCAGCATGATACCATAGTACGACATGTTCTATCTGGTAAGCAACTATTAAACAGTTGTAGAATTCAAGATGAAAATCTATCAGTAAGCCACTATATACATGTATTCTAACAGTTGTATTTAAAATCCAATATTAATTCTATGCTTAAATTGTTACCATCTTCGACTACAAAGCTCGGTGAAGCTATCAAGAAAAAACCATGTCATATTTATTGTAACCTTTATTTTCACTTCGCTGGTCAAAAACAAAGATGACCTATAATCTTATTCCGGGACATAATCGACTTTTATGCCAAATTCCACAGATTAGAGAAAATAATTCAAATCTGTGCCAAATTCGGAATACCATTACAATCTGTCCAGCGCTTTAAGCTTGATTGATGGACAAACGTTCAAATAACTTTCACACTTATAATAAATATTAGACAAATTACATTAGATATTAGATACTAAATTATATATACTCCAGATTTTATTGCTCTGAATAATCTGAACTGCTTCGATTAGCATCCGGGTTCTATGCCCGCAGCGCAATACACATTAAGACGTCGTTATGTATCGCTCTTTATTAGAGGCAAAACGTGGCTTTCAGAATACCTTCACTGGCGTACGGATCGTTCGGTGTTGCTGTAAAAGCCGACAAGGTCAACAGTATTTTCGTAAAAACAACTCATGTGAGTAGACACGAGCATAGCATGTAGCGAAGGACTTAATTAATGTTTGTCACAAAATCTTTAACAAAACATTATCGTTATGTAATGTAAATTCTAAATTCGAATACTAAAAATAAACATAAATTTGTTGTACCGTGTTCTAGGCTTCGCTTAGACCAATAAAGGTTTGTACGTTGTAGTGTTGTTTATATAATAAGATCTTGAAGCATAATAAATACTGTTTTTCCGGACAAGTCAATAACATGTGAAGCCGGTTTTTCTGTAAAAAGACTATTTAGGGTGGATCATTATGTGAATGACAGTGATCAATTGTATTAATATTATTGCACAGTTGAAAAAAAAAGAAGATAAACCCGATCGACTATTGTTTATATCTTTTGACGTTTCTTAGGGCGTCTATTGAATAAAGATTTTTTTTATTTTGATTATATTTTTAAAGAGTTAAACATACCATTTGATATCATCATAGCCTTTTTTGACCGAGCTTGGTCATTATTGACACGTTTGTTTTTTGACACTAGCATAATATGTATCTATGAGACGCTATTTTTTAAAAGTCGGAGTTGTTTTGTATTTCTTTACTTAACTCAAAAACTGTTTGTTATGTGATGGGAAAACATTGGCGTAAACTCAGCAGGTACCTACTACCACGTGAGATATACGATTACCTAGTACAGGTAGTAGAGAACATTTTGTTCGAAAACCAAAATCAAATAACAGTGTCAAGGAACCAATAATTTTTATATGATAAAAGTCTGTGATTTTTATTTTGAAATAAATAGTTTTACTTTTATTATTTATTATTATTTGTAGTAGTAGAAAACATTTAAGTTCATTTTCGCTTACTAGGTGGATTCACATACGAGTATTATCATGAAGTTACTTATTACTTGATAACAATATTGACACAATTATATTAATTTCACACACCTATGTAGTCGTTTGAACGACGATATCTGTCATTAATTGCACAAATTGATCATAAATAAACAATGAAATTCCTTAGATATACAAAACAAACTATAAACTTATCAAATAATACAGGTTTATCGTATCGTTTCGTACAAATATATTGTTTTTGTAGATAACTAATATCAAGCAAAACTTTTTTTTATACTACTAAGGTGGTAAACAAGCATACGACCCACCTAGTGGTAAACGGCTACCTTAGCCTATGGACGCTTGTAATATCATAGGTATGACAAACGCGTTGACGACCACGTTGCCGACCTTCTCTACGGAGATCTGGAAACCCGAAGTACTCATCGCAGGAACACAACACAATGTTATCTGGTTGCGATCTTCTGTATAGTGGAGGTCTTCCACCAGTCGGAGTGTCCCAAGTACCTAGAGTAAATTTATCTGTCTTTAAATTCATCCAATAGGTACGTAATTTTTTATTGAAATTTTATTTATACTTACTTAATTATTATCGATATCACCTACCGTTAGTCTGTCGAATGAAAGCTGAGTGAAAATTGGCGACAAATATAAATAGATTGCATTATCAGATTAATTAGGAATAAACGTATGTATTTATTACGTAATACACATATTAATTACGATTAAACGTAATTTACGTTTATTCCTAGTCTAGGGATAAACACTAACTTTTTTTTTTTTTGCCCGCTATTTTTCTCTCTACTTTCTTATAGGCTATCATCGTCGGCTTACACTTCGCGCCGCGGCTGGTTGTCTAGCTCTTGCCACAAAAAACAATCACGCACCGCACCGCGCCTACAACTGTTACAACTAAAATTATACTCGCGGCTTACTACCGATTTATGCAGCATATGCCGGCGGCATACTCGTACAGCAAAACTCATATAGTAAGCCCGGCATAGTGTGTAGGAGCATTTAGACAAACTCTATAAATAAGGTTAAATCACTAACCGTGCTATGTAGGTCGATAACGTGTTTGAATGCTCCTATGGTAAGTACATTTAAATAGTAAATAAGTATATTGAAATGTTTATTTTATTAATTCTAGTATGTGAATCATTTTTTTGTTTGTTTTGATATACTGTTTTTGTACATGTAGTTGAGCTTATGAGTGTAAAATGTAAGTAGATACACCTATGTTTACATTTGTTTGCGTAGTTTTGCGGGAATTTGTAAAATAGTACATTATTGCAAAGGCCGTGAAATAGGCAATTTCAGGTCGAGTATGAGATTGAAGGCCGAGCCATAGGCGAGGACTTCCCCAATACGAGACAGGCAATTGCCATTTTCGCCGAGGCGTATATAGTGCTTTTCTCAAACATGCATGGAAATATTGTCATTATTTTCGAAAAAAGAACACGCGATGTATCGAATTTACGGACAAAGAAAATCAAATCATTGAAGGAGAGTTTTTTGAATTTGGAACATTACAACGCACCAACAATGTTGTATGAAACCGCGTGCTGTGTTTATTAAATACTTTTTGATTGCATCTCTTTTATCATTCTTGGCATGTCCGTAAATTCAATACTTCGCGTGTTCTTTTTTCGAAAATAAAGGCATTATTTCCATGCATGTTCGAGAAAAAAAAATTATAGTAAGAAATAAAACTTAACGCAAGAACTTTGCTGAGAAGTGTTTAAAAATATTAGTAAACAAATGTTCAGCATAGGTGCGCACCTACGTTGATTAAAATTGAAAAGTAGGTACATACTGTGTTATCACTGAGTCATTGAATGCCGGCAATCGTGAATTATCAGCTTTACAATGTCGGTGTGAAATCATAGCGATAAGATAAAATATTATGGGAGATGGATAATAAAGAGAATAGTTGGGTGGTTACCTTTATTGGGTTGTTACATTTACAAAAAAGTTTTATTTTGTTCGATAACGGATTTATGTGAAATGTTTATCGTATGGTAGACAGATAAAGGGTAAAGGGGATTATAAATTTTGTTTGAACATAATCGAATAATACAAACATAATCAGGTGTGTTTTTATTTTGAATTATTTTTGTAATCGTCATTTTCCGACTTTATATTTTAATGATTTAGGGAATAATCTACTTACCTATCCTTTGAAAAAAAAAGTATATAATTCACTACAAAGTCAACATCCGCGATCCAGGTTATAAGACGAGATTAATGTCAAACACAGGGATGAAATGTGTTATTAGAATCAAAATCGATTCTATATTTCTTTTTGAATTCGCAACCTCTAATAACATTCGAATTAAGAAGATAAAATATTGTTCAAGCCAAAAATGTAACCATAATTATATTTCTAGATAAATAAGTTACAACAAAAATTATGTAGGTACCTACTTTTTCTTAAGTGTAATAATAACCAACCTAATAATAATGAAATAAAATAACTATGCATTAAGTTTATTGTCATTACATCCTTTCCAACTACAGTTTGAACCATTTTCAGAATAAGTAGGTACCTAATTTATGTATTTATAATATACCTCTTGTATTTGGGGCATCCCGACTATTGAAATGCGACCAAAATATATAAAAGATCGCAGCCAAATAACCTTGAATACATACTTCGATTGATTAAATGTGTAATTTCATATTTAAGGACCTATTATATTATATTTTATATAGAAACATTATTTTCTCATAGACTAAATCAGAATCAGAAGTGCTATTATAATGAACGATGTACCAAGTTCATTGTCACATTTATTTTTAAGGTGGGCGATAAAGACCTAATATAATTCTGTTAAATCTAATTTTTATTTTAGTAGTATGATTTGAAATTTAATTCGGTATAAGTAGACTTTATTTGGTATATTAGGTATGTAAGCAATATCTTTCTCACTGTGAACTAATAAAAGACGGAGTGTTATCATCTTTATGACTTTTACGATAATCATATAAAGATGAATCCACCATCAAGACTAGAAAGAGCAATGTAAACTTTTTTATTTCCGGCATATTCACCGCAAGCTACTAATAATCAATACGTAGGTACATAAATAAAACAAAGCTACACCGATATAATTTTATAAACGACTTTAATTGTCCCGCTGTGTATATAGACCTTATGAGACTCGTCAGTTCGTTGAGGAATATTCTAAAATTACTTAAGTATTTAAAATTTAAGTAACTTAAGTATTTAAACTAAATTCTAAATGTATTTATTGGTTAGTTAAGTTGTAAACACATCATTGAGAATATAAGAAAATATAGTTGTGTAAGTAGTATTGTTAAGAAAAAGTTTATTTTTAAATTATCCAAAGTACCAACACATAAGTAACTTTTGTAGCCATTCTGAGTAATTATATTCTTAGAATGGTTAATAAATTTATAATATTATAGACAGAGTATGGCTTCGGTTATGTAAACAAGAATGTCGGACAGTGTAAAGGATTTGGAAAAGTGTTACGATGAAAATGTGTTCCCTGGGCGGCACCCGCGAAGCATTGGTCAGTATTATAGAAAATATAAATTTTCTGGAAGCAAGTACTATTACATACTACAAGCCTTTATGTACCTATATATTGTTGTATAAATAATTTGAGTACAAAATTCATAATCAATTAAGTACCATTAATCAATCATATTTATGGAGTATAAAACTATGGTGGTATAATTAAATACTCGTCGCTAAAACTTAAAAAAATAAATAAAATAGACGATAAGCAAGAACCCGTGTCGCAATCGCGATATGAATAAGACAACCAGTAGCCAACACATTCATAACGCATACACATAGTAATTCTTCTTCTTTGTCCTCGTCTCTTTCCGTTACTAGAAGACAGCTCTCTTAATCAAAAGAGGCTATTTACTTTATTTGACAAACCAAGACGTTTCATGTTATTCTGAAAATTTGTCATCTAAATGATCTACGGCCTGCCTCTTTCTCTTTTCTGTAGTCATGGAAAGACACTTCCTCACTCAACGGGGCTTCACATTATAATATGTCCGTACCATCTTCGCCTGGACTCGGAAAGTTTTTCAGTAATGGGCGTTACCTTAAAACTTCTTAAATTTTAGAAATCAATTCTTGTCGGTGGAGGTGTTGCCAGTGTTCCCTGCCTTTCTTTTGACTCTTAATATGTCACGACTCCCACGTTATCCATCACTTGTTGGAGAAAGCCTTGCTTTCCTAAAATTTTTCTTTCCAAAATTGCTTTAAAGAACTTGTCGTGCCGTATCAAGTGTCTAATCATCTCTCCTCTTCTCTAATCCATAAATCCATAAATTACCTACCTTAAAACTACCCCTAATAAATTCGCCACGAATTTTATCCTTAAGTGAAAGTAGTACTCGTGAGATATGTGGACTTCGATCGATATACCTATTCGATTATTTATCGATATACCTATTCGATTATTTATCGATATATCAATTAATCTGTATTTGAATACAGTTTTGATATTGTGTCTTGTTATAGGGCTGTTCACGATACCGGAATACCCAGAGTACGAGCCGAAGCGCGGCATGTGGTCTGCGGCACTAGACGCCATCCTCACGACGCTGCGGTACTTGGCCCCGGCAACCCTTCTCACTCTCTTCTGGGGCCAACAGAGCTTCTTATTCAAAATACTGAAGCACATTGACTCCGCATTTAGAGCTAGTAAGTATAGTTTTATTTATTTATGTACACATACTAACCCTCTATAAATAATACAGGGTTATTGGTAATTCGACGTATTCCGGTTAGGAGGTGATAGGGGTGACTATTTTTGATAATTGTAACCTTCATATGCATTATGCAAATGTGAACCATTATTGAGATATCTTGTTTTTTAGCTTTTTTCAAAAAAGTCAAAAATGCAAATCAAAAATTTATTTAAAAAAAGTATCAATTTAAATCTTTTTTTTTATTCTGATTTATAAAAAACGACTAAACACTGATTATTCATCAATATTAAAACAACAATTATCGGTCCAAATTTACAAAAGCGACGCGAAAAACGATATATTTCAATATTTTTTTTTAGATTCTTTTCCACTAAAATGCCAAAAAAAAAAAAAAACGTTCTGAAACTTGTCTTGCAAATTATGACGATTAGGAACTTATTTTAAAGAAACTGAAAAAAAATTTGAAATGCACTCACGATTGTAGTTTAATTTTTAATTTGAATTGAAATATGGAAGAGCTTGTTCAAAATGAACAGCGTATGTTTCAAAATTACACAAATGAAGAATATGCCGATATTGTGTTTTGTTACGGTTTTTGCAACGGTAAAAGTGAAGCTGCTCGTCAAGATTATTCGCGTCGGTTTCCTAATCGCCGGTTACCCCATGTATCAGTGATGTATACTGAAAACCTCAATAACACTTTGCTGGACCTGAGAATCGAACCCAGGACCTCGAGCATAACAGTCGTGCTTATGATCACTAAACTAATGAGGCAATTCCATTTAATAGACATTCAGGAGATTATTTTTATGTTCATGCAAAATTTATGTAGGTATCTACGTGCTTTAATTCTTTGTCACAATATAGAAATGTTTAAATAACCGATTTGGTCTTTACAGTTAGTCACATTACAATAACGAAATGCAAACAGTGATGCATACCAACGATTACGTATCTAGATTATAACAGAATACATAGCAGTAAAGATAAAACTAAGCATCTACTTCCATAGAAATGATACTTGTTTTACAATTCTTTAGTTTTATGGTTACCTGATAGTTACATCAGATTTATAAGAGTTATTATATTTTATTATATCAACATTTCGGACTTCGAACATTTTTTAGTAAACACAAATAGCACCAACTAAGGCAAACAAAACCTATTCGTTTTTTAGACTGTGTTAACAGAAAATAAAATAAAGTTAATATTAGAATAACGATAAAAGTAGATTGTAGGAAAAATTTGTAACGTATTGCAATTGGTATATTTCTTAAAAATCTTACAATTCTTACAAAACTCTGATAAGACAATTACGATGAATATATTTATAACTAAAAGAGTTTTATACTAGTACAAATCTCAGCTTGTTATGCAACATGAGTTAATTGACGTACCTATCACGTATCTATCTACCTAACATCAAATCACGTCTGTAATAATACATTTCAAATGATACAAAAAAAAAAGTCTACCCGTACATTGAAAAACCTTTTTTAATTTGCGTAGGTCTAATACTAATTTGCATTATACGTAAAAACTAAACTTTACCTAAGTAGGTACCTATACACAAAAACCACACCAACGTAAATAAAAATTAAGAAAAAGATTGTCACTAAAAGGTTATATTTCCACATCAGGTATTGAAGTCCTTTTATAAGACAAACCACTATTGTGAAAATTTTATTTTTTTATTTTAATATTTTGAAGAGTAGGTACAAAAAATTATGAGTGATCTATGATGATTCCGCTAATTAAATAAAAACTGGGATGGCTTGGTCTAACCCAATTCAGGGGATCTCCATGAAGCAAACCTCACCTTGGTCGCTGCTACTCGAATTAGCGGTGCACCGTCAGACTGCCCCACACTCGCATCAAAATTAATGTTTTAACCTGTACCTTTATATTATAATATATACGAGAAAAAAAACTTTGCCGCCCGCTTTTGGTCTTTTATAGTTTTCAAATGACTGTCTCAGAAATGTATTTACCCAAATAAGCAATGAGAAAAACGCTCGGACAGAAGACATGCGGGAAGGCCTCGACTCGGTCGTAGGACGTTAATAAGTTACAGAGTGTATAAGACCAATAAAAGTTTTTTAGGTAATAGTATTAAGTTATATAATAAGATTCCAAAGCACCTTACTGATTTGCCGGACAATAAGTTCAAGGACCATGTCAAGCAGGTTTAAAAGGTTAAATTAGGGTGCGGATCATTACGTGAATGATACTGCAGTCTGGAGTGACTCTCTCTCTCTATGTAAATCCACGTAAATAATATAATTAGGTACCTATTACATAACTGTAAACATTATTTACACAGTAAGAAAGTGATTACTTATTGATTAATAAACACGATTGAGCTTCTTATCGGTTCTTCTCGTTGACTGGGGTGTTTTTCGAACTGGTGGTAACCTTTTGCTGTTCCAAAGTGCTTTCTTAAGGCCTAAATTGAATGAAGTACTTACCAATATTTAATTTTGATATCGGCAACGAAATTAGATCAAGGCGCTTATGGTATAATTGAAAACTAGCATTATTTAACAAACCCTGAGCTGTTATGCCAGACGGACAGACAGATAAGTCCGCAGATATATACTGTTGAAGAATAAGTAAGATAAACCGGGTTTTTCTACATCGTGATAACATATGAAGTGAAAATAAGTAACAAGTAGGTAGTTAGGTAGGTAGGTAGGTACTCAAATTATGTAGAACGAAGACATTACCGTCTTACTTTCTTTTTACTTTCCAAGGTCGCAATATTTTAAATTATAATGTTCATAAATGTGAGAACAGAGTGCATATTAAGCACTTTTTTTTTCAAACATCGAATATAATAATAATATATGGGAACTATCCCACACAGATAACATTGATTGCCAAAGAAAACAAAAGAATACCAAAACAATAACATTCAATTATGATTGCTTAAAAAATCGAGTTCATATTATCATAACCTCAAATCTTACTGTTATGACGATATGATTACGCTTCACTTTCTAATTGGAAAGATGCCTACCAATCTGTTATAGGGTAATTTTGTTTTTTTAGTTATTTTAAGTTTGTGTTGTTCATATAGTGTCGAACTATCGGTCTTTTCTGCCTATAGCCATAGTAGTAATAGTTATAATAAATGTGTAGTCCCTACTAATTAAAGTTCAGAAACATAGATTGATAACAGTTGTTAAGCCAAGTAATTTGCCGAGATAAAAAGTATCCTAGGTTCAGGTTCAGGGTATCCAGGTTATAAACTATCTGCGTGCGCGATTCATGTAATTTTATTTAACTTGGAAATGGTGGTGGTAGCTTCCTTGTTAGAAATGTCCGGGACGTTTTTGTTGCAACTCAAGTGCATGGGTCACTTGTGTATAAAAACTAAATTATATCATACAAGACGCCACCAATATTACTAAGGTAATATAGAGTACATAACTAAAGTTTACGAGTTAAAAAACCTAAATATTTTATCAGAAACTGCGCCATTAAAATGATATAAAGAAACTAGCTGTGCCGGCGGCTGTGTTCGCGTGGACTACAGAATGCCGTCGATCGGATACTCGCGCGAATCGTGCCATTGTTGTTTAAAACAAAATTGCTCATTGTGTCATCTTTAGAAGATAAGACATAATATCCTCTCGCTGACTTTTTTGTAGGTTTTTTCAAAATCTGGTCTTTTTAAGATCCACGATTATTTACTACTTTAATTTGATATTATTATCTCTTGTGGTTTACTCAGCGTAAGTTATTTTAGTGCCCCTAAAAACGAATTTTATTTGCGCGGAAGCCTTCATAATTATTTTTCTAAAATAGAAGTAGCCTAAGTTACTCCTCCATTAGGTATCTGCCAGTGAAAGTCCCGTCAAAATCGGTCCCATCGTTTCGGAGAATACCCGGAACAAACAGACAGACAAAAATTGGGTTTTTGTTGTACTTTCATATGCATTTAGTAAAAAGCTGTTATTTTGACATTACAAACAGACACTTCAATTTTATTAATTATAGATATTTCCCACTTAGCTACCTCCAAGATTTCAGACGAAAAATAAATTTACAACGTAATTTGTTGATGAATAATTAAAAAATATTTCTTTTTCCAGTTGTATTTTCAAACGAGGAGCAAAAACAAGCAGTGCTACAATGGATGGCAGACGTAGGACCCGTGAGGGTCGAGCAGTTGGACACAGTTTGGAGACATGGCTGGATATTATGCGGCGTGCTCGACGCGGCACTACCCGGTGCGTGCGCGGGACATCCCCCAACAAACCAGTCTATAAAGCATGCGCAGGCCATTGCCGATCACTACCTTGGCGTTGAACCGGTTAGTTTAGAATTTTTTTTTGTTACACACTTAATAAACTGAGCCAAGCATAGATTGATTATAGTGTAGATCGGCAATTTTGAATAGATCTAGGCCGAAAACGAAATACACTAGTGTGCGTATTAATTAGTTAATTTCTTTTCTATACAGTTACAGTACAAGTAACCACAATGAAACAAATTTATTTATAATATTAAATTACACTTTAAAACACTAGATTTAGCAAAAATAAGCGAGGTTTATTTTGATAGCGATTTACGTAGGACGATTGCGTATAGGAAAAATATCTCAAATCCATATCTCGTTCTAACACAAGTGTACATTATACTCTTTCTCTTTCGAGTTGCCGATCTATATATTAAAACCATGGACGCACACACCACCCGAGAGCAACGAATTAGGGACGACAAAATAAAAACGGGAAATCGGGAATGAAAATGAGATTAAAGAGTAATGTCTTTGTATACTCTATTGTTTTCAAATTGCCTAATTATATTTATAAATCTAAAAGTATTAATTAATGAAATCTACGTTAGGTATAATTCACATCACATGTGAAAGACTTTATTCAAATAACTTAATACAAAATGTATTGCATTGTTTTAAAGTGGGCAAGCATGTAATGTACCGAGGAAATGCAGAATTTTAAATAGTTAAGTCTTTAAGGTGGCTATAAAGTTGGCAAATTACGTTTTGCACTCTTGGCTCGGCCATGATGCTAAACTACATTTATTCGTATGCATTTTCAATTTTTGTCAACAGAATAAACATTAGATAGATACCGAGAGACTTTTCTCGAAGTATTTCCTGACATAATAAAGACATGAGCCCTTCATCTTCTATCACTTATTACCATTGCTCTTGGACAGTAATATACCAACTTATGATCAGATGCATCTAAGATAATGAAAATTATCTAAACATATTAGCTATGCTAAAACATATATAGGTGCAACTAAATGAAGAGTGGTTAGTATAACAAGTTAAAACAAAAGGTATATAGAAATATTAATGGATAATGAAAAAATTAAGATGGCAGATATACATTTAGTTGAAAATTTGTGTGTAAAGGTCGTTAGGCCTTTTATTTCAAATACAAAAGCAGCTGTTTGATGACGGTTAATTGATTTAAGACTACACTGCTCCAAGTAGTAGAAAAACAGTAAAACTTACTTTAACTGCAATAGCAACATTATTCACACGATCGCACGTGTCGTTATCTGGTTGTCAAGGATACAGAACTAAATGTATATCCCACATTTGTTATTCTGAAGGCTCCATCTGTCTGTTTCTCATATCTGTGAAAAGTCATCTTCTATTTCTTTTATTTTATAGCTAAAAAAAATACGCCTTATTTTCAGGTGTTCTCCCGCCAAGAGCTGGAGTCAAATGACTCGTTAAGCAGACATCAAGAATGGAAACTTGCTACATACTTAGACCGCATTCGTCAAGCTTTAGCGAAGCTGACACCACCTGTATCGAAACCGACCTCACAACGCACGTCTCCTGAAACCACGCAATTCACTCTTGACTATGTCGCTAAAGGGTCTGGCTTAACAGCTGCTCAAGTAAAAGGCAAAGTGAACTTCAAAATTTATCCAACCGCGCAACAGTCTTTAGATCCCGGTGAAATAACTGTTCTCATAAGAGGCCCAAAAGATACTTATGGCATGACAGTATTTCCACCAATACTAGGGAAAGCCCAAATGCTACGACAAAAGTTGCTAGGAATAACAACCCAACAAAGTTACACTGAAAATGCCTTACCGATTACTCATGGTGCTGCATATTTTAGATCGTACGGAAAGAACGATATGAACAAAACGTATTACATACCGAAAAGAAAGTATGATATAAAAATCGAAGTAGAAGCGAGACCAGATCATGCTAAAGTAAGTTACATGGTTAATTTAGAAGGCAGATATGATATTTATATTACAAGTAGATGCCAAAGCATTGTTGGGTCACCATTCACAGTTACTGCATCGCATAACATTATCGAAATTCTAGAGAAAGAAAATTATTGTTTAGAAGATGGCGAAGAAATAGACATAGTCGATGTTAAAACTGATAGGAAAGTTATATTAAGGATAGTAGATTTTGTCACTGAAAAAATGCTATTAAAGGAAAATGGATCATTGGAAAAAATTAGTGATGAAGAAGCAAAGATGCTTATGGCGACTGATTCAGAAAACGAAACATCAATTACCGATAACGATCTCTCTATCAAAAACATTGTGAGTGAACAAAAGGATAAAAAATTTAACAATACTTTTAATACTGTAGCACATAGAGTGTTAAAGATGAATCGAATCTGTAAAATTATCAATGACCAAGTTAAAGAGAAACGAATACAAACACTGCAAAACGATAACAATTTAAGTACTAAAAAGAGTCAACAATACATTCCTGATATAATTAATTCAACTTTCATCGAAAATAATACTAACCCATTCATTTTAACAGAAAAAAGAAGTAAGTTTATAGTACCTGAAAGTATATCCGTATCAATTCGCACAGAAAAATCAAAATCATTCTACGAAGAAGAATTAATTGATACAGTTGAAACTAACAAACCGGTTGCAAATATTGCTAGTCGATTAAGCAGTACTAACGACAACCATGATAGTTTAGAAAAACACGAAACTCCATCAGAACCAAGAGAGGAAGACAATTTGTCTATAGACAGAATGACTCCGTTAAGTAATACTAATCCATTCGTTAGTAACATAAGTGATGACAATTTTATCCAAGAAAAAAACTTAGATACAGTTATGTCATCTGAATACGAAACCAATAATTCGCAAAACGAAGTAACTCGAGACAGCTCAATTAAAATTATTATAGATCCAAGTTGTACAGCATCTATATCTCCAAGTAGAAACAATCCATTTGTAAAAAATGAAGTTAGAACAGTAGAACGACCCAAATCACCTATATTTAAAATGATGTCTGAAGACGTTTTTTATCATGACTATCCAAAAATTGAGGATTCAAAATCAGAGCTGATCCCAGAGGAGATGCTGGGAAATGAATTTGTTAATCCCTTTTTCATTCATCACCATCAACATGAGCCTAGCGAACAGTTACCAGTTACTGATTTTATTATTGGAGCACCCGTATCCTTGCCTCCTATTATTAGGGCCTCATCTCCTAAACAAGGGATGAATTCACTTATTGTGACATCACAAAATGAACAAGTAAATACATTTGATAAAAATATTAAATCTGAATACAATGACAATAATACTAGTGAATCGTCAGGAAAGATTTTATTGCAAAAGCCATTTAAAAACGGCCAATGTGAGGACACAACAAAAACCAATAATAATTCACTATCATTAACGACTTTCCATAGCATGGAATCGAATATAACAGATACTATAGAAAATTTTACAATTATAGCAAACTATGAAAATCCATACAAATCATACAAAATTGAAGATATACCACAGGATAATAATAGTATTTTAAGAAAAGAAATTTGGGACTCAGCGTATGTAAGTATAGACGACAACAATAGTACACCTGATAATAACAACAATGATAATATAACTATTCAAGGAGCAACCAGTATGCAAAAATTTACTGCTTGTGAAGCTTTGCAGGAACTAAAGAAACAAGAAGTCCATCTTATGGGCCCAGCTGAAAAAGAAATATGGCAAACGTGTACTGAGTTCAACGAACCAAAATTTGAAGAATTAAAACCTAATAAATGGGAAATTAGGCGTCCCATGTTTACACCAATTATCGAGGAATGCGACAAAAGCGTTCCGTCGGGAACTAAAGATATATTGAGGTCTGAAAAACTTTCTGAAACAGACGAGGTTTCAGTAGCATTTGCTGAACTAAATGAAATATATACAGAATATTTCCCTATACCTGAAAACAGTTCTACTACCGCATCAATTGAAGATAATAAACGTCGTCAAGGTATGGATGTAGATTATACTGTTCAAATGGATGAAAATAGTGTCGATTCTGCGTCTGAAAACTTATCAGATGTGAAAAGACACAAAAACCAATCAACCAATCAGTCAGAAGTGATTTCTGAGGTTCAGTCAAATGTTGCTGAATCGCTTTCAGTAAGTCAGGACCTTCTCGACGAAACAAACAGGCAGTCTCATAGGTACACCATTCACACTACAAGTGAAACTGAATTTGCTGATAGCGATAAAAGTAACATAGTTATGGAAAGAAAAAAATATTGGGATGAAAAAATTCGTCAGTTAGAGGCTAAATCTCAGGAGGTTGCTATTTTACCAAAAAAGAAACGTAGCACATCTTCGAAGCAAATGAAACACGATTCTTTGAGTAAGCGAAAAGGTAAACAAATGGTAAAAAACTTTTTAAATGCAGGTGGATACAATCAAACAAAGCACATACAACCTATGAATACAACTTATAGTGAAGAAAGGAGTAATCATTCGACTATTCAAGAAAAATCAAATGAGCAAGTACGAGCAGACGAAAAAAATGTAGAAAAATGGAAAAAATATTGGGATACCAAATTAATAAAACAGCAAGACAGTGAACCGGTACTGCCTAAAACGAATTCTCAAGTAAAACGAAGTATGTCTGCAAAGCTGGATGATATAATTATTGATAAAATTAAATTAAACACAGATCTTAGTTCAGAAATTATAACAACAACAATAACAGTCAAACAAGAGTTACCAGAAGAAGTTTTTAAAGCTTTTGAAACCAGTCCAAAACGATTTTTCGGAACGTCAAGAAAACAGATCCTGAGTAAGATAGACATTTTCTCAGCTAGATCATCCAGTTCTGAAGAATCATCCCCAGAAATCGTTGATATGAATCAGGATAGTGGTTTGGTGTCTAGTCGTATATCTCTATTCCATACCTTGTCTAACACTGAAGAGTTACCATGGATAAAGAGGAAAAGTAAGTCAATGCATAATATTTATCATAGAAAAGACAATAACAGTGAAACCAATTCTGAAAAGAAATTTCCATCTCATACAAATACAACTAAAACTTGTATATTCAAAAACAGTGATTTAAAAAGACCGGTATCTAATAATGAAAATTCAGTTGTATTAAACGATAATTTGAAAGACTGCACATTAAAACGACAACCTCTAAACATACCTTTAAAGGATAAAACATCGAAAAAATCAGATAATGCTTACAAAAAAAGAGTTGATGATGAAACTATCTTTCGAACATCTCTTGAATTGGACTCTGATAATGCACCAGTGACAAGGACAATCAATGCATCGAATTTAAAAAGTAGTACGGCTGCACCAATCGACATTTTACGTAGAAAGTCATTTAGCAAATCTGAAATGGATATATTCAGCAAAGTTCCGAACAAATCAAATGATGATTATTTGGATAAATATAAATCATGCGATGAATTACCTCGAATTAATGTAAAGAGTTTTATATCACTCTATGAAGGCGTGAATAAAACTGCTGTGGAAGCAAAATCTAAAAAGCGCATAAATAGAACAAGTTCTGTAGACTCTGAAAAGCTTCTGTTGACCATCAGTAATACTTCAGGTAAGTAAATAATTAATGACAAAATAATGGCCCAAAGAAATCCTATTATTAATTTATTATGTTATTACAGATACTGATAGAAAAAACGAAGCGATTAACTATGGGACAGGTCAAATTCCAAATACATCAGATATTTCATCGAAAAAACTTTCGTTACACAAAAGTTCCAGTTTAAATATTGATAACCATATCAAAGATAAAAACAAGGCAGATTATATAAATGTCAATGTTACAAGAAATCAAGATAAAGAAACAACATATGTAAGCCTTTCAGATATAGAATTAGAAATAATTGAAAGTAGTCCCGATAAGTCCAGCGAATCTACCCCAGAACCAATAATTGTAGCTGCTCATGTTGAGTATAGAAATCGTTTTAAATCGGCAAAAGAATACTTCCAATCTTTAGAAGAGTTGAGAGAAGTAAAGAAACCAAGAAAACTTAATGAGTGTGAATTACTGTTAGAAAAATCAAACGAATCTCTTGAAAACACTCCACGACATAGGCGGAAAAAGAAGCTGAAGTCACATTCGATGCCTTCGTCTGAAATATCAAAGATTTGGAGCCAATTACAAGAAAATAAAAAGGGTGATGAAAGTGACGCAAGTTCGACAAAACTAGTCAAAATTTCCGAAAAATTCAATGTCGATGACTTATTTTCTGATGTCATGGAAGGAAGATTAAGTCGACAGGGTAGTTTGAGGGGTATTCCAAACAAGAAAGCTGTTCTAGAAACGTTCAGATCAATGGAAAATATAGCGGATAACAGAATTATTTCATATGAAATAACGGATCCGCAACTTAATGACTTTGCTAAAGAAACGAGTATAAAAAATGCTCAGACATATTTAAAAGAGTACCCCTATCTGCCAACAACAGATCCGTCCAAATTCCATTCAAGGCTCGATGTGAAGGCATCTGGTCTGATTTCTTTTAAGGAACTATTACAAAAGAGGCCTAGAAGGAACAGTGTGCCGAATTTAAGGCTAAACCCGAAATTCACGGAAGACCTTTAGGTATTTTACCAATTATATAGATATATTATTGTGAACAAAGACAGTATTTAAGTGTACCTTAAACATTAGTAAATACTCAAGGGTTTATACATTAAAAATAATATTATAAATAAGTCATCATCATTCTGCGTTAAGATTTATAAGTATCACAGTCATTTTTGTAATAATTATTCAGTGAAAGTTGAAAAAAAAACGTTTTTATTGTACAATTTTGTACAGTTATTGGATCTTATAATTAAGATGTAAAATTATTGTAACTTATTTATTTTACATTAAAATTTAAACTACATTCGCTGTGTATAATTTTGTCCAATGTAGGTATAAACTTTAAAATAATAAAATTTCACTACATAAAATAAATAAAAATACTATTTGGTACATACAACACAAAAATATCTAAGAGAATTGAAATACCTCGATACAACAATATACAACACTTATAGATACTTCATCTTTGCGCGCGGCCCTATGAGTGAGTGAGCTTACAATTATGTGTGTATGTCGTCTTCCGAACAATACTGGTTTTTAAATCGTTTTTTGTTCTACGGGTACAAAGTTTGATTTTTCATGGAGAAAATGTTTCACTTAACTCTTGGTACTTGGTACTGCGTCCTACCACAATGATAAAAACATTAACACTATCAATTTTAATTTTAAAAACGATACTTATTCAGCAATAGGTGATACAAAAATACTCAACAATATGGTATAAAAGTTCGTTATCCTGAACCCTATTAAAATATTTGGGGCATTATATAGATTTTTTATATAACACTGATCAAATCATGACTGGAAAATAAAATTAATAAATTAACGTGTAAGTTTAATTGATGCAGAGATGTGGCGTAATATTTATCGATATGTAAAAAATAATTTATTTATTCAAATAAATCAACAGCTTTAAATTAATGATTACAAAAAAATACTTTAAAAATATTAGGTTTGCTAAAATGATTTCAGAATTGATTAAAAAAACTGACCCTCCAAACATATTATAATAGTAACTATGAAGAGAAAAACATCAGTCTATGTAAGTAAACTAACATACGAGAAGTGTAAATAAACAAGTCACGCGTCCAAATCCATAGATATAATAGTGATGGGTTTGTAGTTCAGGGTTGCCAACTCTTATGTTAATAGATCTCAAGCCAAATCTGTTATCCCTAAAACTATAAAAATTAAAACTTTGAGCCCAAAAAAACTTCTTAAAAACTACTAACTGTAATAATAACATCTAAATACCTCACAATTTACACGTCAACACAACAACAATAATATAACGTAAAGTTAGGCAAATATTACGAGTTACGGACACGAAACTATCCTAAATCATTCCTATATTTATATTGATTCAATCACGACTAGCCATACAACTACGTTATACTATGACTCATAGTCCGTGAGGTAAGTTATTACATAATACAATTATGATCTTAATGTAAAATATCGCGAAAAACCATCATAAAAAATACATAACAATTTCTGAAGGAGATATATTTATTTAAATTGCTCTCAGAGTGTAAAAACCATCTCCTAAGTTGTTTCGTCGTGTTTTTAAATTAAAATTATTTTTCGATTAAAAATCGATATTTTACATCGACATATATTATTTTGAGTTGTTGTATAATATAACAACACATAGATATTACACACACACATATATTTTCTCCATGGATACCGTGTATGTTTGATAAACCTAAAATTTCGAGCAAAAGATTTATTAATGAAAGTAATAATTATGTTATTGTGTGTAAATGTAAAATAAATATTTTAAAAATGCCTAAGAATAGTTCTGAAGTGATTTCAAATTCAATGAGTGGTAAAAGAGAGGTTGCTCAGTTTTGGGTTTGTTTACACTTTTCGCTCCTTTCAATTAAATGGACTCTAAAGAAGAATCAACATAATATATATATAGTTTATTATTTGATATTTTTAGTGGTAATGATACGAAATAAAACGTTCAATAAACATTCATTTACCTAATTCATCTGTTGATTTACTTTAAATTTTAAGGAATAAAAATGAACAATTCCAATCTATACTTATAATAAAAGAGTAAATAGTCGAAATCTGTACATTGAAGATATTTGAGAAAAAAATATAATGGGGGGGGGGGGGGGGCTTAGAATCATGGACAGAACACATTTCGATAGTTTTTAAAATTTTTGTCTGTCTGTCTGTCGGATTGTTTGAACACCAATCACGCAAAAACTACTGGACCGAATTTAATGAAATTTGGTATGATTGTAACTTATAGTCTAAAGGTACATTTAGGATACCTTTTTATACGTATGAACATTTGCATGGTCTATAAATTGCGTTTAGGTTTTATGTACATGAAACAATGTAATGCATGTGCATGTAGTACTACAAATATTTCAAGTACATAGTGAAATGAAGCTTAATAATATGAAATGCATACAAATTATTTTATCGTCACTTAAAAGGAAAAAAAACGTACAATAGTAGTAAAATAAACTGGCTTAATTTTTTTTGAAAATTCTACGATAGATGTCGTTGTTTGTTTTTTGTGCTATGAAGGCTATGTAGATTAAACAATGTAATTTATGTATATGTAATACTATAATATATTTCAAGTATATAGTGAAATGAAGTTTAATTGAATGAAATTTATCCAAATTATTTTATCTTCAAATATTAGAAAAAAAAACGTTCAATAGAAATTAACTGGCTTAATTTTGATCTAAATTTTTTCGATAGATGTCGTTGTTTGTTTTTTGTTTTATGAAGGCTGTGTAGATTAAAAAATGTAATTTATGTATATGTAATACTACAATATAATTCAAGTATATAGTGAAGTAAAGTTTAATTGAATGAAATTTATCCAAATTATTTTATCTTCAAATATTAGAAAAAAAAACGTTCAATAGAAATTAACTGGCTTATTTTTGATCTAAATATTTTCGATAGATGTCGTTGTTTGTTTTTTTTTTGCTATGAAGGCTATGTAGATTACACAATGTTATTTATTTATATGTAATACTATAATATATTTCAAGTATATAGTGAAATGAAGTTTAATTGAAAGAAATTTATCCAAATTATTTTATCTTCAAATATTGGAAAAAAAAATGTTCAATAGAAATTAATTGGCTTAATTTTGATCTAAAATTTTTCGATAGATGTCGTTGTTTGTTTTTTGCGCTAAGATTTTTATTTTACCTATATTATGACGCCACACATATCGTTTTAGTTCATTTACGTTTAAAACTTGGAAAATAATAACACCATAACATCATTTTTGTTATATTTATCCCGAATTCAAATTAAAACTATTAGTTACCACTTTGTGCATTATTACTTAATATTAATTTTGAATCTTTTGTCTATTTCTCTGTTATAATCTGTATGCCAATCACGCAGAAGGTACCTTTTTGAAGCCTATGATAAGTAGCACATAGGATGAATTTTTACACGTATGGATATTTGTGTGGTGTATAAATAGCATTTTTTTTAATTATCAAAAGTAAAAAAAAAAGGATTTTATGTAATAAAAAATGAAATATGTAATATAAATTATTTAATTTTCACGTCATTTTAAATAAATATAGGTACCTACTTACTGTAAACAAAGATGTAGGTATACTATTTACTACTTATCTATTTATTATTTCATGTATGGCGCAGTCATTTTTAGAGATTTTAGATTGAAAAACAAATTAAAAAATGTTTAAGAAAATATTTATATAGGCAGTTCAATTTATTTCGTTCTAAAATTCTACGATAGATGTAGCTCTTCGGGACATGTGAGTTTGTAGATCGCACTGTCAAGAAATGTTCTTGAATTAGTAAATTAAATATACCTACAACCATTCTACATTGTTCATTACGTCTTTTGAATATTAACGATTAACGATAAATAGATTTAAAACATAAAAAATAAACTTGGCTATTTCCTAAAGGATTTTCGATTAATTGCGTTACGGATTGGAATTTGTACTTTTATTTATTGACCTTGGCTATTATTAAAGGATTTCGTTTTATTGTATTGCGGATTCGAGGTAACTTGAATTTTGCAATTGGACTACTGATTTTGACCTTTACTTTATATTATTGTCGTTTAGATTTAGGTAAAATGCTTGGTAGAAAAAGAACGAGTCTATCTCAGTATACTAGCAATCGAAAAAGGTTGAGAAATATTCGATCTCAAGAAACTGAAGAAGACTATCAGATAAGACTTGCAACAGAACGAGAGCGTCAGGCCAATGTACGCGCTTCAGAAACCGATCGCGAACGATGCGAGCGATTAAATTCAAATCGTAGGCGTATAGCTGCTTCTCGATCGATAGTAAGTAGTGAAGAGCGTGAGGCGCGGCTGACTGCTGACCGAGAGTACCACGCCACGTCGCGAGAGTCAGAAACATTCACAGAGCGTGAGGCACGGCTAACTGCTGACCGTAATTACCACGCTATGTCTCGTGAGTCTGAAACATTCACAGAGCGTGAGGCACGACTAACTGCTGACCGTGAGTACCACGCTATGTCTCGTGAGTCTGAAACATTCACAGAGCGTGAGGCACGGCTAACTGCTGACCGTGAGTACCACGCTATGTCTCGTGAGTCTGAAACATTCACAGAGCGTGAGGCACGGCTAACTGCTGACCGTGAGTATCATACAATGTCCCGTGAATCAGAAACATTCACAGAGCGTGAGACAAGGCTGACTGTTGATCGTGAGTATCATATCGCATCTCGCAACTCAGAAACGTTTGCGCAGCGTGATACACGACTGACTGCTGATCGCGAGCGTCACGCAACTAACAGATATCTCGAAACTGAAGAGCAACATCAGCAGCGGCTCGAAACAAGTCATGAGAACTACCAACAAGCTCGGGAAGTGCAATATATTCATAGATCTCTCGAGAGGAATAGGATTGAAGAAATCCGAGATTTAGAGACCACAGATGAACGTGAAGCTCGCATAGCCGAAGATCGGGTGCGACATGCTTTAAACAGGATGTCATTATCATCAGAAAGTGATGATGCCCAGGAAGAATATGTGAGTAACGAAGTTCTTCCGTGGATCAATAAGGAACGCAGTGGTTTCTTTTATAATCCAAAAATAAATTATGGTCTATTCTCTAATATCGGTGCAATGATAAACATTTGCGCTCACTGCCAAGCACTTAAATGGCAGAGAGAAAGTCTTGGATTTTGTTGCTCAGCCGGAAAAGTGTTTCTGAATATTCTTCAGGATTCTCCTCCAGAGCCTTTGAAGTCACTGCTGATTGGAGAACATTCACAATCTAAGGAGTTCTTGGACTCGATTAGATCCTACAACAGTGCATTTCAAATGACTTCATTTGGTGCTAAAGAAATACGTGAAGGTTCATTTATGCTCACGTTTAAAATCCAAGGGCAGGTATATCATGCCATTGGTTCGTTATTGCCTGAGACCGAACCAAAATTTTTACAAATATATTTTGTATCAGATTATATTGAACAAGCAAATATTAGAAGGCAAAATTTTCCAAATTTAAACCAGAATTTAATAATTGAACTACAAAATATGCTACACACAGTCAACCCCTACGTGCATAGCTTTAAAGCCGCTATCGAGTCCGTTTCGGAGAGTCAAAGTAATGAGTATAAATTTGTTATTAACGCAGAGAGGAGACCGGCTCACGAGCACCGTGGCCGATATAATGCTCCAAATGTCAACGAAGTTGCGGCAGTTTTAGTCGATCAGGAATGTGATCGACGCGACATCATTCTACGTTCACGAGATAATAGACTTCAGCGTGTTAACGAGACTCATCGTGCCTATGATGCTCTACAATACCCACTAATTTACTGTCATGGTGAAAATGGATATAACTTTAGCGTATTCAATGTCGATCCAAATACCGGTGCACTGAACTACAACAAAAAGACGTCAGCTATGCAATTCTATGCTTATCTCTTGCAAGTGAGACGCGGCCGGTTTATTTACTTACACCGGTTTCGTGGACTATTTAACCAGTTTGTTGTTGACATGTACGCTAAAATTGAAACCGAACGATTAATTTATATTCGAACTAATCAAAGAAGATTACGTGCGGAAAATTATGTTGATCTACAGGATGCTATACAACATGACACAGACGTGAATAATTTGGGTCGCTTAGTAATTTTGCCTTCAAGCTTTACCGGCGGTCCCCGTTACATGCACAAACGCATACAAGACGGCTTTTCTTACGTCAGAAAATACGGAAGACTCGACCTATTCTTAACATTTACCACAAATCCAAAATGGTTTGAGATCACATCTGAACTCCTACCTGGACAAGTATCACATGATCGCCATGATATTGTAACAAGAGTTTTTCACTTGAAACTGAAACTGTTGATCGAGTTACTAACAAAAGAAAAAGTCTTTGGGCAAGCTTTATGCTTTATGTACAGCGTCGAGTGGCAGAAACGTGGTTTGCCACATGCCCACATTCTTCTGTGGTTGCAGGAAAAACTTCGTCCAAATGATGTTGATATTTTGATAAGTGCCGAAATTCCAAATCTCGAAGAAGATCCTGTCCTGTATGACATAATAAAAACGCACATGATACATGGTCCATGCGGCACTTTAAATATGAACTCTCCCTGCATGAAAAATGGTAATTGCACTAAGAGATATCCAAAAGCATTGACTGGAGTGACAATAACAGGTGAAGATGGATATCCAAAGTACCGGCGTCGTGGACTACAGGAAGGAGGTCACACACCAATATAAGATGCCGAGGCCAGCAGATAACCCTGGACAATAGATGGGTCGTGCCATATTCACCTGTTTTATCTAAAACATTTCAAACGCACCTTAATATTGAAATGTGTAATAGTGTACAGAGTATCAAGTATATATTAAAATATATACATAAAGGGGACGATCAGGCCACAATTGGGGTAACCGATGAACGTGATGAAGTCACAAGATTTCAATCTGGTCGCTATATTAGCTCTTCCGAAGCCGTATGGCGGATTTTAAACTTCTCGATACATGAATATTATCCACCTGTAATGCACCTGGACGTACATCTCGAAGGAGGACAGCGAGTATATTTTGACGCTGATAATGTAAGACAACAGTTGGAAAATCCACGACAAACCACTTTGTTAGCGTTCTTTGACCTTTGTGCAATGGATCACTACGCTAAAACTCTCCTGTACGATGAAGTGCCGTCCTACTACACATACAACAGTCAGCGCGGAAGTTTCAGTCGTCGGAGAAGAGGTCTTGCTGTGGAAGGTTCACCTAATATATTTAAGGAGCACATTATCGGACGTGTATATACCGTGCACCCAAATAATGCCGAGTGTTATTATCTGCGCATGCTTCTGCATGTGGTTCGCGGGCCTACTTCGTTCGACGACTTAAAGATTGTAGATAGCATCCAGCACCTGACTTTCCAAGCTGCATGTCGAGCGCGAGGAATATTGGATGACGATCAACATTGGGATGACGCTTTGGCGAAGCTTCCATCAGTGATAGTCCACGCCGCTTGCGTCATTTATATGCTGTTATGTTGGTATTCTGTGCTCTATCAGATGCAGCACAATTGTGGCAAAAATATCAGGATCAGTTGGCACAAGACTTTTTCAGAGAAGTACAGGGTAGCAATAATTGCGACACTATAAATGATGCGCTGCGTGATAACATACTAAATCGCTGTTTGAATGCTATTCAAGACATTGTGATATCTATCGGTGGTAAATATTTAACGCATTACGGTTTATCTGAACCAACTTTACAAGGTAACCGCGATAATAGAGAATATTCTGCCGAGATTCGCTATGATCCTTTGGGATTAGCTGAAACTCTACGAGATGGAGTTCCAAAGCTTACAGCAGAACAAAGGGGAGTTTTCGAACGAGTTTGTCATAGTGTAAACAATGATTTGGGTCAAATATTTTTTTTGGATGCCCCTGGTGGCACTGGGAAAACATTTCTCACCAAAATTATTTTAGCAAAACTTCGCAGTGAGGGAAAAATTGCAATAGCTGTAGCATCGTCTGGTATAGCAGCTACCTTACTACCTGGAGTAAAGACCGCACATGCTATGTTTAAAATCCCAATACAATTAGATTTCAGTGACTTCCCGTTGTGTGATATTTCACGAAACAGTGACAAAGCACACGTGTTGCGAAACTGCAATATAATTGTATGGGACGAGTGTACCATGGCACATCGCAAAGCGGTTGAAGCTGTCAGCAGGACATTACAAGATATCAGGCATTGTGAACAGCCAATGGGAGGTATAACAATACTGTTTTGTGGCGACTTTCGGCAGACTTTACCAGTTGTGCCACGTGGCACACGGGCCGACGAGGTAAACGCTTGCTTGAAGAGTTCAAATCTATGGGTCAATATTCTTCGAGTTAACTTGACCGTAAATATGAGAGTGCAGACAGGAGGCACCCTGTATGCTGAACGATTTTCCAGCCTGTTATTACAAATAGGTGAAGGCACATACCCTGCAGAAACAGGCAAAATTAAATTGTCAGATACATTATGTCACACAGTTATATCAACAGAGGAACTGATCTCTTCAGTGTATGGTGATCCAGCGTTGATAACGAGTTTTAGTAATAGTTGGCTATGCGAGCGAACTATTTTAACTCCTCGAAATGACCAAGCTGCTGGTATCAATATAACCGTACCGCATACCTGGACTGAGTGTTGAATACACGTCCATAAATAGAGTCATTGACGAAGTGGAATCCACACATTACCCGGTCGAATTTTTAGATTCTTTAGATGCTCCAGGACTTCCATTGCATAAAATATTGGTAAAAGTTGGTGTTCCAATTATTTTACTCCGAAACTTAAGCCCACCAAAATTATGTAACGGTACACGCCTTAGAGTTACATCTCTGCAAAGGAACATAATAGAAGCGGAGGTGCTGACAGGGTGTGCTGTAGGTGAGCGCGTTTTCATTCCCCGCATACCACTGATCTTTAATAACTTCCCGTTCCGATTCAAACGCGTTCAATTTCCAATCAGTGTCTGTTTTGCGATGACAATTAACAAAGCGCAAGGACAAACTTTGCAAACAGCTGGCGTGGACCTTCGCACCTCTTGCTTCTCTCACGGTCAGCTCTATGTCGCTCTTTCCCGAGTGAGCAACGCAAACCATTTGTATGTGCATGCCCCGGGAAACGTTACTGACAATGTAGTAGAGAAGCTCTATAGGTACATGTATGCAGGTATTAGACGTTTTTTCCTTGTAAAATTTCAGTTTTCTCACAATTCTTGACCCCTTTAAGAATTTTGTTTTACATAAAAGTGTTTGTTCCGTTATCGGTAACTGAGTCCTATAAACTATTTTTCATAAACATAGCTTTAAAACTGGAGTAAATCCCATGCAGATATTTATAAACCTTGCAGTATCTTTTTCAAAAATGTTGAAACATACCATTATTACTAGCTTCGTATGTATACTTTAGTAGGTATACGTTCACATATGAAAATATTTGATATCAATTGATATTATGTACCTACTAAGACTATTCTTTCAAGGCAAATAAAACATTATTATGATATTGAAATTGTATTAAACTACCTACCTTATCTTTTTCAACAATGTCGAATTAAGCACGTGTTTTTTTTAAATTTACTATCGAAAGGAAAAAACTCATATCTCTGAATTTAAGCCTGACTTTGCATGTAGGCTGTTTTCACCCACTTAAATGTTGTTTAAAAAAGATTTTTCTTAATACGTTCCGATGTCACAAAATTAAAAACTACTCTCCAAATTGATAGTTTGTAGCAAAAAAAATAAGAGCGGCTCAAAAGGCAGGGAGCGGGGTATCAAAAAGAAAAAGAAAAATGCGGCTGTCAAAATATAAATAAATAAGAAAAGGAGGTGGACCTACAAAAAGGTCGAACGTGAGGACTGAGAAAAAAAGGAACGGAGGGTGCTGGATCATGGGCACAAAAAGAGGAGCTGCCTTTTCGAGAATGTGTGTTTTTTTAAATACGATCCACCTGGGGTACAGCCGGCTCTACAGCATGGATTTTAACAAAGGCGCCCTGAGATTGATTGAGATCATGAACTCTCGCCGGTGAGCTAGGCGGTGTTGTAGCCTGCTACAAAGAAATGGCGCCCAACGTGGGGCTCGAAGACCCAAAGTGATAAATAATGGTGTAACAATACTTAATTATCTTGTGTAGAACTATAATCCAACACTTAGTACAACATTTATTTTCCCAACCTTCAAACTACTGATTGGCAACTACGGCTTCAATTAATAACTTTAATTTTAATTTTTATGCTACATTATTTGTCACTATTAATGTCATTAGTTATTACCTACTTTATTAGTTAAAGTTATTACTTTAATTTTGTACACAGACATTACCATATCTAATAAGAATAAGCAAAGAAAAATAAGGAATCTGCATAACATTAATTTCTTAAAACTTATTTTTTATCTAACTATAAGGTAAAATCTTAATAATTCATGTTATTAAAAAGTAGTAATTTTGTTGATAACATCAATTTTTTTAAGTAATATATTGTGTTTTGTTAATAATATTATATTTTTTCAAGTATTGTTCAGTAATACTTTGTTGATAACATAATTTTCTTTTTAGGTACCTACATAACATTACTTCATTAATGTTTTTAAATGTTTTTTTTCAAGGATTCTTTTAATTGTGGAATCATTTGGTGTGATTTAATTTGGTAAGATATATAATAATAATTAGATGCAAATACCATATTAGTATTTAATTAACATGTTAACTGTTCATTTTCTATGTATGCTGTGTTAAGAGTAGTGATCATTTTGAACAGTTGAATTTTGATATTGTAACTATATTTGAGACCTACCTACTTTATTTTATATGTACTTATTTTGTTTTAACTTACCTTTAGTTTTTTTGTTTATAGAATTTTCTAAAATTAAATTTATACTGACCTAAGAGTAATAACCAGTTCTCAAAAATGGATTCAGAAGTTATAAATCACTTACACAAAGATGAAATTATTCATGAACTGGCATTTCTGGGAATTTCAGTGAATCCAACAGCCAGCAGGGATGAAGTGAAAAGGCAGCTTCGACACGCGATTAAATTACCTATTTTTGCTACCCCAGCCCGGAACACAGACACCGGCAAAGATCAGTCTGAAGAGGTAACACTTTGTATCTCAAAGGTGGCTGACTTAGAAGCTACAGTTAAAGGTAGTGAGCCGGTGAGTGCCGGCACAGCAAGAAGGATTAGGGCCAGGGCAAATTATTTACTTTTGCGCATATCAAGGATTGTTGGTGAGTCGGATGACTTGTCACCCTTGCGAGTTAGGTTGTCAAGTTTATTAAACAAATTTAATGTAGACACAAGCACTGATTCAGATGATAGCATTCATAGTGGTAAACCAACCACACCGGCAAGCCAATCATGTAGAGTAGTGGATGATGAGTTTAGATCTCTGCAAGGTAGTCCAGTTAGGGAGGTAGTGTATGTTAGGGATGCGCCTACGAATTTAAGATCACTTAATATACGATTTGACGGCACCACGTGTGTCCGTGTCTTTATAGAGAGGCTAGAAGAACTTAGGCTAGCTCGACGCATCTCGGAATCAGATGCCTTGACAGGTTTCACTGATGTCTTAGACAAATCGGCTTTAATATGGTTTAGGGACATTAAACATAATGTTAAATCATATCACGATTTACTACATTTATTGCGTACTGATTTTGATCTTCCGGATTATGATTACAAGTTGCGGCAAGAGATACGCCAGCGTACTCAAGCTAGAGATGAGCCTATCACTCAGTACATCTCTATAATGTAGGCTATGTTTTTCCGTCTGAGTGTTGCCATGGATGAAGATAGCAGATTGGACACTATTATGCGTAACATTCGGCCTGTTTATAGCAGAGAGTTAGCACTTGTAGATGTTACATCGATCAGTCGCCTCAAATCTTTATGCAAGAGGCTGGAACTTAACCAGGCCAAGACAGAATGTTTCAAGGAACCTCATACACATAACTTCCAGGTGACAGCAGACTTGAACTCAAAGAGGAGCTCAGACTCAGCACGTACATCGCGGAATAATCGCGTATCAACGGTGCAACGTCAACAAGGATCTAACGCTGTGGAGTGTTTCCGCTGTGGATTCAAGGGACATATAGCTAGAATGTGCACACGGTCAAATAAAGTAGTATGCTTTGGTTGTGGGAAGGAAGGAGTGAGAAAGAATGAATGTAAGGTATGTACGTCATCGGAAAACTAGACGATCAGCGCTGGGCAAGACGACGATTGAGGCCCAGACAACTCCAACATAATAGGAGCTCAGCGCTTTTTGATAAAGTAGAGGGCGACCTCAGGCCCTACTTAAAAATAAACCTTTTGCATCTAGAGGCATACGGGCTTCTGGATACTGGTGCTTTCGCCTCCATATTAGGGCATAACGCACATAAAACACTTTTGGATCTAGGTTTTAAAATTTTGAAATGTAACACGATAAAGAGTGTCACAGTGGGTGATGGTACCCGACTGGATTGTATAGGAGTGATGCCATTACCTATTACCTATAAGGACGAAGTAAATGTCATCAGCTGCTATGTTGTTCCAGGGTTGCATGCAGATCTTATATTAGGGGTCGATTTTTGGCGTCAATTTAAGTTGGATAAAAACATAGACTATGTCGCTGAAGTTAAGTTGATGGAAGGCAACGTTCCTCATCTAGAAATGCTGTCCAACGACCAGGGCCTTATTGACTACGAATTGCTTTCAGCCGAGAGTCGAAAAGACCTGGAAGAGGTCATATCGAAATTCCATTCCATCAGTACCGAGCAAGTGGGTCTAGGGAGGACTTCGTTGATTAGTCACCGTATTGACACAGGGGGCCATCCCCCTATCAAACAGAGGTATTATCCGCTCTACCCCGTAAAACAGGCATCCTTGGAAAAAGAATTAGATAAGATGCTTGAGATGGGAGTGGTGTCTCCATCGCATTCTCCTTGGAGTTCGCCAGTGGTCATGGTGGAGAAAGAGAACGGGACCATGCGTTTGTGCGTCGATTGTCGAAAGTTGAATTCCGTATCGAAGGCGGATGCATATCCACTTCCTTACATAAATAATATTCTAGATCAGTTGAGGGACGCGCGTTATCTTAGCTCGATTGACTTGAGCGCCGCCTATTGGCAAATTCCATATGATAGCGAAAAGCCTGCCGAGAAAACTGCGTTCACGGTACCTAAGCGTGGTTTGTTTCAATTCAATGTAATGGCTTTTGGTTTAGTGGGAGCTTCTGCTACAATGTAGAGACTTATGGATCAACTTTTCGGACCTGAGTTTGACAATCGGGTGTTTTGTTATCAAGATGACATCCTCATCTTTTTCCGGGTATATCGAACTATTAAATAGGGTGTACGATAAGCTGGTAAGCGCCAACCTCACCATAAATGGTACAAAGTCCAAGTTCTGTAGGAATGAGCTCAAGTACCTCGGTTATGTAGTGGATGCCCGAGGTTTACATACAGACCAAGGCAAGATTGACGTCGTGCTCAATTACCCGACGCCGACATGTTCAAAGGATGTAAAAAGATTTATGGGAATGGCGGGATGGTATCGCAGGTTTATTAACAAATTCTCTAAGATCAGCCGTCCGCTGAGTAAATTAACAGGCAAGAAAGTTGAGTTTGCGTGGTCAGCTGAAGCAGAATCTGCTTTCAATGCATTGAAGAGTGCTTTAGTTTCAGCGCCAATCCTGAAGTGCCCCGATTACAGCTTGCCTTTCACAATTCACACGGACGCGTCTTCGTTTGGGTTAGGCGCCGTCCTTACTCAGAACCACGATGGTACGGAGCATCCCATAGCGTATTGTAGTAGGGTGTTAAACAAGAACGAGGTTAACTATAGCACGACGGAGCGTGAATAGTTAGCCGTTATTTACGCTTTAGAGCAGTTTAGGACATACGTTGAAGGACAACGATGCAAACTGGTGACGGACCATGCTTCACTTCTTTGGTTTAACAACTTGAAGAACCTATCAGGCAGGTTGGCTCGTTGGAGTATGAGTCTTAGCCAGTTTAATTTCACTGTTGAGCATCGTAAGGGATGTGAGAATATTATTCCTGATGCACTTTCGCGAATACGCGTGGACGTGGTACATTCGGTAGGACCGTTCTTAAGCGATACGTGGTATGAAACATTAAAGAAGCGGTGCCAGAACAAGCCTGAAAAGTATCCGAATTATTGTGTGCGCGATGACCTACTCTATCGGCACGTGAGGAATAAGTATGATCTGACTTCGGCCTATAGTTGGAAAATGGTGGTTCCCGAGGATAAACGAGCTGAAATTCTCGCTCGGTATCATGATGAGCCAGAGAGTGCACACCTTGGCGTCATGAAAACGCACAAACGAATAGCCTTATATTACTATTGGCCGGATATGTACGCTGATGTGAAGAAGTATATAGAAAAGTGTGAGGTGTGTAAGCAGTATAAGCCTGTGAATGTGTCTCGACCAGGCCTAATGGGCCGTCCAAAGGAAGTAGATAAGCCCTTTGATAGTTTATCCTGTGATCTACTAGGACCATTTCCTAGCTCGAAGAAGCGGAACAGTTATTTGCTGGTTTGCTCCGACTATTTCAGCAAGTATGTGATGTTGCATCCCATGCGGACTGCAACAGCGGCTAATATAGTACATTACTTGGAGAATAGTATCTTCTTAGTGCACGGAGTGTGTAAGACGATGTACGTCGATAATGGTCCCCAGTTCATCTCGAAGGAATTTAGGGATTTAATGAATAAATATAAGGTTCCCTACATCAGGTACAATCCTCGATATCACCCGCAAGTAAATCAGGCTGAACGGGCGATTCGTAATATAGTTTGTGCCATAGCCTGTTATGTAAAATCAGAGCACAGAGCGTGGGACGAAAAGATTAGTAAAATACAGTGCGCTTTGAATACAGCCGTGCACGAAACAACAAAGTTCACACCCTATTTTTTGGCCCACGGGCGTGAGCATATTTTGGATGGGTCGTTGCACAAGGGAACGGACTCTCATTGGTAGGCAAGACATCCAAGTTTCAGACCCGCAGTCTTTAGCTGAAAATTTAGTTGAGTTACGGGCGATATTTAGTAAAGTAAAAGGGTTTTTGAGGAAAGCACATGAAAGAAATGCGCGCAACTATAATTTGCGTAAAAGAGATGTACAACTACAGGTTGGTCAAATAGTCTACAAAAGAACGTTTTATCTTTCCAACGCTAGCAAGAACTTCACTGCCAAGCTGGCTCCGAAATTCATGAAGTGCGTTGTTGCAGCTAAGCTGTCTCCTCTTGTATACACGCTTAAGGATATGGATGGAAAGTCGTTGGGAAATTATCATATTAAGGATATTTTGAAGTAAGACTATGAGGATAGGGACGGGCGACAAGCCTTGTTTCGTCTACAGTAATATTAATTGTGCTTTTGAAAAGAGGCAAGCTTCAGTTTTGTGTGGTTATGAGTGTTAGGTGAGGAATGAAGCTTTCAAAATTATAATACCGCGGTTAATCCCTAGGCAAGTGTGAATGTGGAAGAATGTTAAGGTAGCTGCGCCTGTACTGAAAGCACACACGTTTTTATCTGCTGTTTGAAAACTGTTCCTTCCGTTTTGTTGTATATTGGTCTACCGGAACAACGATAGTAAATTATTAATCCTACACTTCTTTGCTTTGCCCTAATAGGAAGTTTTTTTGTATCGGTCATAATTATTATTTTGTCTTAAGACTAAGCTAGATGTTAGAACACGTGTTCATAGTATGAGGTCCTCAATCATATCTTTCAGTCAATAGTGAAGGCTGTTTATGTTAGTTTTTATATCTCCACCAGTGGTGAAGGCTATATTTTTATGATCAGTTCTAATCTTAGCATCTTTGAAGGGAATTGTTTGGTAGATAATTATTTATAAAATAGTCGATTACGGATTGTTAGTCTTGTCGGTTTCTTTGTTAGATTTTATTATTTTGGTTAGCATTTAAAGGTTTCCCTTTCAAGTTATGAAGAATGGGGAAAAATATAAATAGGGTTTTATATTTTTAGTTTAGGGAGGAGGTATTCTGTAGCAAAAAAAATAAGAGCGGCTCAAAAGGCAGGGAGCGGGGTATCAAAAAGAAAAAGAAAAATGCGGCTGTCAAAAAATAAATAAATAAGAAAAGGAGGTGGACCTACAAAAAGGTCGAACGTGAGGACTGGAAAAAAAGGAACGGAGGGTGCTGGATCATGGGCACAAAGAGGAGCTGCCTTTTCGAGAATTATATGTTTCCATCCCTGCCGGATATAAAGCCAGGAAATCGAGATAAGTGGATATTTGTATAATAAACCTTGTGACCCCAAGTGTGTTTTTTTAAATACGATCCACCTGGGGTACAGCCGGCTCTACAGCATGGATTTTAACAAAGGCGCCCTGAGATTGATTGAGATCATGAACTCTCGCCGGTGAGCTAGGCGGTGTTGTAGCCTGCTACAAGTTTCTATATTAAATAAAATGTCATTCCTTAAGTCAGATGTTTTTATTATAGTAAGAACCGTAAGTAAACATTTGTGACATTATATTAATACTGAGCCCCTTCCCACAAATTTTCAGAGTTCTAATTTTTAATTAACGTGCTTTCCATAAAAAGCCGTAATCCTTATTTTGACCAAATTAGGGTTTGTTTTTCGAAAGGTTGCTTAAATCACTGTTTACCATATACCGAATTCAACGCGGACGGAGTCGCGGGCACAGCTAGTATTAAGTAAAATAACTAGTAGAATTCTATTGTCTGCTTGACTGTACCTCTTGACATACACACATAAACACTATCTATACACGATTTACGCCCAAATAGTGCCGCGCGCATAAATGATCTGGTCTATATAAAAATTAGTATCAATATAAAAGGGCAAGCACTGCGATGCAATTTAAAAATTATATTTCATTTCTGTCATATTGAAATTTAAAAGATTGATTTATTTAAAAGATTTTATGGTTTATTTAAAAGATTTCATTTTAAAAGGAAATTCAATAAAATTCTCTTTTAAATCACGCACATTACGAGTTATTTGTACGGTAAAAAATTAAATCAGTCATTCACAATCGCACCGCACCGTCTGCTTCCCGACAGTCTCGGATCTACGATTTTTCCGAACTAGCGAAAATCATTACGTTGGCGCCCTTCCCTTCAGTATTTGAAATATCTAGAAGAGACGGGAATTCATCTATCAGAGCCATCAAATACACTACTCATGCGTTCATGAATATATACACTTAGGAAGTATCCCGAAATGATATAAACAATCTAAAGTATATTTTGTTCAAACTTGGGCCTTGTTAAAATGCAGTTATGTATCCCTGTTTGTCCTCTTCTAGATCCGGCACTTTTTAGTGTTTTTCCTGTAGTTAAACATATTGATCATTTTTTTTTCACAGTATGAGTTGTCCCTACTTACTATAAAGAATATTTTCCTATTCCTCAGTTCTGTTTTCGATAAGTACGCAATGAGCTCGGTTAAAATTGTGCCGCCTTTTACATAGATGAATAATGGCGTTTCATTTGATGTGTATCTGAACGTAAGACGAGGGTGCGTCTGCTCGCCGCCACGCCAGCCAAGCGGCCACCTGAGGGTCAGAGCGGTCGCCCCTAGCCTCCAACTGCTGGTAATACGCCTCTCGTATTATGCGAAAAGCGTCCACACTCCTGTACGGTAGTTTCGTTACGGGATCGATGTAACGGGCTGGTTTTCTGCAAACAAAATATGTCAACATATAATACACGTTAGGATTATATAAACACGCTAATATTTGGAACTACAAGCCGAATTTGAAAAATTATTTTTTTACTTAACAGCCAAATTCACGAAAAATAGTATAGGTTATCGGCTATCTAACATTAGGCTAGAACTTTCAGCTAGACTTAAAAATTGATTATTTTGAAGAGGTCGGAAGTGGAGGCCCTCGCGTACTGCTTTATACGCGTGCGCTGGCGTAATGGTTAATGATACATAAATACAATGTTCTACAAAAATAAAGATCCTCAGTATATCTACAATAAGTCCGCGATAGCATATTCCTTATCTCATAAACTTAAGCCACGGTAATGTATTTTGTGACAAAGATGTGTTGAATATTAAAAAGTGATTTATGAGAATTACTTTTAGGCATGGAATAATTAACCCTTATCACTGATATTACATAATCGAGACAATTTTAAGAAGATAAACTTTGCCTTTTATAGCATGTTATGTGGACGCATAGTTTAAGCGTAAATGGAAAATTAAAATAATTTGTACTTTCGGGAATTGTGAACAATTATGGTAGGCTACACGGGTGCATTGATTATAGGATGTAAACAACGTAACAACAGCTGTCATGCCAGTTATACAGATTGTTAATAGATGGCGCCTCCTACATTTGTGTTGAATATATTATATTCATTAGGAATGTTATCAAAGCAATCGGGCATTCCTATTGAAAAAGTTATAATGTTCATTAATATCGGAGATTTAAAATTATGTTTGAAGCATTAATTTTAATGCAGAATTAAGGGACATATGGCATTGCCACAAAAAACACATTTTAAAAATAATATATTTAGATACCAGCTGTGCCCGTGGCTTCGCTCATGTGGACTACAGAATGCCAGTGCGAATTTTACTCCTCCGCTCCCGGCTATTTTAAAGACAAAGTTGCTTATTGTGGGTGTTCCTTAAAAGATAGACGTATAGTCTCTTTGACATTTTTGTAGGACTTTTAATGTCTACAATTGTGTAGTACATTCATTTGCTATATCTCGTATGGTTTACTCAGCGTAAGCCATTTAAACGCCCGAATTGATTCACCATTACCAGTTTTTTTTATATTTGTGCGGAACCCTAATTCTTTTTCTAAAATAAAAGTAGCCTAAGTTACTCCTTATAACATAAGCTATTTATCAGTGAAAGTCCCGTCAAAATCGGTCCAACCGTTTCGGAGATTACCCGAAACAAACAGACAGACAGACTGACAAAATTTTAAAATTGTTTTTTTTTTTTGTTTAAGTATCGTATATACTTTCAAATGCATTTTCTAAAAAACTGTTGTTTTGACATTACAAACAGACACTTCAATTTTATTTAATTGTATAATAGGTTGATATATCAATAAATCAAATATTTTCATGGTTCCTTTTTGTATTGGTAAGAGATGGCGCTGTCACGATTTTTTTATTGGGTATAGTTTGATTTTTTACATCGTGTTTATGGGTTTGTTTTCATAAACGATTTGTAATTTTATTTATTTGTATAGATATAGATTATGATATTACAATTTACAATACAGCGAATTTGTGTTACCAGAACCAAGCATGAGCAATTATAGCCTAGGAAAACTTCTATACATACTTTGTGACTGCACACAATAAATGCCGTTTCCTCTTTGGATTCGAAATCGGGAAACAAGACTTGAAGGCTTTATTTTTAATGTCATTCTCGAAAGATAACAATGTCCTCTCGTAGAACTGTGTAGTTTTCTTTATGACCTTTGCTGGTTTTGCTTCTTTCCTAAAATAATTGTAGTTGAATCTATTAAATTGAACAAGACGTAGGTAATGAAACTAATAAATCATAACATATGATGCTAGGTATTGCTTGAGCAAATCACTATTATTTAGTCACTAAAAAAACACTCACTAACGTGAAAGGTATGAAAGATAAAAAAAGGGTATGAAAATAGACTATCATAAACATATCATTATAAGTAATGTTTTTATACATAGTAATATATTATTATTCACATTCTAAATGTCCCGATACAAAGAGTGTAACATGTAGTAGCACATGAATACTGCATAGTTAGTTATTACTTTTTTAAGTTTGTTCATACTTAATGAAATGCATGCATACTTGCAGTAGAAAGTTCAACTCATTTATGCGCGCGGCCCTATGTGTGCACAAAGCGTGTATGGATACAGCGCCTACAAGTCCGTATCAAAAGGTACAGTCAAGTACACAAGGGAATTCTATTATTTTACTTATATTATATCGAAATTGTTTACTTCTTAATTGTTCAAATTTAAAATAAATCTATTATGCATTCGTAGATTTCGAAAAGGCCTATGACAAAGAGGTGGGGATTCAGTTGGGAAAGTAATTTTTTTTTACACTTCAGGGAATAAACTCACAGTATATCACATAACATATACATAAAAACTAATGAATAAAGACAATCTTTAACTGTTAACTCATAATCATCTTGTACATAATAAAAAAAGGAATACGAACCCAGTAATATTATCAAAATTTATTTCTTCACCTGGACCAATAATATCTATATCCTTTTTAGTTTCATCATTCTCTTCAGATTTCTCATCAGGTTCAACAGCCTGACTCCTGGGTTCAGGTAAATCTATATTACTTGGTGACAGTAGTCCTGCAATTTTATCAACTCGTTTGTTACTCTTTCGTATATTTTTCCTTGTTCTGTGAGTTTCATAATTTTAAATATTTATTTTGAGAACTCTGTGATCTAGCTTACCTTCAAAAGACTGTCCACATTCATATTGACAGTTTTTCTATTTTAGAAGGTAATGTTGGAATCACTAGTAATATCTTCACAAATAAAAGTTTGTTACTAACATTGTAATTATTGGATAGCAGGTGCTCCTTCCTTATTTAAGCAAAAAAAAATTGTAGCATCTAGACATAGCATCCATAATAGCACAGGTATCATAGCGGGAATAAGTAAGGATTTAATTATGCTAGTCTACCACATTCTGGAGATTTTAGATGCCAAGATATATATAATGATATTAAATTACCAACTATATCATACTAATAACATTTCTCAAGCTCAAGTTAATGTTTCCCTACGATGTTTTTCTTTTTCTTTTTATTTAATGGCAATGCCAAAATATCTATAAAGACATAATACCCACCATGTTATACTAAAATATCATTTCTCAAGCTCAAGTTCATGTTTCCCTACAATGTCCTTCTTCACAATCAAACAATGTTTTTCATTTTATTTTTATTTAATGGCCATGCCAAGATATCTATACTGATATATTACCCACTGTGTTATACTAGAATAATATTTCTCAAGCTCAAGTTCATGTTTCCCTACAATGTTTGCTTTAATCATTAGCCAACATTTGACTATTTTATTTTATTTTGTGGCAACATGACATGGTTTTATACACAAATATGCACAATGTCACGCGGATAGAATATTTTTCTAATTGTCAAAGTTCAATCAAACATACTCTATCTAACAAGATGGTTAGAACAGAAAGTTTGTGGCAACTCAAAATACATGTTTCTTGTTATTATTTATAATCCAACTCACTCGTACAAGTAAACCACACAAAATAAATAGATTATAATTACCTTCCTCATTTCTTATAAGTTCACTTAGATTTATATCTGGTATTGATGAGATACAGCTCTTGTCTTGAACTTCATTTGTATCAGATGTTATGGGCACAGCAAAGGAATGATACCTAAATTAAATAATTACTGTTTTTATGTAACAAATATTAATTATAATAGTTAATTATAAATAATTCATTATATTTATTAACCCTAGAAAGATAATCCTATTTTAACCTACTCAAGAAGACGTACTGAAGTTTAAAGATGCATATTTGACAAATTACAGTAATTAAACAGTTTAAAGGTAAATTGATAATTAGTTTGGGGTTTCATAAAACAAATAAAACCAAAAATATTATGGGAAATAAAATCTAATCTAACAAAATAACAATAGAAAGCAACTTACAAATCTTAATACTGTAAAAATCTAATACATATTAGAAGTAAAAATGTGTACAAATCAACTTATAAACTGCGAACTCTTCCTTTATTAATATTTTTGTTTTGTGATTTAAAAAAAACATTTTTCTTATGTAATATAAAAGTTTAAATACTAATCAATGGTTATCCTTAAAAATAATAAAAAAAAATCGCTAAATCACAATTAGGTACAGTGATTACATAAATTACTTTTATGTTCACCACAAATCGGTTTTTTACTCTTAAAATATATTATTTTTAGCATCCTTGTTATTTTTGATATACAGTACGCAGCATATCTTTTATTTTTCGACGACCAGTTTTTCGTTTTAATTCACAGTAGCGTTAATTTGTAGCAACTCTTGAATGTTTGTTCAGGCATGTCTTTTGAGCGTAGATGCTTCCTACTTTTTTTCTCGTCAGATACAAATAATTAATTGAAAGAATAAAGCGAGTGTGTATTCCTCTTGAGGTCCGCATAATATTTATAGCAGAGGTTCTTCATCAATTTTGACCCTTATTTGTAGACCAGCACTGTTCATTCATCTAACACAACGGAATTATTATGCGCGAGTCCGAAGTTGCCGTGAGATCGGTGTTTGATGGATGGGTGTTTGATGGATGGTTGGTTGATGGTTGATTTAAGGGTAACGGTATGTCCTCCGATGTCGAATCTATTATTTCAGCAGTAACTTCGTAAGCCATTTCATCTTCAGTGTAATTCTGTGCATCATCTTGAACCAAGGCGTATTCAGTTTAGCTGTCGCTCTCTGAAGGAATCTTGGCGTCACTATTCTGTAATATTACCTGAACCTGACTAGGGACACGAGTGCCGCGTCCTGCCATTGCAGTGAAATATACCAAAATTACCTTAAAACATAAATATCATTGATAGACAGTAAATACACCATTGTAGCAGAAGTTCAAAAATTACACATAGGATAATCATACGTCTGTCGGGCGTACGCCATATATGTATCTACGTAATTATTGTACTTACCGTGGTGGTATAGTCGTCTCCGGTAAGCTCTGTCCGACAAGTGGGTTAACTGAGAGATAGAGGGTACTATGATACGAAATAAAAAAGATACAATAAAATTTGTGTTTCGCGGACATCTCAAAGACGTAGATTATCTTTCTAGGGTTAATAAACTATCTTTAAAAACTTGGTTATACATATATTGTGATATTTATTTGGTTTACCTTATTACAGGCCCAGTGATAGTTTTTTTTATTGGTCGAATTTTTTTTCTTTCTAGTTCAATTTGCTCAAATCTTTCTGGAAATAACACAATATTAATAATAATACTTTATGGTTGTATACAGTATTTTTTTATTTATAACATTGGAATAAATTTTTGGTGTAAAAACTAAATATAAGTTTTTTGTTGGCGACAGAACTGTTATTTTCGTGTCTTGTGTTAGGTTATTATGTTATATTATTGTGTTTATGTCTTATGTACTATGTCTCATGATAGAATAGATCGATATAGATAAAATTATAGAGAAATGTTAGCGACTACGCTACATTATAAGTTGCATGTTATGTATTAAGTTGTATATAAATGCTTATGTTACATATATGGAAATAGAATTATTATAGAATAGGTAAATGCATAGAATAAGTCAATAGATTAAGAATATCCAATGTTATAGAAACTTTACGAACGGAAAGCGGTGATGCCGCCCGTAAATTTTATTGTTTTGGCTTATGTACGGAATATGTACTTCATGTATATAATATGTGAATGTTTAATGGATAGGTAATACGACAAGGAATATTTTGATATGTAACATGTATACACAATGTATATAAACAAAGAAATATAGAGCGATTAACAGGGCGACCAAAGTAAAAACTAAAATTAAAACACGAATTAAAGCGGGGCTCTCCTTACGGTCACTCTCCGAACTACTTAAGCTCGAAGAGGCGCCGTATAGGGCACGGCACAAATCATCGAGTACAAGTAACTACAAGTAACTACGAGCAACAAGAAGAAAGCTTTGGTCGTCCTGCGAACAGTATATGGAAGATTTCGACTTTCATTTGAAGACCCGGCACCTCAAGCGGTCGTGCATTATTGCACCCCCCGGACCCCCTCACTAACATCGCGTCCCACTGGCATCCGTACGGCGTCTACGAGACGGGCATCCGGCGCAACAAAACGCCCGTCCAAACAGGGGAAACGTCACACCCCCTCCCTGACGCAGAGGGGAAGTGACACGTACCCAACATTTTTATTACAAAAAATACACTATCTATAAAAAGAACTCTGAGAAATACATTACATTTTTATTAAGGAAAAGAAGTGTAAACCTATGCTCGTTTTCTTCCAAATAATTTCAATTCTATTTTGACATATAATTTTTGGGAGGAAGAGATTTCAAACTTCCATCATGCTCATTATATTTAAGTACTTTCTTACCTAAACTTTTAAGATTTTCCTTTTCAGTTGTTAGTGCTTCTTCTAATAATTCTTCTTGTGTTGGCATTTTTTCTTCCACTTTTTTTGGCTTCTTTTTCTTTAACTCTGATCTAATCTTTATCCTCTGTTGTGTTTCTGCTGATTTTACTGCTGTACTTTGCCTTATTGACTTCCGTCCTAAAATGTAATATAGTTTGATGGCAATATAGAATATTTATTTATAAGAAAACTAATACCTTAGCCAACAATAAATTACTCATGTTCAAAATTCTAGATTAGATCAGATCAGATCTATATTAGTTGGTGCTAAAACTTGTAATTAAATTATTGTGATGGAATTGAAAGCATTTAAACTAATACATACCAATGGATGTGTCAATCATCTTATCTCTTTTTTTAATCTTTTCTTTGAGTTTGTCATCTTTATGTTTCTCCTCCTCAGGTTTGTCTTCTTTTGGCTTATCGTCTTTAGTTTTTTTAAGCCTTTTACCTTTATCTCCCAATTTCTTTTTTCTATTTGGATCCTTTGAAAGGGATTTATGAAAATAATAAATAACATGTTTACTTAACACGTTAAATGCCGAAAATATTTTTGTACTTTTCCAATCAGGCCACGGTGGGCATCGGTGACCGTTGGAAAACTTTTCCATTCCGGCCATGGTGGTCATCAGTGACCACACGCTGGGTGAAATTTCAAACGTGTCTTCTATGCCGTAGAACACAACTATATGGTTAATTCTTATACAACGTAGCCGACATTGCCCTGTAGACTAATGCGAAAGGCTGGGTTTTTAAATATCATAATAACTGAGAAAAATATGACGATCTGAAACAAAAACTACAAACTCTGCCCAATTTTTAGTCAAAGAGGTGATTGTATTATTTATGTTTTGATATTATTTTTAGGTTCATACATGTTTTTATTATGTTTATACCCACAACAAAAATTTGGAGTCTATTTGACGAGCTTAACGAGTTTAGGTTTCAGTGGTGACATGGTTAGGCTGTCATTAAGTATGTTTGCATGATTAAATGTTTGTTTTACCGTAACTTGAGTATCGTTGCTCCGATATACATGACTAGCTGTGCCCCACGGTTTCACCTGTGTTTTTATCCGACAAACACCGCTCAGCCAACGCACCCGTGTAGTCAGTCTATCATAATTGTTCTCACTTTCCGCAAGTATAAATTATTTTAATTTTTTATTATCTCCCAAACTTTATGTCCAAATGACATGCTCTAAAGGGCAAAATTTAACTTCATAAAATTCTCTTTATGATGAAGTAACTTTTGTTCGTAAGTATATCAATACTTACGAATCCATGCCTAAAAATTATGTACAAAAATAAATTCTTAATCTTCAACAACAAAAAAAATTGCAATATACCATAATGTATAATAGGCATATATTATCGCCGACTTTTTTTTAATATACTAAGGACCAATAATTTTTCAACAACCGTTACGGATAAAATCGAGCGACGCAGCGCGTGCGCTGCGTAGCTGGAGGTGACTGAAATGGCGCCCGGGCGGCACTCGCTAGCGGAAAAACGAATTTCTTTCCGCGGAAGCCATGGTGGTCACTGGTGACCAATCCTTATATTTTATCAAAATAAAAGCACTTTTTTAATATTTTCAAATTAATCTATGGATTTTGACACCTTTTCTATCATTTGGAGTAGAAAAAAAACCGAAATTATAGCAAATTTGATGTTTTTACTTTGCCCCTCTGGGCTAAACTGCTGCCAGCTAACGTGACCAACATGGAGTTTAACATGTTAACCAGACTTTATTTTCAGTAGTTCTTTAAATAAAATATAATGGGTTATAAAAACCTACTAGCCAGCAATCTGTGCAAATTTAAAATTTAAACAAATAATAATAAATGTAAGTACTTATTCATATTTCAAATTAAAAAAAATAGCCTTGCTGGAGATAAGAAATTAATATTAGAGTAAAGAATTAAAATAAAGAAAACTCACAGTGTAAGCTTTAGTCCCAACTTTTCTTTTCAATTTTTCCTCTACTTCTTGATCTGAGACAGGATCATCATTCTCATCAATATCAAAATCAGAGTCCACTTCATCATCTACTTCTTTCTCCTGTCTATAAATATACCATAAATAAATATAAGGTGCATTCGGCTAATTCCGAAATTCGGGATATTCCGATAATTACTAATTTCTACTAAACGCAGCAATATTTTATGCTCTTCCAACATTTACCGGGTACCCTTCATAATACGCTATCCTGCTTTAGCTGACTCAGGTTGTCCCGAGCGAGCAATCGTACATAACGCAAGATTTTTATGAAACAGTGATTTTTCCCTCGTTTTTGGGTTATCAGAATTACCCGAACATCCATATTTAAGAACTTTGGTAATTTATATATCTGATATTTTTTTAATCCATTAGATTATCGTTTTAGTGCACTACTGACTAGGTATAGAACACTCTAACTCATCATTTTCTCCTTTTTACAGAATTACCCGAACCGGGGAATTCCGAATCATAAACAATTCGGATTTATCTGATCTTAATTTTCTATAGAAATAATCAGTGGTTCTCAATGTTTCATTTCTTATTTATGGGAATGGTTGAATTTGTGTTCCAATTAGTATAGTTTCTCAATATACACTAAACTATTTCAAATTTCTTAGGCACACTATGAAAAGTGATGACAACATACATAACTAGTCGGAACTCTTTCTACCTATATAGTCTTCTTAAACAAAAAACGTTTATGCCGGAATTTTTGTTCTAAGCCAGCAAGCAAAATTAGGTAGGTACTTTTAAATACACCTAACAGTTATATATGTATACTTATTAATTATACAATGCTAATTAAAAAAATTGGTTACAGAAACATGCCAAATAAATATACTAAAAAGAAAATACCCAAATAAACAGAAAAAGATGTAATAAATGCTGTTAAAGAAATTAAAAACGATAGATTGCCCATTTACGCTGCAGCAGAAAAGTACGGAATACCTTCAACAACTCTTTATGACAGGGTCAAGGAAACATATAGAACAAATGTTGTAGGTAGACGATTAGCCATTCCGCGGGAAGTAGAAAATAGATTGGCCGACGCTATCAAAGCTAAGGAAATCCGTCCCATTAGTGGTGGGTGACAGTTTAATAGTGATTAATACAAATTGTATGTTGGACAGATTTTCGGTACATCGTGACTTGTGACCGATTTCTTCTATTTTCGATGCCGGCATGGACTCATAATTATGGTATAATCGTATCTCGATTAAACATTTTTAAATTTTAATCTTATTCATGTTGTCATTTTGTAGGTATTTTATTGATTGTTCATGTTTTGAGATGATTTTTATTTTGTTTTTAAATAAAAGATCAGTTTGTTACAGTAATGGTAGATTACGTATAATTGCTATTAGAGACTATACTTGTTAAGTAAAATACATTATTAGTAATTAATAATTTTTAAAAGTGTGATAAGAAAAAATATTTGAAACTATAATAGGTACTTATAAAATTTTCAGCCTTAACTTTTATTGTTAAAAGATAAATGGAAGGCTTTTTTGTATGATTTACTTAATAATGTTATTACTTTGAAAAACTTTGATTATGCTAATGAATATGTTTTATGTTGAATCTTAATTGCCTCATTTTATATAAAACTGTATTATTTGTCGATTATATTTTTATTGCAAATGTCTTTTGTTGTTTGTACAATTACTTACCAACTAAAAGTTTGAGAACCATAGATTATTTGTCAGGTAATTCCGTAATAAAATATCAATTTTTTATGCTTTGGCTACTTAGAGGTCAGTATCAAAAAACATATTTTGCGAGGGTAAATCTGAACGGAAACGAAATATGTACCCAATGCCGTAACTAAATAAAACCCACTTTTTAATGTCATGCGGAATTGCCCGAACATACTTCGGAATTGTACTGACACAGAGAAAAAATAATCCGAATTTTAAATATTTTTATTAAAGAATTCTTATGATATTTATTTTATTTATTTTAATAGAACCGTAAACTATACATTGAAGTAGACAAAATAATCTAAGTGATAAAGTTAACTCCACCTACTCTGGAATAACAAATGAAAACAGAAACATCACTACAACTCTTCAAAAATCCTTTCGTAATTACCCGAATGCACCTTAAATGTAATATTTGAAATAAATGAATGTCTCATCTTAATAAGACCACAGTAAAACTCGATATGAGACTGGATACATACAGCTAGGTCCAAATTCATTTGATAAAAATATATTAGACAATGAAAAACCATACTACTAATTTCAATAATTTCAGTAGTCCAGTTGGGTACAATTAGCACACAATTATTGGCATTTTCTTAAATATAAAAAACCTTTTTAGGAAAACTTGGAAGCTAGAATTATTTCTGAGAAATCAATAGACACAAGAACTGCTCATTTAATAGTACTAGACATCATGTAACTATTTAATAATCTTTGGAATGATATGCATAATAAATAAATCAGATATGAAAAAAGTAACAAAACTGTACCTATAAGTTTTTTGTAGGAGTAGGTAGATTTTTTAAATATTTATATAATTTCCAAAATAACTGAACATAGAGTTCCTAGTTATATACTCTAGACATAAACATTTCTGATAACTCTCATAATAAGAAAATAAAATAATAATCTACATAACAATTAAGAATAACATGCCCTATAAACAGATTATGACCTGAATACAACAAAAATAAATGGAACTCTTCAGGATGCTATGAATGGCTTAGATGAGAAATAATAGTTTAATTAATTAATAATAATTTAAAAAACATAGTATACAATTTAGTGTTGCAGATAAAAGATAAAAATAGGTTTTAAAAATTACTAATTAACCTAATATTCAGGATTCTGTACTCACTCGTAATCGTTGTCTTCATCAATATCCTGAAATCCTCCGTACGTTGTTTTATAAAAATCATCTTCCTCTTCTTCATTTAATAGCTTTGCCATACGATTTCCCGCATTCGGGCGACGCTCTCTTTGAGTCATGTTTACTGTGATTTTACACATCAAGTTATCAAATGTATTTATTTTAAGATAATTTATGCAATTATTATATAGGCCAATTATTGAGAGATTTAATCATCTTTTGTTATTAATCACGAAATAATCAAAACTTTCAACACAATACTTACAATCACGAATTTTCTTATCATGAATCACTGAATCAAAACATTCACAACTAATAAGTTGAAATATGAAATATGCCTCACAGACTATTAGATGTACAAGATTTGCCTGGCACGGCCGTATTAGTGTATACTTTAAAGGATTGTTAAAAAAAATCGATATTTATAATTCGAAATATCAATGTTTGTATCAAAAACGATATATTTTTATTAATTTAAGTAACTAATGTCGCTAGATTCCAAAATTGTAAAAAGTAGGAAAGATCTGAAAAAAACTGTATTTCCTATTTTAATGACTAGTAGGTTTTCTTTGCGTTGCTTTTATGTGTGTGTGCGGCAGTCATTCGTCACTTCCATTCGTGAGTTCTTTCGAAGTTATTTAGTGTTAAAAATCCCTTCTAATTTTGTATTGTCTATGTGTACGTTTATTTTTGGTATAGGTGGTGTTTCTGTTAGTATTGCCGATGTAGCAATCTAATGTGTTTGTTCAAACCATAAGCAGAGTCATAAATGAAAACACAGTTTTAGCCAGGAATCGTACGAATATTATATTTAATTATTTGTAGTTATATCAAATAATAAACAATTTGGAATAGGTAACAATATTAGCTAATTATATCACGATATGTTACAAAATATATATTTGTATCTCAAACAATATATTATATTTTCTCACTTGACATTTTTCAGTTGACAAGCCATTTAAAACAATACTTTTTATAAAGAAAAAACATACAATGATATGCAAAGAGATTATACTAGTTTTATATCAAAGCCTCTTTGCTTCAACAGTTTCTAATAACAAATTTAAAAAAACTCAATTAAAGAGACTACTTAAATCATCGCAAAATCAATGGCGTTCCCACAACTACACAAAAGGAGTCGTTTAAAAAATTTAATTTGCGTTATATTAAGTATTTAGTTTACGATCGCGAGTGATCTCAGTACCTAAATAACCACAGTTTCAACCTTTTGGATATATATGAGACACTTTACCCCAGTTCTTTTGAATCTGGCACTTAATTACTTGACACCTACGGCTTCCTCCTTATCTTCAGACAGAGAATGGCTTCTGCCATTACTCTGACGGTTTCTAACAATAGAAGCCAGCTGACAGCGGAGCATGTAAAACATGTATGTGATGCACAGTTTTTCTACTTTCACTACCGGACAAATACTGGTTTGTCTGATATATAAGTCTTAAAAATATTAGTTAGAAGATAGCTTTATAGTCTTTGATATTTTTGTAATTTTACCAAAAAAAGGAATATTGATAAAAATTCCTTCGTTTTTATTGAGATTTTTGTACATTAAAGTAATGTACATTATAAAAAATACTATTGATATTATTGAACTAGGTTGAACTATATACATTATTATATATAACTGATATATCGATAATTTTTCCTTGATATATTGATATAAATATTGATATTTAATTAATATCGATACATCAATATATTGATATATTTTTACTTCCGACATCCCTATTAGTGTATTATCTATGCTGCCAAGTGTTAAATAGTGGTGGGCGATAATGAGAAATACTCTTGTAATCATTCGTTTATAAAGATATATCGAAATAATTCTATTATAGCCATTAGTAATTACTAATATTTGTAGTTCGATGATGAGTGAACATTCATAAATCATATCCAAAGTACCATTAGTAATTATTATATATGAACGAAGATGAGTGATCATTCATCATCGAAGTACTATTAGTAATTACTAATGCTAGGTTGCTAATTTGATAAAATTATAAAATTATTACGACCGAACAACTTTTTTTTAGCTAATAATTGATAAATGTGTTCTAGTAAAGAACTTTGTTTACGATTGCGCGACCTTTTTTTAGCTTTCCACTATTCGTTTTTAATAGGTACCAGTTATCATACATAATCGCCCACCTCTGGGCTATCAAAGCCTTGATTATAAATGATCATTCATATTTATAATTCGATTAAGAATTATCATTCATAATTGAAATAACTCGATTATGTAAATCATTTATGATCAATCATTGCAATTATATAAATCATAGACAAATAACCAGAAGGAATCTAAATCAGAGTTATATAACAAATGTAAATCGTTCTTAATCGCCATCTCTTAGTGTCAAAGCTGTCACGTCAAGCATCAACAGTCAAAAACTGTCAGTGTCAGAATTCTTCTTGTTTTAGCCCCGCAAAAAGCACCAGTCAGTGTCAATGTTTTTAGGCCTTCTATAACCTTTTCATTTCTTTATTTTCTCGATGACAGCTCCTGTGAAAACTTGAACGAGCGCCTTTTTTACAATAAGTATGCATTATTTTATAAAAATATATAACATTTATACACGTACAAGGTAATACCAGAGTCGGATAAACTGATAGCGATGCAATTATATCGATAAACGTAACACGATAACAGACCCGATATTTTTTTACAAAATGTAAGAAACTAAACTACTGCCGGATACTTTTCTACAAATTTATTAACTAATATTATATTTCATTACAAGATGTTACACGTATTAATTTTTGATTGATAATGCCACCTCCTTCAAAATTTTCGAAGATGTTGTAAAATAAGTAGGTATAGGTAGGTACTCGACAATGAAACGAAATAATTATAACGACAGGTAATCATTATTTATTTATTTTAATCAAAATCTGATTAATCGTCACTGTCACTTGATATATTATTATATTCGATCGATATCATTACTAATTTGGTCACAACACTACAACTATCAAATTAGAACTGTCATTGAGAAAATAAAGAAATGGAAATGGTATAGTAAAATTTCTATTAATAATACAAAGTGCGGTTTTCTGACAAGATGGTGGTTCCCTTGTTAGAATTAAAGGAGTTTTTTGACATCTCAAAATTCATATTCCCACTTTATATTTATAATCCACTTCACTTATGCCCAACAATCAAACTATATCACGCAAAATGCCTCCAATATTACTTATAGAGTCAAAAAACCTAAGTTAATGAATTAAAAATAAAAACCACATCATGCCATTTCACGTTCCCGCCAAAAAAAAACTGTCAAAATTGTTAGTTTAGGTCTGATCTAAGGCAAAAGTCGTATAGCATCATAAAGCATTACAACAGCCTACAGTAAGTTTAAAATTATAATGGAGTATGTTTGTTATTTTTCCACACCTATAAACGTATTTATTTAAATAGTTGCATTACGAGGATAAAGTGGAGGTGGATGGGGCAATCAGCATGACGAGAATATGTAAGATAGACCAAAGGAATTTCGGAGAGGTGGCCCAGACGTTTGCCACAACTGCGGGGCAGGCCGCCATCTAGCCCGACGCGATGGTTTAACAACACAGAAAGGGTGGCGGTTAAACTCTGAATGTTAGTAGCGCAAGATCGCGAGGGTTAGCATGAGAGAGAGGAAGCCTTTACTCAGGAGTGGATAAATTTAGGCTAAATGGATGGATGAGATATATTATTTATTGAAGAAATACCTACATTTATTTAATTTTTTTTTTCAAATCCTATTGTTTGGAATACAAATTCATTAGCCGCATCGTAGGATTAATTATTAACACTCCCCACTCGGAGTAAGTGTTCTGTGGTTAACACTCAGCAACAGTTGCAACGAGAGGTCCGTACTTACGTGCTAGTCACTTTTCTGTATGCTGTTTTCCCATTTTTAATACGACAAGTTGAGTACATTATATATTCCTCCGTGTTAATTTTGTGCCTGTGTAGAACTTAAGTGTTCGATGTAGGTATAGATTTCGATAGACGCTGTGATTGACGAATTGCACGACAGGTGCATCGTTCGGCCCGCCACGCCCCCTAGTTTTGTGCGACGGCTCTGTTGGCACGTAGGCGAGTCTGCTTCGTGTTTGGCCGTGAACTCGCGTTTGTTTGTTTTGTACGCGCTACGTCATTCCGGACGTTCGGCTAGCGCTGAGATATATGTGATTTACGGTGGTTGAAGTTTTTGCATTGTATAACTTTGAGTTGGTGTCCCAGGAGGGTTTTGATGAACATATTACTTTCGTGATAGTGTTCCGTAGGATTTGAGTCTGCACGCACATTTACACACAGTTCACTCTACACACACATACTTCACAATCTGAAGTTCAGGTCGACGGGGCAAGGTCAAGGTCACCGCCCGCTCCTGACGAGATGAGTCTCTTTTGTTTGTTATTAGAATAATTACTGTGTATCGCAGCAATAGCTTCGAACACCCATCTTATCTACTTAGATCTTTCGTTTTTAGTCAGTGAAGCAAAATCCATGCTATCAACGTGCAACGTAAATATTAAGTAGGCAACTTATTTTTATTTTTTTACCTTTGACTGCATTAAAACGTTATCTTAAAATATTGCCAGCCTAGAATACACAGTAAACTTAAAAGTAGGCAAAATCTGGAAAATGAGTAGTTTAGGGTACAAGTCCCACTATCACAATACAAATTAATTGTACCCTATACTTGATGTAAACAGAAAATGTCTTACCATACTGGTATTAATTTCAGAGTGTGGAAGTTCCTGGTCATTATTTAAAGGATTCAAAATCACATATTTATTACGCTCCATCGTCAGGTAGACTGCCATGCTTGCGGTTGTTAGCGAAGCGAATCCCGAAGACAGTGTATTTAGAAATAGGTTATTAAATAAAACAATGAAATATTTTGTGCGGTTTATTCAATTTTAACAGTTATAATAAGATTTTACTTCAGTCATCTTTAGTTCTTGACAAAAACTACAATTCTTTATTTTATAGTGTCAAAGGTGACATTATTTCATTTGCATTCTTAAAGTGACTGATTCAAGTTGAACTGACAATATATATTGATCATTCAAAATTATCTTGAAACATCACATTTTACAGATATAAATTAGTGTTACTTTTATAGCATAATATGAATTTTTATTATTCGTAAACTTTCAAGTGATTTTATATTTAAACTTTAGCTATTATTTTTAAATGTTTCTTTCTACGTAGTTTTCATTATTTGTTCCTATTTAATCATTATTAGTTAGTTTGAACATAAAACCACAAGAAAAAAGAACTTTGGATACATTGTACTTTTTAAATTAATATAATCAAAACAATAAATAATTTGTATATTAATTCAACATACAGATATGCTTAATATAACATCACATAAGATTTAAAAAAAACACATTTCATAATACTTAGGTACATCGTAAATGATTTCCAATAAATAATGGCTAAGATTAAAATGGAATGTTCCCGATTAAGGTATTGATTTAAATCTGGTTTCGTATTCCTACTAGCAAAACATAACTTCAATTTAAAAGTAATTATTAATTAATTAAAATATATAATAAAGATTTATAATCTCCATTTATTTAAAAGAACAACATTTCTAATAATCATGATAACTCAAACAAATTCTATTCTATTATAAGTAATACAGTGTAAACTCTTTATAACGTTATCCTTTATAACGATAAACTCCCTATAACGTTGAAGTGAGCCCAACTTGATTGGTTTGCGTTAAAACCCACATATTGAAACTCCACTCCATATAACGATAACTCTCTATAACGACAAAAAATGCTCAGTCCCTTGAGTATCGTTATAAAGAGTTTACACGTAATTTCTACCAACATCAAAACTTTTAACTGAAAATTAACAATTCATTATTATGATATCACCTACTTATATGTTTTTACATCTTCACACTTAAATATAGAAATCAATGAGCATCTCATGGTGGTATTTTTACGCGATGGTTATTATTAAAATTATATATTTAAAAAAACAAGTATGGTAATGCCATCTTCTATTGTCCTCGATTTGATCTTAAACTATTTGAATGTCTGCTCATTTAAGGTGCGAATACGTATTTACTGTACAAAAAGAAAACAAAATATACAAACTATTTTAAAATAGATTTTATTATACGATACACTTTTAGTTACGTAGGTACTATATTCTAAAAAATAAAATTTGAAGTAATCCCTTAGTTATTCTATTATAAAATTACTTGTTTAAATTTTAACACAATAAAATTTATAAAAAACGTTAATAATAACGAAATTTTTACTAATAAACAGATAATTTAACATTTTTATTTTATTGCCCGTATTAATGACGTAAATAAATAGGCATCTGGTAAGTATATATATGTTAAAACATGATATAGTGCTATTTCTGATAATATAATATTTTAATTTATTATTAAATCTATTTTATGATCTCAGCCACCTCCTATAAACTGTATAGTCAGCGTGAGACGCGAGTTTTCTAAATCCTGCTTTCGAACATTCTAGTCGAAAACAGTTTTACAGATATCTCTAGATAATAATTCGAGTTCACATTTCAACTAAGAACCGAAGTTAGGAATATTTTTTTGTTCGTCTTGCATTGCGACTTAATTGAAATAATTTTAATAATTTTTACACTTTATATTAATTATTACTATCAATATTGCAAAAAAAGCAGTAAATATAATCCATGGTGATTAAAACAGCAATAGACTGTTCATAAACTTGATAAATAGAAAACGAGTAAAACTTGAACAACGCAAGATAATAAGTACCCAATGTTACACTATTAATAAATTATAGTAAGTAGTCGATTGTATGCGTAGCATATTGTATTAATTTTGTAGAGAAGTATAGATAAAACGCTTGAGAGATTTGATTTAAAAAATATTGAAGTACTTACTTCTAATTTAAATAATTAAAAATAAAAATATTAGATAATATATATTATTTATGAAATTGCTAGTAAGTTGTTTTTTTTTGGATGACTCATGCATCAAATATCCATTATTTGATTTTATATACAACAGATTTTCACTCATGCCAAATCAATTAAGGAAAAAAATATTAAATAATATTACGTCCCGTTGAGATTAACCCTTGAATATAACTTTTCAATTCATTCATTTACAAACCTTAAGAGACGACTACTTAAAATTTTAATAAAGAATATGAAAAATATTACAATAGTTCTTACATCAAATTGCTACTTATCCTATACTTTATTATCATAGTTTAAAATAATAAATAGTGAAACCGTGAGAGTTATATAGTAAAAAAATTTACTACTACTTTTTTAAATTATGTACAGGAATGTAGTGCAGATGTAAAATACATGAAAAACGCACTTCAACATGACAACAGTGCCTAATTGCAATCGTCATATTGAAGTGTAGGAAGTGTAAGTATAAATATTGAAAAAGTATCATTTAAGTACCTACTACTGTTATAAACATGGTGCCATAGATTTACTGATACAAAATAGTAAAAGACCCTGAGCCCTTGGTTTCGAACTATTTTTAAATGAACATACTAATAAATAAATAAATTCTACCTTTTAGTAAAGAACTATAACGCATTTATCTTTTTATAGTCACATATTATCAACGAAATAATTTGAGATTTCAACTGCGTTGAATTTTGAACTCGAACGTTAGTGTTCGATTTAAGCCATGTAATTAATCTCTACAGTCTTTCTATTAGTGAATATTAATTTCAAAACAATTTCACCAGCTGCTCCATGGCACCTTTTAAAATTAACTTTAAATAATTAACAAAAATAACACTAAGTAATTAGTAAGTACAATGCAGATAAATTATTCGAATAATGATTATTATGAACCTCGGAACCCTGTGATATCTAAACCTGTGATATTATAGTAAATAGATAACTTTTCCAACTACAAAACACTACGATATTTATACCATAACCATTATCTTAACCGATTTTTTTCTGTATTAATGGCAGCTGTAAACATTTCAAGGATAAATAACATTCAAATACGAAAAATTAAAGGATACATATTTATTTTAAGTCAAACTATATATCTTTTCTTGTTACTTTATTTACGTTATTGATGTTTATATTAGGCATTCGATCCATCTGAAATGATTTACTGATTTTTTTTAAATCACTGTATTTTTGGCATTTGTAAATAGTAACAAATATTTATCTTATTCTCATTAAGTGAACTATGTTTCTTTGACTAAGTAATAAATTTCTTTAAACGAAAATAAACAAATTGAAAATGATTAATTATTTAGAGACTTAAATGTGTGGTCTCATGATAAAATGGCCAAAGTAGGTATGTTTTTGTAACAAACGATATATTAATGGTAAAAAATTGAAACACTATAATATTCAGTTGTAGATAAAGTGTTTAAGTGTAACGACAATACGTAAAATAGAACAATGTATTTTATATACTCTTTCACACTGCTAAATAAAATTTTACGTGTGGTGTATGCTGCTGTGTAAAAGAATTTTTTTTTCACTTTCCCTAGTAATAAATTTACTTATAAACATGAATTAAATCACAGAAAAATATTTTTTATACTACCTACACATTTAGCTTGTAAACTAATAAAATCAATGCTTGTTCACAGTTATAATGTAAGTGAAAACAAGGATTTTTGATATTGGTTCAATTAACACGAGACCACAGAAATTTATTTGTATTTGTATATTTATTTATTAGCTAATACGTTTGTTAGAAGTAATGTAGGAAGCTCCATTATTTTTGAATGATATAGGCTCATGTTATTAGCGCGTCCAAGTAGCGGACAGTGGCTAATATGTAGTAAAATATTATGTAAAAAATAATAATCGACTATGAAATATCATTTGAGAGTTTTCACATTTAGATAAATAAATACGAAAACTAAAACAAAAAAAAAATTGTATGATAAATGCATCGTGCATATTATGTTTGCGCATTTGTATAGTTGGAAAAGTGGCTTTAATTTATAATAATAGTAAAGACTAGTAGTAGAATAGATCTTATAATATATTATTGAAGTAAACATTTTGAGCTAACATTTTATATCTCTAAAGGGTTATTTATAAAGTATAAATTATATTATTATAATTGTATAATTATGTACATTGTTCCAAAAATCTTATGAGTGTTCGTGTCTTGTGCAAGTGATGTTGAAAGTTGCATTAATTTGAATTTTTATCCTCAACTTGGTGATATTTGGCACATAAATGTGAAATTGAGCATTGTACCAATAATAAAAAAATCTGCAAGCTGATTGATGATTACGTAAAATATCGATTATTTTATTCCTATACATACCTCAATCTTCATTATTTTTAACAATGGCGATGAGATAGATATGCAGTGGAAAGATTATTGTGAGGAGACAATAATAAAATATCCTAACGATAAATTTAAAGCATATAAAGATCACAAAACTTGGAAAAGCAGTTTATGTGAAATAAGTTAAAATAGCTAAACGAAAAATGTTGATACGGTAAATGTATTTGGATAAATTGAAATAAGTTTACTTTAACGGTTGTACCAAATCAATTTCTATTAAAATTTTGAAATGCTGTGAGCGTAAGCTGATTGCTGTAAGCGCGACCCTCGAAATGGTTTGTGGGATACGGGGAGGAGCGGCGGCGCAGCGACTATACACGGTATTGAGATGATACACTATTTCTTATGACCAATAGTTTATGCATGTTATTGCAACTGGGACAGATATCTAATGATAAATAATATAATTTTAATACACATATTGTTGTGGTTATTTAATAGTTAATAATAATAAAACTATATTGAAAAAATTTTTGTGAGATTACAACTTTACGTTGAAGTAAAGCTTCTTTGAATTCAATAGTATATAGTGACAACATACTTCACTTAGAACGCGTCAGAGCATTAGGTAGGTTTTTTAAACGACGACTTCGGTAATTCCATTTTGGTAAAAAATCTCATGTGTAGCAGTCACAAAAATAAAACGTAATAGACTAGGTTATTGGTCGGTTTTTCCCCTCCCGAGTCCCGCAGACCATAAAGAGAGTCACGCTTACGGCGGTCAGCCTATAATAGACGACGTTTAATTTGATTCTTCGATATTTCTGTGGAAAACTTTTCATAATATGATGTGACTAGCTATCATATATCATTATCTATGCAAAAAACATTTTACTTATTACGATACCTAAAAAGAAAACTATAATTAAATTCAAATCCCATTATGATATTTGATTGCTTTTTTGATAATAATAGTAATATTTTTTAACGATATGCTTAAAGGCAGCATCATATAAACAATATAACAATAAAAAAAAAATAACACATTTATAATACACTTGAATATAATACTTTTCTATAAATATGTATCATTGAATTGCCTTTTAACGACTTTTCATGTAATCGATTAAATTAATATGCATTTAACAAACATCGACTCAAACATCTCAAGCAAGCATCTCATATTTGCAAATGTTTCGCTATTGTGACAATTTCCCTATCATTTAATATGAAAAACAAATAAATCGGTATAATATAGCAAAATGTAACATCGTTAAATAAACGATACCATTTTCATTCTTCCTTATATTTTAAATTAGTAAAAACAATTTAAATGTACTACAAGTATTTTTATATTTATTGTATTACCTAATTGCATTTAGGAGGAATATTATGCAATATGCATATTGTGTTATAAAGTTACTCATATTTGTCGTTTAAGAGTTAAGCTGTTAGGAAAATTTTACATAATGTTGCCCAAGTAAACTAACCTTTATTATCATAAAAAAGCATACAATGAACTTAATTAAATAAAGAAAAAATTTCAAACCCCATTATATAGTGTGGGAATAGGACAACTTGCACTTTTATAAGTGTGAACCGCGTGGGACATAGCCGGACGTACGGTTAACAAAAAAAAAGTAGCCAGTCAACAATGCTTCGCCAAACTTACAGGTTGTACGGTAATCAAAGTTTATTGTGTAGCTATTGGCTATAAATAGAAATGTCACGCTATTTAATAACATGTGTTCTTGAGAACAACTCCTCAAAATAACTTTACTGCAGACCTGATCGTAATAATATTAAAATGAACAGCATCCAACGAGAAACAAGAATCCATCGCCTGTCAACATTGCTGACTACAAAAAATGCCTTCATGTGTATCGATTCGATGAATTTTGATCGATTTTCCTTGATACCGATCGAGTAGAAACCTGCAGTTTCTAGAACTTTAAGTTTTTAAAACACTAATTTATTATCACCAATAAGTGTTGTTACTATACCTCGTACATCGCATGAAGATTTGCATGACACATCCACAGTACGTAAATTGTTACGTCGTGAAATTGTGACATAACCAAAAAATTGCATTTCGGCTATCATTAATATCATTTAAAAAAATATTAAACTGATAAACGTTATAAAAACATTTTGCAGAACAAAATCCTATAACTTCCTCCATACAATGATTTTTGTGAACTTTCATATTGGTGTTATTACTTAGTACGTAGGTACAGTGTTACTTACTATGGTTCTTGAAACGAGAGAACCAAAAAAAAAAAACAGAATGCATTCGAATTAACCGTACAAATCGAAAATTATTCGAATTAATCGAACGCTATTGTACATTTAATTAATTCGTTTCTTTTTTAATTTCGAATAAAAATATATATATGCCTTTACGTAATTACTACATTTTTACTGCTGCAACAAGCAACGAAGAATGTCGTCTGGAAGAATTAATCTGTTGTTTGGCGTCAGGCATTCAGTAATTCAAATGTTTCGGGTTGCGATCTTAATTAATGTTATAGTTTATTTTTGTTATATAACTTACACAGTTTAGACAACTCGCCATTGATCTAAAGCATAATCGTATTATCGTTAATATTTAGCTCTAACAATTAATCGATAATCGTAAAATAAACTTCCAGTTTAAGTTATGCTACAACCCTAAAATAAACACTTGGCATGTGTCATGCAAACCTTCTTAGGATGAATATATAATAATAGGAAGAATTTAACCATATTAACAAGTTTCAAAATGCAACTCCAACGAAATATTGGTTTACATGAATTCGCCACATAAAAACGGAATCGAATATAAAGTGTTAAATAAAAAGAAAGTGTACTTTGAGCGATTTGTTGTCGAGGATTTTACAAATAGTCGTAGTCGGTAGTAGGTCAGTAGACCCAGGAGACCGGCACCCATTGAGGCGTGGAGCGTAGTCTCGCCAGTGCGGATTCCAGTTGGGACAAAGTGTCGTCTATATCGTTGTTCACGATCGTCATGTCGAAATAGTGACCGTACGTGCGGCGTAGTTGTTCCGACTCCCGGACTAGAACTTCCAAGGAGCCGTCATACTGTAAAACAATTTTTTTATTTACACATAATTACTATTAAAGTTAAATTTTTTGCTTACGTAATGTTACGTAAACCATATAAAACAATGATAATTTCATTAGATGTTTAGCTTCACAGAAAGCTCAGGTTCAATGGTTCGAACTCACATTGATCGACATGGTGTCCGTAAAGGTTACTACTGAGCCTATATCATGTAGTATGAATGCTTGGTACCTAGTGTGCTCAATACCGGTACCTAGTGTGCTCAATACCAAACTCTTTTAACACTACTTTAAATTTATAATTAATTTCGAGGGTATGGAACCAAAACAAGTGAACTTAACGATTTATTTCAGAGCGAGTGTTTCTGCGCTACATTGCATCGACTTAAATATAAAATTACAAATTAATAATAATAATGCGTCGGAGTGAGTGCAATGGCGGCGCGATCGGCCTCGTGATAGGTGCCGGCATGTGGCCATCTTTAAACAGGCGTGTCTTAGCCTATTGTTCTTTATCTGAGTGTATTTATTTCGTATATTTTTAAGGCACGTTTGAACGGCCTACTATCCTATTACTCAAGATAGTAGACTAGCCAGTGACTCGCTACAGTCAATTAAATTTATAACTACTTCGATTTTTTATAGTTAAGAAAAAAATAAACTTCTGCAAATCGCAGAAAGAGCACATAATTCACCCGTAATATGCAGTGTAACTACAACATGTTATGTCAAGTTTCTTTGTGTTAGTCTGCAATATAGAACGAATACTTATGACCCGTCGAAAAAAAAGTGTTCTTTTTGAAGTTCGCGAATGCCTTTTCTTTGGGCCTAAGCTGGGTATAGTAGTATCTATGTTAATAAATACTTACGTCAGCAACATTGTTGAGAGGCGGTGCGGCGATGAACACGACGTACGGCGCAAATTCCGCGGTGCGCAAAATCTTCAGCGCTTGAGGTTCCACGTCTAGTATCGCAATACGACGCTCTGAGTGTATGCGTCGTATTGTCTCTAATTTGGTTCCGTACATTGCATCTTCATGTGTTCCTAGAAATAATAATAAAATTGTTATTTAATAATTTTGTTTAATATTTTTATCATATTAGACGTATTTGCATATACTAGCGATCTCCCTAAGGTCAAAATTCGACCAGCGACTTTTTGATCATACACTATTTTCTGTTTGACATTTGCAGTATTCATAAACAATTAGTATTATCTACATCACTTGCTGTCACTTTTCGTTGAGTGACCATGTCAATATTTTGGGGGTCTTAGTTCAGTGACACTGGTCGCGTTAGGATTCGCAGCATTAATTTATTTAATGTAATATTTTAGTAACAGACATAGATGTATATAGGCTGCACTAAAAGTATCGGGAATGGAATATTTCCACTGTTCCTGTCATATTAAAATCTTTTTCATTGAAAACTCCTTGGTTTTAAAAATCGAATACAATTTATTTATTTAAAAAAAGATTCTCGGTCTTGTCACAAGTTTTTGTCAAACTTGTTTAGTCGTTGAGAAAATGGAATTGACTCGAGAAAATTCAAGAGCGATGATTTATTATGACTTTCGAAGTGGTTTAACACAAAAACAGTGTGTTGACCGGATGATTTCTGCATTTGGTGATGAAGCCCCATCCAAAACCACAATTTATCGCTGGTTTGCTGAATTTCAACGTGGACGTGTCAAGCTCAGTGATAATCCTCGTAAAGGTCGTCCAAAAACTGCAGTCACCCAAGAAAACGTTGATGCTGTGCGTAAGCTGATTGAGGAAGATCGACATGTGACATACCGCGAAATTCAGGTAACTTTAGACATTGGCATGAGTCAAATACAAATAATCTTGCATGAACAATTAGGTGTAAAAAAGTTGTTTTCCCGATAGATACCGCATTCGCTCTGTGAAGAGCAAAAAGCGGCTCGCGTTACTTGGTGCGTCAGAACTCTCGAAAGATTCCACGCAGGATCCTCAAATGCTGTATACAACATCGTATCAGGTGACGAATCCTGGATATACGCGTATGAACCCGAAACAAAAAACCAGTCACGAGTTTCGGTGTTCGAAAATGAGTTAAAGCCATCAAAAAATATCCGTTCACAGAGTGTTACAAAAAAAATGGTGGCCACGTTTGTCTCCAAAACCGGCCATGTTACGACTATTCCTCTTGAGGGACAAAGAACGGTTAATGCAGAATGGTATGCTAGCATTTGTTTGCCACAGGTCATTTCTGAACTCCGTAAAGAGAACGGCAACCGCCGCATCATCCTCCATCACGACAATGCGAGTTCTCACACCGCGCACAGAACAAGAGTTTTTAGAGCAAGAAAACATAGAATTATTAGACCATCCGCCGTACAGCCCCGACCTAAGCCCTAATGATTTCTATACTTTCCCTAAAAAAAAAAAATATTGTGTGGACAGAGATTTTCATCACCTGAAGAAGCTGTGGACGCCTACAAAACGGCGATTTTGGAGACCCCAACTTCCGAATGGAATGGTTGCTTCAATGATTGGTTCCATCGTATGGAAAAATGTGTCAAATTTCGCGGATAATACTTCGAAAAGCAATAAATACATTTTTAAATAATAATGTTGTGTCACTTCCTTGATTCCCGAAATTTTCAGTGCCGCCCTCGTATTATACTTCATCTATGGTAACAAATATTGTAGATAAATTTTAGCCTTCTGAACTTCTTCTCCATATAAACTTTAACCATACCAAATCTCAGTTTTCCATGCACGCAATACACTTAATATGATACCGAAAGCTTTAGCTTCACGTATTAATTTATAAATTATTTCTCAAAGGTGTTTTTTGTAGCAACGCCAAATCTCGCACAAAATTAATGATTTCAACATAACTTTAAAACTTATTGATTCTATACCCCAGCTATCACCAATAATGTATGCAGCATAGAGACCTGGAGTACCATCTCTATGTATGAAAAATTGTCCATCGAAAAGCGTCAAATAAGGGATGCCACGATAGCGAGTGCGTAAATTTTAAAGATAGTGCCAAACGGTATTATTAACGGTATTAACTTTTCACTCTACAAACTCTTCTCATAATTGTTAAAAAAAATATTTAAGTTTTAAAGCACCATTCTCTCTTGCTACACTACCGCCATTTTAGTCAGTTTTTTGAAATGTAATTTTCTTGTTTTTCAGCTGTGACACTTAACTTGTCCCCCATAAACTATGGTTCTATTTACCTCTAGCCTCCATAACGAAAAAGTAGCCAAAATGTCATCAACAAATGAGTGACAGAATTTTTATTACCTACGTCAAATGTTTTTAAAACAAATTTCAATTTACAAATACTAGGAGATATATATATAAAACTTCGCATTAAATAGAATTCGAGAGAAAAATAAAATGTGTATTATTGGAAATATTATTCACCGTATTCTAAATATTCATTGGCAGCGATGTCACCCATCATTTCATCGTGAGTGACGAAATAGTAATGTCTGCCGGGCTCTTCGTCCGGTCTCGGAGGTCTTGTTGTATCTGTAAATAAACAATTACCACATTTTTAGTTTATTTTTGTTAGAATTTGACCTTTAAGACCTTTATATCAACATAGATGGATAAGTTTCTTGGATACAACCAAAATTTAGAGATATTTTTTTATTAATATCTCAAGTTAGGTTAGAAATCACTCATGAATGTCAAAACGTTTATCGTTTCAAATAATAATCACAGCCTATCACCGAGTAGAACTGGCGAGTAACCTTAATATGTAAAAAGCTGTATTAAGGTAATAAGATCTACATTTTATTTTTAAATCTTTCGAATTAAAATAAATTTATTGATCCATTATAAACAAATATACATAGGTGAACCATTTAGAGGAATGCATCATCATCTGTCGATGGTAGCTTTTGTTTTTGCCTCGTCACTTTGCCGTGCTACTATCTAAATAAAAGTATATAGTTTAAAACAAAAAAACTATGCTATTATCCCACACTAAAAATTATAAAACATCTCCCGGCTCCTTCACCAGACCCTCGCTACCTACCAAACCCAATCCATTGGACTCGTTTAAATAAATCATATTGTGAGCCTAAACTCAAGGGGTTTGGTAGTTGTCACTAAAGAGTTCCGCTATCCTCCTCCTGGCTTCATCATCAGATTACCTCCAAGATACCAAATTACAGTTTGTCATCCGAAATGTATATACCTCCTACATACAAAGATTCATTTCGATACGACAATCAGATGTAGGTTAAAATTGACTTCTAAAATTTGATTACATTGTTTTTTAGTTACAAGTGAAGCTAATACGAGACTAATTTTTTTTACAAAAAATAAAAACAACTTCAATGATTTTGAAGAGTTCCCTGCTGTATACTTATATATGGTGTACAAAAAAAAGAATAGTTCAAATCGGTTCATAAACAAAGAAGTTGCGGCTTCACATACATCGAATTGAGTAATCTCCGTTTATTTAGAAGTCGGTTAATAAAAGCGTGTTAAAAATATAATTGATACTAACGCGGTATGGGATAAGCGTACTGATCAGGATGACGTGCGATCAGAGTGTTCTTTATGTGACGTCGACCAACACCATGAGCTCCCAGTAGAACGATCGTCTTTCTCTGGAAGGCTGGAATATAATACAGATAAAAAATATTTCAAATTATACTTCATTATTTATATAAAAAACAAAAGGTTTTAAACAATCTTTGCCGTATCTTTGACTTAAATAACTATTAGGTATTACTTACAAGGCAGCTTAACGACTTCTTCATAAGTGACCACATCGAGTTGGTCGAACACAGCATTATGTTTGGCTAAGTATTTATCTTTAGACTGCTTCTTCTTACGTCCGAATATAGAACAATTCACTGAAACAATATTAAGTCATTTGAATAATAAGTAGTAAAGATTTAATTTTTAATCTATGACTATAGAAATTTCTTACGTATCGTTTTATATAATCGTCATGCTAAAACTATATTATGGTGCTCTATAAACCTTAATTAGATTTATTTAATAACCTGCAAATTAATATTTTACTATTGTAATAATGCAATATTGTCTTGCTCATGCAAAAACAGTTTCCACAATATATTAATATCAATGCAAATATACCAAAAGTATTTCAAACTCTATCAAAGTTCTTTATTTAAATTTAGATTTATTTAAAGTAACAATAACATGTACAAGCTGAACATAATCATCAATATTTGGCCGGAATCAAAAAGAAAATGCAGTGATAAAAACAACGAGGTGCCGCTAATAAAACAGAATAAAGCCAATAGATACATGTCCGCGCGTTTACCTGTATTATCACACCCTTCCGTATGAGACACGCAGCCTTCCGCTCCTAGCGGCACAACATTACAACATGGGTCATGCAAACGCAAAGGTATGGTATTGGATTACTACTCGATTTCGGGATTACATATAAAGAAATGTTTCACCAAATTACAAATAAAAACTTGGTATGATTGTTTTTTTTTATCATTAATAAAAAATACAATAGACTGTTATGTAAACAATGTTAAATAGAACATAAATAAATATAACGGTGTTATGATAGTAAACTATGCATATGAATAGACTATGAAAGGGAAAATACACTAAAATAAATTCAAATTTCCAGTAAAACATTTCCCAGAGTCGGAAAAAAATACTTCGGGGTTACACAAACTCCCTTTGATATCGAACAACAGGTTGGCTAACACTTGAATATCATTTGTATTAAACATTGTAATAGAGATACATTTCTAATAATCCGCAAAAAAAAAAAACGTCGGATATTTACTAGATTCTGCAAAAAGAAAGCTATCAGTTGGTTAACGTGCAGACGGGGACGTACTTTACGATGATTTTATGAGTTTACATAAGATGCCGGGGGAGCTTGTATTACTCATAAACGTAGATAAAAAGCAACTTTACATACCAACTGCTTCGTCCAATAATGTTTATGTTTGTAAAGGAAAAACACAAAATGTTAATGTAAGTTCACGTTCTAATAATGAGAATGGTTTTTCAAGAAAGTGGATGATGTAAAAACAAAATATGATGAGAGCTTACAGTATTATGAATGTAGACACAAAAGCAATGTAACATGAAGAACTATAACATTATTAGATTACTACCTAAACGTTATAGCAAACACAGGCATCCTATTACAACATCAAATTTAACATAACAACATGGAAATATTCATTTTTATAAAATACAGACGACGAAACTACGTCTAGCATCTTTTGAAAACAGGGATTTCTTGTTAGCAACACAAAGGAGTAGGTAGTTGCTAATATAAATATTACAGAGTCAAGTATTCGATAGACGTGATACTAAAAGCGAAACTATACCACAATGTTTTAGTATATTTAGATTGTTTTCTTGAAAGCTATATTAAATTAATATAGAGATACTTTATCAAGAAACATAAACAGCGTGATAACTAAATTCGATTATTCAGTCACAATTACACAATAATTTAGTTGTTTCTCTAATTGGCTATTACCTTGGTCGGTGTTAGATTTTTCCGCAGCTGCGCAAGCTGCGCGCCACTCCTGTAGTTCAGGACTTGGGATAAGACCAGCAGACCCACCAGATGCGTCCTTACGAGCTTGCCACCAGTGAGAGTCGTCCTTGCTGATTATCTGAGTTGATAAATATTATTTTTATTTTTGATAAATGTATACGGATTTCATAACTTAAAAGTAGTGTAATACTAGATCTTTTTAGGGCTGTTAAAAATGCACTATTTCATGTAGTTTTGAAAAATATTTACTATAATCTATCACTTTTCTACGACTTATAAAAAATGTCAAGTCTAAATACCTGTAGTATGTCACCAGTATTGAAAGCGATGCCAGCCTGTGCACATGGAATCAACTCATCTTCTAGAGGGTCATAATCGAATTGCGCTCTCACGAATATCTGCAAACATCGATTAATTTCTTACATCGCAATTAACAAAACATCAAAATAAAACTAATAAAATTACTGAAATAATTAGCTATAATAATTACAACAATTTAAAAAGTGGCTTTTAAAATTGTAATAGGATTCACAAAAAAATAAAAACAATTTACGCGAACAACATTTCGTATTATGATAATTGACTACCATTATAGATAAGATATTTACACCTAATATTGAAAATAGATTTATAAATTATCCGAATGACGAAATTAAATAATATGTAAATTATCAAAAACAACAACACAGAAAATGAAACAACCAATTAGATACAATTAATGGGAACAGTGAAACATTGACAGTGATTTGTACGAAGACATGAAGCGATGATAAAAGAACAACAAGCGCACAGTGACAGAGGATATCGCGATGACGCGTGGCCATGCCCTGGTGAATAATACATACAAAATCATATAACATAACATATACATATAACATCAAAATACAACACAAACAAAATAACATAGAGTAGCATAGGATTTAATCTCGCTACTTACTAGCACGGGCGAAGGCTTTATCCGGAAAAGCTAGTTAGGACAAATAAAATTTTAAAAGTGAGTTTTTAGAACCAATTTGCGTATTAAGGGACAAGCATTTCAAACTGATTATAAACATATATATTATATTATGTGCGCTTGCTGACTTTTAATCTTATTGAAAAACAAGCGTTCAAATCACAGTAGCAACGTGTTAAGTGAACAAAATTACTATTACTTGTTAATAAAATTGTGTTAATCTAGTATTAAATTATACAGCTGGTTAATCTACAACTAAACGAAGTTCAAATTTAGTGATGGAAATCTTACAAGTTTAGATAATAATGCAAAACATAATGTTTTAAATTTATACAATTCTATATAGAAATATATATTAAAAATTACCTCACAAGGTGGTGGCGCTGATCGGTATGATGGAACGATTTTGAAAGTTACGGAGCCTCGAGCTTCGCGCTGTGGATTTTTCGTCTTATTGTAAATTATTAATCATCTTTCTGGACTTATTTTTAATTGTAATATAATAGTAGTAATCAAACTATGATTATTATATCTATAAATACGAACTTTTTTGCTATTGGAAAGTGTCGTTGAGAAACAAAGCAAATACAGTGGTAAACGGTTTGTAAGTTACAAGTTTAATATATGCGACAATAATTCGCAGATTTAGTATTCAGGGGTTTAGACTTCTTCTAAAGAGGAATGAAAGCTTAAATACTGTTCGATCAAATTGATGATAGAACAGTAGAGTCTTATCAAAAAGCAACTTCAATCTAGCCCGTTCGAAAAAGTCCGATTCGAAAATCGTTTTAGGTCAAAAAGGGAAAGTTAAAACGTACCAGCATTCGCTGCAATTGCGCGACCGATTGGTTGGCGACGGGAGTTCCGTTGATTCTCTTTGATCTCGTCGCCAACGTGGAGAGTCGCCTGTCGATGAATCATGCCGCCGTGCATGATGCGGGCGACGATGCACCGACCGTCATCTGCCAGCTTTAGAGTTATTCCCTAGAATTCAAAATATCCGTATTTATTGTTTATGAAATGTATGCTAACGTAACTAAAATTATTATTATGCTGGCAGTTAGCGTTGCGAATGGTGAGTTAATAAAATTGAATGCTTAAACTGTCCATATTTCTTGGATATGGTTATTATTTTATATCGTAGGCGACTGTGTAGTGTATTCATGTTTTGTCTGTGAATCACTTCTCGCATTCCCCTTGTCCGTCTTCGTCCATCACCGTTTTGCACCGAGTTAACTTCTCGATACTCCCATTAGAAAATGAGTTAATTTTTGATCCCATTGCAATTCTTGACTACTGATTCTCTTCGGATCTATATCAAAAGTCTTATTAATATAAACCTAACGTCAATAAGTCTATTCCATTTCTGAAACTTCGAGACATCATGTCATAAAAACTAATCAAAGTCAGTTAAGCAGTTTTCCCTGATGCGAGTTCTAACATTCAAACAATAAAAAATAAGTAAGTACTTCGTGGTGATTATTTTGGGTTTTAGCAACGCGACTATAGCCACGAACGGAGTTTATTTATGGTTCATCATCATCACCATTAAAGCCTAAAGACGTCCACTGTTCGACATGGGCCGTCTTCAAAGATCGCCTCTTGGACCTATTCTGCGCTTCTCGCATCCAGTGGCTTTCCGCAACCTGCAACGTATTTATTATTATTGTTATTACTAAAACAAGGTATCCCACCATAGGTTCGTCGGTGTTCTTCTGAAACTGCACGAGGCGCACCCTAGTCACGTTCTCGAACTCGGGTTCGGTGTCGTCCTCTTCCTCCGGCGGTGGGGCCGTGGTGCGTCCGTTGACTGGCGGCGGGGACGCACGCAACGACTCTTCGCCGTACACCTCTCGAGCGACCACGTCGTGCGCCTGCAGTAGCGCCTGCAAAAAACGCACACATCTTTTAAATGACAATAGTACCTATAGTAATAGTATACCAATTTTTTTTAATCTGAAATTTAGTGATCACAGCAGCTCATGGCTATCTATCAACAGACCTAAACAAAATTGCATCCCTATTAAGCCCGGATACTGCGTTTTTGCAAAGGAAATATCTATGGCGGTACTGCTTACATAGCCAAACTTTCGAACAATCCTTTATCTCCACTTTCTAAATGTTATTGAATTTTAATGTTAAAACACTTTATTAATTCATACTAATCGTATATAATCAAAACAAATTACTCTGATAATGTAATATAGTCTACACCGTTAATTTGAATATATAAATTAATAATAGGAATTAAAAAAAAACAATACATAATATTTGCTCATTTTTCCCCACTCTTTACTATATATAATATGGGGTTAGACGATTTGGTAAATGAAGCATTCATGTATGGTTTATTATTTCACAAATACATCAAAAACTAATTAACTATGAAATAAAATATTAACATACTACATAAGCCAATTATTGCTCTATTTCTATACGAAATAAATAAATATTTATATACAATGTACCTAAAGGATTTGTGACTGCAACATGGTATATACAATAATAGTACCACTTCATGATTTTGAAATAGACTTACTTCGTACTTGATAATATGTTTGCGGAAAAATGGTGAGTGGTAATTGATTCATCGTTGCTTTCGCTAAGTATGTCTTTTAAGATAATTCCTGTCTTCTTTCAACAGAACAGAATCACAGCTAAGAATAGTTGGGCATTGTAACGTTATAAAATTAAAGTTATCCATTAAAGAAAAAATAAAGCCTGACAATTAAAAAGTATAAGGTCATTAATTAACAACCATTTTTTATTTTCCTTCTTATTTAATGGCAACGTTTGTATTATATATAATTATGGCAATTTCACGTTAATACAATATTTTTCTAATATTCCGAATTCAAGCAACGCTTAAAGAAGATAGTGGATCTCCTGTTAAAACTATCGATGAGTTTTTGTAGCACTTTAAAAAATACAAAATTGAAAACATGTGTGTGTTTATATCAGCTTTGACGCACGACTGTACTTTACTCCTAAAGTATGATTGTTTTTGAATATGCAATAGGCAAAGACGTGATTGATGAACTGATTGTTTGACTGACGGACTGACAGACTGACTGATTGAGTGGTTAATGATTTATCTAAAAACAAGATAATGTATATAAACACATCGTAACGCATTTTGTTAACGCTAAACGTAACGCTTTTATAAATGTCACTCTTCGTTAAATTTCCATACCGGAGTACTTGTGAATTGATTCATAATGAGTAAACTCCAATAATTAATGGACTTACGATTTAAAAACCAAATTATTTGCTGACAAAACAAATATACACCCAATAAATAAATGCGGATACAAGTTTTCGGATTATGTGCTAATTTTAAAATGTTTCCGCTCAATTTTATCTGATCCCCTTTCATTTTACGGTTGAACGCTTTTGGCAGACGAGCGTGAATAGAAAGTGAAATACTTCGAACAAACAATCTGATATTGCGCCAATCCAGTAATCCATCGAACGGTAGTGGCCACCGCAGCGGATTCACTTCAGATATTCAATTCAATCCGACAAACATCAACGCTGTAGAGTTGGTTTCGAATCAAATTGCATTTCATTTTAATGCTTAAAACCAGTTTGCATTTGGTGATATTAGAAAGAATAATTATTTAGCTTGGGTTTTTTTTCATAACTTTTTTTTATTATAAGATATGTATGAGTACACAATAACAATAATTATAGTCGTTTATTGAAAATCGCAACAACCTCCTCAATAGAATAATGCATTAATAAATGCACGTAGTAATTTCGTATAAATAATTACAACGTCATATTTCTGTATTAATTTTATCCTAATAAAGCGAGTGATTTCATATTTGTATCACCGTGTAAGTTATAAAATGTATTAGGTAATATTACCATTGATATAAAAGAAACCATATAACGAACATACGAGTATAATCAATAACATAAACTTTTAACTTGCTCCTAAGTTGAAATTAACAAAAATTTCAAATACATTTTACATATTAATAAAGATAACGAAAGATGTCTTTAATAAGGTAAACAAAAGTAGTTAACGAGAAAATTGAACATTACCATAAATTAAAGCTAGTGAGTGAGGTGTATTATTCTTGTAATGCTACGATACTTTATAAATATATCACAGTACAGTATGTAGTTGACAATATTTTAAAATCCTTTGCTTCTACTCTGTATGACTTTTTGACCCCAGACTATTAAGTACTTGACATTGGCAGTATTAACGTAAACAATGAATATTTTATTATATTTGTAACACTAATTACATTATCGCTTTCTGCACTTCTATATCATTATTTTAAATATAAATTTTAATTATGCCAAACATCACACTGTTCTGTGCGCGCAATATGCTTAAAAAGGGTACAAACTACAAACTTTTCTCTTCGCGTATTAATTTATAGATTATACGAAACCTTAATTTTCAAATTTAGAAGCAGTAAATTTGTCGTTCATATATGAAAAGATAACAAGAAAATTTACATAACAATTGATAATTTCATGTGATAGAAACACGTATTAAGGGTAATCCAAAGTCAATATTATAACAAAAGGATCTAACAAATAAACCTTGAATCGCAACAGTGTACTCCCAGTTAGGTACATTTAAATACTGAAATTCACGATCAGTCATTGGAATTTTAAATCTTAAAAAAAGAAAACTAAGACATTTACTTATTTTTATATCTGCAATTTCTGTAAATGATAGAAATAACTACGTATAAAATACCTAATAATTATAATGTATCCTTGATATTATATTACACATCATTAATATTTCAATCGAAGTTTGCGTTCTTGAAAACTTACTGCCTTCTCTTTAGCCCAGTCGTGTATTACGTTTTATTAAGTAAACGTAGCGTATTATCAGAAAAGAATGGAAAACTCTTTAACACTGGTTTAAACCATTAGTTTAACCTGAAACATGAAGGACAGATATCATCGAATTACTAGAATAATAATTTCTTCAAATACCATTAGGTTTTTAAATATACAGTTTTCTTTACATTGGTTTAGTACATAAACTGAGATAAGTAAATAGACTTCATCTACACTAAACGATAATACTGAATGTTGATAATTATCGACTGCTTTCTTATATTTAAATGAAACAGTATTCGTAGATAAAATGAGATTTAACGACCGTCTCATTGACATATTAAGTAACATCCATATCATGCGATGAATGGTCGTCAGCTACGAAAGTGATATTTAATTAAAATTAAATATTGTGGTTATATTCTAACCAGGAACGTGAGTCCTACAAACCACAAAGTTTGGTGATAAAAGTGACAGAAGCATGTAGCATGTATGTACACACCTACATATATCATTACGTACTTAAAGGAGCAGCAAGATGATTATAATACAAATAAAATAGGAAAAAATATCCCTTTTCAAAATGTTCAAAGCAAAATATTGCGGTAGAACCGATATTAATTGAAATGCACATTTTATATGAGTACCTACTCTCTGCTACTCTGAGATCTACAAACATGAAACTGTCCGAGTGTAAACACAAACCACTGCAATCGTCATTTTCGATTGAACCGATCCGGTGACCTAATATTTTATACCCAAACTTGAGATTAATATGCTTCAATAAGCATAACCGAAAACCACTAGTGAATCGAACACAAACGAACGAATAATCACGTTGAATATAATTATTCTCCAGGTCAGAAATTACAAAATATACGGACGAATTAATTTGTTATATTTTGCATATTACGGTAAGTAATTCCTTTTTTTATGTGTAATATCTTTCCTCTCATTTTGCTGCAATAACTGGGAGTGTTTTCGTGAAAAGAGACGCAAGTGAGTAACAGGAAGACTGAGATGAGCGCGCTATTTATTCGGAGTTAACCAATGAGCGCCGTGGTAGAGTTGGCCAACAGTGTGTTGTGTGGGTATGTGACGAGAAAGAGAAAAGAAAAGGAGAACGCATCAGCTGTGCGTTCAAGTTACAGCGTTGTGTATAAAGTGTGCTGTCATGTGAACTAATTTATATGTGTAAACTATATTAACTGAGATGTTACACATCATTTGCGACCACTGTAAAGTGTGCTTTTTTTATTTTTAAATGTGGCCAAATGCTAAACTTATTCAGAAAGGATGTATTTGTTCTGCACCGGTTGAGTGTTAATAGAAATGGATTTCATTTCAATTAAATAAATGACTATTATAAACGATATTCATCAGGTAGTTTTAATATTAAATAAAATGTCCCGTAATAAAAGAATTTGGAAAAAATATCTACAATATTATTAAATTCTTCATCAACTATGTCCAATAGGAAAACTGTCTTTTTTATACGGAAGTCTAAAAATAAAACTGCATTTTTCCATTAAAATGTAATTTCCTAACTTCCTTCCTCGAAGTAATTTAAATATGGTAATGGAACACTGTGACAGAAAAAAAACCATACCTACAATCTATCTTATCATTTTACAATTTCAGTTGCTTGTCTATACAATTAATAAAATTCAAGTGTCTGTTTGTAATGTCAAAATAACAGTTTTTTACTAAATGTATATGAAAGTATGTACGATACCTATAACAAAAACCCCTTTAAAAAAAAATTCTGTCTATCTGTCTGTTTGTTCAGGGTAATCTCCGAAACGGTTGGACCGATTTTGACGGGACTTTCACTGATAGATAGCTGATGATATAGGGAGTAATTTGGCTACATTAATTTTAGAAAAATAATTAGGGTTCCACACAAATAAAAAAAAACTGGTAATGGTGAATCAATTCGGGCGCTTAAATGGCTTATGCTGAGTAAACCATAAGAGATATAGCAAATTAATGTAGGTACTAAACAATTGTAGACATTAAAAATACCTACAAAAAAGTCTAGCAGAGTATACGTCTATCTTCTAAGGAACACCCACAATAAGCATTTTTGTTTTTATAATAGCCGGGAGCGGGGGAGCAAAAATTGCGCGGGCATTCTGTAGTCCACGTGAGCGAAGCCACGGGCACAGCTAGTATCTTAAATATATTTTTTAACTATAGCGTACCAAAGGTACACACAAAAAGTTGGCGTTTTTGGATTTTTTATAGTACATTATAGATACAACTTTACAAGCATACTATTTTGCCTAGAAAGAGTTAAGTTCAAAATATCAACGTTATATTTGATTTGTCCAGAAAATCCTATAAAATCAGAAAAATATTTTTTTAGCATTACGGATAAAAGGGTTTCGTCGGTGTAAACGATATGATATTACAGATACCAAGATTAAAGTAAAAACCATTAGGACTTAAAAAGTATCTTGTTAAAAAAATCACTTCTCAAATAATAATCTTCGGATTATATTTTTACTGTTGAATAAATTCGGTATCGTTGTTTACCTAAAAATATTTAAAAAAATGAAACACTCCAAACTATTGATCATACTTAGCGTTTCTATTTTGTAATAAACGAAATAATTCAAACATTTAACTCTTTGCATAAGAAATAAATGATGACAAATAATGTAAATGATTATATTTACCACAAACTTTCTCAGATGTTTTATAAAGTTTTCTTACATCTCAGGAGCAGCAAGCACTTATTATATTACACACATACATCACGCCTCTCATCGGGGTAGGCAGATACCACGTCCATCCACTTGCTACATTCTTGGCATACATCTTGCACTTCTTCAACAATCATCAATCTTTTCACGAACGTTCGTCGGTTTAGAGTACTCTTGAACTGACTTTTCTTCAGAACGTCCCTGATTTGTTCGAGGAACGTTCGTCTAGGCCTTCCTCTTTCAAAGCTCTCATTCACACTCTCCTTATTTTGTTTAGTCATTCTTCTTTCTTTCATCCTCTCTACATGCCCAAACTATCTAAGGATCCCTATCTCAATCCGTGTGACAATATCTTCTTTCACACCAAAAACTTCTCTTATCACACTATTTCTTATCCCGTTATTCAATTTCACTCCTGACATATCTCTTTAGCGCTCTCATTCTTGCTGCATTTATTCTGCTTTCATACTTTTTCTGCCACACCCAGCTTTCATTCCTGGAAGTTGAAACAAACACAACTCTATGCACATCCAGACGAGCTTTCGTAGAAATTTCTATATTTATTACGGTTAATAAAGTTTCAAGTATTAATATGCACACTATCGGGATGGAAAATATACAAAAAGCTAAAAATAGTGTAAAATAATATAGCCTTATATTTTATTTACAAGTCTCGTAGTGAATATATTGAATTACAAAAGGCATTAACCTAAAGTTATTGAAATCGAAAAGTACTCGATTAATCTTTGTTCTTTATTTACCAAATCAAAAAAAATAACTTTAGACACTTTATTTGACAAAACTATAGCTTTAATATATACTTACACCTATAGACAAAATAGAAAGTACTTAAGACAGCGGATTACAAATAACATACAGGAAATAAGAGAACGTAAAATACAATATTCACTTAAATTCTCAAGAATAAAATCAAGGTATAAAGCTGTAACTCGAAGAGATAGTGGTCGACGTAAGTACACGAAATAAAAATAGTAAAGAAAAATCTTGGGCGGGGTTTAGTAATAAATGTATGGTTTCTATACTTTATATCTAAACGTACACAACGTCACATTATAAATTGCCCATCTAACAAAAACATTGCTTAGAATGAAAAGGAAAACAAACAAAACCAAACCAATTTTATATCGTACTACCTGACCCGCGCAACTTCGTCTGCGTCACATAACAGAGAAAAATAACAATTGTTGTAGGCACTTACAATACAATTTATACGTGCCGCCGCCCGCCTGTCACATCATTCCGCTAAAATGCACGCGCGGTACTTGATTATTATTCTGCTGCAGAGTTATTTAAAAACTTATATCTCCTAAGATATTTATTGGATTCAAATAATGTAAACGACAATTTTGTCCAACATTAAATAATTGTGATGAATAACGTATTTATTTCGATAAGGATTAATACCATGTTTATAAAAACACCTTCGCAAATAATGCATTATTTTAGAACAAATTTTATTGCCATAAAAAAGGTTATATTGCGTCAACCTTAAAAGATAGACATATCGAGAACTTTTTTAGAACTTTTTAAGAGAAACAATTCCGTCACACATCATTGTTGCGTAAATTTAACCCTTTATGCAGGGCACGCAATGGAAACTTTCAAAAGGAATAATTTTTCCCCGTTTTTGCAACATTTTTCATTGATACTCCGCTCCTATTGATCGTAGCGTGATGTTATATAGCCTTCCTCGATAAATGGGCTATCCAACACTAAATTAAGTTTTCCATTCCAACCAGTACTTCCTGAGATTAGCGCGTTCAAACAAACAAACAAACAAACAAACAAATTCTTCAGCTTTATAATATTAGTATAGATTAGCTGTTCTCGCGGTTCCTCCATTATGCATTAGTTATTTACTATATTAATTATGGAATTACATTTTATACTTTCCGTGTAAAAATTTCAAAATCAGAAGTAGGTAAGTAATAAAAATAATACGAATTTTAAAAGTATTATACCTAAAACAATACTTATAGCCTATCAGATATAAAATGACAAGCTTTCAGTGTACAAAATTTCGTTAAAATCAACCGGCCGATTTTTGAGTTACATTCAGACACAATGCACACAAACTTTTTTTAATTGTGATGTGGTGATCAGGGTCGTATAAAAATAAAATAAATGTCTATTAGGGGATTGCAAAAAAACTACATGTACAGGCAGAACTACAGATTTATTAATATAGATAAGTTCATAAAAATGCATTTTAATATATAAATTAATAAACTTAACACCTACGTAGAATTCATTTATTAAAACATTTAGGACGGATGTTTAACTTCTGTATTAAAGTTATATGTATATTGTAAATTGTTCTGTATGGTCCGTAACACAGTGTTAATACCAAACTCTGTAACAAATTGTCTGTTAATTGCAGGGATAAGTTGCTCTCTAAATAGGTACACTCTGAACAGTCATGGAAAATTGTTCGGAATAATTTTCTACAGTTAAATTTCCACATTTATGTAGAATCGTTTGGCTGTCGGCGAAATGATAATTAAACAGAACTTTGTAATTTGATGCCAAGGAATGAATAATGAATTCAGTGATTACCCCCTTCACAGCTAATATCCAGAAGTGCATTGCAGGGAAATTTATGATTAGGTATAATGTATAATTATTATGAAAAGTGGCGAAAACCTGTTAGAAGAATAGACAAAAACAAAAAAAAACACTTTATAGGTTTGGCGTTTGACCTCAATCCCACCTAATGTTAAAGTGACTGTCTGGCCCAAGGTGTAGGAGTGTCTCGTATTTATATCAGAACAGTTTGAATATACAGGTATCTACAAGTTACAGTTTAGAACTGTCATTTGTAAACTGATAAAGCTGTTACTAAAAACTACACGCTACTAAAACACGTACTTGTTCTATATACTGGTGTGTGATACAATAGTAAAGAGTTTTAATTTCAAACACGCTCCTCTATATTCAAACTTAAAAATTTTAGCTTTGTTCGAAAGTGATATAAACAAATATGACTTGGAACAAGCTTTTTACTCTTTTTAATTCTGTTAATGGAAAGAGATAGCATCATGTAACAGGTGTTTTTTTATTTTACCTGTTTATAGCTCACTCCTCCTAAGATGGTAGTGACACGGTACGCCTAGAGGGAGACTAGCTATCGAGCGCAACTGCAGCAATACAGAAAACCATACTATAGTTCCATCATGACGTTTTCCTTTATCGATTGACTGTTGATACCACTTAAAAATATCTTGGTTGATACCAGAATAATTTATCTATACGATTAATAAAATTGAAGTGTCTGTTAGTAATGACAAAATAACAGCTTTTTACTAAAAGCATATGAAAGTATATACGATACCTATATCAAAACACCCATTTTTAAAATTTTTGTCAGTCTGTCTGTGTGTTTGTTCCGGGTAATCTTCGAAACGGTAGGACCGCATTTGACGGGACTTTCACTGGTAGACAGCTAAATTTATAGGGAATAACTTAGGCTACTTTTATTTTACAAACAAAATTAGGGTTCCGCACTAATAAAAAAAACTGGTCATGGCGAATCAATATGGGTGCTTAAATGGCTTACGCTGAGTAAACCATAAGAGATATAGCAAATTAATGTAGGTACTAAACAATTGTAGACATTAAAAAGACCTACAAAAAAGTCTGGTAGAGTATACGTGTCTATCTTCTATGGAAAACCCACAATAAGGATTTTTGTCTTTAAAATAGCCGGGAGAGGGGGAGCAAGATTCGCGCGGGCATTCTGTAGTCCCAAGTGAGCGAAGCCACGGGCACAGCAAGTTGTTAATAAAATGTTTTATGTTAAGAGTATATATTGCTATATTAACAATAGTAGATGAGAAATATTCCTTAAAAGAAGTAAGCGTATTATAAATAAATAGCGCAACGTTTCTATTGAGGAGTAGGTATGAACTTAAATCACTTGACCGATTCACACTGTCGTGTTATCGCACCATCGGCGAGCACTTTGTTGTTTTACGATAACACTTGGTTTTAACGACAAAACAACGAGTTTGTTAAATTGATGCTAAAATATTAAAGGTTGAAATTTGTTCCTGTAAGAAACAGATGGCAACGTTAATGTAGCGGTGGTTTTGATATTAGAGAAATTTTAAATAATTACTTATTTTTAAATTTTTAGAATTAAAGAGTAAATTTAAATTCTTTGAAAAGATGTGATTGATATATACAGAACAAAATAGTAGACTAACTAATCTAACAAAAGTACACATTTCATAGAATTGTTAAAAATAATATTTCATAACACTGTCTTATGAAAGCTTTAAAAAAAATTTCGTAGTACAATTTTAATTAATTTGAAAATTTGCACTTTCATGACAAAATCTAAATAGTAAATAAACTAACAAGCTAAGTAAGTCTAAGTAAGTTAGCTAACAAAACAACTTTCAGAAGATTCTCAATAATAATAATATTCCAACCTTAAAACACTGTGATAAACAAATGTTCCTAGAAACATGTTAACATTTTTGTTTATTAAACTAAACACTTTTATGACGGATAAATACAATTCTACACAACAAAAACAATCCCTTTAGCACTAACGAGTTTGTCATAACTGTCGGTGGGATAAAACAAGTTCTATACGGGGGGTTGCACGCGAAACAATAAATTCACTTGATAATAAAGCTGACAGAGTCGACGTTGCCGCTGAGAGATGACAGCTGGGCCCGACTGCAGCGTATTACCTGCCTCGATAAACGAGACCAGCTTGTTCATTTGACGTGCGAAAATACGATAACAACTCACAGCAACTTAGCGTAGTGCATTGACAATATTAAGGTAAATAACAAATACATACTTCCCGTACATGCCTACGGCTTGCCAGATTGTTTGACGTTCATGGTCACTGCTTCACTCCTTAGAGCCGTATCGTGAAGTTACATAGCCAATAGCCTTCCTCAATAAATAGGCTATAAAATGTTAAAATATTTTTTCAAATCAGACTGGTAATTCCAGAGACAACCGCTTTCAAACAAACAAAAATCATCTCTTGAGTTTTAGTATGGAATATTAATACAGATGTTCTACGTTGATTATAATGTCAGCTGATGTCAAGAGGCTTTATGAAAGTGATCCATGAAGCACTGATGGTTTGGTGGTAGCATGCCCGGACTTCGCGTTGATCGATGTAGGTTCTAATCGTACAATCAGCCTGAGCTTTCGGTTATGGAAAACATCGCGATGAAACCATAGCATGTTGGTTGGGAAATTTGTAATGCCCATATAGCTTGCTACCATCCCCACGTTCAAAATCTGTTGTCAGGTTACAGTAGGAGCGTTCCGGCAGCTGTACTTGAGAGCCTCAATATCTCTAGATTTAGCGTGTTTACCCTCTTAGGCCACATCATCACCAACCACCAACTATCACGTATAATTGTAGAGAAATTCTAAAGCTATAAATTGTATGTACCAATTTAAAAAAAAAAAACAATTTGTTATTTAAATTATTATAGATAATAAGTAGGCAATATTAGTCACGGAAGTTATACCTAAATAAAAGAAGAAAAAAAAACAGTAGCAGTCCGTAATCTACATTAATAAATCTGTTATTTCATTAATACTCAATTTCTTTTCAAATTTCATAGTAGACATCTAATAAACAAGGACACTATTAACAAATATGAAATTTTTTTTAAATTGCGTTACTGTTTGTATTTCTGGAGTTAACTGAAAAATGTCATGACAGGTTTCTATGAAATTTTATACACAGTAAGTATATATTATTCCCCAATTAATAGGTAGTAAATACTATAAGAATAATTGTTAATAACATGAGTGAAAAAAAAAAAAACGAAACGAACGAGTAAATAATTGCGAGGCACTGTTAGTTAATAAATAAATATAGGAATATGATTTAAAAAAAATTAGAATAAGAATTGGGCAACGAACATGTGACATTAGCGAAATAATAAATCAAGCTTTATAGAGCGGACAGCATCGAGAGCCTTTCGCACCAGTTGACAGTGGTTGACAGTGTTAATACCAGCAGCGAGTTCATAAAGCGCGCTAGCAACTGTTAATGTTAATGCTCATGATAGTGGAAATGTTAATGCTCGTTGAAAAGTAATACACAGATGATACAATAAACTGCGCGCAGTTGTTTACAAAACTGCAGCTTCATCCAACGTTAAAGCTAGCAGAATCCATGCAATCACAAGGGATATGTAGCAGTCTATACGACAAGGCAATACCAGGAAGCTAAACTAAAAGTTTTTCGGCTACTTATAAATCCTAAAAGTAACAATGCTAAATTATATTATATAAATAATAATTATATGGGGACACAATTTCACACACGGCCATTTAATTCCAAACTAAGCAAAGCAAAGCAACTGACACTTATGCTCATCACACAAAGTCAGTCATGGGCAGGGATCGAACCCGCGACCTCTCGGCTCAAAAGCAGCGTTTACTACCACTGCGCTACGAGGCCTATCTTGTATATACTTGTGAATTAAATTTATTAATAAAGAGTTGAACCGTCTACAGTGAAAATGAAAGCATACTTTGCTTATTTTTAGAAAAATTTAAAAGTGATCTTCAATATCAAATACATTGCCACATCACGAAGTATATACATCACAACATGTTCACATTCTCATAATTGATTGAAAACTATAAAAATATCTTATTTACATATTTATGTAAACTGAATCTATCTGTATTGAATTTATAATTAAATCCAATTGAAGTAATTTTAATATGTTGAAAAGTCCTTCATAGTACTTCGCTTTTGCGTGTCGCGTTTCGGGGTCAATCTGTGCATATTTAGTTAAATTAATGCAGACCGGCATGAGCTACGACCGTCGATGGATTACGATCTCTCGGCAGTGAATACAAATTCCAAATATTCATAAGTAGCTAGTAGCTACCTTCCATGTATTTTACAAAATTTATGAAACTGTTCAAATACATTTTTAAATAAACTGTTGTAGTTATGAACATTGTTTTTAAAGAGCACTTTACAATAGTGCCAATAAAAAATATTAATTCTAAATAAATACACCATTCTCCAAAAAATTATATCGAGACACTGTTTCATTTAAACGATCATTAAAGCTCTAGCCTCTGGTCAAACAGCTTGCTAGACGGTGACGGGACGCCGCGCCAGTGCCGCGGCGTGACGTGAGTAGTTGTAACTTGTAATGTATTAGTCACACAGAGCCGTTGCGTCGACGCGCTCGGCGCACAACTATCCGTCGCGCAGTGTTGCCAATTACACCGTAATTACGGTAAAAACACCTTAATCAGTATAAATCTACCACGTACCTTAAGATTATAATGACGGTTGCAAAAACACCGTAATAATATACGAATCCGACTCATTGATGATCGTTTTTCATAAAAATCTTGCAAATTATAATAACTATTTTCTCTACGCTACGATATTTTTGTTTTATTCTACTGACAACACTAAACATAAGTCAATATAGTTCTCAGGCATTCCCTCAATAGAACGATATAAACTTGGAGAAATTACGCAAACGAATTCAGTAGGTGTAGTTCGATTTGAATTTAGATGAATATGTACTTATAACTGTTTAATTTAGTTAGTTTGTATCTAGGATCTTATTTGACAGCGCCAAATCTAGCGCTTTTATCGTATATTCGACGAGTTTGTTCTGTTTACATATCGATTATCGATAGACCGGTTCTTGGCGTGGTGACGCTTAAATCCCAATGTTGGCGTGGCGACGCTTTGGCTCCAACTTTGGGGACATTAGTGGCGTGGAGCCGAGTTTTTTAAAATAGACAAACTTGATAATTTCAAACTTTCATGTTAAACATGGATAGATTCAAAGCGGTTGGTAGAGATCGCAACAATAAAATCCTTCACAGTAACTTTCTCTTTATTTGTCGTGTTTCGGGGTCACCCATTAAATATTTTCTTTTTTTTTACATCTGCCGGCCGTCACGTGACGACAAACTTCTTTTACTTAAAAAAATTTGAATATTTTATTTTTCACTATGCCATATTTATTTATTTTCATAAATTAACCTTTAAAGCTTATTATCTTTACAAAATAATTTCGATTTTTCACATCTGCCAGGCGTCCCGCGACGGCTCATTTTGAATCGAAACTTCTTTGGGTACCCACGATTACGAAACGTTTTCGTAACGGGACGTTATGTTATGTTAACTTTATATATGTATCTACATTCATGTATACGTAATTAAGAGATATTCGTTAACATGGTTTTTGTCCTAAAATTTTGTTTAAAAATAACAAGGCAATTTTACCGTATTTTAAATATATATTACAACATATTTGCGAAAAATCTAACGTATTTTTTGATGAATTCTACAATCATATAGATTTCAGAGTTGGCAACACTGCCGTCGCGTCACGTCGCCGTTGCGCCCGGCGCGCGGCCTAAATACAACAAAAGCGCGACGCCAAGCAGCGGGGCGTGGACGCGACTCTGAACTCTGAACGTTGTAATCTATGATTTGATTATTGTGCTAGTCACACAGACTTCGGGACGGGAGAAAGTCGCGCCCGGCGCGACGCGACGCCAGCGTTTTATTTAATCTCAAAAATGGACGTGGAAAAACTTATTGAAAGTGTTCGAGGCCACATATTTTTGTATGACTTGGGCCACCAGCATTATAAAAATGCTAGCCTCAAATCTGCGATTTGGGAATCTATAGGAAGAGACCTGAATGAAACTGGTAAGTAATAACATTTCTCGAACTTAAAATGCGGCGTTGGGAGATCGCTGACTTGTAGATCTTATTGAAGTGAGCGCTCTTGATATTATGTCGGTGTTTCATTGGACTCAAAAGAAAAAGACTCTTCCTTCACTTTTATGTAGACAGCAGTATGCAGTATGCAACATGTATAGCAGTATCAGCGTCAATTTCTATAGGTCAATGAAAGATAAGATATTTTTGTGCCAAAATACCAAAGCTGTTTTCAACCACTCGTAAGGCTCGACAAAGTTGTTAGTTACAACTTTGGTTACAACCTTTTCTTTCTGTTGTTGTGTATAACCACTGCACTAGGAAAAGGCCCCATTAAATATTCTTTCAAAGCAAAACCTTCTTCTCCAATTAACATGTGAGGTGTAGTGACTTCATTGCCCGGAAGAGGTTTTGGAGGTATACCATTTCCATTTCTTTATTTTCTCGATGACAGCTCCTGTGAAAACTTGAACGAGCATCTTTTTTACATGATGTATGCATTATTTTATAAAAATATGACGTTTACACACGTACAAGGTTATACCAGAGTCGGAGAAACTGATAGGGATGGAGCTATATCGATAAACGTAACACGATAACAGACCCGATATTTTTTTACAAAATGTAAGAAACTAAACTACTGCCGGATACTTTTGTACAAATTTATTAACTAATATTATATTTCATTGCAAGATGATACACGTATTAATTCTTGATTTATAATGCCAAATTCTTCAAAATTTTCGAAGCTGCTGTAAAATAAGTAGGTATAGGTAGGTACTCGACAATGAAACGAAATAATTATAACGACAGGTAATCTTTATTTATTTATTTTAATCAAAATCTGATGAATCGTCACTGTCGTAAATATATGCCATCGATATCATTACTTATTTGGTCACACTACAACTATCAAATTAGAACTGTCATCGAGAAAATAAAGAAATGGAAATAGTATAGCAATGATTTACCATTTAGGTATACTTGATAAAAGATAGAATTTTCAAAGATTCCGCTATCACTCAATCGGCCATAGTTTTCAATGTAAACAATAATTAATTTATAAAATGAATCTACAATTGCAAGTAAAACGACAGAAAAAAAAATGGTTTATAGCAAAAATAATTTGATCGGCTATTAGGAGGACATTTAATAGCAATAATATGTTTTCCGTGAATACTTCCACCCACACTATTTTGGAAGATCCATATTTCTCTGTAACCAACTTCTGACTACCTCCATATCGCCTCTGTTTTTCCAGGTAATCTCCGAAACGGTTTGACCGAGAACTGTCACTGGCAGATACCTGATATTATGAGTAACTTAGAGGGTCTTAGAGTTATTTTGGAAAAATAATTAGGGTTCCGCGCAAATAAATAAAAACTGGTCTTGGTGAATCAATTCGAGCGCTTAAATGGCTTACGCTGAGTAAACCAAGATTACTTATATATAAAATTAATGTACTACATAATTGTAGATATTAAAAAAACCTTCAAATAAAGTCAGCCAGAGCATATCTGCTAAGGATCACCCACAATAACAATTGAAATAACTGGTAGCGGGGGTAGGACGATTCACGCGAGTACCCGATAGATGGCATTCTGTAGTTACCTCGAGCGCAGGCATCTTGTATTGTTTATGCATAAACCTTACTTATTTAATATAATAATATTTTTAACGTACCACAGGTGAAGCCGCGCGGAATAAATGGAAGACTGTAAGAGATGGCTACACCAAATATAAAAAACAGCTTAAAAATTCAACAGGCTCTTGCAGAAAAAATGTCAATTATACATGGGCATCACAACTTGCATTTTTAGACAACTTTAATGTACCACGATCATCTTATTCAAACGCTTCATTAAATGCTATACAGCCTTCTCCACATACACAAACACCTGCACTAAACTCTGACAATTCACAAGATATTACATCGCATTCTAATCCATCACCAATAACATCAGTATCGTCATCGTCACAGGTTCTACCATCATCACAAGTCCTGTGTCCAGAATCGCCGGGTAATATATCTACAGCGTCAACATCAAGAATTTCATATCGCAAAAACAAACGATTATCAGAGGATATAAAAGATGTCGATGACGTTGGGAGAGTATTAAAATTTTTAAATGCAAAAAAGAGAAAACAATATGATGTCATCGACAATTTGTTTCTCAGTTACGCTGACACTTTCAAGAAATTTCCTCCACGGGAACAAGCCATTGTCAAACTGGAATTAGCTAAATTGTTTTCGAATACCGAATTACAGTTGCTCAATAATAATTCTAACGATTCACATTTTAATTATACTTCGGCCATATCACCTGTGCCCATAACTATAAGTTCAGTTGAAAACCGTATATTGTATTCACCAAATCCCCAACCGATACATCTCTCTGGTGACAATAAAAACAATATGGCAGTAGACCATTCTGGGCAAATATTTGAAGAGCAACAATGCAATATAATACAAGAAAATTTACCGCAACTCGATGATTATGATATAAAACCTGCGCCATGCTCGTATCACATAGCTGTCGCACCCAGCGTTAATACAACAGAAGCGTCACAGGACGGGGCGCGGACACAGCGCTAAATGTTGTATTCTATATAACGTGTTCATCATAATAGTCAAACAGACAGTGGGACAGAAAAGCGAGAAAGCTGATTGTAAGTGTTCGAGGCCACATATTTTTGTATGACTTGAGCAACCACCATTATAAAAATGCTGATCAAAATGGAAATCTTAATTTCCGACATGCTAGCGATGTTTTAAAGTAGGTAGGTATAGAACCTATGTTCATGAGATTCCAGTTCCAGTTCCCGACAGGTGAGCGCATAACAACATCGCCTCCCTATCGCGTTGATATCACACCAAATGCAAATGTTACCATAAATTCACTAAATATATCCAAGATAATACTAAAATACGTAAGATAATGGCACACGAAGCGTTAGTAGCTTTTTAGGAGGTAAATAATTGGGAGTTTAGCATTACGTGTTACACTCGAGAATGAGATGTGATCAAATAAAGCGCACACGCGGTAATGTCTGTTGTAATGTTCCATAATATACAATTCTATTGGATTGTTCTAAAGGAGGTAAATAATTTGATATTCTATTTCGTCCGAACAAAATATTTAGTAACTTTGAATAATCACATTATAATATTCCTGATTTAATAAGTTAATCAACGTAAAGCTAAGAATTAGGTTTAAGGAATTTAATACAATCTTATGAGCAATTGTTAAATATTTCTGATTTTCTCATACAGAGCAGATTGTAGCTTGTCATAAAATTGAAGCAGATTAGCATTTATGTTAGGCTATTAATTTTGTATTTACCAACCTAAATACAATAAAATGTATGTAAATAAAATTATTTACTTTCAGTTGTGTGGTAGAACACGGCTGGTTTGAGATCACCATAAACCAGGTGGTAAGACTCGCCATGTTACCATGCTTAGATGTGTCGCGTTTCGAGATAAAACTGTGTAGATATATCCAGTATTCAAGCGGATACATATCTGTACCTACCTGGGTCGCGACCTGCCGACCGCCGTACACATTCCTTTTATTTTGTTATTTCGAGATCAGCCAATGTATATTCTAATTAAGCTTGTTTGTAGGCCGGCAATGATAACGGTGACCAGCGATAGATATCTAATCTCTCGGTGGTCGTCGTTGTTTTTTGGATTATTTAAAAAATTTAAAGCAATAGCTAAAGGTGTTTGTTAATCTCAATTAAATTGTTAATCTCAATTCTAATACAAAATTGTGTTTATTGTAAATACCCTTCAACTGCCCATTTACTACAAAACAATCTATTCGGGTATACTGTAATAGGGACAAATATAAACGTGTGTAATTCCACACGCAGTTGAAGTGGAACCTTCAGAAAATCCTAAATCAGTCGGACTAGAACTATCGACTACTTAAACTGTACATACAACAGTGCGTATAAGACTGGTCGTTACACCGCTAGGCCAATGCGACGACGTCATAGTCGTGAAAACCAGGATTCTCATTTTCGCGCAGGCTAAATCTTATAGGTGTATGTGTTTTAGTGCCGCTATTTCGTGTCATCCAGTTGCGAAACTCATAGGTGGTAAAGAATTTTTCACTTCAAAAAGATTCGTGTATAATGTAATCAAGTCTAAATTTCTCAATTCAGCAAGCCATGCCCACACCAGGAATGCCCTATTATTGCGCAATAACAGATTTAGTGCAAGGTCTCGGAAAGAAATTACACTATTACCTTGATATGGGTAATAAATCACTCAAAGGACGAAGATCCCAAAAAATGACCCTTCTAATGCGTCTCAAGGGAGAGTTAAAATTTATAAGGATCTCAGACTAGCGATCGGAAAACGCTTTATTACATCCCCAGGATTACTTTTATATTATTTAATAAAACTTGCTTCGATATATATTGCAGTAGGCAAATTATTTTTCTCTTAAGTAAACAAATCTATACTATATAATAATAATATAACAAAGTGGAAGTGTATTTTTTGGTTGTTTATTTAAGCCCGCTAATCTGTGGAACTACCACCAGTCGGATTAAAAAACATTTTTGTATATGATAACCAGATTCAAGAGGGATGGTTTATGCTAACATTAGGCTACAGCTCTCAGTTAGCCTTAAATATTGATTTTTGTTAAGTGAGTCGGATGTGTAAGTGTTCCCGAACTGCTGTATCCGCGTGCGCTGGCGGAATCTATACAATTAATAAAACTGAAGTGTCTGTTTGTAATGTCAAAATAACAGTTTTTTACTAAATGCATATGAAAGTGTATACGATACCGATAACAAAAATCTCATTTTTAGAATTGTTGTTTGTCTGTCTGTCTGTTTGTTCCGTGTAATCTCCGAAACGGTTCGACTGATTTTGACGGGATTTTCACTGGTAGATAACTGAATTCATAGGGAGTAACTTAGGCTACTTTAATTTTAGAAAAATAATTAGGGTTCCGCACAAATAAAAAAACTGGTCATGGTGAATCAATTCGGACGCTTAAATGGCCTATGCTGAGTAAACCATACGAGATTTAGCCAATTAATGTACTACATAATTATAGGAATTAAAAAGACCTACAAAAAAGTCCCGGAGAGTATACATTTATTTTCTAAGGAACACCCACAATAAGCATTATTGTCTTTAAAATAGCCGGGTGCGAAGGAGCAAGATTCGCGCAGGCATTCTGTAGTCCACGTGAGCGAAACCACGGGCACAGCTAGTGGTTGTAAATACAATGTTCTACAATAATATTGGTCCTTAGTATATCTAAAAAAAAGTCCGCGATAGCATATATGCTTATTTCTACATAAGGTATTTTTTGTGACAAAAATTTGTTGAATAGTAAAAAAGTAATTCATGAGCATTATTTTTAGGAATGCCATATTAATCCTCACGAACAAAAGTTACTTCATCATAAAGACAATTTTGTTAAGTTAAAATATGCTCCTTATGGAATGTCACTTGGACACATAGTTCAAGAGATACGAGGGCGGCACTGAAAATTTCGGGAATCAAGGAAGTGACACAACATTATTATTTAAAAATGTATTTATTGCTTCTCGAAGTATTCTCCGCGAAATTTGACACATTTTTCCATACGATGGAACCAATCATTGAATCAACCATTCCATTCGGAAGTTGGGGTTTCCAAAATGGCCGTTTTGTAGGCGTCCACAGCTTCTACAGGTGATGAAAATCTCTGTCCACGCAATTTATTCTTTATTTTAGGGAAAGTATAGAAATCATTAGGGCTTAGGTCGGGGCTTGTACGGCGGATGGTCTAATAATTCTATGTTTTCTTGCTCTAAAAACTCTTTTGTTCTGTGCGCGGTGTGAGAACTCGCATTGTCGTGATGGAGGATGATACGGCGGTTGCCGTTCTCTTTACGGAGTTCAGAAACGACCTGTGGCAAACAAATGCTAGCATACCATTCTGCATTAACCGTTCTTTGTCCTTCAAGAGGAATAGTCGTAACATGGCCGGTTTTGGAGACAAACGTGGCCACCATTTTTTTTGCAACACTCTCATTTTTGAACACCCAAACTCGTGACTGGTTTTTTGTTTCGGGTTCATACGCGTATATCCAGGATTCGTCACCTGATACGATGTTGTATACAGCATTTGAGGATCCTGCGTGGAATCTTTCGAGAGTTCTGACGCACCAAGTAACGCGAGCCGCTTTTTGCTCTTCACAGAGCGAATGCGGTATCCATCGGGAAAACAACTTTTTTACACCTAATTGTTCATGCAAGATTATTTGTATTTGACTCATGCCAATGTCTAAAGTTGCCTGAATTTCGCGGTATGTCACATGTCGATCTTCCTCAATCACCTTACGCACAGCATCAACGTTTTCTTGGGTGACTGCAATTTTTGGACGACCTTGACGAGGATCATCACTGAGCTTGACATGTCCAAGTTGAAATTCAGCAAACCAGCGATAAATTGTGGTTTTGGATGGGGCTTCATCACCAAATGCAGAAATCATCCGCTCAACACACTGTTTTTGTGTTAAACCACTTCGAAAGTCATAATAAATCATCGCTCTTGAATTTTCTCGAGTCAATTCCATTTTCTCAACGACTACATAAGTTTGACAAAACCTTATGACAAGACCGAGAATCTTTGTAAATTAATTGTATTCGATTTTTAAAACGAAGGAGTTTTCAATTAAAAAGATTTTAATATGACAGGAACAGTGGAAATATTCCATTCCCGATATTTTAGTGCAGCCTATGTAATTGAAAATTAATATAATTTTTTAATTGCGGGAAGTGAAAATACCGGTGCGTTGACGGCGCGGCGCGGTGTTTGTCGGATAAAATTAACACGGGTGAAACCTTTGAAGAAAGCTAGTTATACATACAGCTGAATAATCGAACTGTGAATGCTTGGTGTTGGGACACTACAATTGTGTCAGAGTGGATTGCACTACGTTACAGCAGGTACATCCCCTATAGTAGCACGTTTAGAGCGGCCACATACAGTCGGAATTCCGTTTCGGAATTTCGATTCGAAATAACGAATCGGGATTTCGTACATATTTCACAAACATACGTTTATTTCCGTTCGCAATAACATGGCTCAGTTGAGAGACGACGACTTCTAACGGAATTTCGAATCGGAGAAAACTACGAACGGATAACTACCGTATATTTGTGATGGATCCATAGTTTCTATTGATTTACTCCGTTCGAAATCCCGATTCGATATTTCGAAACGGAATTCCGACTGTATGTGGCCGCTCTTAGGCATGCCGCATTCCGGGATCAGCGACTATACTTATATCCAGTTTAGGCGACTGGGTCGCAACCACCAAACACACCCAGTGATACCAGTCACATTGGCTCTCTTTTGATTTACCTTGTTTAGCGATCAGACAGTGTATATCCAGCAGGGGGGATTTGGAGGCCGGCATGACAGCGGCGAGCGACGAAGGATTACCGTTTGTTGTTGTTTTTGGGTTAAAGTTTACTATTACTTTGATATGTTACTATATATAAAAAACAACGGTATTTGAACCAAGTTATGATATAAGGAACTGTATGATGATTGTTAATGATGAATATTTGGAACAAATGAATTATATCGGATATCTCAGTAAGTGCGAAATGGATGTAAAAAGGCGAATTACTACTGGTAAAAAAGTAAATTATGCATTGGGTACCATTTTAGGGAATACAAAATAACGAAAACAATAAATCAAAATCTATGCACCAAATAATTTAAATTTAAAATTCATTGAATAGTACGTAGGATATTAAATGACATCTAATGATTTTCAGATGTTTTTTTTAATGGTATGAGTGACTTTTTTATTAACATGATATATAAACCATTATTTGCACTGAAATAAGGGTGCTGTTTTTTGGGTATAATTTAGCTTTCATTTAATTCTAAGGGATCTTTTAAAATGAGAAAATTGGAAATAAACATTTATTATTGTGAATTGAGCCATTGACGTTTCCGTTAATGTCCAAAATTGGTACTCGTAAAATGGTCCACATGTGTAAGATTATTAAGGCTAACTAAAGTCCGAAACTAGCGGTAGGTATCATATTCATACTATATTATTTGATGTGGACTGTAGAGTGCTTATGCTAAAACTTTTCGCAAAAGTTCAGTGATAGTTTAGAACACATATTTATAGATATTATACAGTAAATCTTCAAGGATGCTAACTAGAAGTAAATATAAATCTAAATTCGCAATTCCCACGATAACTATTTTGATGAGAAAAATACATTTCTAAATGAAATGATATAACGAAAATCCAAAAAACACTGTGTTCATATAGAAAAATAAAACTAAATTAACTCACTGCTAATAAAAGAAGTCACTGAACATTGCCTAGAGATTTATAGATGTGTTTGTTAAAGTACACAATGAAAAGATTTGTTGTGTTTATGTATACGTAATGCTAGATAGGAAAACGTAAATAACATGAAGGAAACGTTGTTTTCGAGTGGTGCGAAACGTCGATGCGGTGGACCTTTGGTAGGGTAATGCAAAAAGGTCTGAACTATTTATAGTAAACGATAAATTTATTCAAAGATAGAGAAAACGGTAAGCAGAAACAAAGATTCTAACAATTGAGTGAAATGGTGTGGACAAAAAAAAATAAAACAAAAAGTGCGATCACAAAGGCACAGATAATTTCTTTTTGCCTTAAATAATATGGAGGGCAGAGACCAGGAGAACCATCTCGATGTATTAAAAGTTCTCATTCCACAAACTTGTCTCATTATTGTTCAATTTTTGAAGTGATAACTTCTTATGGGAGGGTAAACCGCTTCGTAACGTAACGCATTACGGCGCCATTAATAGTATAGTTTCAGCTAACCCAAACTACACGCTCGTAACCTAGCGGTCGTAAGCGTGACTGCTATGGCCGAAGTCCAAGGTTCGAATCCTCGCCGGCTTCCTTTTCTCTCTTTCGTTTGGTCATTTTTTCTTCTTCTTGATTAGTTTATTTAGTTTAGTTTATTTATTAGTTTATTACTTCTGTTGAGCGTCCCGAGACGCACGATTATTTTTTTTAAGTTTTGCAGCAGTAAAAATGATAAAATCACGAAATAGTATCATTCCCTCCTGCTACGCTAGAGCCATTTTGGTTGGTTTTTGAATTGTAATTTACAGCTTTTAGCTTACAGATGGACACTTCTTACTTCTTATAGATTATCTTTTCTCTACTCACCATCTTATATAGTATATAAAAATCTCGTGTCACGATGTATGTTCGAGATAAACTCCGAAACGACTAAATGATTATGATCAAATTTCGTAACTTATTTGTAATTTGGTTCAACTTAAAAAATAGGATAGTTTTTATCTTAATTATTGACAAATTACGGGATGTAAGTAACTACTGCGTAGTAACAAACGCGTGCGGAGCCGCGGGCACACCGCTAGTGGTATATAAGAAGCTTCACTTCAATTAAAAAAAATGTTTAGACATCTATCTACACAAGCTTGCAACCTCTTTTCATCCATTACCATATCCATACATAATAAAACTTACTATTTATAAAACTGTAAATACCAAACAATAAAACGTAAAACAAAAACACAAATACTCATAAAACATTGCACTTATTTACAGTAATTATAGAGGAAGAAAAACTCATCCTGGCAATTGAGAGAGTACCTACTGAGACTAAATATTATACGTAGCATAAAGTTTTAAATAGCCAATTTCGTTAATAGCATTGTATGTGGGTAAGTCTCATGCGACAGGTTATGTTATGATCCTATTCAGAGCATGAAAATGAAATAATTTCTGCATATACATTAACTGTGAGAATTTATTTCCTTGCTTGGCACTGGAATTTGGATGTTTTAAAAATAAATAACAAAATATATATTTAGGATAAAGCGTGAACAAAAAAATATGATTATCTGATTTTAAATTTCTCCGGATAGCAAGCAAGCAACCTTTAGATGTTTGAAACAGAAATCATGTACATTAGCGCATTGTCATATTATTTTAGTACTAAAAGTTATTGTTAAATGAGTAACATTGGAAAGTAACCGAGAATTACTATTGAAAATAATTCCGTAATTGGTCACCTCGATCTAAATCGAATAACGTAGAAGATTATCTAAAGTTTTACAGAAAAGCGCCAAAGAGGAGTTGAATTTCATCTACAAAGAGCTGGAGAGATAATTTAAGTATAAAATAACAAGACTATAGTCGTGTAACTTGCAAATACTATACCGGTATTACTAAGAATACTGGGCCACTTCAACTACGTAAAAGCTGAGTTCAAACTAATTTCCTCTTCTCTTTTTATGATAGAGCAAAATGTGGTGGTGGGCTCACAACCACAGATTTACAGTTGATTCAATTCTGTATGAACAAAGAAGTTCGAAATATATCATCTTCACTATATCGTGAAACCGTGGAACTGTCTCTGAGCCAGTATATTCCTTCCTTCCCATGATATCGGGTACTGCAAACGTAGCGTCGCAGACAGTGACAATTAGAGATGGATAGTCAATCTCTTGGGAGATTGATTGTGTTTTTCGATTGTACTGGGTTACTGCCAGGAAGAGCGCCGATACTTTAGTGTGATACTAAAAAAAAGTGTTAAACTAATGTGATGAAAATTGCAAAACCTAAGATTAGTTGTAACATTTTAAATCGGAGAAAAACCAGACATTTTATCTCAAAACCACTGCGTAACCAATTATCGGAAACAAAACCACGCCTTTAACAAGGCAAAGAGATAAATTTATCTGAGGTGATCGTTTCTACTTCGATGTGAGATAAGCGGTTGCCGCACCTTTTTATCGGATTAACAATACAAGGGTGAAGTTCTATACTGTCGAGTTTGCAGTTTAGCAGAAGACGTATATATTTATAATGAAATGTGTAAGGAGTTTCAAAGGCAAAAAATATTTAAGAATAATTATAATGGTAGTACAGTTGTACCTACATATTATATAGGCTTGTCGAATATCGGAAAACTGTTAAATTAATTATTTGTCATTATTCTTTGTTATTATTTCATATTGTTTTTTTTCTAGTTTTTTATTAGCTATTTAAGCATGATTTTTTTAAAAGTTAGAGTGGTATTATTTATTTGTAAAAAGCCTTCACAAAAATAAAATTTAAAAAAATGATCAATCCAACTAATTATTTCTTTCTGATAATGCTCCAATTTTCGTAAATATCCATTAATTGCAAATTGAACATTTTACTTCTTAATCATCGTTCCATTATCACTTGTGTACCGTTAAAATATTAAATATAGATAAAATCTGAGTGAATCCACATGAAAACGAACATTTGTGTTAAATTTAAGTGTTATATTAAAGATGAAAACGGTTATTAACGTTTCAACTCGGCTCGAGTTACAAAAGTTTTATTGTTTCCTTTGAACATGTCTTTGGAAGTATCATAACATGAAGTTTCTACGTAGAATTCACAACAACATTCTTGTCATTAGCTTGTAAAAACATATATTATAAATTCTTTAACCGATTCTATTCAGTTTCGAAATTTTATTGTAATTTCAAAAACAAGAGTTTGAAAGGCTTTAAATTATAAATTCCTATCTTCGTACTAACACTCAATGGCGTAGCTAGCATAGGTGGCACCCGGGGTGGATTTTATAGGTGTCACCCCAAAACTCAATCGAAAGTGTTAAAATAAAAAAAGTAATAATCATTTACGTTTTATTAAAATACGAGTACCTATTACAAATATTTGAATATTATGTGAAACAAATTACTTTGTTCAAAATTAAAATTTCTTCCTTCTAACTTTGACACTAGCGAACTCCGAAATCACGTCTTCAAATTTTATATTTTGTGTTGCTTCATTTTCTATCGTTAAAATACCAAGATTGTTTAATCTGGTTTCAGTCATTGTAGACCGCAAGTAATTTTTAATTAATTTTAATTTGCTGAAACTTCTCTCACATGAAGCAACTGATGCACATATTGTTATTAGTAACTTTAGTGCGACCGTTAGATTCGGAAGAGATTCTGTAAAATCCCATTCCACAATAAATTTCAAAAAGTCCAGTGTCACCTAATTAGAGACAGTAATATTAGCCGCTTTTAAATGTCTTCTCAATCTTGGTATTTCTAAAAGGAGTTCTGTTTCTGATACTTCATCGTAAAGGTTAGTAAATTTTGATATAGCAAATTTTAACTGTTCAGTGTTTGCCGAAAGCAAGGTCTTTGACTGCACAATCTCAAACAATGAAGCTACGTCTTTAATGGACTTTACTCTTGTTTCGAGTTCAATATTGAATCTGTCAAGACATTCTAACATGTCCTTTTGAAGTTCCGCTCTAAGTGTAAGTCCAGCATCGGTGGACGATGCTAACACACCGGGCATGCGTTTCTTGCGACAAATTCGTCGTTCCATCGAAATGTTGTATTTTTCCGATTTTTGTACAGCAAAATCTATTGCCTCTTCTGCTAGATGCAACCGTTTCTCTCCAATGAATAGACGAAGTGCTTCTAGTTTTATGATTATTACATCAACACATAAACCTTTACTTTGTAATGCAATCTGAGCATTGTTCACTTCCCTTAGCACATCAATCCAAAAGAAAAGAAAACAAAGAAATGAGAAATTGCACACAGCAGGCATAAGATTTTGTACAGCACCTCTAGTTTCTAAATTTACGTCTTGGTCACATAGTTCCTCAATTGCAGATATTAACCCATCAAAATTTTCAGCCAATACTTTTACTGCACCATAATGAGCACTCCAGCGCGTTGTCGAAAGTCTTTTAACAGATGCTTTGCTGTGATCGAGGAGCACTTCACAACGGCTTGTGGAAGTTGAAAAAAGTTAAATATTGTTTCCACTGCTCCGAAAAATGTAACACAAGTCACATTTTGTGCGAACGAATGTTGGCCGCATAAATTAATTGAATGATCTATACAACCAATAAAAATTGCTTTATTGTTTTTTCCTTTTATAATAACTTGCACTCCTCCGTGTATCACTCATAACTGCAGCATTATCATAACCTTGAGAAGGACACATCATAATATCTAAGCAATCGTTTTCAAGCTTCTTTAGTATTTCAGCGCTTAAATCAGATGCTTTTTTCCATGTAAAGGAAAGAATCCTAAGAATACTTCTTTGACTTCTACTTTTATATTATTAATTCTTACATAACGAATCACTTCAGACATTTGATCGACATGTGAAACGTCAGGTGTGCTATCAAACATGATTCCAAAATATTTGGCCGATTTAATTTCATTGACAAGCTGACATTTTACATGATTAGCTAAAACATTTATGAACTCATTTTGTATTTCTGGCGATAAATATGTTACTTTAGGTGATTTTTGCTGCTCCAAATATAGGATATGTTCTTTGAGTACTGCATCATACTTTGACAGCAGTTTAACTAGTTCTAAGAAATTACCTTTATTAGACGACCCTTGGGTTTCATCATGTGCTAGGTTTTGTTTAGCCAAAAACAATGTTATATCTAATAATCTAGATAAAATATTTTTCCACTTCTGTTTTTCCGTATTCATTAATTGCAAGGTTGCATCATCTATTGTGGTGTGAGATTTTAAACTCATTTCTAAAGTTTTCCACTTTTCGAAATTTTCTAAATGTTCACATGAAGTTTCATGGTCCAATACTTTAGGATTTAGTTTCCACCACTTCTGAAATCCAGTTGTAAATGTTGTTTGTATGTTACTGACAGCAAATAAACGACAGCAAAAACAGTACAGGTTATTTGATATAGGAGAAAATACCATCCATAATCATAGAATTTTTTCACCTCTAGGCATCTGTTTACAAAACCATTCCTGTGAAAGATGACGAGAATCACCTTTAATCTTTGAACCATGACGAGATACAGTAGGAAACGGTCCTTCTTTGTTCTGGAAATGTTCACTGCCCTTTTTTATTATGTCAATGCGAACATTATCAGGTACCGGTAAACTCCAACGTGAAACATCTCTCAAGTGTTGAACTGACTCTTCGAAGCTAATGCTATCTCCGAAAGTAGCATTAACGGCGTCATTTTAATTTTTTTTTTGATTCCGTCAAGGTCCTGGGTCGCCTTCATTGATTCTGTATTGTCGATGTTGCTATCTGAATGTGAGTCTCCAAAATGTGAATCATAACTTTCGTCAGCAGGAGACTCGGGTACTTTACTTGAACGTTGGCCGCTATCTGCTTTTGTGACATATTTGAAAAGAGAACCGGACATGCTCTGAATTTCATCCACTTTAGCCTTTTTGGGTTTTCTCTGTTGAAACCCGCTTTCTCTTTTCGAAGTATGAATTCCCCGAGGCATATTTCGTTCTGGGTATTCTAAAAAATATTTTTAGTTAGTAAGTGATACGTTGATTTTATAAACTAATTATAACAGTAAATAAACACCTACACGTTACGTAACTAGCTTTGTGAAATATATTTTTATATAAATTAACAACCTGCGTCTGGGTGTAAATATGTATTTAAGTATTATTAGAAAAATACTAGTTAAATACTCCACAGTTGATTGTGATATCCGTGCCACGAGTGCCCGAGCTACTCATCTCGGAGCCAAATCAACGTACGCGAAGTTGTATGATATGATTATGATTACTTTCAATCAAAAATCTAAACTTAATATATTCCATTTTTGTAAACAAATCCCATTGCTATTAGATCGGAAAATAATAAGTAATAGCGTAAAACGTGTAGAAATATAAATAAAATCTTTTTACGCCAGCAAAGCCTTTAAAACCTATTTTAATAAATAAATACCTTTAGTAAATAGTAATACTTGCCCAGGCTAAACAAAAAAATATTAATGCAATCCGTCTAAAATACCTTCTGTAGGTACCTATTTATCATTTAGGATAGCTCAATAATATAGTTTTAAAATACACAGTAATTAAAAGAGAATAAAATAATTGAAGGGTTTTTCAAAATAATCTAAGATGCTGCTATTAGATACTAAATGAATTAAAAATGTAAGTATTACCTGTAATAACAAAAATACTTCACTTACCTTGTTTATTTTCTTCAAGAATCGACTATAAAATGTTGTTTATAATATCTAATAATTAACAAACACTTTGCACTAGACGTTCATACGTTCACGTAAGAGAATATTGAAATGAATGCGGTCGGAAACAAAAGAAATGGCCCAATCCACAATACAAGTGACGAGCGCTATATCGAGGGAATCCCCTGACTAGCGTTGGTTATGCGCGAACGGGGTATTAAATTTTGGGGGAATCTCAGATCGATTGACAGTGTGCACATTGTTTGTTTTCTAAATATCAATTTATTATGCTCGTGGTACGATATCATAGTTACCTAGATAATTTTATTAGTGGCGGTTATACTCTCTGCCATAGATTTACGATTTTTTATATGTAGAAAGAACTACAACTGATGGTCGTAGTAGGGCTCGGGTGTCACATCTAAAAGGGTGACACCCGAGGCGCCCCCCCCCCCTTAGCTACGTCACTGCTCACACTTTTAGTATTATGTTAGACAATTAATTTTATCTATAGGTAGTATAATATCTAGTTGTAGTCTTATAGTCTACCTACACCATAATCTGTATATTGAATGTGAAAGTGCCCGAATGATCTTCGACTACCTGGGTACACCAAAATTGTTAAAAAATACGTCACAGATAGGTAGGTGGTGGCGCGTCATGTTTCAGAATAAGTCAGTGACATCCAGGTATCTTGAGCCATTGCTAGAGATTTTGAATACTTCCATGACAATGAATCCTGTCGAAAGAGTAGTCATATTGCCAAGCCATTATTAAAAAGGGATTCTAGTTAGCCATTCCATGAAAATATTAAATAAGTCGCACAAATCATCAAAGTGAAATATGTACTTTTGCGTCCTGTTAATAAATCGAATAGAAACCAATAACACGCTTTCATTTATTATATTTGTTTCAGGTAAATCCCACATCGAACAGTAATAATCGTAGAACGACGCAATAACACGTTATGACCCGTGACAATGATGCACCCAAAACGTAATTTAGCCCATAGTTCTCCGCAGATGAGCCAGCGCCGGTGCGGGCAATATCAAAAGATTAATGTACAATGGAATGGCTTCTGACATCAGAACCACTGTTTCGCCAGCTATTCATTATGATTTCGCGTTTCACTACCCACCTAAATATGATGTTTTATGCTGTTTGCTATAGTTATTTAAAATTATTTTTGAATCATTTAAAAAGATAGAATGCAATGTTAATGATAACTTTTCAATACAATAAAACGTTCTGTTTTCTTTTGTATGTTAACTAGCAGTGTACCTAGTGAATTCACGTAGTAACTAAAACTGTCACTACAGAAATTTAAATGGTCTTTAAGGAAACCTATAGAAATCTACAAGTTTGTTATTTTTATAGGTTTTTGCGTTTCGTTACAATCTCATCTGATGTTAAGTTTCGGTGTGGGCCAAGACGGTAGCTCTGGGGACTGGCTCTCAAGTGCAGCTGCCGGAAAAAAAAGATATAGGTATTTGGCGACGGATTACTAAACTAGTTTTCCTGCTTCTTAAAATTTCGCCTTGTGTGAATTTTCTACATTCAAATATTGTTTAGTACGAATTTTAATTAATAACAAAGATTTAGTGCTTACTCCAACATGATAACACCTGAAATCGTATAACGAACTTACCCAAGAAAAATATTTAATTACCTAAAGGTACTCCTAACATATTGTAATTAATTAGCACAAGTAATTAAGGGGCCGTGCACGAAATCGACTGATTTCGATCAATTTTGGTGAATTTTGTTCACTTGTTGTGAGAAAGGGAAACGTAATTTAAAGATTTTTTTTGTGATTTTAAAAGTCGGGTTCATAGTCTACCATCTGGGGAAAAGAGATTTTTCAAATAAAATAAGTATTATGGGAAATCACTATTATTCGCAACTTGTTTTCCAAAAATGACGCGAGACTGGCGTTTATAATTAATTGTAAATACGTAATTACTTGTTATTTTGAACATGAAAAAAATATAGTAAACATTCTCTTATAGTCTACTGGCAGGTAATGGAACCACTTTTTTCAAATTTCATACAAAATATAGCAGAAAAAAAAAATGTTGAAATAACTTAATTTTTGCGAAATTTCTAGACAAATAAGTTTTTTTTTCTATATTTTAGAAACACTTTTTCGAAATTTTAAAAATTACACACTAATCTTAAGGTTATCATTAAATAGAATATTTTTTTTTTGCAAAAAAAAACAATAAATTAATTTAGTAAATAAATGCCAAAGTGAGCTATAAAATCGGCCGCGCAATACGGAAGTCGTCGCACCTTTCCTTATACTAGGAAGGAAAGCGGTAAGTATTATAATGATACTTATTTGTTCCTTGTTACTTTTGGTTTACTCCAGCTTTCAGCTAATAAAAGATCTTTTATTTTTTTGTAATATTCAGACTTTCCGAGTCTTGACAATTCGTCCACTGTCTAGGCTTAGCGTAGCTTGTGCGATACAGTGACACCGCATTTGCAATCACTTGATACTATTATAATTAACATCATTACACTGTACCACTACATACGTGCACAACCACACACCTACATATCTTCTGTATGGGTCTTTTTTTGGCTAGTTAGTCTATCCCAAAATTGACTGATTACTAAATACATATATACCTACACATCTTTCTTCCCTCCTCTCAAAGAGAATAGTTAGTTAGATCGCGATGTAGCGTATCTGGCAACAGCCCAACGGCCACTTTGGCACCCTTGAGCTAGTTGTCACGCTTTCGCGGCTGAGTGCCTTAAGCGCTCGGCCCCAAGCCCGGTGAAGCTGTGAAAGCTGTCTGAGGCTTCAGGGTCCATATGGCTAACAGTATAATTGAATCGAAAAAGAAAAACGGCCCACCGTCTATTTCTGTTTGTGCTTAAACACGAAACTTGAAGCTTGAAAACTTACAACCTTTTGACTTCTACACAAACAGCACGCGACATAAACCACTGTTATTTATAATAAATTTCAGGATAGTCTTGATAATAATGGTGCTTTACGAAAAGAAGAAAACAGATCCGCCATTTTGTTTCAATGTTCCGTACCTACAAGGAAAAAATGGAACCCTTATAGGATCACTTTGTTATCCGTCTGTCTGTCAGTGTATCTTAGGTCGGTCCTTTATCTCGAAAACGGGTTGAACTAGAAAGCAGAAATTAATATCGACAAAGACCTCACAATTTTGCAAAAAAGTTAAGTTAAAAGTTAACATAATAACGAGATAAGTAGGTATTTCATACTAAATGTCTCACTTATTGACAGTGTTCAGTCAAAGTCTGCATAAAACGGAACAAAACGTACACGTTTCAAATATGCGCCAATTTGATTGGTGGATTGCAGTGGTCAACCATTTTGGTGCTCCTTTCACCCCCCTACCCCTAACACCGATGCCGACATAAATTTAAGAAAAATCCAAAAACTGTGAATCTGGTGGAATCCAAGTATCCCGACCCTGACCTCTTCAAAACTGGTGAGTAATTGTGATATATCCAACAGACAGATTATAAAATCCTATAGGATATTTCCTATAGAACAACTTCTTATAATTTAACAACACAAAGGAAGGTATTCTGGCATAATTAAACATTTGAAAATATTATATTTTAAATTCTGTCTGCCATTAAATACGAGATTATTACTATGAGAGCGTTTGAAAAATAATAACTTTTCACCTATACACTCGCCGTTGCGCTTCGTGTCGAAGACACTGAAGAATGTAAGTATAATATAAAAATAATATTTATGTAAAACATGTTATATAGAACGGTAGGCACTGAGACCTCAGGGCGCGAGTACTATCCGCTACTTATTATTAAAAAAAAAAAACAGTGTATTCTAACCATATTTTTTATGACTTCTAATCTTTATATCGCTCCCTTGTTAACATCAGTATCTGCTTATAATTGCTTTTATTACAAGCGACAGGTAAAATTTATTTCTATCTCGATAACATCGGTGATCTGCCTTTTCCAGGCTGATATATTCTACCTTGTGACAAAGGTCGGGGTTACCACTCAAGACAGGCCAGAATAACGGAACAATAATTGTATTTTATAGCCGCAGGTTGTTTAACTTTCGGGTACATCACGTTAATAAATTTTACTTATTCTGTCTCCATGAAACATATAAAATAATCATACAATAATGAAGTAAGAGTCCCAATTAATCAGGTTCAGAGATATAAAGAAAATGTACCTAAACAACAGCCTTTTGTCAATTATGTAATTAAGTAAGTAGATGATTAATGTCAATAATAATTTAGAAAATAAATTAATGAACTACAAAAAAATATTAGGTTTTATTGTGACGAAGACAAACATATGATATTATTTCTTAAAACGCTGCATCAGTACCATCTAGGAATAAAATACAAATGCTAAAATCAATAATTGGTTGACTATGCTAACGCTACATTTCAATATAATACTTTTAGTTACTTCTACACTAAAAGTTTACACTATGAAGTCGCTTGCTAAACTTCTTGTTTTATTGTGGTGAAGAAAATCACAATCATCATCAATCAATAACATAGTGTGTGACTATTCAAAGAGTATAACTTCTAACTCGCGTACATATAAGTACTTTTTATGGCAAAAAAATAATTAAGATCATTCCTATCAGTGTAAAAACTCTTATTGCAAGACTTGTAAGTGTGTATGCGCCGCAGTGTATCTAAAACAGTTCCACATTTATAGTGCCCCACATACCGACCCACTACAGTCTATACGTAGTCAGCTTTTGGAGCGAGCTAAGCGTCTCAAGTGCTTCCATTGTGTTCAAACCTTTGCCTAGAGAAGTGAAAACAAATACGGCCAAGTAACTACATAATATATAACCGAGTGTTTTTCTTAATATATAAAAATATGCTTTGGTCGCTTTGTATTTACTTTGTCGATGTTGTTTTACTAGCCAATGAACATTTGTTGTCTAGTTTGTTTACTTAACGGTACTTTATGTCGTATTGGGGATAATCCGAGATAATCTTAATTTGGATTAAGATCTTGGAATAGTTCTGGAATTGTTTGTTTCTACAAATCAGAAATACATTTACATATGTAGATATTATTATTTCAATATAGAATATACAGTAAGTAGGTAAAGCTGAAATTTAACGAATAAGGACAAATACTAGGTATATATATGTTCATATAATTATGTTATTTTAAAAAGTAACAATTAAGTGTCAGAATAAAATACTAATATCAGCATAACATAAATATGTAGCTCTGATTAAAAAACTGACAAAACGTTACATATGATAAAATTTCGCTACAAATAACAGAAATGGAATCAAAACAAAATAATATATAATAAAACCGATATAAAACGATTTCAAATTCAGAGTTAGCACAGAGCTGCAAAAAGCATGCTGACAACAAACTGGTCTGGAATTATAAACTGGATTAGGCTGAAACCTACGCGCGGCTGTAGAGCTTTAGATGAATAGTGATTGAGAAACTGGGATTTGACGATAATGTTAAGAGAAACTAAGAAATTCGCAAAACAATTGAAACTCCGAACAATATATCCAAACAATAGTACAGGATGAGCCAGAAAGATTTGCGAATTTTAAAAAATAATTTAAAAAAAATCTAAATACAATACACATACACATCTTTATTTCAATTAAAATAGACATCTGGGAAATTTATTTCTTAAAAATTACATCATTCAGGTGTGCACCATCCCGCTGCAAACATTCCTCGAATCTGAACCTCAATTTGGTAAAAACTCGCTGACACATGGCACGAGGAATAGCTGCCTTTTCTTCTCGGATCTTTATCTTCAACTTATAAACGTGGTTGGGTTATTGGAGTAAACTCTACTTTTCAGGTATCCCCACATGAAAAAGTCCGGTGGCGTTAGATCCGGACTTCTAAGCGGCCATGCAATGTCACCTCGGCGCGATATCAGTTTCCCAGCAAACATCTCGTTTACGGCTGCCAACGAAGCATTAGATGTATGGCATGTCGCACCATCTTGTTGAAACCACGTCGCACGATTATAGGCTTCAAATTGTTGCAGTTGCGGAAAGAAAAAATCCCTTAACATGGCTATGTATCGGTCGGAATTTACAGTAACAGATTGCCTTTGTTGATTTTCAAAGAAATAGGGTTCGATAATTCCGTGTGCTGATATGGCCGCCCAAATGGTTACTTTCGGCGAATGCAGAGGATTTGATGTTTTGTACCTGGGTTCTCTGCAGCCCAATAACGGAAATTCTGTTTATTGACATGCCCATTAAAGTGAAAATGGGCTTCATCGGAGAACAGAATATTATTGAAACTCTGAAAGCGTTCCAACATTGTTTCAACAAAAGCTCGTCGTAAAATTGGTTCATTTGGCAGTAATTTCTGCACAAGTTGAATTTTATACGGGTGCAAATTCAAATCTTTCAACAAAATGCGACGCAAAGATGTTCTGGTCACCACAAGTTCAGGTGATCGCTTGCGAGTCGATAGACCAGGATTACGTTGAACTGAAGCTCTTACTTGTTCAATTGTGTCTTCCGTTCTTGTTGACCTTGGGCGTCCCGCAGGCTTTTGTTTGATAGTCGAATCAGTAGCTTCTAACTTTCTGACCCGCGATCGAATCACTTTCCTTCGGACACTGATTTACGTCATATAATCTAAACTCACGCCGAAATAAACGTCGAACAATAGCGCACGAATAGCCATTTTTATAATAATGTTTAACGCAGAATGCACGCTACGCTCCCATGAAGCGATGCATCGCGACTAAATTTCCGAAAACCGAGCTTCTCATCCGCGCAGCCCTCGCTTCTATGGTTCAAACGCAAGATTGTTTTTTAAAATTGTACGCCGTTCTGGCCCACCCTTTTATATTTGTAATATTTTTTGCAAAAGTAAATATATCAATATCATGCACGATACATAAAAAAAAAATCCTTCGACATGAGAATGACAATAACATATGATATTGCTTACAGATTACATCTATACTATATAAATAGGTCGACAATAAGTAAATTCATTCGCATCTAAATGATTCGACATTATTTAATATTTCAAGTTATAGATAATGAACACGGCCAATTTTGAACATATTCATTTTTTTACAATGATAAATAAATCATATTTTAACGAAAACTAAAAATTTCGATTTATTTAACACCGACAAAAAACCGTCCGCAAAAAAAAAACGAGTGTCTGATAACTAATGAAACTAACTCTCGAAGTTTTGACGACGTCATTTATTCAACTTCAGAATTTCCATGAGTTATATACAGTTTTGATCTTACTCATTCCAAAAGTTTCGTCTTGGAGCGTTAGTAATTTATTTAGTTTTCAAAAGGAACCGTTCTGATGCAAAATAAACATTTCATGTTTTCATATTCTCTTTAAATTTACATGAATGAGAGTTTATATAAAAAAACATAAATGTTATGTTTATCAAGGTATTTAACGCGTACTACCAATCATTACTCATCATAAGATATATTGTTACAAAGACCCACTATGTGTACTGATAGCCTAAAATTCTACAACTGAAATAGCCTAGGCAATGTGCAGTAGTAACAAAAAATTTAGATAAACTTACATAATATTTATAAACAATTAATTCTTAGTGAAATTCAATTGCAGGCAGAAGAACCAGTAGAAACGAATTTAAAATATTTATATTATAGTTTTTGCATGTATTATTAATTTAAATAGACTTATCATATACATGCAAGGAATAAGTAAACTTGTGTGAACCCTTTCCATAAAATTTCGTATGTTAGGCGTTGAACGCCCACTGCAAAATAGTATTGCACATCCTTGTATTCAGGAATAAATCAAACATATATTCTATGCATGAGACTATTTACCAAACCTTAACAGAATCACATCTCGTATTTTAGAATCACCTCAGACCTCAGATCCACAGAGCATAATATGTAATGAGAATTACAAATAATCATAAGTACCTCATAAATAATATAAGATAGATAATATAATATAATAATACTGTGCACCGTAAACAATGATAACAGAGTCTACTACAAAAAACGTGCATTTCTCTTACAAACACCACGCGCATGAGTAGGTATTTATGCATAAATATGTTAAGTTAACACAGGCGAGATTCGTTTGGACCCAAGCCAAATCTATTCGAAATAATCCAGATTACTCTAGGAAGTGTTATTAATTACTTAGGAACTGTAAAATCTATTTATTTGTTAATTATGAAATACGATGCATAAACAGGTATCTACTAATTCATTACAAACAAAAACGAAAATTATAGTAAACTTAAAGAATCTGGATTATTCAACATGAGTAATATTATATGGAAATCTATAATTAAATTAAGTTCAACTTATTTTCTAAGTGTTAGTAGATTTTGAGATAGATTTTAGAAATTTTAGATTTCAGTTAGAGATTTAGATTTTGTAGGTATGATGAAAACTAAAAACACTCTAGCACTTTGTAATATGTATTTGAAGAGTAACTGAGGCCAACTTATTTTTTTATCGACCGTATTATAAAATACTGCAGAGAAGCAACATAACAAAATAAAACATATAAACACCTAGAAATGTTACCCGTTTCTATACCTCAGAATACAGAACAAACCAGAAGCCGCGTTCAAGAATAATTACATACGCTGCACTGTGTCCAAAACGATACGTACGTCCCGCACCTGCCCCACTTCCCATACGCTTAATGTTGCTAGCTCGGGAGCGGTTTCCCACTTTTTGGGGTAATCTTATAACACTAAAGAAAAGATATTTTTAAAAAAATATTTATTTATTTACATGGATTGCTTTTTAATTTTTTTAATATACTTTTTAAAGATTCGTACTTCTTGGCAAGTCTGTTGTATTTTTGTTGTAATGTTTTCATTCGTCGAACATGTTGTTCACAAAATAATTGTTTGCGTCGTAATTGAGATTTAAGTTTGACCTTTCTCGGCGTATCAAACACAGATTCCAAATCAGAAATATTGACATCACCGATCTCTGAGTTCGATCTCGCAGAAGATTGTGGTTGTGTAACCTGAAATGAAAAGCCTTAAGTTGTATGTTGTTTTATCATGTAATAGATTAACAAAAAATTTAATTAAATACAGAATATTTCTGCCGTACAAGGCATGCCATTTCAGTCCTCACGGATTACGTTGAACTGAAGCTCTTACTTGTTCAATTGTGTCTTCCGTTCTTGTTGACCTTGGGCGTCCCGCAGGCTTTTGTTTGATAGTCGTATCAGTAGCTTCTAACTTTCTGACCCACGATCGAATCACTTTCCTTCGGACACTGATTTACGCCATATAATCTAAACTCACGCCGTAATAAACGTCGAACAATAGCGCACGAATAGCCATTTTTATAATAATGTTTAACGCAGAATGCACGTTACGCTCCCATGAAGCGATGCATCGCGACTAAATTTCCGAAAACCGAGCTTCTCATCCGCGCAGCCCTCACTTCTATGGTTCAAACGCAAGAGTGTTTTTTAAAATTGTACGCCGTTCTGGCCCTCCCTTTTATATTTGTAATATTTTTTGCAAAAGTAAATATATCAATATCATGCACGATACATAAAAAATAAAAAATAAATCCTTCGACATGAGAATGACAATAACATATGATATTGCTTACAGATTAAATCTATACTATATAAATAGGTCGACAATAAGTAAATTCATTCGCATCTAAATGATTCGACATTATTTAATATTTCAAGTTATAGATATGAACACGGCCAGTTTTGAACATATTCATTTTTTTCCAATGGTATATAAATCATATTTTAACGAAAACTTAAAATTTCGATTTATTTAACACCGACAAAAAACCGTCCGCAAAAAAAAACGAGTGTCTGATAACTAATAAAACTAACTCTCGAAGTTTTGACGACGTCATTTATTCAACTTCAGAATTTCCATGAGTTATATACAGTTTTGATCTTACTCATTCCAAAAGTTTCGTCTTGGAGCGTTAGTAATTTATTTAGTTTTCAAAAGGAACCGTTCTGATGCAAAATAAACATTTCATGTTTTCATATTCTCTTTAAATTTACATGAATGAGAGTTTATATAAAAAAAACATAAATGTTATGTTTATCAAGGTATTTAACGCGTACTACCAATCATTACTCATCATAAGATATATTGTTACAAAGACCCACTATGTGTACTGATAGCCTAAAATTCTACAACTGAAATAGCCTAGGCAATGTGCAGTAGTAACAAAAAAATGAGATAAACTTACATAATATTTATAAACAATTAATTCTTAGTGAAATTCAATTGCAGGCAGAAGAACCAGTAGAAACGAATTTAAAATATTTATATTATAGTTTTTGCATGTATTATTAATTTAAATAGACTTATCATATACATGCAAGGAATAAGTAAACTTGTGTGAACCCTTTCCATAAAATTTCGTATGTTAGGCGTTGAACGCCCACTGCAAAATAGTATTGCACATCCTTGTATTCAGGAATAAATCAAACATATATTCTATGCATGAGACTATTTACCAAACCTTAACAGAATCACATCTCGTATTTTAGAATCACCTCAGACCTCAGATCCACAGAGCATAATATGTAATGAGAATTACAAATAATCATAAGTACCTCATAAATAATATAAGATAGATAATATAATATAATAATACTGTGCACCGTAAACAATGATAACAGAGTCTACTACAAAAAACGTGCATTTCTCTTACAAACACCACGCGCATGAGTAGGTATTTATGCATAAATATGTTAAGTTAACACAGGCGAGATTCGTTTGGACCCAAGCCAAATCTATTCGAAATAATCCAGATTACTCTAGGAAGTGTTATTAATTACTTAGGAACTGTAAAATCTATTTATTTGTTAATTATGAAATACGATGCATAAACAGGTATCTACTAATTCATTACAAACAAAAACGAAAATTATAGTAAACTTAAAGAATCTGGATTATTCAACATGAGTAATATTATATGGAAATCTATAATTAAATTAAGTTCAACTTATTTTCTAAGTGTTAGTAGATTTTGAGATAGATTTTAGAAATTTTAGATTTCAGTTAGAGATTTAGATTTTGTAGGTATGATGAAAACTAAAAACACTCTAGCACTTTGTAATATGTATTTGAAGAGTAACTGAGGCCAACTTATTTTTTTATCGACCGTATTATAAAATACTGCAGAGAAGCAACATAACAAAATAAAACATATAAACACCTAGAAATGTTACCCGTTTCTATACATAAACAGTCTAGTTAATACAGAACAATACCAGAAGCCGTACGTTCAAGAATAATTACATACGCTGCACTGTGTCCAAAACGATACGTACGTCCCGCACCTGCCCCACTTCCCATACGCTTAATGTTGCTAGCTCGGGAGCGGTTTCCCACTTTTTGGGGTAATCTTATAACACTAAAGAAAAGATATTTTTAAAAAAATATTTATTTATTTACATGGATTGCTTTTTAATTTTTTTAATATACTTTTTAAAGATTCGTACTTCTTGGCAAGTCTGTTGTATTTTTGTTGTAATGTTTTCATTCGTCGAACATGTTGTTCACAAAATAATTGTTTGCGTCGTAATTGAGATTTAAGTTTGACCTTTCTCGGCGTATCAAACACAGATTCCAAATCAGAAATATTGACATCACCGATCTCTGAGTTCGATCTCGCAGAAGATTGTGGTTGTGTAACCTGAAATGAAAAGCCTTAAGTTGTATGTTGTTTTATCATGTAATAGATTAACAAAAAATTTAATTAAATACAGAATATTTCTGCCGTACAAGGCATGCCATTTCAGTCCTCACGGATGGAAACGCATTAGTAATAGCACTTTGTGCCTGAGCTTGCAAATGTCCATGGGCCTTACTTAGTTTATTTTACATTTATTACTGTAACTACTAGTGTTTATTTACTACATTAGTTTACTTGTAACTAAGTATATCGATTAAGAGCCTTGTTTGCCTTTCAGTAGTATAAAAAAAAATTAAACATTATTATCATAGGTGGGTACGCACATTGTCCGATTGTGTAACTCGGAAAATTCTGGTGTCAAGGCCAAATACTGAAATAGAACGTTAGTATTATTCATATATTTAATTCACCGAAGTTTCATTAGCCCGGAATCTGAAATTTGCGCCCGGTTTAGGCTCGCCCCTTATCACGATGAGGGACGGATAAGCTCGACGAAAAGTGGGCATACTTGTTATACCTTTGCATACTCCTTCGGGGATTACAGGCGTGAGCATATATATATATATATATTATATATATATTATATATAGTGTGTGGACCAAAACCTTACTTCAAAATACATGACAAACATTTTCACCAGGAGGGATACAATATAAATATAGTAATTATTATGACTATATCTACCTTAGTTGGATAAGCTGCTTTCCTCAGTCTTTTCAAACCACCTTTTGTATCATAAAAATATTGCGCTTCAAAGTGAATTGAGCAAAGTACTCTCCGGCTTGATGGTTTCCAAACTCATCTAGCCGTGCTCTTTGTATGACTTTCATCCAGTCCGATTTTCTATTTCATCAGCAGGGAAACTAAAATTACAAAGATTCTATATACACAAAAATAGTAAGTATTCTACATGAGTATTAAAAAAAAATGGGTAAAATTTTCGATGAAAATAAAATGGCAACACTTAAAAAATGGACGCGTAATTTTCTAAATGTAAAATAAATTAAACAATTAAATAAATATACTTTAGAATGCGCTACTTACAGATGAAATGTGATCCCATCCTGTTTTTTTATGATCCCTGCAGCATTTTTACATGTAGGAACAACACAAGACGGCATTTTAAAATTAAAATTGGCACTTGTACAATACGTCACGACGCGCTACTTACAAAGGAGTGACTAATCGCAACAAAGTCAAACCACTCTATTTAAGAGTGGTTTTTGTATCTTCAGTTTTATGTGCGTTCGCGGTTTCTGGTTTGTTCTGTATTCTGAGTTCTATACATAAACAGTCTAGTTAAAAAGAAAATTAAATAACCGTAACGTTCATAGATGTCTCGTAAGCGATTTTTTTAGTTTACAACCAAGATGCCGCAATGGAGAAACTTATAATAATATATAGTTTTATGTTACAAAGAAAAATAACAACAGCGTCTTTCGAAATACTATAAAAGATCCATCAAAAGCTTTTACTGTCGAGAAATAAACTAAAAGCCAAAATCCCAAGTCTCCGGAGATAGTGTGTTGATAAAACTTGCAACGTTAAGGCTAGACAGTTGACGCCTCCCGTCGATCGCTTTTGGCTTCATGTAAATTTTACTGATAGAGCGGTAAGCAACAACATACTGGTCGGATTGAATGCTGACATTGAATATAAATAGTGACATAGATTGGTAGCTTTGAGAAGTGGAATATGTTACAACATTAATGAGTTAGAAGCCATACGGTGATGGTGGAAATGAAAATAGAATGTGCACGAAATGAGCTGCCGCCTGTAACGATTATGGTTATAAATAGAAAATAATTTATTTGTGCAAGGTAAATTGAAACCCGCCAAAATATTTATATTGTATTTACGCAGAAATCTGTCAAACAAATTGATAATAAAAAAATCAATGGTCTACTAATTTCTTTGTGACACAACAATATAATACAGCACAGCATTCACTATAAGAATAAAAAAAAATAGTCAAACACGTAAATAACGCATATTTACATGAGAAACAAAAATTCATTTGCTATTAAATTAAGGATTTTTTCATGCGAATGATTAATATAATGCAAACAAAGCCGCTTTTCTGTGAACAATGTTTAATAAAGCCATTGTAACAAGAATTTACTTGTTTTATATTTTTATTTGTATTTATTATAATATAAATACATAAAGCCTGTAAAACCTCGAATGACTTATAAATAAGCAGTAAGAGGATAGAGTATTTATATAAACAATGTATTTTTTTACTTGTACTTTTAGAAACCTTATGTACGTTCATATAAAAACTACTTCAACGGTTTCTAATACAGTAATGGTAATACAAGTAATAATACCTACCTATACCTATTCGAATCTATAATATTTCCAAAACGTTGATCCACACGCGAGTAAAAGTTATTTAGTTATGATTTAATAAACTAAAAAATAAATACATAAAAATATAATTGAGCTGTATATTAATTTCTTCTAGTAACTCGTAATGTAATTTACATTCAAAATCAACTAAACTTTTTCCAATTTAGACTTTGAGAAAGTACTTACGATCGACAAAATTATTACTGGTTTGAAAAACATCCGTGTCACTGAGAAGAGCCGACAAGTGATTCGACGAAATAGAATATTTGATTTATAAATACAATTTCGACAAAAACTTTCGAATGTCTGGAAACAGCTATAAAGTTCTGACAGCATGGTTTATATAATATCAAATTATGTTTCAACAAAAGTTTTTAGAGTTTTAATAACTACATATAATACTTTAGTTAATATTGTTATGCTCAAAGGAAAATTTCAGCCGCGAAGACAAACTTTTGTTTCAGAGATTAATAATATAGTTGGAAAAATAAAAATATTATAACAACATACGCAAACACACCTATAATAAAATGTTATTTGTTAAATTTATTTACACATCTGCTCGGTCGATCGAGTCCATCTAGATTTATTACGTATATACTAATATTGTTTTGTGATAAATATTTTCATTAATTTCGTTATAAAATAGCATCAGTCATAGAAAAGTTGAGAGATCATAAGCTAGCGTGGTATGGGCATGTCATAAGGAGGGATGTAAATGAATGTTAAGTATGAAGGTGGACATATATAAGAGTAGAGGAAGACCAAAGAAAGTATGGATGGATTTTTAATGATATGCGTATAAAAGGTGTGAATACTGACATGACACTTGATAGAGTATAGCGGAAGATAAAAAAGAAAACATGTTGTGCCGACCCTAGTTAACTGGAATAAAGGAAGTAGAAGTGAGGATATATAGAAATTTTAAAAATAAATCCTTTTATGGTAAAAGGTTCCTTAGAACTAGAAGATGTTCATATCTAAAAATCAATTGTAATATAGTAATATGCAAATGAATTACTGCCTCATTAGCCTAATGGTCGTAAGCGCGACTGCCATGCTTGAAGTCCTGGGTTCGATTCCCAAGTCGAACAAAGTGTTTTTGGGTTTTTCTATGAAATTCTTAGTAGCAACTCGGGAGTTTGGCTTTGAGCCCGATTAATGGCAATAGGTTCGCCCCTGTTACATGGGATCTAAAGAACATACCAGGCGAACTGTGGGTGTATACTAGTATACCTCTGCCTAACCCTTCGGGGACACGGGCGTGATGGTATGCTAGATTATGTATGACCGAAATGCTGCAGTAGAAGAAAAAAATCATTGGCAAAACTGAATGTTTCCTACATGCGTGGTTATAATGAATAAATACGTAGATGTTAAGTGCGAAGGCGAAATTCGTTTGGATTCAAGCCAAGTAAATAGTGTATAATCCACATTGTTGGTACCTTGGTACCGTAAATTTCATAGAATTCGAATGTCGATTATATTGGTATAAACTTATATCATAGAACATCTATCGATAACAGAGATAATCGATCGAAATGAAATTGAAATGTCACTTGCAAGCCTCATATAATTGTATCATATTCAAAAATAACTTATCGATAATACGATATTGGTTACGTTTGTATTTGTAGTATGAAATATCATTTTGGTATATAGAAAATAGGTACATAATCTATTGCAAATTCAATTTTGCTTTTAAATAGGGGGAATATATGTATGGGTTGCGAATGGATTAAAATATTCAGGTTTCTTTCGTTTCTGTCCAACATTAAAAAACATAGTTAGGTATTCCCTTGTGGATACAGGGACACAGCGTAGAAGATTTACTGGTATTCAGCGATGTGGAATTTTAAATGGGGAAAAACTCGGCGCAACTTTTTAATCTTTATAAGCTTTTTATGCAAAACTCAACAGAACAGTTAAAAAGGAAACATTAAAAGTAGACGGACACAAAGTCCTACAAAGTTTTATAATTCCCACAAAACATTAAATAATACCTAATGGAAACGCTAAACGCGAAGCTAGGAATTTTAGTTCCAAACAAAAATGACTCACTTGGAACCCTTCATATAGGTTTTACGACACAGTAAATATAATAGGCAACATTTTCGAGATCCTAGAAAATGATCCATCAAAAGTTTTATAACATAGCCAAGATGCAAGCTATGAGCTATAAAAACTCCAGTCTCCAGAGATTGTCAGCTGATAAAACTTCAACACCAAACCTAGACTATCGACGAATCACAAGCGTTTGCGGGCGAAACTTATGTAAATTTGAATGGAAATTGGTGGGTAACATGTTTTTTGTGTTATATATAATAGATATGCACGTCACAAGGTATTAAGTAATACAATGATGTCACACGAAAAAAAAGAAAGTTTAATCCCTGTGATGACATATCTAAATAGGAAACGAATAATAACATGCGACGGGTCTCTGTCTACCTATGTTTTAACTACTTAGGAAAATGTAAAGATAATGTTGGCCGCCTCTGAAAACCATAAAATCAAATTACACATTACTTTTAAACAAATTAGTTGTTAATGGCAGTTGAATTTTTTAATCGACTTCAAAAAAGGAGGAGTTTATTCAATTCGATTTTTTTATGGATGTTCTGCCATAACTTCTTTGCTTATGAACCGATTTAGATTATTCTTTTTTTGCAATGGGGATAGGTACCTAAAGGGTGGTCCCATTTAAATTTCATTAGCGTAGGACTTTCGAATTCGATGCTACACCAGGAAACTCCTCAAAATCATTGTAGTTGGCTTTCTTTTGTGTTAAAATTGTCTTGTTTGTTATGCTCCTAATTAAACCCCATTTTTAAGCTACTCGACTATTAATTATATCGATGCAACAAGCCTAGAATTAGTTGTGTAGGTTATTTTTTTTTATTCGGATTTTATTTCGTGACCTTAAATCAATTACTTCAGTCATATTTAGATTACTTGTTCTACTTCTAAAATCATTATTGAAAAAGGATTATAAAAAGAAAACAAATTTCACGTGCTTCTCAGCTTAATACAAGAATCGCATAACAAATTCAAAACTAAAATATACGTTTAAAGTAACATTAATTTAACAAAGCCGCTTTAAATGGAGTAAATAGACACATTTCGAAAGACATTAATATCACTGAAATATTATACGGGAAAAGAGTGCGATAAAACGAATATTTCTTTGCTATCGAATGGGGGTGCATGCACGTTGTAAATGATGACATATCGGGAATGCAAACATTCGTGTTTGCCTACCCATATGCTGAGTTTCATGTACAGAAACAACAATAAAGCTGGGTACAGCGGTTAGAACAACGTGGTTCACATTGTCTGATTTATTGGTAAATTGTGCTATAGGTTCTAGCTACCCTGGCTATCAAAAATGAAGTTTATTTATTATGCTTATATTATTTTGTGGCGAGGAGTTAAAATCATCTTATTGCAAATGAATCTAAACGACTGTTATAAAGAGGTAAAGCTTTTATATTTGTGTGAGGAAATCTCTGGAAGTGCTACTGATAAGATTGTAAAATTTCATTCACCAATAGAAATCTATATTATCCTTCAATGATATATGCTATTTTTTATTCATTAAATTTTATATTGTAATGAAAGCTAATGAAGTCGCGAACGATTGCTGTAACTATGGTGAGGTGACAATGGAACCCTAAAAAAAGGTAATTTATATTATTTCAATTGGTTGTCAACTTTTTCAGTTTGACTGGAGAGCCGGTGTTGTCATGGCACAATGAAAATTAAAATGCGTCAAATGAATTTGGTACATATTGGGTGATGCCAGAATGTTATGCTATAGGTAGCAAAAATATGAAAAGCGTTTCGGACACAAGCATTCCGGTACTGGGCACACCGCAATCGCCATTAACTCGTATGTTTGTTTAGCAAGATGTGTAACGTATACACGAGCCAACTAGAGTAAACAGAAAGCCTGGAGCAACACTTTTTGAATTCCTGAATTCCTACAAATTTCTGTGTTAATCTTAAGATATATCTGCTTCTTTTCCATATTCTTCTTACTTTCACTACGATACAAACATTTTCTTTTTAATCCGCATAAGACAATCTCGGTCGATCTGGGTTTCTACTTCCACACATATTCGCAGTATACATATATGTTGTTAAACGTTTCTTTATCATTCACAAGTTCTAAACTTTTCATTGAAAAGTCGTCGTCAGTGAACTGTTTTTGTTGTTTTTGTATTATTTTATTTTTAATTTATTTCTTCGTTTATTACTTTCTTTTAATTTTTTTGTCTTCTATTTGTTTTTTTTTTTTACAAATAATTCTTAATAATTAGATAAGGGTCCTATGAAGTATAAAAGCCTCTAAATTTGAAAAAAAAGTTCTAAAATAATAAAATTTCCTTTGAGCATTATGTTTGTAACACACTATTTCGGAGCAATCATTCTACGTTTCTCTTCAAGTGAATTCCTAATGCAATCTTTTAATGTAGGTTCACACATGGAGACAGATTGCCTTTTAACTACTATTTCATCTATTACTTATTTTGTCTGATATATTCAGGCTTCAATTATACTGCTTTATCTCAGAACGTGCAATGTATAAATTAATCGGTTTAAAGGCAGCACATCCAAATGTTAACGACGTAAACATCTTGTCTGCATTAAGACTGTTTTTAACAGCCGTTAAAACTTCACGATTTCGATATTGAGCATTTAAATCAAGTTCAGAAAATGAAGAAACATCGAATCCTGCACGAGACTAATTAACTAACTTAGAGAGTAGTTCGAAGCTGTCAAACTTATTATAAAGGCTTCGTGGCGGGAGACGAACAAGATTAATAAGGGTATCCTCGGCTAATGAAGTTGAAAATGATAAAAATGAGCGCTCGACGGGTAAATTGAAATGATTAATGGTATTTACTGAATATCTGTACGAAATAATGAAAACTGAAACAACGCTATTATAATAACAATGATTTTGAGCTACGGAAATTTCCGATTTGTTAATATATATTTCATTATCATAATAATTGGCTTTACATATTATATAAAACTGTCCTGCAGATGTGCTTAAATCGCCTTGTCTATGGTTATTACTTTTATTATGTGATAAAATAATTTTACAAAATTACACGGATTCTTAACAGTTCTGTTTGATTTTCAACTGTGATATTTTAATGCTTTTAAAATTAAATAAATCTCATTATTCACTTTTTGGTGTAGTTTTAACCTCATACCTATACAAACCCTGTGATCGTGATAACTATTTAAGAATATAAAATTTGTAAAAAAAAAAGATCAACTTAAAACAAAAAATGCGATTGATTTCTCTCGAAAGCACATGCACGTTAAAGGAAGTCACTGTTTTAAAGGAATTTTTGTGATACTAAGAAAAAAAAGTTTAAATATATTCACTCAAATTGAGACTAAACTAAAAAAAATATTATCTATCACTAGACTTGGGCAGCCTAGCGAAAAATTAGACCACACACAAGACATGTGAGATAATAATATGAGACATTGTCTAGCCGCAAAGTAAAGGGGTATTTTACAACCGCTGTGATGTTCTTCATAGCAGTGATAGTTTCCGCATCAATTTGACGCTTTGGCGAGCAGGCGGCTGAAGGGCGAAATAAAAGTTATTCGAGCGTCAAAGGCAATAATGATCGATTGGAATAGCCCGGCGGCTTTCGTGAAACCACCTATGAGAACTCTTTCTAATCCATCAAAAGATATAACAGCTTCGGAAACTAATAAAGATTTTTTTTCTCCTATAGTTAGGTATTAGGATCAGTCAAGACTTTTGTTCGTTGTTTGTAATAAACTTTTCTTTCATTATTAATCACTCAGTAAACATCAGAGATTAATACTATTATCATTACCATATTAGTCAAAATCAATCACAAATCACAGAAACAGAAGAATAATTATAAGGCAACCTTTCATGAAATAATTTTATATATACAAATTTTCGGTGCGCCTGTTAGTGATAGAAACTTCTGAATGACTTGACCGATTGAACTAATATTCGATTTATCGAGACGATGGTTTATAACTATGTTAAGATCCGATAGGTGGAACTGTGGTCGAGCCATTCACTACAGGAAAGGGCAGAACAACGTTTACCGGGCCAGCTAGTTTTTTACATTAATGGGCGCGTCTCCATATTTTTGTTAATTAAAGAAGTATACAGTTATGTTTTGGGAGGGCTTTTTAAGGTTTTTAAAAATTAATACAAAACTGATTCATAAGAAGATTTTCTAAAAAATGAATAACAATTATTGTACAAAGCTTTTTTACAAATTCTTAATTAAAAAAACATCAGGTAGCTGTTTACATGTCGCAATCTGTCTAGACAAAACACCAGGTGGTTATCGCCAATTCGTAGACATAATTCATCATTAAATATCATAGGATCAGCAGCATCTTTAACTTATGTACTAATTAACAAGACGTAATACGAGAGGGTACAGACAGTATAACTATATTGATGATATATATATAATATAATATGATTTAAATTATTATGACATTCCTAAAGATTTATTATGAAGAAAACACAACAGGACATAAGGAAAAATAAGTTATCATAACTTGATTTTTTTCAGCGGAAACTTTTAACTATAGTATACGCTACATTAATCTCGGAACTTTACTAAACAAAAGTTTCGTATATGTAAATCAAAACAATTGAAGTTCGCTATAATTTTTTTTTTTTAATATTGAATTATTTTCTAGCAATTTAGACAATCGAGTTCGGAATACAGTTCATATAATACTATGAATATTTTGAAATCGTATTCAAATTAGTATTTAGAAAAAAAAAAACCTTTATAAAGGTATTCTTCTTCATACAATTATCTCCCGTTAAGTTTGGCACAACATGCTTTCCTCTTCAACTCTACTCTATAAGCTGTCATCTCTGTATTCACTCCGTATATGCCTCACACAATGCATCTAGTTCTCTTCTAGTTATATGACTTTCATCCCGCCCCATGACATGCCCACACTACGCTTAATGTAATATTTTTAAATCAATCCTTATAAGTAATTCTAATGGAATGCTAGAAAAGCATGTTATTGATTGACAAATTTATAGAAACAACGTTAAGACACTACTACTACTCCAAGTTTTCTCCACTCCACTGCAATATTTATATTCATTATAAGTCGTTTGGGATTATAATAAACGCTGAACTTATACTCGGTTTTCATACTTCTATTTATTTTTATTTTTTTATAATTGGTAAACAGTTCAATCTATAATAATTAAAACAAAAGAGTAATTAGTCGAAATATGTACATTGAAGATATTAAAAAAAATATATGGGAGGGTTACAATCATGGACATAAAACATTCCGACAGTTTTTGAAATTTTTGTCTGTTTGCCTGTCTATCGGTGTGTTTGAACGCTAATTACGCAAAAACTACTTGACGAAATTGACTGAAATTTGGTATGATTGTAGTCTATAGTCTGAAAGTACATTATTGCGTTTAGGTTATGTAAATATAGAAAAGAATGTATGTATGAATAATTTTATAATATACATATTTCAAATATTTAGTGAAACAAAGGGAAAAGATACCAAATTAATCCAAATTATTTTATCTTTAAATAATTAAAAATTAAAAAAATGTAACTTATGTATTTTATTTTTCAGGAGTATTCATTGATGGCGCTGTGTGGCTTGGTTTAAATTATCATGAAATTGATTTAATATTAATTGTCAGACTTAAGTATATTTTCTTAAATTATATTAATAATTTATGGCTGGGCTTTTATTATTATTTTTAATTTTATAATAATTAAAAATATCTTTTCGATCTAAATTTTCTACGGTAGATGTCGTAGTTTGGTGGATGCAATATCAAGATTTTTATTAAATTACACTGAACAGAGATACTATAAAGCATAATTAATTACTGGATATTAACGGCTTATAAAAATAAAGTTATTAAATAAAATTAGATTTCGTAAAAGTTAAATTTTAAAATGATTTTAGTTGAGTATTATGAAAGCTTATACTGTATGTGTCAAATACCGTAAGATGAGATTGAGGTGAGGGGAGGTTTACGAAATATGCAACACAGGCGAGGTTGCGGGAACAACTAGTGTAATAATATAGCAATAGTCATAGGAATCATCAAACACTTTATAGGATATATGCCATCTGGCCTGTATTTTAATATTAGAAAAAAAAAACTAAAAAAAAAGTTATTAGAATTGTGTAATAAAAATATAAGTACTTTTTTACACGAATACAATATACTAAGGACGAAAGGAGAGGAATTCTCGGATATGGTTCTTGCTAATGAAGATTATAATTGTTTGATAACGTTTTTTTTTCTCTGACCTTACTGTTAGCCTGAGGGGTGCTATCCAAAAACAGAGCCGCTGATGGGTTTTACAGTTTTACCGGGCTTGGAGGCGAGCGGTTAAGGCACTCAGCCGCGAAAGCGTGGCCAACAAGCGCGCAAGGGTGCCAAAGTGGCCGGACCTCGGCTTGGGCTGTTGCCGCGATTGCAAAGAAGTCGTGATCTGACTAATTCCCTATCCGTTAAATTCGAGCTAAACTAACATATAATATATCGCCTCATATGGATGCGAACGGCGAAGGATCAGTCGTTGTAGTAATCACTGGAGAAGACCTATGTACAGTGATAGATATCTATTTGCTGAAATGATGATGATGCCTACTCCTAGCATTGATACGTTTTTTTTTATTTGAATTTTTGAAATATAGTATATTCAAAATAAAGAAATTACATAACAGATAAATACAAAAGTGATCGTGTTGATAAACTCAACAAGGATAACAACTGAGACAAGGTTACACCAACGAATAACATTATATTAAGCGACACAGCAACACTTCGTTTATAAACTTCAGCATGAAAAGAGACAGTGTAATGGATAACATCTGAGTGATTTAGTAGCTACGCTAGTGTCGGGGCAGGGATCAACTGGTGCAGATGGTGTGACCAGCAACAGTAATAAAATTACGAAAATTATATGCTACACATTTATATTTAACTACAAGGTGTCCAGAAAGGGTATCGGGTATTTGTTTTCGCGCCATATTCGAAACGGGGCGTCTAAAGGGTGCGGGGAGGGGTTCATGGCGTCCGCCATTTTGTAGAGTTTTAGTCACGATGGAACAGTACTCGGGGACGCATCGCGCATTTTGCGTACGAGCGTATTATCGTAATGGTGATTCAATAGTGACTGCTCAACGTCTCTATCGTGCGGAATATCGTACACGCCACGCGCCAAGTGACGATAGCATTAGGAAATGGATCAGGATGTTCGAGAATACAGGTGCGACAGTTAAAATTCAAAACTCTGGTCGTCCTCGTTCAGTTCGCGATGAAGAAACAATTGAAGAAGTTGAGGCGTCGGTTCGTCAAAATCCGTCTTTATCCATCCGAAAGCGAAGCCAAGCGTTGAACATCAAAAAATCGTCTTTACATTCGATTTTAAAGAAAGACTTACATCTAAAAGCCTATAAAATTCAATTGGTTCAAGGATTGAAGGATACGGACTATGCTAATCGACTGAATTTTGCGAACGAAATGCTGCAGCGATTTAAAAACTTTAACAACATACTGTTCAGTGACGAAGCAACTTTTCACCTGAATGGTCATGTTAATAAGCAGAATTGTCGGTACTGGGCAGTGGAGAATCCGAGACGAAAGCATGAACGACCCCTGCATAGCCCAAAGGTCGTTGTTTGGGCCGCTATGTCTGCTAAAGGCATAATTGGTCCTTATTTTCATGGAGATCAACGAGGCCGAGCAATTAATGTGAATAGTGACCGTTATTGCGATATGTTGCGAAATTTTTTGGTCCCAGAGTTGCAGGAGTTTGCAGGTTTCAACTCAAGAACGTGGTTCCAGCAAGATGGGACCACTTGCCATACCTCAAATGACTCAATGGAAGTTGTTAACGAATTATTCCCTAATAAAGTCATTTCGCGAAGGGGTAACAACAAATGGCCTCCCAGAAGCCCTGACCTTAGCCCGCTTGACTATTTTGCATGGGGATACCTTAAAAGTAAGGTTTATCAAAACAATCCGACGAATCTAACCCAGTTAAAGCAAAACATCAGGTCAGAAATGGCAGCAATATCGATAGCTATGTGTCAACGTGTTATCGCCAATCTTCGTTTCCGTTTAGAAGAGTGCCAGCAACGTAACGGTCATCATTTGGATAACATCATCTTTTCCAAATAATTCTCCAATTCATATGCTAATAATAAACAATAAACTTTTTTATTGCATACAAATAATTTTTGTTTCATTGAACTTACAAATACCCGATACCCTTTCTGGACACCTTGTATAATATTGTTCTTAGTGTTTTTTGTATTAAATGTTAAAAGGGAAACGAGTGCTATTTTTAACCACTGATATTTATTTTTCCTATAACTTTAATGAATTATGTTTGTATGTAATTCAGAATAAGTCAATAACAAGGTAAATTAAAAATTTAAAATCTAAGGGAATTACATTTCACTCCTAGATTCCCTTCTCTCCTTTAGTTAGTCGAACCACACGCGTTAGGCTTCGGAGTCAAAATTTTACGGTAACGTCCATCTCGGCACGAACTGATATATATAATATAATATGATTTAAATTATTATGACATTCCTAAAGATTTATTATGAAGAAAACACAACAGGACATAAGGAAAAATAAGTTATCATAACTTGATTTTTTTCAGCGGAAACTTTTAACTATAGTATACGCTACATTAATCTCGGAACTTTACTAAACAAAAGTTTCGTATATGTAAATCAAAACAATTGAAGTTCGCTATAATTTTTTTTTTTTAATATTGAATTATTTTCTAGCAATTTAGACAATCGAGTTCGGAATACAGTTCATATAATACTATGAATATTTTGAAATCGTATTCAAATTAGTATTTAGAAAAAAAAAAACCTTTATAAAGGTATTCTTCTTCATACAATTATCTCCCGTTAAGTTTGGCACAACATGCTTTCCTCTTCAACTCTACTCTATAAGCTGTCATCTCTGTATTCACTCCGTATATGCCTCACACAATGCATCTAGTTCTCTTCTAGTTATATGACTTTCATCCCGCCCCATGACATGCCCACACTACGCTTAATGTAATATTTTTAAATCAATCCTTATAAGTAATTCTAATGGAATGCTAGAAAAGCATGTTATTGATTGACAAATTTATAAAAACAACGTTAAGACACTACTACTACTCCAAGTTTTCTCCACTCCACTGCAATATTTATATTCATTATAAGTCGTTTGGGATTATAATAAGCGCTGAACTTATACTCGGTTTTCATACTTCTATTTTTTTTTTTTTTTTTTTTTTATAATTTGTAAAACAGTTCAATCTATAATAATTAAAACAAAAGAGTAATTAGTCGAAATATGTACATTGAAGATATTTTAAAAAAAAATATGGGAGGGTTACAATCGTGGACATAAAACATTCCGACAGTTTTTGAAATTTTTGTCTGTCTGCTTGTCTATCGGTGTGTTTGAACGCTAATTACGCAAAAACTACTTGACGAAATTGACTGAAATTTGGTATGATTGTAGTCTATAGTCTGAAAGTACATTTACCATGCATTTTTACACGTATGGACATTTGTATGGTCTATAAATTGCGTTTAGGTTATGTAAATATAGAAAAGAATGCATGTATGAATAATTTTATAATATACATATTTCAAATATTTAGTGAAACAAAGGGAAAAGATACCAAATTAATCCAAATTATTTTATCTTTAAATAATTAAAAATTTAAAAAATGTAACTTATGTATTTTATTTTTCAGGAGTATTGATGGCGCTGTGTGGCTTGGTTTAAATTATCATGAAATTGATTTGATATTAATTGTCAGACTTAAGTATATTTTCTTAAATTATATTAATAATTTATGGCTGGGCTTTTATTATTATTTTTAATTTTATAATAATTAAAAATATCTTTTCGATCTAAATTTTCTACGGTAGATGTCGTAGTTTGGTGGATGCAATATCAAGATTTTTATTAAATTACACTGAACAGAGATACTATAAAGCATAATTAATTACTGGATATTAACGGCTTATAAAAATAAAGTTATTAAATAAAATTAAATTTCGTAAAAGTTAAATTTTAAAATGATTTTACTTGAGTATTATCAAAGCTTATACTGTATGTGTCAAATACCGTAAGATGAGATTGAGGTGAGGGGAGGTTTACGAAATATGCAACACAGGCGAGGTTGCGGGAACAACTAGTGTAATAATATAGCAATAGTCATAGGAATCATCAAACACTTTATAGGATATATGCCATCTGGCCTGTATTTTAATATTAGAAAAAAAAAACTAAAAAAAAAAAAAATTATTAGAATTGTGTAATAAAAATATAAGTACTTTTTTACACAAATACAATATACTAAGGACGAAAGGAGAGGAATTCTCGGATATGGTTCTTGCTAATGAAGATTATAATTGTTTGATAACGTTTTTTTTTCTCTGACCTTACTGTTAGCCTGAGGGGTGCTATCCAAAAACAGAGCCGCTGATGGGTTTTACAGTTTTACCGGGCTTGGAGGCGAGCGCTTAAGGCACTCAGCCGCGAAAGCGTGGCCAACAAGCGCGCAAGGGTGCCAAAGTGGCCGGACCTCGGCTTGGGCTGTTGCCGCGATTGCAAAGAAGTCGTGATCTGACTAATTCCCTATCCGTTAAATTCGAGCTAAACTAACATATAATATATCGCCTCATATGGATGCGAACGGCGAAGGATCCGTCGTTGTAGTAATCACTGGAGAAGACCTATGTACAGTGATGGATATCTATTTGCTGAAATGATGATGATGCCTACTCCTAGCATTGATACGTTTTTTTTATTTGAATTTTTGAAATATAGTATATTCAAAATAAAGAAATTACATAACAGATAAATACAAAAGTGATCGTGTTGATAAACTCAACAAGGATAACAACTGAGACAAGGTTACACCAACGAATAACATTATATTAAGCGACACAGCAACACTTCGTTTATAAACTTCAGCATGAAAAGAGACAGTGTAATGGATAACATCTGAGTGATTTAGTAGCTACGCTAGTGTCGGGGCAGGGATCAACTGGTGCAGATGGTGTGACCAGCAACAGTAATAAAATTACGAAAATTATATGCTACACATTTATATTCAACTATAATATTGTTCTGAGTGTTTTTTGTATTAAATGTTAAAAGGAAAACGAGTGCTATTTTTAACCACTGATATTTATTTTTCCTATAACTTTAATGAATTATGTTTGTATGTAATTCAGAATAAGTCAGTAAACAAGGTAAATTAAAAATTTAAAATCTGAGGGAATTACATTTCACTCCTAGATTCCCTTCTCTCCTTTAGTTAGTCGAACCACACGCGTTAGGCTTCGGAGTCAAAATTTTACGGTAACGTCCATCTCGGCACGAACTGAATAGTTTTCTATGAATTATATTTGTCTTACAATGAAACTGTGGAACCATCTTCCCACCAATGTGTTCCTTCCTTCTTACGAAATCAGGTACTTCAAACATAACGTGAAGAGACATTTATGTAGGCCTGCATGACAGCGGCGACGTTCGATGGAATTCAACCTCTCGGTGGTTGCCGTTGTGTTTGGATTGTACTGTGCATACCATCAGGAATAGTACGGACAGGTGCCGAGCTACGTTAAAAAAAAATCCTATTCTTTGAAACCATGCCAATTAACCCAAACACGACACCTCTGCTGTAAGTTGGTGAGGAGTTAGGTATCCTGCGGAATCCGGATGGATACAACTGCAGTATCAGGTCAAGGTTATCATGTTCTTGCAATATCATTGATGTAACAGGATATCACATTTCGAATCAATCAGACCAGAGAAATAAGTTTTACATATCCTTTTTCAACTAGAAAAGCTGATGATCTATAAAAGGCTGAACAGATTTCACTATCGATCAGGAAACCTTTCAAATAAAAAAAAAAAAAACTAAATCAAAATCGGTTCATCCGTCTGGGAGCTACGATGCTACAGACAGACACACGGATACACATGTTAAACGTATAATTAAATATGTTTGAATCGGGAGTTAAAAAATATAATTTAAACTTACGTTTTGAATATAACGAGAACCAAATGCGCCGAGGTTGTGTAAATATTTCAATATAAATAAAAAAAGCCGGTAGATTTATTAGCTTCCCTTGAACTCGAGCAGTTCGCTTCAGATTATTTCCATCGCCATTATTACCGTTTATTTATAAGCGATCTCACGTTACTCCGATTGATGGATAAGTGCGGAGCTTTAATAGACGATCTAAGTAAAGAGATTACGTGACTAAAAGCGATGTCACATACTTGTAATTGATCGAAATAGAACATAATCCAAACGGTTCCCAAATATATGTCGCAGAACTATAGACAACAAGATTAGTTTTTTTTTAACACAAATTCAAAAACAGCCATTCAATTCCAAGCTAAGCAAAACTTGTATTATGGTAATTAAACAGCTGATATACATACGCAAATAGATATTTAACATTCAGCATACACAACTCAAAAGTATGCTCATCACACAAAAGTCAGTCATGGGCGAGGATAGAGCCCACAACTTTACAGCGCACTAGTAGGAAGTATTACCACTGTGCTACGAGGCCTATCATATTAATAGAACTTTTACATATACCCTTTAATTACATTAAATAAAAAAGATATATTTTGAAGTGAGATTGGAAAAGTGTCAGAGCTAAAACCTTAAAACTATATTAGAAATCAAAAATACGTTATTCACTGCGAGATGAAAATCTACCGTCAGTTAGTATTATCATGCCGACCTGCTTAAATATATCTTTACGCATTGTTGAAGAACCTGAAGTTTTACATGAAAGTAGAAAGTACATGTGTGCTACGCTACGTACGGTGGAGAAAACCTAGTTAATATGTATGAATGCTCAAAAAATAATGTTAAAACAAAAATACAATGGAAGGGCCATCGAATAATAGGTGTTTAAAATCGCTAATTAATATTGCATGATAAAAAAGTCTGTAATTCTCCCAGTATTTTCGCCAACAGGAGGATATTTTTAGGCTTATATAGATTTTGATTTCTAAGGAAAAGTCTATATACACTTACACAAACACTAAATCATATCAGAACGTAATTACACAGTAATAAATTCCTCTGTAGGTTACACAAAATACCTACTTTTACATTACATAATAAATGAGCAGAAATAACAATACGTTAATACAATTAACACGGTAGACAGCGCCCCCAATACTTAATGTACTCTATTACTTAACTAGATTATTTGTTATGTAAATATTTCGTCAATAATACGCCAGCGGCGAAAAGGCCCATACAGACGCGTCGTTCTGTTCATTTTGTTCAACACGGTAACGCTTTTTACCTTACAGAGATATATTTAAATAAAACCACAGATATAATGTTTGTTTGTGAAAAGTTAACACGTAGGTACAAACAAAATTTGTCATTATTATCTAAGTAATGGAGACCGCAACAGAATTACTTACGCTACGAACCCGGAGTAAAAAAAATATGGAATTAGGTTTGCATAATTTGATACACTTGAACTTTTTTGAATACTGGTTGTGATTATAATGTATCTTTGATATAGAAAAAGTCTGTAAGAAAACAGAATAACTACAAGTTAAATAAAAAATTTAATAAAACTCTAACATAAGTAACCTATTAATTGATGCTATTTCAATGAGACCAAACACGATATATCTGATGTAAGTTGGTGAGGAGTTATGTATCCTACAGATTCCAGATGCATTATGCAAATACATTTGGAATTAACAATAAAAAAAAATTGAAATTATCCTTTAGCAATGATGACTCAGTGGTAGCTTGTACGGATACGGTGTCGATCGAGCTGAGTTCGAATCCGTAAAATGAACACGAGTTTCCGGTGAAGGAAAACATCGTGACCAAACCATAGCATGGTGGTATGGTATGGTCTAATGATCGCCTGGCTAGCTACCACCCACAACTTGAAAATCTTCGTCAACCCCCACTAGGTTTAGCGTGACATCATTTTGAACCACATAGTCACTTAACATCAGGTGATATTGTGGTCAAACGCTAAAATCTTCAAAGTATTAAAAAATAAACAAAAAGCGCGTTATGACAAAATGATTACAGTGAATTTTAACTTGATTTTAATTTAAAGAAATTTTTTATACGATTTTCCGTTTATATTTTGGAAGTTGTACCTACACGTATAGCGTAAAGTTTATAGTTTTAATACCAGTTAACAGATAGGCGGGCGTATCACCAGCTGCAATGTCGTCGATAACTGATATACTTTGTGACATCGAATGTAGGAACGGAGGCGTTAAAATAAATTTAGCGCTTTGCGGACTGCGAGCTACCGCGGGACACTTTACAACTCATCGTTAAAACTTATTGCAGTTGTGTTCCTGATAAATATGAAATTACTAGCTTCTGCTATTTACTTGGTCAGCGTGTACTTCAGAATTGGAATCGGAGATAAATTAAAAATATGTCATTTATCGGAACAAAAAGTTTGCTACGTATAAATCCAAATCCGTTTTTGCGTGATTGAGTAACAAACATCCAAACACACAAAATTGCACCAAACATAGAACTACAAGTAGGATAAATAAATAATAATATCAGTCTATAAATGATCCACCTCTGGGCAAATTGGCTTCAATTACCACGCTAACTCATGAGGTATTTCTACCGAGAAACCTAGTTTTTTTTCCACAACTATAAAAAGATTTCTCAAGAGTTCGAGTTTCCTCAAGACGTGTTGCTTCATCGTGGGTCGATAGTGTTAGTAATTCAAAGTAGAAAATATACCGAAATTCCGAAAAAAATCTTAATGCACATCGGTGCTCGAAACCTGTAAACAAAGAATCGATATTCCGCCTAAGCCACACAACTACCACGACTCCTGAATATGAAGTTAGGAGTTTATTATTAATTCGTGTTAAATTTTATCGCAATTTCGCGGCTGAGTGCCCTAAGCGCTCGCCCCCAAGTCCGGTGAAGCTGTAAAAGCCGTCAGAGAGGCTCCAGGGCCCCTAAGGCTAACAGTATAGACAGTTAAAAAAAATCTATCGATTATAGAAAATATCTTTGCTTTAAAGGTTATGTAAATTAAACCTTTAAATCACAGTTAATTAGAGAATTTAACTGTGACATTATTGTCAATATCATAAGTATACATTTAGAATACATAAAAAACAAAATTAATAACGACTAGACAAGATTTTGGAAATTGCTCTTCAATATTGAATGTAAATATTCAACGAATGTTTTAATTCATTCTGTAGACGTCCACGGCGACAACTTAACAATAAAGACGAGTCTGATAGATAATAGTATAGATATTGTATTACGATTTAAGACCAAAACTAGTCATTAAAATTTATATAGTTCAGTGAACAAATTGGAGTTATTCTTATACGAAAATTTTCATATAAAAACAAATTAACAGAACAGTTAGAGGAGCGTTTTCAATATAATATTTCAATAATAATTCGGCATAAAAAAAACAAGAGGACTGATTCGTTTTCGATAGGTAATAGCGGAAATTACAAAATTGATTAGGAATACTTCAATAACAGTGTCAGGGGAAAGCGTCCTTGTTTTTGTAAATAAAAGGGGTTCTGTATACGGAATACAATTTAGATAATGCTGTAAATTTTCAGTCACTGTTTATCTTCACATTACCACCGTTGGCACAGGACTTATAATCAATTTAGGAATGGATACTTAAATTTTTTTATAACATAACATACCATCATGACACCCACAGTTCGCTGGGTATGTTTTTAGGTTCCACGTAATAGGGGGCGAGCCTATTGATTGCCATTAATCGGGCAAAAACCAAACTCCGAACTGCTACTGAGAATTACATAGAAAAACCAATAACACTTTTCTCGACCTGGGAATTGAATTCAAGACCTCGAGCTTAGCTTTCGCTTACGACCACTAGGCTAATGAGGCAGTTTTCATTTAACGTAGAATCACTAACTACAAATAAATATTTTGAACATTACTCACAGCACTTTCAGTCATGGTTTTTATGTTATAAAAATAATGGTTTTCAATTTTGTTTTTCATTTAGATTTAAATATGCCTGGTCAGAATAGAAATATTCTTTAACTTCATTCATTTTTCAAGTACAGTAAGACTTTGAAGGTAGTTACGAACAATTCGCTTGATGAAGCTAAGTCAACCCTTTTGTCGAAGTCAGAGGAGTATTATTGGATCAACAACCATACGATTTTAAAGCAATTCAAATAAAAATCTGACTTTGATACATGGATTCAAGACTAAGAAAGTGTACAAACATATAATATACGGTATTTTTTCTTACCTTAATAACCCAAAATTAAATCCAAATAACATAAAAGAAAACCGTAACTGACCGACTAACTAATCTATCAACACATACCTCAAACCACTGAACGTTTTGAGCTTGAATTTGGCTCACAGATATTTTATATGACGTAGGTATGCGCTAATGGATTTTTAGAAAATTCAACCCAGGATTGTTTACATGATTGAAACCGAGGGGCACATCTAATAAATATATAAAGGTGTAGTAATAACAAAATAATACTCACTCGATAAACAAATCAAATTACAAAAAAAAAATATAATTTATTAAATTAAATTTTAGTCGCTTTTACGACGTTAACATTTCTTAATTCGATAGAATGTATAGGTTGAAATCCTTGGATGCAATCTTCTTTATATGTATTATTAGATATATTTATAATGTAATTTATTTAGACATTTAAAGAAAAAATATAAATATGTATTTTATTTTATAAAAGGATTGAATTTTTGTCCGTTGCCACAAAGTAATTTAAAGAGCGTTAAAGATTTAACTTCGTGGACTTTGTTATAGAGAGAGTAATCTCTGAAGTCCTCCGGCTGAGCTGAGCTGAGATTTCGAGACTTAGTTTACAGCTTCGAGACAGAATCTACTCATGTATTTAATTAAAACTAGATTTCCTGTAACTTCCATTGGCCTCGATACAATTGAGGCGCGTTGACATTTAACATCCTCTGAGGCGTAACAATGGATTTTTAATTAAGTTTCCAACCTATACTTAATAATAAAATAATTGTGCATCTATATAGTAATACCTAGGGGCGAATATATTCCGAAATGTATATCGTATCACGAAAAATATATATTTCTCATGTCTCGAAAGTATTACAAAAATATAAGATTATACTTTTCCTGAAAGCGATTCAACAATAATAATAAATATACAGTACAGCCCCGCGTCCAGTTCAGGCGGAAGGACGTAAGGATTTACGCAATGTAGAAACTATGACGTAATTTCCTAAGAGCGTGGCATTAAAAAACAACAGATATTCAACTAAAATAAGACTTCATTTAATAAAATGATTTTTATTACAGAGGAAGACAAACTATACCGTCGCGTAGTCTTGGTCATGAAGAAGTTTGTACATCCTGACACAACTCAAAATGAACAAAGAGAATAACTATACTTATACTTAATTATGTCCCAAAACTTATCTATATAAAGCACATATTACATGGATTAGTGATATAAGAAACATAATAAAGATTGTTTAACAAAATAGTAGATCAAAACTTTATAGTAAACTAGGTACTATATTTTAGAGAAGTGATCTATCGCTTAGTTTACAGTAGCCGTTTGGTTTGGATTATCTTGGATTGAGCTAGCATTTAAAAATATCCACAGTGCAGCTTTAAAATAGTTTTTCGCTTTTATGAACAATGCAAATTTAAATGAAGCAATGATTACATATAAAAGCATAAAAACAATAAATCATTGTAGAATGGAATATAGCTCCAGTCACTTCAATAGAGTAGAGATAAATGCATAATGAAGCAAAACTATATTTGTTTACTAGATAAAGTTTATTTGTATGCCGCTATTTAAGTATAGAACAATAAATCAAATAAGCATTATAATAACAAGCTAATTTATTAAAAAGGACACAAAAAACCCGGCTGCAAGTAAAACACTTTTAAAAATAGATATACATTCAGTCAAAAAAGTATCGGTAATGGATGACTCATTTATGGTTCGAAATTATTTTTTTTGGTGTTAGATTGGTACAACTGTTTTTCATTTTGGCGCGGAGTTGGAGTTGAGTCTGTCATTTAGTTTAAATACAGTGCTGTTTTTAGTTTGATCATATCTAGTGTGTATTGTGATTTTCATAATGGACAAAAACATCAACGAAGAGTTTGTATTAAATTTTGCATCGCTAATGGAATTTCGTGTTCGGAGACACTGAAAATGTTAAAGAAAACTTACGGTGAATCGACTTTATCAAAAACACGTTCTTATGAGTGGCACAAAACGTAAAAAAGGCGGTCAAGATATGATGGAAGATTTTCCTCGCCCTAGTAGGCCATCAACGGGAAGGAAGTAAGTAGTGACTGAAAATCCTCACTCAAGTTTGAGAGAGATAGCCGCTGAACTTTATGTCTCATGAGTTGGTCCATATAATTTTAAATAATCACTTGGGTATGAAACATGTTGCGCTCGGCTAGTCCCAAAAGACTTGAATTCTCCAAAAACTCAATTGCATAAGAGTCGCTGAGGGCATACTAGAACGAATCAATGCCGCCCAAAATTTATAAAACGCATTCTTACCGATGATGAGACGTGAGTTTTCGAGTTTGACATAAAAACTAGTCAACAAGCTTCGGAGTGGCGCCTTCCAACTGAACCGAGACCGAAAAAACCACACCAAAGTCGATCAAAATCAAAGTAATGTTAACTGTTTTCTTTGACTATTGCGGTGCTGTACACCCGGAACTCTTACCGGAAGGTTAAACGGTAAATAAAGTATATTATTTGAGCGTTATGCGGCATTTAGGACAGCAAATTCGAGGAAAAAAGGCCAAACATGAGAAAAGAAAGTTCTTGGATTTTGCACCTCAATGCCATCATTGCAAACGCATTTTTGACCAAAAACTCAACAAATACCATCGAGCAACCACTTTAATCACTAGATATGGCTGCAGCCGACTTCTTTCTTTTTCCTAAATTCAAATTACCACTTCGTGGTACCAGTTTTCATTCAGAAGAAGACATAAAGGAGAATTCGCGACGAGAACTAAACTCAATTCCGGAAAAAGCGTTTAAAAAATGTTTTGATGATTGGATTATTCGTTGGCGTATGTGTTTCGCTTCTGAAGGAGCATACTTTAAAGGGGATAAAATAAATTTGGATGAGTTACTAACATTTCGTGTATTGATCTTTTCTCGGTACATTTTTAACAGAGATTTAACGCTCGAAAAACATAATTGTCCATTTTCGCAGTCGGATAAAGATATTAGAATTTTAAGTTTCAATTATAATTCAGTAAGATAAAAATCATTCTTAATTTATTATAGTAGCATATTATAGTCTGTTCAAGTACTAAAATATTACTAATATTTTGTTATGTCCCAAATATTTGACATCATTAAGGTTAACACTAAAGTAACATTTTCATCAATTAATTACAGTAAATCATATTACACTAACGGCGTAGTAATAACATTAAATACATAATTGAATTAGGTCAGTTGGCTCGATAACCAAGCCATATCTGTATGGTCATAGCAAAAACCATTCACTCGAGCGTGATACATTATTTCTCAAATAACCTACTGAAGCCCGTTATTATAAATCCATCAAGCTTACAAGTTGTAATGTTGTTTGACGGAATCAGAAACATTCAGCGTTTAATCAGTGATTAAACCAACAGAACTTAGTAAAATGCGATTCAACGTCGTGCAGCCATTTGTCAGTAGAGGCGCAAGCAAATCCGACAACCCTTATTTACAGACCAGTCGAACGTGAACTAGGAGTTCTACATTCTAAACTATGACAGTGATAAATTTAACTATAATGCACAGTATCGCATTAAGAGCTATGTTTCACGTTAATTATTATTTTTGTATTTTGTATAATTTTTATAAATAATGTTCATTAACTGGTTGGTAAGTACCTACCAACTTACAGTACATACTTCAAGTGCAGTAGGTACAATTTAATTATAGATATTGACGTCATTTTATGCGGTAAGGTTTTGAACAGAAAAATGATCAAGGAATTATAAAAAATAAAAAAAAAGTGTATTTGAATAGGACTTAAAATATTGTAAAGATTAATAGGAAGATGAACATAAAACAAATATTTTTCATATAAATACCACGTTTTTAAACTGACTTAAAAGTATAAAATGATTTAAATCTTAAATAACCGAAAATTATGCACGTTGTTACACATACAATAGAAAATCTGCACTGACGGTTGTAAAAATGCATATGTTATTTTGTGTTAAAGTAAAATGTAAAAAAATAAATTTTTAACTGACATAAATAACGGACTAACTGACATGTGAAAAGATAATTTAAAATCGATTACAAAATTTGGAACAAACAAAGAAAAAAACACAAAAAACGAGTTAATAAAAATATATGTATAATCATCACCCGACGTTGGTGCAAGAGCTTCATAACTAAAACGAAAACTAAAATAAATAATTTATAATGAAGTAATAAAAATTTCGTGAAGATCTCTCAGCTTATACGATACGAAAGTTTGTACTAATATTAGTATTTTCAAAATGTTTGCGATCCTTATAAAAATAGCTTTCATGAATACATAAATGATAGTATATCTTTAGGATAGTTAAACAGATCTACACACAATTTTTTTTATTGAAAATCAACTATTTGTGTTATATTTTATTAATTATACACTACCTATTTATAGTATAAAACTGACGCAGAACGATTTGTTTAAAAAAAAAACAAAAGTAGGCATTTAATTAAATAATTGACCAAAGATATTTTCTATTATTAATTCTATCTTTTATAAATCTAGTTGAAACTTAAAATAACTCTGTACTAAATAACCTCACCATACTTGTTTAAACAAATATTTTGAATACCGATAATTTTATACAAGTCTTAAAATATAAAATCAAATACGAAGTATGAATACGTAATAAAATTATTCAATTTTTTTAAATAGTTATTTTTAATCCGACCCTGTTCACATGAAGGCGTAATACAAAACTCGAATACAAGTGGCGATGATGCTACAAACCAGATCCACGGTGACAATAACAATACGATCGCGATTTTACTGTACTCGTACAGTGATTTATGTTTGTCACGTTATATTGTGGGAACGCTTAATCATTCAGAAATTTCAGGGTTCTTTTATTGGTTTCTCTGAAAATCTTACTATTAATTTTTATCATCGTTATTTTCTACAATAGGTCTTGTATATAATTTAATAAACATGTATGTGTTTAAATAATTTTATTAATAATTTACAACTATTATAAGCTAAAGTTATTAAGTATAATAAAGCGGGATAAGTTTTTTTTTGTTTGTTAACTCGCTATCTCTGGATCTACCAGCCGGATTCGAAAAAATCTTTTTGTATACGAGCAATAGTATAGGTTATCTAATATAAGGTTACAACTTTCAGCTAGCCTTAAATATTGTTTTTTGTTAAGTAAGTCGGAAGTGGAAGCCCTTCCAATTTAACCATGTGCACTGGCGTAATAGTTACTGATATGTAAATGCAATATTCTACAAAAATATTGGCCCTTAGTATATTTAAAAACAGCCCAGGATAGGATATGCCTATCTCTTATACATAAGCCCCAATAAGGTATTTTGCGAATTATTTTTTGTTAAACGTTAAAGTTAAACCTTGCCCTTTATAGGATGATAATTAGACACATAGTTTAGGAGATAACGCAAAATTAAAATAATTTAACACTAGGTTTCGGTCTATGATTATAGTACTGTAAGTTACACGGGTGCGTTAGCGGCGCGGCGCGGTGTTTGTCGGATAAAATTAAAACGAGTGAAACCGTGGGACACAGCTAGTATAATATTGGCCTACACAAGCCAATAATTTTAAAGTTTAAAAAACAAGTTAGTCGCCTAATTTAAATATAATTAATGGATAATATTCCACATGTATGAACAGTTTTTCGTTCTTGACTGTTACTATTTTCGGAAACATTCTCAACGGAATTTAAGGTATACCAGGTTGGCCTGTCAGTCGGCAGGTGGTCGGCGAAAACGACGTAATGTATCACGTACTACCCCATATAAATGGTTATGTTACAGTATACGATAGCCTTGTAATAAATCTGAAAGCGAGAGATTCAAAGGCTTAGTTTGTATTATATAAGCGTGATTATTTTTTATTATACTAAGGATAATTGAAAAAAAAAACATTATAAGACGAACTCTAATATTGAGACAATTTTTAATTTCATTCATAAAATTATAAAGTTAATAATATAGTAGTAATATTATTGAGGATGGATACAATCCCGAGTACTTCATAAATGATTATAGTTTAATCACAGACGTGTGAATATATTTTGTCTATTCTTTGAAAGCATTTCGCTTTTTACAAGACTCATTACCGTTTTCATATTTCTACAAGAAAAATAGTAGTGTTTTTTTTTTTTTCGTAAACAACAGATGATAAGGAGATTATGTAGTATAATATTATTATGCGAAAAATAAAATTAACGTGTGATCTTTATTGTAGAAACCTATATTTTCAGCGTCTTTAACGTCAGGTTTATAGGATTCGTTATAAAATTAACTGTGTGTTTAATCCTTAAGTACGATTCTGTATACAAGTATGCACATACATGATTTCAAAGTGAAAAGTTCGCAATGTACGTTGCGCTGAAATACATACCGCTTTTGAGTTACGGCTTGTATTAATTTCACTCCTAGTAAAATGTCCAAACCTTTCAGTAAATAGATTCTTTAGGAGTATACTTCAAAAACATCATATCAGTGTTCGCACAAGGTTATTTTGTCATTATTTATAACAATATTAATGTTTTCTTTTTTTTAAATACCAGCTGACATTCGCAACTTCGTTCATATTAATATTCTACGGAAATTACGTGTCTTATGTGAATTAAAATTGGTCTGACTTTTTAAGTTATAACTGTATCATATACTGTTTAACGCCTATGAGTTAGCTAGCCTTTGAATCTTTCTCGGGTTTAATTGTTTAGTAGATTTAAAGTGATGCAAAACAGAAAATTTACAATGTCTTATATACTACAGATACAATATTAAGCTATTTAATTTACCTATCTCTAAACAAACCTTTACGAAAACTATTAGGTCTGGCTGAGAGAAGGCATTTGCATACTTAGGTGTAAGTGAAGCCGAGGATATGTTCCAGTATGTTCCATGTCTGACATGATCACATTCCGCTGTATAAGCTTGATTAATTTTGAATAGTCCGCAGCTATGCGATATGTAGGTAATTTAGCGAAATCTCTCTCTTTGATATTAATCATCGCCGACGTTAGTTTCCAGCTTGGAAATAAATTTTATTAACTTTCAACTATATTTTACCGAGCGTTTGTCATAAGAATTTATTGTTTACTAGTAATTCTACTATCTTACTAATATTATAAATAGGAAAGCTTGTATGTTTGCTTGTTTACAATTCGATCACGCAAAAGCAGCGGAACAGATTTGGATAAAATGTGGCACACATATAGTTTATTACCTGGTTTAATACATGGGATACTTTTAAACCCGGTAACAACCCAACTCTGAAATCCACGCAAACGAAGTTGCGGGCAAAAATTAGTAAATTATTTATTATGGAGTCACAGTTTCACAAATGTTCATTTAATTCCAGACTAAACATAACTTATATTATGGTAACTAAACAGCTGTTAAGCTAAACAAATACATGAAACAAATTTTAAGCAACCTAATGAACAATTGACAATTGTTCTCATCATACAAAAGACAGTATCAAACCCGCGTCATCTCGGTTCAATAGTAGGGCTTATTTACACTGCGCCACGAGTCATGTCAAAAGTAAAAACTATTTGTAAGAGAAAATGCAAGTTTAGATTGAGATTGACTAAACGTCGGAAATTTTTCCTCGCTATTATTAGAATAGGTCAAATCTTGCAAACTACATTTGTAACTACTTCCACTTAACCGTTTGAGCTGATATTTGGAGTAGGTACATATGTAACTTCAATATTATTATTGAGCCGGTATTTAATAACAACAACGACTCGATAAGTAATAGTACTTATACTAGGACTATAGAGTCCTAGGTCATAATCTATAAAAGCATGTGTAAAATATATATTATTGTATATTGAGAATATACAGAGTAAACGAGAAGGCGTGGGCGGTTATAAAACACGCATGTTAACATGTATTTTCTTATAAGGGGGAAATTTATCTTGAGTATTATATTTATGCCGCAAACTACCGAGAAGTAGGCACAAGAGTATTACTATTTACATTAATCAACATCTCCGTATAGACTATAAACAGTTCATGAACGAAACTATTTATAAGTAGTTTATATTTATCCATTCAGGTAATAGTTGTATTGATAATTTAAGCCGTTGAATAGTAGAAATCATATAATCCATTAGAATTCATAAAAAATCTGTCGCTGCCAGATTTTCACGCGCTTTACTTAGGTACCTATAATCAGTATCAATTAACAATACCCACGCTTTGAAACTTAATGAAAAAGTTTTCGGTACCTTGTAAAAGTGACCTGATTTATTTATCGCGTAAAATTAACATAACGAACTCCGGCTAGATTATTTAATTAAAAGCACTTTACAACATGTGACTCGGTGCACCTCGTCGATACGAGGTATTCCGATCGCCTATTCAATACTAAAATCAATTTATATTTTTTTTTATAACGATAAAACAATTATACATTAATGGATTCTGTTTCATGTTGAATTAGACTGTAATGAACAAGTTGATTTACTGGCTGTATTCCGCTACAGGAGCACCTCTATATTTTATAGATATGTGGTACGTGTAGGTGTAATTTGATAAGAGACCGCAAGAAAAGTTAATTTGGTATACCATTATACAACCCAAATCTCATTTTGATTTTCCATGGATAGATCAGACATTATTAAGATCTGACTTAATGGTAGCTCTCAGACTTCGTTCAAGACTCATGACATATTTCATAAAATAACTTTTTTACATTTAATAAGGAAAAGAGCATCACCTAATTGCACGATATGTGGTGTGTTTGAGGAGGTAGGTAAGTCATATTTTGGTAGAATGTGTTCAGTATGAAAGTTGTTGGAGTTTAATTAAGAGGACGCGATCCACAGAAGTAGGTATTAGAAATTCCAAGGTATCAAACCCTCTTTCTCAGGTTAAGAAAATATTATATAAAATTGTGGAATTAGCATAAGCATTAAAAATTGTGTTTCAAAAATCAAAAATTATATTGTTTGTGATGTTTTTAAAGGGCGTCATAGTCACAACTCGACGGAGCACATAAGTATTTTAATAACACGAATATAAAATAAGATATTACTAGTTGTATCTACTATTAAAAGCCAAATCATAATTAATCTACTCACATAGCAAAGCATTTCGGTAACAGCATTTAATTTGGTCCATCAACATCCATTGGAAGTCACTCTTTATTGAAATCTAACGATAAAAGTTGTTACTTTCCCTTCCTTTTTTCTTTTTTTTATTGAAAAATATTTAAGTACTTAAAAATACAATGGTTATTAACGTGAACTATATTAAAAAGTCTTTATTGAATGTTTACCAAAAATAAATAAATTCAAATATAAACACGAAAGCAAGAATTAATAAATACTATCGTCGTCAAATATTCCGATTTCATTACTGCGCCAAGTTTCACAGTAGCGTCCACCCGAGGGGACGCCAGTTAGCGACTGAAGCACTGAATGAAAGTTACCAATGTACATCCCTCTAAAATAAGGTTGGCAGATACAAAGACTTATATCAGCGATATCGTCGTTGATAAACATCGACTCCACAACCCTTTCAAAGTGACCCAATATATATTTCGAGTTTCTTTAGCAAAATACATGACCCATATAAATATTTGTAGAAAAACATTTTTTTTAAGCCTATGAGCAATTTTTCCAATGTCAAGCGTGACAAATACACGTTATAGAATTTAGTTGAAACGTTCGGTGTACTGTAGAATATAACCTGTAAGAATATAACTCAGAAAAGGATACACTGACACAACATAAAACAGTCACCAATTTATACATAATATATCTATAGGACAAGGATTTTTTGTACATATTTAAACTTGGAATTAAACAATTAACAGCGTCTTTCATCGATAAGAACTTCCAATGAATTTTAATCAATTGATGAATTCTTAAGAACTCTCATTAACATAACGTAGTAAAAATCTCCGGAATTTACCAAGTTGTGTTCGAAATAGATAAGTAGGTCAAATGAGTTGAAATGATAATATATACTTAAATAATAAAACAAAAACTACAGTTTTGAAGGCGTTAAATCTGCAGAAGTTTATTTTAAAATTAATTGTCATATACATACATATATAAAAATAATATTAAGAAATATTAAATATGATTAAAAAAATATTTAAAATCGTAAAAAAATCCGTTTCAACAATGTTAAGCTTGTTACGCACAAATAATGTGCGCGTTTGACTTTCACTATTTACATTGAATCTGTGGTCATCTCATATTAGGTTTTTTTTTAAATAAAAAAAACCCCAAACACAACAGCAAAGTAGTAAAATGTCCTCCTCATTTAAGGGTGGACTAGTTACATATATCTGCTCCAGACGATTAAACACGACTAACCTAAAAAAACTTTAGTCGGAATTTTATCGCCACCAAAATCTGCCTGCTTTTTTATTCGGTGTTATAGCTGTGACAGAAATTGTAAATACATTTGATATTGTCTGTGTATATTATTTTCCTAATAATTTGACTCAAAATAAGATTTCTATGTTATTGCAGGGTCCTGGATGTATTGTAATCACTTTTCATATCAAAAAAGGTTCTACTGCACCAAACTATGATAAATCGATTAGGCAAACGACTAATTTTACTCTAATTGTATTTTATATTTCTGAAAAAATCCTCTTTGGTTACAAAACTACTTTATTTATAATTCATAGCATAAGGTTGAAAATATTTCTGTTTAACATTCATCAAAAAAATTAAACAATATCATACGTACAGTTCTGTTGAAGATAAGCAGAGATCTATTATCCTTAATACAAATTTTCGTTGAACGCAACTATAGAACATTATTCCTTTTCCAGCAAGTAAAATTTCACAAAAAAATCGTATTCATTTATTTTATGTAAAATATAATTTATCAAACTGCTATAAATATAATCAGCTTATATGAATTACATATATGGAAAACGTTTATACACCTTCGTGCCGAGGGAGTTGTTGTTAGACGTTGCTCGACTACACAAATAAAATAAATCACCTAAAAGAACCAAAATTCATTTGATTTTTTAAAGTATTTTACATTTCGTATGAATCTCGTTATTCCGTTTTTACAGCACATTTTATTTGTTCTCAATAATTTGTTATCGTTTCTCGCCTCCATTGTAATTTATTCAATATCTAACGTGAGGTATACATACCTAGCAGTTAAAATGATAATGTACAACACTTTCTAAATACTTTTTAAAATATTCTTTCTCTATAACTAAAGTGCTACGCTTATTGGCCGAACAGCTTATACCGGTGTTTTGTCTATTATTGTCTGTTTTTTTTTTAGGATTTTAATTTGAATGTTAAAAGCCATACGGTCTAGCTTATTTTCTTCGGGAAAACCTTTAACATGAAGATCTTTAATTGTTGCACAGATTAACTTACGACCGCTTATTTGAGGTGTATAGGGGGTCAAATAACGTCTTATGACTTCAGAACTTCAGACACCCCAGCTAACTTCACCTACACGCAGTGCACCTTAGTGAGTAACGAATTGTTACACCGTTTAATAAAAGTACCTTTTTAAAAAAGGTTTAATTTAAAATTACATAATTAATACGATAGCCCGTAACTGTCCGATCAGGATGGATCAGGTTGGGTCAAAACTGTCTTTTAATAAATAAATAGAGTTTAAAACAATAATAACTTTAATTAGCATTTTCACTAGTATTAAATAATGGGATATAATAAAACGAGGAAATAGCAATAATCGGGATGGTAGGGCACTAGTTTTTTATTTTTATATCGTTATAGGTTTAGAGCGTTGTGGTCATAGTCTCACCCGATCTTAAATGAAGATGTGACCCAAGATGGTATAGCACGTTAAGCCTAGTGAAATACTGGCACTCATCTGTAGGTGCTGGAACACACCTATTGGCGCTTGATTGGTAGCAAGCCAGGCAGGCAATAGTAAAAGCCCTACACCACCATGCTATGGTTTCATCACGATGTTTTCCTTCACCGAAAGCTTGGGCTCATTTCAAGGACTCGAACTCACGTCAATCGATGCGGATTCCGTACACGCTACCAACTAAGCGATCATTGTTCTACCATAGCGACCACCAATATGTGAGAAGCCCTTCATAGTGATTCGCTTAAACAGGTCGCGTTTCGAGACCAGCCGGTGCATATCTAGTTTCTATTTACGCAAGACGGCAAGATAGAGGCGATTGGCGATGGACTGACATACTATACAATTACTATCAAGCAGAGATCACTCACTAAGCTAATACTATAAAATAAATATACAAAAACGGTGGAGTGACCCGTAGAGAGCAGTTACATATTAAGTCCACAAATGGGACCGAATCTCTCTGCAAGTTTCTGACTGAATCAATAAATGCCTCACGAAAGATTTCCAACTGACGGTCGTCACTAGTGAAAATGTATACCGGTAGCACCATCACATACCGTGTGTTCTACAGAACACACATGTTAAAAAGTACGTCGAGTTGAGGCGGACTAGATATTTACGTCTTATGCAACACCAGTGCATTCTGTTTTCCTTTTGTATCGAAGATAAAGAAACCGCCTTTAATCTCCCCTGTTGGCAGCGTGTTCACATCAAACATTCCAAAGATATATTTTATTGTTACACCAGTACTCTTATGAAAATAAAAATTAACATTAAATAACATATTTTTTTTACTTTTCTTATCTCATAGTAAGGGAGATTATACACCTAAACCACAAAAATAATTGAACGACTTCCATAATTGTAGAATAATATAATATTTATATATTTATGAAATATATAAATTCTCGCAGTGTACATTGTATGTAGATTAATTTACTTTTCATGTACTAAGTTTCAACAAATAATAATCGTCTTAAACGCTACCCTTTCAGGATCTTTTCCTTTTCCCCTTAAAATGTAAAAGGTAGATAGATATGTAACTCATATAGTATATCTTCATAGATAGAAATAAAATATTATTAAAAATACATTCCTAAATATTTGAACAACTCTATTATGTAGCATGAAAAACTAATAACAAAGAACATCCTGTAATAACTTAGAGACAACGTAATAATATAAGTATGTACGTACAGTTAGGTTATATTTTCATTTCATTGCCTATAGCCGCCGGTGCTCTGAGACTTTTATGTTTTACCTAAAATTATTTTTTCCACCATAGAACGGTTATGTTGTGTTTTATTATACATTATAATTACTGGTGTATTTATAAAAGTAAATTAATTAATTACACTGGACAACCATATACCTAGCTATTTGCATTTCTACAACCGCGATACGATTTGATCCTCGTTGAATATGATTAATGGAATTCCGATTACAGAAGTAATTTTCCTTTATCTGCATTATCTGAACAATTCTATTAACCATTTCTGAAGTAGCTAGTATAAAACTTCAAGTCGTTTTTACCCTTCTCTGATATCGAGTACTTCAAACGACAAGTGAAGAAGCATTTCTACAGGCCCGCATGACGGCGATGACTTTACCCACTGAGCATTCATTTCGCCGATCTATACTATAAAAACAAAGAAGTTTATCTGTAATTTTCATTAAATTACTCATTATGCTACAAATAAATCATACACACTAACATATAATTAATCTATACCATTAATATAAAGAGGAAAGATTTGATTTTATATTCGTAATGGATAAATTCAAAAACTACTAAACCGATTATAAAAATTCTTTCACCAATATAAAGCTACAGCATCGGCGTGTAACATAAGCAATATTATAATTTGAAAAATTAATTTATTCCTCATAAAAATTTCGATATTATACACAAAGGATAATAAAGTTTACGAAATTGAATTCACGGATGCGTTGGCGAGGTTTGTCATATAAAATTAACACAGGTGAAACCGAGGGGCGCAGCTAGTATAGCATATAAGTAACATAATATAGCATAGCACTAAAACAACATTGTTTGCTTGTTCGAAAGAAAGTGTAAAATAGTTTTAAAACACTTTCAAATTTAGCTAGTGTAGCTATAAATATATTGCAATAAAAAAAAAACACGATAGAAATGTCCGTTAGTCGTGTAGGAGAAAACTGTGTTATTGCATTCCGACACGGGATCCGTTTGAAAACCGGGGAGACGTCATGGACCAAGGAGCAATATCGTATATCATTGCCTATACGTCACATTACTGCACTGGAGTATAGTTGCCTAGAAAATTTTAACACTCTATAATCTATACTAACATTATAAGTACGGCTTGAACCAAATCCTTAAATCATAATTATTTAAATTGTTAAATGAGATTTAAGATCGACAGTTGCATACATTTTGACACAACCTAAGTGAGTTTAAGCTAAAATTTAATGTTTTTTTTTTTGTGTGAGTACCTAATCCTAAATCTAACGAGATTGTTTTTGCTTGAACGCGCTATTCCCTAGAAGTAGCAATCAGATTACAAGAAAATATTTTAGCATTTTATAGCCTATTTCTTGAGGAAGGTTATAAGGCTATATTAAGTATACAGCCGCCTGATGATAAACGGCTACCGTAGCTATGGACGCTTGTAAAATACTATAGTTATCACTAGCGCGCTGCCGACCTTGAACCCTCAACCCCAAGGAACTCTGGAACTCAGATCTCCATAGCTGATGTAGGAACTACCAATAATTAAATATTTTACTTTTTATATATCATATTGCGCACGTCCTATAATTATCTTTAATAGATAAATACGTCAATTGTGACATAAAATATGTAATGAATAATAAACACAATTACAGTCAAAATACTATTATAAAATACAACAATACCGATGGAAAACCTAAAAGGAACGCAAAGTAATATAAAACAGATAACTCAACGCACGAATTTGTAAATTAAAACAACCTAACTGAAGCTTTTAGAATACCTATACGAGGTATATATAAATAAGAATAATTGAAATAATAATAACTAGGTATAGGTAAATAATATTATTAAATATTACAATGATTCATATAGAAAACAATCATAAAATAGTGTGTGTGGTGTAAGTATTCAACGAGTCGAACTGCCCCAAGTAGAAAGAAATCTCTCTAAAGAAATTTTTCTGTACCCTACCTCACTGAAACTTATATAACTTAAGCTCTATAAAACTACACGCTACGACTCAGAAGCAGAACAGTAACCGTGAACGTTAAGCAATATGGCATGGCATAGAGACAAGTACTGGAAGTGAGAACAACAGAACAGAGGTGGGGAGTTGCTCAAATATATTTAACACAGTAAAGTATCAACAAAACACACTGCTTTGAGTACTGTACAAACAATTGGAGAGGATGAAAGTTTACAATGCTGACATACTATAGGTACTTGAACATTCCGAGCATCTCTACTACAGTCACGCTGAATACGAAATATTCTACTGAATTTTTCACAATACAAGAAACAGAGAATTTTTTTCGGAGGAAATATAGAACAAGACACATTAATAATTAATGAAGCAGCAATGACAGCAATAATTAATGAAGGTAACAACAGAGAAAACTACTGCAAGAGGTTAGGTACTGAAATATTTTAAACATAAAATATTTATTCCTATAAAAACAAGCTGTAAAAAACGTGCCAAGTCTCGATTGAGATGATTTAACTATAAAAAGTAGTGAAATCTTATAAACAGCTAAGTCTAGAAGTGACAATAAAAAAAAGAGTAATTTTGTCTAAAATCTGGCATATCTCTTACTCTTTAACTTTCATTTAGTATCTACTATACCTAATTGAATGAACCTATATCATATTAATTAATGACGAGACAATAATGTTACATTCTTATTATATGTTTTAGAATTTTATATGACTTTTTATGATATATTATTTTTATGATTTTACATACATACATAAATCACACCTATTTCCCAACGGGGTAGGCTGAAACCATGTCCTTTCACCTGCTACGATCCTGGCATTCATGTTTCATGCATGCTCGTCGGTTATATAATTTTATATGATAGTTTCCCCTTTATATGGGTAAAAAGCCCTATCTCTGTGCCAAGTTTCAGCTCTCTAGGTATTGGGGAAAAAATACACGAATAAAATAAATAGATGTTGAAACTGTCGCAGATTCACTAGTATTAGCTATTTGGTAAATAAACATCTCAATAGTTTCGTAGTTAATTCTAGTTGTAACTGAACTTGGACAGCACAGCAAAACTCAGTAACGTTCGGTCTGTACCGCCAAGTCTTGAAGTTTCGTAATTAATAATTTAGAGATGCGAAACTTCAAAATTAAATTCGACGATGTACTGCTGTAGTTCGCGTTTAACAAAACGTGTATGTGAATTATTGTACCAGTACGTAACGGCGTTTGTACGTGATCTGAGAAAGTTTCACGTATTTGCCATGTAGTTCGAATAGACGTAATTCAACAATACGTTTCAATGTGCGACTTTTCTACCTAATATTACATAATGTAAAGCGAGCTGTTTTTTTTTTGCCAGATATATAAACTATATTGGTTGGTCTATTTTTTGAACCTACACGTGTGTTCTTGACCCAACCGATTGCTAAATATTCATAAATAAACAATTATTTTAATGTTAGAGATATTATTACAACACAATCCTTAGGTGCGTTGCTAGCGGAGCGGTGGGGGGAGTTGCTCAAATATATTTAACATAGTAAAGTATCAACAAAACATATTTTGTTTTGTCTTGTATTATATTACACTATAATATAATAAGACAAATTTTAACAAAAAAGAAAACTAACTTCAATGATTTTGAAGAGTTCCCTTGTATATATATATCTTCAAAGTAAAAGGTTCCATGCCAATGAAATTAAACTGGGACCACACTTGAGGTATCCCCTATCCAGCAAAAAAGAATCATCCAAATCAGTCCATAAACAAAGAAGATATGACTGAACATCCATAAAAAATATACATATCATTCGATTATGTATTGTATTGACTTTTGTTGAAGTCAGTTAAAACGACAAAGAGATAATATGTAGGTAAACATTCTTAATATATGCAAAACTTATCTCAGTTTACCTATTGTATAAAAACATATTAAAAAATACAAAATGATACTATTGCCAATATTATATAAAAATGAACCGTTTTATAAAGTACTAGCTGACCCGCGAGACTTCGACAGCGTCACATAAGAGAGAGAAAGGGTTAGACAGAGTGGGTCGCAGGCACCTATAATACAATTTTAAAGGACCTGAAACTTTCTTTGTTTTCTCTACGACTTATTTGAGTACGATTCGCCCTCCCCTTCCCACATGATCGCCCGCCTCCCACATCATTACGCATAATAAAAATACGCGCGGTACTTGATCATTATTTTGCTGCGGAGTTATTTTAAAACTGTGATATCTACTAAGATATTCATTGAAATCAATTGATGTATAGGGCAATTTTGTTCAAAATTAAATATTTGTGATAAATAATTTATTTATTTCGATAAGGATTAATACCATGTTTATAAAAACACCTTCGCAAATAATGCATTATTTTAGAATAAATGTTATTACCATAAAAAAGGTTATATTGAGTCAACCTTAAAAGATAATTTTTTTTAGAACTTTTTAAGAGAAACAATCGTTCACCCATGATTGTTGCGTAGCTTTAACCGTGGAAATTAACGCTTTTATACTTATAAGCACTCGCAAAGATTTTACAACGGTAGATATATATATCTAAAAGTTGCTAAAACATATAAGATCGAAAAAATATGATATTTTTTTAGAATTTCTCAAATAAGCCTTTATGAACATAGATTTAAATTTATGCTTATGATCATCATATTAACTGAAATTTGCATATTCTCACAAATCACGATATGTTATTTAAATGTGGAGATAATGTGACACTTCCTCATCTCCGGGTAATTCTAAAGAATTATCACATTTTTAAAGTTCTGTATGTTTTAGCTATTTACCGTCATAATTATAATTTATATATTACTTTTATAATTATTACATGTACATACATAACTACAGATTAAAATATATTATGAAAAGGAGTCCCTTTAGGCAAGGTATATTATAATTTATAACAAGCAAGTTGATGCATTTCTAACCGGAGTTAAAATGAACTTATGGTTACTTAATCTTTTCTGTAGTATTTTTAACTACTATTTATTATTAAGGAAAAAACTTAATCAGAATCCCTTTATGAGGCATAATAGTTCCCAGTCAGCACTTGACATCCGATTATGTTCGTCGCCATCTTCACTTGAAGTATCTTAACTCGTTCTAATACGGAAAGTTGCAGCGGCCCCTTGAGCACGTAGTACCCACTTACCACAATTGAACATCTCCTAGTCGGATCGATACACGTCTCTAATCTGTACATATTCGAGTACAGTCAATTGATACTCTAGTTTCCTGTGTCCCAAAATTCAATGTATTTTGACACTTTTATTTCGAATTATTGTGTTTAATTAGTTTATAAATCACAAATGTACTTACAACTTACAACCATAGATATCGGGCTTTCAGCCCGCGCTACGACCAACTAATTATTTTATGTTATTGAACTGATTTCTAAAACTTGGTAGACAATACTTTCCTACAAGACTAAAAACAGTGACCCCGGAGTTGAAGCTACAAATTTATATGCACTAAAATATTTTTAAAATCTTTAAAATACTATTAACAACTGATACCACAAAAAATTTAAGATCATTTAGCATATTAAGAATACATATACAAAATACACTATCATAAGTATCTGGGTGACCGACGATTTATTTAGATCTCTCGGTGGTCGCCGTTATGTTTGGACTGTGCTGTACTTACCATCAGGGACAATACCGTCACTGTATCTAGATTTTTTTTTTTAAAACATCCAAATCCGAGAAACCAATTACCATATGAGAATTGTTCACTTAGCACTGTTAGAGTAGACAGATAAGTAGGTAACGTTTGTGAATATAGTTGTAGTAAGTAAACTCTGGAACTACTGATACAATTCTAAAAACAATCTAACAGCTGTCATAATAGTTAAACAGATTCTTAATAGATGGCGCCTACTACACATGTTAATTGAATATAATTTCATTAGCAATGCGATCCTGTCAATAGCGGTGAACATACGCTTTAAAATGATGTTTCAATAATTAATTTTAATTAAAAAAAAAAGATATGGTGTTACCACATAAAAACATTTAAAGATTTATTATATTATTAAGTTTTGTATCTTAATTAAAATATACAAAGCCTCAAGCGTATTTGCTAGTAAAATACATGGTTAGTAGCCAATGACTGCAAGCCCAAGGCATAGCGTTTTTTGGATATATACTTAAAGCATATGTCATCAGTAAAAACTTCCAGGTATTATACTTTTTCCACATAGAATTTATAATCAAAAAGTGATGTTATATAGACACAGTAAGTTTGTGAAATACTCAAATGATAATTCATTACGACGGAACGTTTGTATGAGAAAAAATATAAATAAAATGAAAGCAAAACCGAGAAAGTTTACGTCGCCGACATCTACATATATATACCCACCTACCAAGTTTTTTTCTCACCAAAACAAAGACATAAATTGCTCATAAATTCATAGCCTTATTACCGGGGAGTGGCTCGGAAACTCTTTACACTTGATAAAACTTTATTATGTACGCGGTAAAACTACCTACGACTGGATACTACATAATTCTATTGAATTAGAATGGCTGTGACGAAGTTTTCGATTTATCGAGAATAAGATAAAAAGAGAAAGAAAGTCTTAAATAGCAAAGGTTCGAGGTAATATAGAAGAGATAACCTCTATATTTATAGCAGTGTGTAACATTAGAAAAAACGATTCTCTGTAAGTTAATAAAATAAGGCAGTAGAGTTAACTGGATGTTTCTTTATCTATACCATTTCCATTTCTTTATTTTCTCGATGACAGCTACTGTGAAAACTTGAACGAGCGACTTTTTTACATTATGTTATAAAAATATGACGTTTACACATGTACAAGGTTATACCAGAGTCGGAGAAACTGATAGGGATGGAGTTATATCGATAAACGTAACACGATAACAGACCCGATATTTTTTTACAAAATGCAAGAAACTAACACTACTGCCGGATACTTTTGTACAAATTTATTAACTAATATTAAATTTCATTACAAGATGTTACACGTATTAATTCTTGATTGACAATGCCAACTTCTTCGGTCCAATTCTCCAAATTTTCGGAGTTGTTGTAAAATAAGTAGGTATAGGTAGGTACTCGACAATGATACGAAATAATTATAACGACAAGTAATCTTAATTTATTTATTTTAATCAAAATCAGATGAATCGTCACTGTCACAAAATATAATAAATATATGCGATCGATATCATTACTTATTTGCTCACAACACTACAACTATCAAATTAGAACTGTCATCGAGAAAATAAAGAAATGTAAATAGTATATAGATTTTTAGTTGCTAATTTGAAATTAGCAAAGTATTGTGTATTACTGAAGTAACATAACTGAATATTATTAATAACTCTACTCCCGTGGATGGCATATGTCCCAATTTCATGTACATTTTTATAACGTAAGGGAGCCAAAGGGTTTAAAAATGATTGGAATATTATCTATTAGTGAAAAGTAAATAATGTAAAACTTATCTCATATTCATAAATAAGTAAAAGAGTAAGATGTGAACTATAAAATTATATAAGTACACTAGAGCTAGCCCAGCGCGGACGTTGCTTTATTATTTACATTACTCAATCCGGTCCCCTGCAATCCTACTAGGAAAAAAAAAAGCTGTCAACTGCAAATGGGCAATCCCGCGAAACGGGAAAGTTCCCGGGATTGCAGTAATTTAATAATTTATCAGCAATTTTGTATAGTACCTATTTATAAAACTATTATTTTTGTATTCTTTATGAATTGTACTAACTGATAAATAAACAATTTAACGTATTTGCTGTTTCTTTTATTTTGTAAATCTAAGCTAAACATAGAAATAAGAAAATATTCATTACGATTGCAATAAAACTCCAATAATTTAAAAAACTCTCAAGGAATATCACAAATATTTATTTTATTAACATTACAAATAATCTAACACTAACATAACATTAACAACACACAACTTTCTGAGCAAATTATTCTGAAAAATTATTCTAAAAAAAATAGCATTCAAAAAAAATCAACACTCTCAAGAGGCCCCATAGGGGTGGAGGGCACTAAATATTGAAATGGTTAAAATTACACTCTGAGAACAATGACAGTCAGGAAGTCCTTTTGTAAAGTATTTATTTTAAAATAATATTAGATATTAATTATATTCCTACTGTAAATATAGCTACTTTAATAAAAAAAAAAAAAAAAAAAAAAAACTCACCATGACGTTTAGATTACAACTTGAGTTGATGTGGTAATTTTACGAAAAAATAAAGTAAAAACTTCACAAATACGTAATGTATTATATTTAAATGATTTAGTACTAACTTATCCATTGTTTTCAATCGAAAAACCCACTTAAACACTAAAAAACAACACTAAAACAACACATTTACACGCACACTTAACGGTCGCTGACTGACGCTAACTGTAGTTCGCAACAGACTAAAACGGGCAACGAAATGCCTTCTGGACGATATTATATTACTGTTTTAATAGTTTGTCTCTGTCTTTGGCTATATTAACAAACTAGTAGGAACAGGACAGAAAAGTCCGAAAGCGCAAAAACTGGAGTGTAAAAACAAGAAACGGTTGCGGACCGATGCATACTGCTCTGCAGTTATGCCATTTTGGCGGCGGACCGGCGCATACAGTTTATGCAGCAGGGCGGATAACTTGACCACTAAAAGGATTGTATAAAAACCTTCTACATGAAAAACACCTAGACCTACCAACTTTCATGGTGATTGGCCAAACGTTTATTGGAGTTTATCAATCTCATCTCTATATATGCGAAAACCCACTCACTCGTCGCGAGATATCCGAAACTATAGGTCCAATTGCCTTGAAATTTACTCTTTTCAAAATGTAGACGCTCACTAAGAAAGGATTTTGGGAAATGTATCCTCTAAGAGTGTAAAATGGGGGTTGAGAGTTTATATGGGATAGGTGAAAAACTTTGTCTGACTTGACATTTTGTACTTAAACTCTTTATTACCAACAATGAAACACGTGTATCAGCATTTATCAAAATTCATAAGAAAAGAGTTTATTTATAAACAGGGGTTGAAAGTTTAGTTGGCAAAAATAATTTCTGTTAGCTGTTGTTTTATAATTATGCACACATATTTATATAGCCCTGAAATTCAGCCCGTATAACATTCAATAAAAATTCATCACTTAAGGGTGTAAAATAAGCGTTGAAACTTTGTATGGTAAAAAAAATCTTTATAGACTTGATAACAATTATTAACCAAAAGTGAACCACACACTATACTATTCAATTATAAAATCTATAAAATTCTTCATCTAAATAAAATTAAAGGGTGAAAGGAGATGGATACTCTTTCATACAATCCAGGGCCTTGATAAAAGAAGGATGTAAGAAAATGGAAATGGTGTCAGTATTCATTGAATTAAAATAAATAAACAATAATTTACAATAAAATAGATTATAAAACAGTTATCGAAAATTCTGCAAATTTTAGCAATCTCAGAGCAGAGTTTTAAGAAATTTTGTAAAAGTGAGGTAATTTAATAAACTACAATTAAACAAACTATCTTTGGAGTACTGTTGTTTTTTTTATATAGAATTTTGTTTATTATATAACTTTTAAAGTGGGAGAGCATTAAGAAACAAAAACTCTATAAATACGTAAAAACATTAATAATTAAAATACGACATGACTGGGTTGTTCCGAAAATTGTTAATCAGAGAATAAATACAAATCTCTTTGGTGAAAAATTATTTCCTAAATTATTTATAAATATTATATGTCACTCTTTTTTTGTTTGCAACAATGGACGTCTCGCAGGACGCTTTTCATGCTATGATTTTTATGATTATAAACGAGGATTAACATAGAAGGAATCTCAGAAAAATTTACAAGCTGCATTTGGGGATTCTGCTCCTACGTTAGCAAAAGTTACTTATTGGTTTCGTGATTTAACGTGGTCGAGAGAACCTTAACGATGACCCCAGATCCGGCCGACCTACAACTACAGTAACTCATGAAAATGTCATCAGGGTAGAGTTGGCTATTGTGGGAGAATGGATTAATTAATCATCGAGAGATTAAGGCTGAACTGAAGATTAAATCACGGACAGTTTCCACCATCCGGTATGAACATCTTAAAGTTAGGAAGCTTGCTTCGCGATGGATACCTCATTTTCTTACCGAAAAGCAAAAAATCCGTCGTGTTGATTGGTGCAAATTTATGCTAGAAAAGTTTGAAGGGGGAACTTCGGAAAATATATACCTTATGTAGGATACGTTTTGCGGCGGTTATTTTTCGAGCACCCGCAAAATACATTTTTTTAATGTTTCGAAAGCTGTTTCACCCGAATGCATATGTGGTTTGGGTTGGAGGGGGATATTTTGAAAAGCTATAAATAAACTTAATTCATATTCTACCTATTTTTCATTTCACTAACAATTTTTGAAACAGTCCACGTATTATAACTACGATCAATCCGTATTGGTTTTTTCTCAATTTCTAATAAAGAATTTTCGGGGTTCACAGAATGTTTTTTAAACTTCTATAGTAAAACCAAATCATTCAAATATTTTAAGTAGGTGTACTCAAAAGGTTTTGGTTTTATATCTCGCTGAGTTTAATATAACTTATTGATTAAAGTAAAGATACGTTTACTTTTGTTTCGGCATACCTACTTTATTAAAAAAATTATCTTCACACTTTGTAAACTAGTAGAAGTATACATTTTAATGACAGGTTTGACCTGGACTAGAGTCTTTCTATTGAACTAAGATGACGTAAGATTCCCGTTCAGGCCGGAATTTGAATTGATTGTTATCTCTGTGTCTAGTTTTTTTTTTTATAAACTATACTTTTTGTTTGATAGAAAGAAAGAACATTTATTTGACACTAAAAATACGAACATAATTAACACAACACATTAAACAAGAGATTACAATAAAAATATTACTAATTCAAATTTATACATTTATACATACAAAAGTCGTACTTAAGATCAAAAGGGACTTCAGCTCGGCATATGTTATAGCGCTGGTTTTCAGCCGGGCCCAAACTACATACTTAAAGCCTCAGATTAGACCAGACCATGATCATTAATGCATAGAGACAGGGGTAGGTCGTGAAAAGAAAGGAAGAACATGACAAAAGTTTTTTACACCAATAAGTACTTTACCTACGAACTACCAATATTGGCACATAAAAGATTAAAAAGTTAAAAAGATGCTCTGTGCCGAAACTTACCTGTAAATTTAAAATGTATTCATTCATTTTATACTTAAATGTACGCACAGATCTACCAAACTGTAAAGGTGAAGCAATATTGTTACAGATCTTAGCAGCAGCATATTTAAAACTACCTCTAGCTGTTGTAGTTCTATGTTTTGGAATGATGAGGCGAGACAATCTAGTACGACTTGACCAGGTTAACTTTTCCAAAAGGTACACGGGTTTGCCCATCTTGATAAAACCAAAAAGAAGTGCAGCTAGGTGAACATATCGTCTATTTGCCATGCGCATTATTCTTGCCTTATTCAAAAATGATGTTACATGACTTCTGGGAGGAACGTTAAAGCAGAATCTAGCGCACGCATTCTGTACCCGCTGAACTAAGTTGCTCGTTCTAGCCAGAAGCCGCGGCCCATAAACGAACTCCATAAAATTTAGCTTCGAGAGAACAATAGAATCTATCAGAGCTATACGAAGTTGTTGGCTTAAATATTGTCGCGTCTTATATAGTACTTTAAGACGAAAAAAAAAATTCTTACAACGTTTTTAATATGAGACCCGAAACGCAGCTCCGAATCCATTAAAAGGCCTAAGTTGCGTGTTTCTTGTAATATTCAGATTTTTAGCAGTTATTTTTACTATCTGAAATTTTATACTACGAACCATAAACTTACATTTAAGTGGGTTTAATATAAGCGAATTACAAGTTGACTATTCCAAAATCCTTTGCAAATCTTCATTAATTTTATTTACCGCATCGATAGTATACCCTAACCTAAACGAAAAATATAACTGTAAAACATCAGCATATAAATGGCACTTACAATTCTGTATGGATTTAACTAGGTCTGCACTATATAGGATAAACAGAATTGGCCCTAAAATAGACCCTTGAGGAACACCTCGAGTAATTTCTGATTTAGATGAGTAGATTGCTGCACCATCCCGACCATAAAGTTCAATGTATTGATAGCGATTACACAAGTAACTCCCAAACCACTTCACTGTCGGCAGGCTGAAACCATAATATGACATTTTCGCTAATAACAGCGAAATGTTTATAGAGTCAAAGGCTCGAGAAAAATCCAACAAAACCAATATTGTACCCATCCCCGCATCCTGTGCTTCAAGAATGCTGCTAGTCACATCTAATAAAGCAGTACTGAGACTCTTACGGAAACCGGATTGAACAACTAGTAGAAAGTTGTTAGTTTCCAGAAATTCTGTTAACTGTAAACTGACTACTCTTTCCAAAACCTTTGAAAGACATGGTAAAATACTTATTGGACGAAGATCTTTTAAAGTCAAAGGAATAGAAACATTAGGAAGAGGACGGACAATTGCTGTCTTCCGAGAATGAGGAAAACTTGAAGAAGGAATAGAAGTGTTAACAATAGTAGTCATAACATCAACGATATGCCCTAAAGTCATACTGACCATGTCAAGAGAAATACTGTCATCACCCGCAGCATTAGATTTAAAACTATTTATTACTTGGTAGATTTTTTCCTGACTAATAGGTTTGAGGCTAAACGAAGCACTACTGAAATTGCACACTACGAAATTATTTATGTATGTGTCATTGGTACTCGATACACCCGGAACATTCAGGAAGTGTTTATTTATTTTTTCCGGACAGCAAGAAGAAAGAAGAGGAAGGTCAGGTGTAGTTTTAGGTGGAAGTATATTTTCTTTAAGATTCTTCCAAAGTAATTTTGGTTTATTAATGTTACAGTTAACAAAATGTTTAAAAAAAGCTCTTTTCTCGCAATATACCGAAATGTTTACTCATTTTTTTAGAGATTTATAATTTTCCAAATTATTGTCATTTTATCGTCATAATATTTTTGATGGGCCTTATTTCTTAGTTTAATCATTAGTTTAATATTATCAGTTATCCAAGGTTATGTGTGATTTTTAATAATAACCGATTTCATCGGAGCATGGAGATCGAAAACCCGTGTGATGCAATTTCTTAGAGCCATTACCATGTCATCCACACTTGAATGAGTTGCAATTGAATGCCACGGGATAGCTGATACGTCGTCAAGAAATTGATTAATGACAATGTCCTTTATAGGTCTATACCTAACATTCCTGGGAGGGACTTTTGGTAACTTGAACTGGATCTCACTAATGATGAACGCATCATTAGATTTTTTTTTCCTATAATTTCCGATGTAATTTCCCTAACATGAGCATCAGTACAAACAACATCAATCAACGTTTTACTAAATTCCGTAAAATGTGTAGGAAACGAAACAAATTGTTTCAATTTTAAGATGTTTAAAAAATCAAAAAACTTTTTAACATCAGCACTAGCGTTATCCAACAGATTAATATTAAAATCTCCCAACAAAATCACATAATCGCAAGTTGAAAAAATATTGATCGAGTCTAATAATGCTTCAAAAAATATGTCAATATTAGACCATGGAGGACGATAAGCTGTTCCTATAACCACTCAGGACTTATTTATACTTTGTTTAAGCCACATTTGCTCAACATCTAAACAAACAGGATATTGACATGCGCGTGCATTCAAACCCTTTCTTATATAAAATGCAACACCACCACCACATCCCCCACGAATATAGGAAGGGCGAGGAGTGCTACGCAAATTATACCCGGGTATTATTGGCGCCTTTGCCTCTTCGTTGGGTTTAAGCCATGTCTCATTTATTGCTAAGATGTCAACGTGACTATCAATTACTGTAGCTATGATGTCATCGTGATGCGTTCCGAGAGATCCAGGATTGTACAAACCTACTTTCAAGAATTTAGAATGAGAAGCTGCTAAAATATTTAATACATATTAAATAATAACCCGGATTAAATAAAACATTAAAGGAACATTCAAAATCGATGCCACTCCATACATAGGAAATTCATCCAATTATTGATGACATTAAAAAAAGTGTCAGGAAAAGACCAAAACCAGTATAAAACCCGACAAAATAAAAGCGCAAATCATTAATTTTATCGTGTTGAATGAGGCAGTGCGACTTAAATAAATAACCATAAGGGTTATAAAAATAACAATATACATTTAACAAAACGACCAATATTAAAAGTATAACAAGTTAAATGAAGTAAGTGGAATTTAGTAATCATAAATTGAATAAAAATATTACAATATTTATAAAAAATATTCAAGTTAAATTTTACAGAATAAAAATTAACTACCCAACAAATAAGTATTTAAAAAAACAGAGTATTTTTTAGACTAACTAACATAGATAATTAAAAAAAAAAAATGTTTTTTAAATCTGCTTTAAAATAATGACGTCCTTGTGTGGTTTTTTTTATAAAATACGAAGTATTACTATGTTAATAAACCCAAAGACAAATTGAACGCTGATTCGTAAGAATTAGTCTATGAAATGCTCAAAGGTCAAAAATGAATAGATATTGAAATAATGTTAATTATATGATTCATGACTCAAATCCACTAGCAAATATTTTGAGTTAAGAGATTCCATAATGGACCATCAACAGCCACTGTGCGGTTTTATGGCTTGCGTGTGAATTGCGACGAAATATATACCCTTAGGCGTCATTTAGACAAGAACGTGTATAAATGTGGTTATCGGTTCGTGAGACTTGATGATGAAGTTAATATTTGAAATATTATAGCATACGGTATTTTACAAATAAGATTTTATTTATAAAATGTAATTACCTAAGAGTAATTAACTACACTATTACTGTAATAATAAACGTTATAATATTCATTTTGAGTTTATTTGAGTTAACAGAAGGAACTCTTTAACAGATCTTTCCTCATTCGTGTACTTCCTTCTTAATACTTGGGACACTGGGTTGCCGAACAATTATCTGACAATCTGGATATCGGACGGCAAGAAATGTATTCTGTTAAAATACTACTTTATGTCAAATTTTAAAAAGCGGTAAGAAAATATATTCCAACTAAGGTAAATAAAAATATTGACCTCGGAGAATAATAATTTAGTGAGTGTCTCACGACTTTAGGGATAACAAAAAAACGTATTGACAAAAAGAAACGAGTAAAGAAATATGGTATACCGTATATGTGATTTACATACGTAAGCTTTTTACTTGAATAACAAATTAGACGTTTAGAACGGATGGCGAGCAAAGGGAACACAGAAAAGTAGTTTAAAACTTTACTTACCGTGACAGAGTTAGAGTGAGCATTATTGTTTTTTAGTTTTGAAAGAGTAATCAAATGTTTTTTACTTCACCATATTAGTAACTTATTTTTCTTGTATTATACATATTACATTTAGTTATATTATATAGTAAGTAACTCATCAGGGCACTTGTAAAGGTGTGATCAACAATGTAGTAAACATATTATATTAAACAATATATTATGTATAATATGTATTAATCCAATAATGGTCCTTCAAAACTGTTATTAGTTATTACTGAAAGGTTATGGGGGTTTCAGCGTTACAGGTTTAGCATTATGCCACAATCTCACCAGATCTAAAGAGAGGATATGGCCCAATATGGTGGTAGTACGCTAAGCCTAGTGGAAGCCTGAGCCTCAAGTGCAGTTGCTGGAAGACAACTATCGGTGCTTGGCGATAGATTTTTCACTTGAGGGTGGCAACTAACCAGTCGGGTATTAGAAAAAGCCCTACCACCATGCTGTGGTTTCATCACGATGTTTTCCTTCACCGAAAGCACAAGTTCATTGCAGGGATTCAAACTCAACAAATCAATCGACGATATCCGTACACGCTACTACTGAGCCATCATTGCTTCAAATCACTAGCATATTTAATCACATAGTCACTGTATAGATTTTTATATTTATTTCAGCTTGTTAAGGTCCTCTTGTCAGTAATATTTGTAATGGGATAATTTATTTATACCCTTATTGTTGAGTCCAGATTACTCAGGTTTGTTTTCCTCATATTTAATTCCTCATGATTGATTGCTTTATGTTAGGGTGTTCTACAGGGTAAATATGTAAAAAACTGATTAACACCTTAGCTTCAATTTTAAACAGTACTAAGATAAAATCATACATCTATGCATAAAATATATGGAATCATAATTTGTTGTCAGAATGCTGCCACGTCTGTTATTGAAATGATAAATTTAAAAATATCTATATAGATTACCCTTCGGCTCTCACGTCACACAAAATGTGCGTAATAATAATAGTTGCATTAAATGCCATCCAGGGGAGTTAAGGTATAAAAAGATTTTATTTTTTCTTTTAAGAAATTTCATCGAAAATATAAAATAAACTACTTCAACTGTAAACAGTGGCATCTATCAATAATACGAAACAACTGAAATCTAAACAGATAAGATACAAGACATCGCATGAAATTTTCACTAAGGTTCTAAACTAAAACAACGAAAGCTTTCTTTGACTGCCTTCGAGTCTAACAGATGGCGCAGTTAGGTATACGCACTTTCCGTCCATACTAGTGATTAGTTGTGAACAAAGTTTACGAGATGGCGCTACTATAAAAATGAATTATTCGACACCTAGTATTTTTATAACTTTATTGCGTTTTTTATTGCCACGAAGTAAATTGACAAACACTAATGTAAAACTTCAAAATAATGTTTTCATATTTATTTTTGTAGTGTTGCGCTGCCGTATATTTTACAGTAAGTACAATTATTTGAATCGTGAAATACTGAATTGAAGGTTTTTATATATTTATTGAAATATTTTGTGTTATTTATCATACCCGATCATTTACTATCATTACATAATTCATTCATAATTAACTATAAAAAGTACATATGTCGAACTACAAAAAAAAAAAAACGTTTTGATGACCCGCGAGAGATGAGCGTTTTTCTCCCGTATTCGGTGTTCATTTTTTTTTATAGTAACACGGAAAATTGAGGGGTGATACTGTCCCTGAGGGTAACATGTGAAGGGTTCAGTTTTTTGAAAAAAAAAAAACTTACTAACAAATATAATATCTCATACATACGGTTGTAAAATTAGTACTGATTGGTGACGTAACTATTTTAAAAATAAACTAGCAACACATGACATGTCATTTTACACCATGGGAATAAAAAAAGTGTCAAAGTAATCAAATTTATAAGACATGTGGTATCGATCTATCGATCGGACACACGGGCGAACCTTGCTCCCCCGCTCCCGGCTTTTTTAGAGACAAAAATGCTTATTGTGGCTGTTCCTCAGTAGACATATAATGTCGCAGATTTTTTTTGTAGGGCTTTTTAATATCTACAATTATGTAGTACATTAATTTGCTGTATCTCATATGGTTCACTCAGCGTAAGCCATTTAAACGCCCGAATTGATAAACAGTTTTATTTTATTTCTTCCCTAATTCTTTGTCTAAAATAAAAGTACACTAAGTTAATCGGTCCAACTGTTTCGGAGATTACTCGGAAACAACAGACAGACAGACAAAATAAAAAAATGATTTTTTTTTTGTTATACATATGTGTCGTATATACTTTCATATGCATTTAGTAAAAAAAACTTTTATTATGACATTACAAACAGACACTTCAATTTTATTAATTGTATAGAAGATAGATATATAGATAAATGACATAATTTGATTATGGGAACGTGTAAATGAGAGATAGGTAAAAAAATATTTTTTATAGCAGAGAACTAATTAATAGACGGCCTAGCCTCGTAAATATTATAAATCGAATACGGAGGAACTCAAATAATCAAAAACATACACCGTCCAATTATAAACAATCACACGTAGTTCTCTATGTATTACTCTAGATTTAAAAAGTCTTTCACGAATTTAGAAACCACAAATTATGTTCGACAATTAAAAAATGTCATTATTTAAAAGGAATAAAAGAACCTTCAATTTCATTTATTAATTAAAAAACAAGAATTTGTATTAATATCGCTTTAAACGATGGAGAATAGAGGTAAGGATAACTATCTTATAAGGAGATACCTATTATATGTTGAAAAAGTGTCCAGCTGGAAGCAATAAATTAAAATAAAAAAAAAACCAACAAGATGGCGCTAGCGTATCGAGAGAGAATGATACTTTTCCTTGATTTTATAGTTTTTACTGTTGTAAAAAAAAAAAAATTCAACAATAATGGTAAAAGTTTGTGGAGTTATAACTTGTCCAAGTGGGCGAAAAATTGAAAAGTGCCAATTGTGCCAAAAACTTTTGGCGCAATTTTAAAATTTACGCATTTGCTACCGCAGCGCCACTCTAAATTGACGCTTTTCGTCGGACACTTTTTTATGTATAGAGATGGTACTCGCCTCTATTCTCTATAGCTTAAACCAAAGATAAGAAAAAACTTTATTCAATTTAGGCCCTAAGAATGCACTAATGACAGTCAAAACATAACTACCAGTTCTGGAAACATCCACTTCATAGTGAAGAGCCGGCATGAAATTCGATCGGGTTTATCTTTTTTATAATCTTTACAAGTGTTTTGTTACTGTTATTATAGTTTTTAGTGAATATACAAAGAGGGATTCACTTCAAACATCATTGTAATTCACATAATGATCAACGCTATAAGTATATTAAAAGAAATACACATTTCACAATAAAACTTGCTTTTACATCATCAAATTTACACACACACAACAAAATTATATTTAAAAAAAGTTGGCCGTCACGGGACACCCGGCAGATGTGATGAAACATCTTATTGAATATTCAAGAAAAGAAAATCCGGGTGATCCCAAAACACAACAAACCAAATGAAAGTCACTGTGAAAATGTTTATTTTATTACTCTGTGTATGGTGGTCGCGATCCCTACCAACCATTTTAATCTATCGATGTTTTAACATGAAAATTTTAAATTTTCTTTTGTCCATTTTACTTTTACTTTAGAGTTTACTCCTTATGTACGATTGTCTTTGAATTTGCTATAGACAAAGAGGAGATTGATTGCGCAGGAAAGGTAACGCTTTTATAAATTTCACTCCTCATAAAATTTCCATACCGGGAAAGCCTTATATGAAAATCGATTCTCAAGGAGTAAACTCCAAATAAAAACTAATTTGGCTCCACAACGCCAACGTTGGATCAAAGCGTCGCCACGCCAACATTGGGTTCAAAAACCGGTCTGACCCGCCGCATAAAATGTTTCACATAAAAAACTATTTTTTTTTTACTATGTCGAAAAGATTGGATTACAATTTTATATTTATTTCTAGTAGTGATATTATGCTTGGCATTTACATCATATTACTACTAATTAGGTTTTCGGTAAAAGAAAAATATTACAAACGATAAATGGTTGAACAAGCTACTACGCCATATGGCAGTACAAAACCACATCAAACCCAAATGAATAAATTTATTACTTATATAAATGTGCTGCGATGCTGAAGCCAAAATTTTACGCTCAACCAGAACTACCACCAACGGTGTTATTTTAAATCGCTATATGGTATTATTATTAAATTTATTTTATAGCAAAGAAATATTCCAAGGCTGTCATTATTATTCTTAAATTAAACGTAATCGCGTAAAAAATACCATTATTTAAAAAAAAATCTAATAAAATACATATTTCGAAAAAAGTTTAAATTTATCATTGTTATTTAGTTAATAACACGGCCATAGTAAAATTAAAATCATTACTTTTAAAATTTATTTACTATCTATCAAAAATAGCCTTATTTGTTTCTTCTAAGTCGTACACTTTTAGTGGAGTGGTCATGGTCTTGGATCGTCTGATAGGTTGGTTGCGTCTCTTGCGAAACTTCTCCATCTCTCTCCATTCGTGGCACTGCGTTTACATTCAGTAAGTGAGTATTCGTTGACGATTTAATGAGGTCTGTCCATTTTGTGGGTGATCGGCCGCGAAAACGTTGATCTTCTATTATTCTCTGTACCGTAATTATTCCAATGAGCTTTTGTTACAGATGATATGTCCAAGCATCTTGAGGATTCGGTTTTGCACAATCGACGGAAATCTTTGTATGATACGAAGCTCTTTCAAGCTGCATATTTTTATCCTCACCAAGCGCCTCCAGCAATATATTTCAAGGGCTTCAATCATTTTACGATATTTTCGATGGATCTCATTAAGCGAACTATGGTGTTTTTAATTATGCGGCAACCTTCCCATATTTTCGTGAGCTTTTCATGGATGATCTAGTTACGACACACCTTTTGATGTCTTCTTCGTAACTTTCAGTATTTGAATAATTAATATTTACGTAAAATTATCGAAGAATACTAAAAGACATCAGAGCGTCCGAACACAAAAATTGTTACTTACAAATATTTATCGTAATAAAATGTACACAAAAAACACTTCGGAACAGCCACAAAGTTTTTTCTTCCTCCTAGTTAGGGACTGATTGAAAAACTCCGTCGTTGGGTTTTCCTAGTAAGTGTGTATTGAAAACTTTTTTATTAATTTCTGACAAAAATCATATTCTCTATTTCCTTTTTATAAGCAAAAGTTATACTCATAGATTATACCACTACAATTGACTTTAAATACACTTCTTTTGAGTAAATAAATACAAATGCTTTGATGAAATATGAAAACTGTTAATTAGTCATTTCGGCAAATAAACATTTTTGTGCTAGGCACGTATATTATTTATGCTTTTTGTAAGTCTTAAAGTTCAGAAACATTATTGTGTTTATTGTAAGTAGGTAAGGTAGTTCTGGAATATTCCTACCTGATTGGACTGAGACCAATACATATGAAACAATGAAACCCACGACAAAAGCTAACTTTGGAGAGTTCCTTGACGGGATCCACTGTATATTACCTATAGTCGATTATTTTACTACATTTATATACTTATACTGCAACTTGATATCACTGCTTGTCGATGGCTGTTTCATATCACAGAAGTCGCCACTATTAAGGATTATAATGTTCTAATCATCAGATATAACTCAGTATTTTTTCTTCGTCAGTAAGAATATACAATTAGAACTGCTAATAATATAAGTACAAGTTTAAAAAATGTTTATTTACCAAAAGTAGTCTTTTTCCCCTTCATTTAGTTTTCGATCACATACCTGGAAATAAGAAAATGATATTAGTTGACATGATTTTTTTTAACAGTTCAGTGCATGAAGATCGTTATTTTTTTAATTCATCGTAACGTGGTAGAAACCGCGTTCCACAAAACTATGTTTTTTTTTTTTAATAGAACTGACTACACTGCTAGCCTGAGGGGCCCTATCAAAAAATAGAGTCGCTGATCGCTTTTAGAGCTTTACCGGGCTTGGGGGCGAGCGATTAAGGCAATCAGCCGTGAAAGCGTGGACAACAAGCACGCAAGGGTGCCAAAGTGGACGGACCTCGGATTGGGCTGTAGCCACGATCTGACTAATTCCTTATCCGTAAAATTCGAGCTAAAATGCCCCAAACTGGGGTAAAAATTACCGCTAGAGGAATTTCCTTTTAAGGGATTTAAAGGAAAAAGAGGAAGGATTTTTAAAAATTATTTTTCGTTTCGACATAAAATGTTTTTGTACTTTGAATTAGACCATAATTATAAGACGTTTGACGTATATCTTATTTTTAAATAATGCATAGTTAAATGAAAAAACGTATTAATAGATTCTTGTTGTGTGGAAGCTGAATTTCAATTAAACCCTGTTGCTTCATCTTAAAATATCTAGAGCTGAAATTTGCATGGATTGATAGATCTAGTGATCGCTCATCATTCAGCTCTAAATGTGTTAAGACGAAGCAACAGAAATATGCACTATTTAAAAATAAGATATACATCAAAAGTCTTATAATTATGGTCTAATTTAAAGTACATAAACAGTCTTTGTCGAAAATGAAAAATAATTTTTAAAAATCCTATTTCCTGTAGCGGCACTTTTCACCTCAGTGTGGGGTGTGGGCGCAAACACGCTCTTTTTGGAGAGACGGTTGAGTGATATGCGTGTTTTGATTCGATTTCGTCATCGGAGTCGGTGAAAATATTTCGCGGCCGGCGCTGCAAGCGGGTGGCGTTTAACTAAACGTCTTAAATATAACTACTAATTCCAGTTTTTAATCAAATATAGTAAGTAAAGTGTATAACTAAATAAATGAAGCTATTGAGAATATCATTGTTGTGAGATTAGCAAGCTGTATAAAAAATTGTATTCGCTATATTTATCAATATAAAAATCATGAGTCTAGTACCTATATCCTACATAAATATACTGTTTTAATTAAATTTTATAGAAACATTTAATAAACCAATTACATTTATAGTAAATAAAAGGTGTACCAAAGTTTTTAGATTCACTTGTCATTGAATTGCCATTTAAGACAAGATATAAATTAACTATGTTTGCTAACTTTTTCAGTAAATGGATTGAAAATTGAACAAGTGCTTCCTTGAGACCGAGACTGATCGATGATAACCTTTCACAAATCTTCACTAGTTAAACATGAATAACTAATACATTTACAATGGAATTATTAAGATTGTAATATTTAATAAGCCCCTCAGCGCCCGTTTCCGAATAAAGTAGCTTCGTTATTGGCAGCGCGCTTCGCAAATCCCCCTTTTCCTTTATAAATTACGATGACAAGCGGCATCGTTCCCTTTTACTGCATTATTTAACTGTTGGATTTCCTTACAATTAATATATTAAATCGATCAGCGATAGGTGCAGTGTAAAATTATGTATACAAATATAATTACTTGTTCTCACTGACTTAAGCTACTCTAGCTAGAAGAGAGAAAATTTGCATGCTGGTTCATTGCACCCTGTTGGTGAAACTAAGGAAGCATTTTTGGAAATGTAACCAACCTCTAAGGCGTTGAAAAAGGGGATGAAAATATGTATGAAAATCCGTCATTTTGGAAGATAGATTTATGAAAATTGGCATTTAAAAATTCAGTTACAGAGTAAAAAAGACGAGTTTCGTTGTTTTTAAAAGGTAGGATGAAAGTTACAAAAGATACATACAAGTAACGATATCTATTAGCCGAAGGCAGTAACACCGAATGCTTTCATAATCTAAACATAAATAAACAATTCTTCAAAATATTTGTCTACCCGTACCTATCCGGATTGCTAATAAAAATATATACAACTAAAATTTCTCTACGGTTAAACAAAAGGTAACAAGATAAATTATTAAAAAGGAAACCAAAAAACCCGATTGCAAGAAAAACAATTGAGTAAAAACATTTTTTTTCCTATTTTTGCTTTTTATTTTATTCCCATACGTCGCGTCGTACTTAAATATTATATAGCCTATGTCACTCCCGTAATTAAGACGAATCTAATGACAACTCGTGTGCTAAAATCCATCAAGCCATTTAGGCTACAGAGCGTGCCAAAGAAATAGACATACATATATACACTCGAAAAACATATCCCTCCTTTTTTACAGTCGGGTAATAACAAAGTGACCCATGAGAACGTTAACTCTAGAATAAAATATTCTAACAAAATGTAACGGAGGTGTGTGAGGGGCTAAAATAGCATCAGATACCCAAGCGAACCTCACGTGAGGGTGCAACCTGCTGAGTAACGAACGAGGAAATAACAGCGGGGTGGTAAGGCTGCACATTCCGACTGGGTCGTGACCACCATGCGTATAGTAAATAGTCCATCAAGGTAGTGCGCTTTATACGCTTCGCATTTCGCCATCAGCCGGTGCATATCTATTCAGTTTCTGTTTACGAGGGTGGACATGACAACGGCGACTGGTGATGGATTGTAGATCTCTCGGTGGTAGCCACTGTTTTTGAATTGTACTGTGCTTACCATTAGGCACAGTTCAAATACTTTGCCAAGCTACTATTATATAGAAAAAAAAAAAAATTTTACTTATTTAAAATGTTAGTCTATGGAATGAAGGAGTATGCACTTATTAGTTAATGTACGATTACCGTACATTACGTACAATGTACATTATGTACGATTATTAATAATAATATCAGCCTGTAATTGTCCTACTGCTGGGTAAAAGCCTCTGAATACGGGCTTCATCACCATAGCGACAGCCCACGACGTATCGGCGATTTTAAGCACCAAGAAATCAACATTTCTATATTTTTCCCACAAACAGTGGTATAGACAGTTCAATTCGTTTGTGCGCGCAGTCCTTCCTACACGTGCATAAAGCGTGTATAGACACAGTGCCTACGTGTGCGTGTCAAGGGGTATAGTCAAGTAGGTAGGTACAGAAGATAATTCTATTAGTTATTTTACTTATATCATGTCGATTTTTTTTACATCTTATTTGTTCAAAATTAAAATAAATCAACAGTAATTCAGTATCACTACCACTAGAAGTACCAAATAATGAACTGTCCAATAATTTAATACTATTTCCGTCACGTTCTGTTTAATGTTATGTAAAACAATATAATATATTTTTCAATTACCCAAATATTTTCTATAGGGTTCAGGATGATATTAGGTCCTTACATATGAAATTGGCATTTTGTACGGGAGGAATATAAAGACAATTTTTTTTTGTAAAATATATTTAATTAATCAAAGTATGCACTATTGTTATCTATGCTCTTTTGCCATCTCATAGGTAGTTCATTGATCCCTTTACTAAAAAAACCACGAGGGCGAGAATAAATAAACTCTTTGAAGGCGGTTTGGACTGCCGCATCGGAGTTGAATTTTTTCCCTTGTAAGAAGTTGTCCAAATTCCGGAAAAAAGGTAATCTGTTGGAGCAAGGTCCGGGGAGTTCGGTGGATGTCGCAGACATTCCAATTGTAGCTCATCTAACTTAGTGGTTATTTGTTGTGCAGTGTGTTGTCTTGCGTTGTTGTGAAGCAGCAGTGGCCTAGAGCGATTGACCAATCTCGGTTGTTTAGCAGCTAGTTCTTCCTTCATGTTTTGCAGTTGCTGACAATAGATATCTGCCGTAATCGTTTGGCCTGATTTTAGAAAGCTGTAGTTAACGACACCGGCGCTAGTCCACCAAACACTCACAAGTAACTTTTTCTGAGTCAATTTTCGTTTAGAACAGGATTTGGCTGGGTCTCCAGGGTTGAGCCATTGCGACGAGCGCTTCCGATTATCGTACAGTATCCACTTTTCATCACAAGTAATGATTCGATTTAAAATCCCTTCATTATTGTGTCGGTTGAGCAAAGTAACACAGCAGTCGACGCGTGTTTGCAAGTTCGATTCATCCATCATTCAAGTTTTTTTACTTTCCCGATTTGCTTCAAGTGAATTAATACCGTTTTATCACTTACCCCGAAGCCTGAAGTTATCTCTGAAGTGCTTTAAGATGGATCCGCTTCCACAATAGCCTTTAATTCTTCATTTTCCACTTTGGTCTCCGACCGTTTACGGGGTTGGTTCTCAAGGTCAAAATTTCCAGAACGAAAACGTTGAAACCAAAAACGTACCGTGCTTTCATTTGCGACACCAGCGCCGTACACATCATTAATCCTTCGAGCTGTTTCTCTAGCACTGGTGCCACGGTAGAACTCGTACTCGTAGATATACCGATATTTCATGTTTTCCATTGTGCGGTAATAAGCGACGCCAAAGAAAAAAATTATGAGGAAAAAACAAATGAATGATTGTTCTCAAAACTCAAATGTACCAGCTAAATGAATTTATAAATTTGAATTTGAAATTCTTAACCAAAGAGGAGATATTTCAGATCAAAGTGGTCAGTCAGTACGACAAAACGCTAATTTCATATATATGGTAGTAGACGAATAATTTTTATCCATATTGCTGTGTATTTTTTCTGTTACCCATTGCTGCATATCTATCTTTTTTAAATTAGTATTTAGCGTTTTTATATTTTGATCACTGTGATACAACGCCATTATAAAGCACAACCACTGGTTAGGTGAACATGAAGGTTAGGTTCTCCGTGATGAACCAGACATTTTTATTAGACTGTAGGTACTCGTAAAATAAACCGTTAATAACACGCGTTGATCGGAAGACGACTGACGCGTCATTGTCATACAAATAAAAACAGCATGTTTGTTAAATCACGCACACTTAAGGCCGCGCGCAAAGATGAGTTGAATTCTCAAGCGTTGGGGTTTCCTCATGATGTATTTCTTCACCATCAGCTGATAGTGTTACCAACTTGAATTAGTAAAAGAGCGCAAATCCGAAATGTTTGCTTCTACATACCGGGGTTCGAATCTGCGGACATTGTATCGATATTCCACCGGTCTAAACCACTCGATTAACACGATAAATTAATTATTTCTGTTTTTTGTTTAAAGTCGAACTGAAACAATGCAGAAGCAAACTGATGCGACGATACGACAACATTGATATTGCCGAAAAGGTAATATATTATATAGAGCTCCAAATCCATATATTAGATCCCTGAAGCGACTGTGTTGGGACAAACATAAATATGAATGAAAATAACTATTACTATAAGCCCGAGCGTCCGCTCAACCCTACTTAGACCTTATGACACTATCGTCACTCCGCCAGATAGCATCGCTTTGACCCACCCTTTGAGTACACAATAAATTTATCAATTTTTATATACCTATTATTTTATACATTTTCCTTACATCATAAGGTTCGTAAAGTGACTTAGGCAAATTAGTTTGATGCACATAAATATAGTATAGTATAGTAACACATAAGTAAAATTATGAATGATAATACCATTTGAAAAGTATAGGAGAATTCATTATATCCTATGAAGTTTAAGTAAAGTAATTTTGTGAAACTAACATCAACATTATCAGTGCAACCTTAACTGACATCCACCATTAAGTTCTTCTTAACATTTGAGATTTTTTCTGCCATAGATGGCGCCTTTTATGCTAAGATATTTTTGACACGTCGAAAAATAAAACCTTAATTTATCGAGGCGTGAAAGTCTCATACCAAATAAGAAGACTTTTTTCTATGTTGACATGTAAATATTTTCATGCCAGTCATGGATTTAATCTTATAAACATCTTTTTATTGGTAACAGCCATCATTTATGTGACGTAAAAGATTAATTTATGAATTCACCAACGTTTATTTTGTTGTTTTCAGTTCATTAACAACGTAGTAAAATCTTGGGCGACCCCAAGGAGTATTTAAAGAGAATATACATAAGATGTCTGCGGCTCTGAAGGTACCAGTTTAATCCTTATGGTATTGTCATTTTTAAATCGGTTTGCACAAACATTTTCTTTGTTTCTGCAGTTGTTATGCATACTTGACATTATGATACGTAAGAACGGTAGCCAACCAACAGTATCAAAACGGAATAACTACGCTCCTTATATTTTACGTAAGTCTTGCGTCTTTAATATTTTAGTAGCATTGAATATTACTTGAATCTAACACGACCCGAATTTATCTAATAATATTTCCAAAATAATTTAATACAAAACAATAGATTCAAAACAAAACATAAACAAATCATATTATAATACATTATTTGTTTACATTGTTTCTATACCAGTAACTTAATGCTGTTAATAGAAATGAACCAGATCAAAAACCCTCGTCATCGAGGCTGAATTCATAAAACCGTCACCTACCTGTCTGTTCCTCAAAATATGTAATTACGGTTTGCTTCGGAACTCAATAAATTCCTGAGCGCAGGTTTATGCGACATTAATTCTCGGATATTGTCGAACGGATGTTTTATAGACGATATTACCAATGTGAGTTGTTAATGCTTGCAGAGTGGTTTATATGGGCAAATGTTATCATATATTCTATCCAACAAGGTGAAAGAATACGACAATTGTACACACACCATACACATAGTGACATGCTTAGGAGAGTTGCGTTCTGGGTTCAGCCGGTGTATATTCTGTAATCAAGTGCGATGGGACGATTTCGCACATCTTACTGGGTTACGACCACCATACGGATGATAATAAACCCCATACAGTGAGCAGATTGTAGATATCTCGGAGGTAGCCACTGTTTTTGGATTATACTGTCCTCACCAAAAGGCACAGTGCAGTAGTCACTTCACAACAAAAAACAGAACAACATCATAGTGTCACCTGTAACAAATTTAAAACTTAATTTTACTGAGAACAGTAGAAAATACAGTTTATTTGATATTTAAAAGAATAGTACAAACACTTAATGAAACTCTTTGCCGGTGAGAGGGTCGTGTAAGCATTGTACCTACTCCCAATTCCTAAGTAATTAATTATCAAACGCTTCCGAACTCAGTAAATTTACTTTATATAGATTTATGTGACATTAATTATAATACCATAATGCCGGTCATTGGTAAACGGGATTGTTATATCGAAGTGTCCTTTCTTATATGCTTTCTCGTATTTCCTATATAACTATTACAGGAAACGTAAGCTGATTTTTTAGGGTGTTATAATTACTTCGACACCTCCTATGACCTAGTTTACATTATGGCTAGATGAAAATTCCAACAAGGTTTAATAAATAAATTATCTATTAAACAGTACAGTAATATTACAAAGTTATTTAATTATCTGTTGATCAATTTTTTTTAATTTTATTCCTTTATCTAACTTGACAATTAACAAAAATATCTCATCATTAACTTGGTCAAATACAGCTACGATGATATAATATGTCCACTTATTACTTATTGAATTAAAATGTTTTTAACAAGAAAACGATCTTAAATATTAACGCGAAATCTATCTTTAATATTAATTAGTTAATCATACACAGTAAGTTTTCAAGCAAATTGTAATGAATTAAACCGAAAAGCAAATTATTCTCACATTATAGAAATGTATATTATAGTTACAAAATCAGAAAAGTAATGTAGATAATATGGATTTTGAACACAATTTTATTGTGCAAAGTAATCGTACATATTGAACCCGAAGGCGTATGAGATAGTACAATAATAATTCCCTACAATTTGTTGGAAATTTCCCTTACCATTATTTCGAATTCGATAATGTTAACTAATAGCGACGATTTAAATAGCTCTAGCGAACACAATTAAAATCGTTTGGCAAATTAATTAACCATTAAATTATGACGCCCCATGATCATGAACCTACTACATCCAGACTATGTAATATCATAAATGCGAAACTAATGTTTGTCGAGTTTTTAGCGCGGTCTTTGTCTGTCATGTGCTGATTTTTATTTTTATTGGTAAACTTATGTTATTTATGTAATTTTAGAGGCATTTTATGTGATGTAGTTTGGTATAAGTGCGCAAGTGAAGTGGATTATAAAATATAATGACTTGGAACATAAATTTTAAGATACCACCAAAACCTCGCTGGGCAATTTTAACATGAAAGGCTATGATGATTGAAGATCACTAATTATTTTAGAAAAATAATATAAATTTTACTAATTATCTTAAAAATATATATATAAATTTTAATAATTATTTAGAAAAATTATATCAATTTTACTAATTAACTTAGAAAAAATATTCATGTTATGTGATGTTGAATGATTTACGGATGAACACGATTGTCTTTTGTATAAGATTGTGTTCCGAAGAAGAACACAGTACGAAACAAGCAGATGAAGTCGCAAGGAAAAGCTAGTTGCCTATAAATCGGATTTTGTATGAAACAGCTATAAAATTACGACTGCTATATTACCGCTATTACTATTACGTATTATCCACAATTAAAAACAATATCACAACGGTTTGTAAAATCGCTTTCCAATAACGTAATACATAGTTGCAAAAGCTCTCGGCTCATATTACAGACGTCTATTGTGCTCGCCGGGTTTTCAATGCCTACTTATTTATTGTGGCACCGTGTACATACAGAACAAATGATGAAGGCCTGCATTGTGCCGCTCGCGTCGGAGCCAATCTGCACTAAACATTACCCGAATAAGAACGTGTGCGATCGGTTCTGCATTGCAATCCATGCGCGATTGTCTCTTTTGAGTTATTATCGCTTTTACAGCTTTCTCCTATGCACGCTGCAACATATACTTTATTGTTATCCACAGAGTACTGAGTACTATACTAATTTCTTTGATTACGATTTACGTGCGTGATAGTGATGTCTGGAAATTACTACCTCATCCTATAAAACTGCTTAAATAATAATAATATAATTAATAGCAGACCCATGCGAATATTTCGAATCAATAAAGAATGTAAACAATCTTAACAGCAGTCATATTAGTTAAAGAAATTGTTAATATATGGCACCTTGAATATATTTCCTTATGCATCAATCAATAAATGACAATCCTAAAGAAAGAGATTTTAAATATTTTTTCACGAAAATATCAATTGCGGTGTACATCGGCTTTAAAATGATGTTTGAATCATTAATTTTAATGAGAAATTAACGATTATATATAAGAAAAAACATGTTTGACAAATAATATTTCATTATCTGTAAACAGCCTTTTCACAGTAAAAAAATTTGATCAAGATTCGTAGCGGCTCTTTTCACTGACCGGAATATTTTTCCAAATTGGTAGTAGTGTTTTCACGAATCTTAACGAAACTGAACTAAGTATATTTGATTTGTATTATATTTATCTTAAGAATATTGAAGCTACAACGCATACGTTAATTTGAACTACTTATGAATTTTTTTCCAATTCGTTAACGTATTACAACACACTTTTTATGAAAACAGGTTTAAATTATAAATAATCATTTTAAACGCTACTTTTAAATATAGAATTAAAGTTTTAATTATGCAACCAATAAATTGATAGAATGTAACATAAACATCAAAATAAGATATATTTTTAACCAACTTCAACAAAAGACGGGAGGTTAATGAATTCGAAAATATATATTTTTATAATGGATGTTCAGACATAACTTTATTGTTTATGAACCGATTTAGATGATTCTCTTTTTTATATACATCAAGGTTCATTAGCATTGGGCCTTCAACTTCGAGGATACACAAGGGAACTCTTCAAAATCATTGATGTTGGTCTTGGTTTCTTTTTTGTTAAAAATTGTCTTGTTCCAGTTAGCATTACTGTAATATTTAATATCAGAGGCCATTTCTTGCATACGATTCGCACTTGAGAATCATATTAAACGTTCCAATTTTGAAATAATGATGGCTCTGTGATAGCGTTTTAGGACACGGCGTCGATCGACGTGAGTTCAAATCCTCACAATGAGTCCGAGCTTTCAGTGAAGGTAAACAACTTGATAAAACTACAGCATGGTCATAAAGCATTGTCTAATACCCTGCTGGTTAACTACCACCCTCTCATTGAAAATCTGTAGCTTAAAACCTTAAGCAGTCCCTCCGGGCTTAGCCTGTTACCATTTAAAAAAAATGTCATGAATAAACACGTGTTTGTTACTATTCGAATAATGAGAAAACGATTGCCGAGACGAAAATTGCAAAAAAAAATAACAATACAAACATCTAAAGAAAACCTGAATTGGATATTTGTCATTTGATTTTACGTCAACCTAAATACTGTCGCTCGCCACGTAAAGCAATAGAAACACCTTTTGACGCCCATCGATAACTCCGAACAATAAGCTTTTAAATATATTATGACAGCTACGCTCATAACAAGAAAAATAGTAATTCTAACGAACTATTATTCTGAAGGGTGTCTAGATAGTTATTTTAAAGCAAAGACAAATGACTTTATAATTTATAGCCATCTTCCGTTATCCTAGGAAGAAAAGTAAGGCTTCTTGTGGATATTATATGCTAAACAAAGCCATTCTCGAGAAAATGATGGATGAAGCCATTCGCTATTGTAATATATCGAACGATGCTTTTTTGGTTAAAAATCCGGAAACCGGGGTACATTACAAAGCAAAAGAGGTAATTCTAATCAGATGACTATGGAACCTTTAATTTTATTATAATTATCATAAAAAATTGAAATAAATTAATTACTAACTCATTTTTTCATATGAAGTTCTTCTTTCTTACAACTTTATTTGAAGAAACATAGGCAAAGCTTTTAATTTAAAAAAAAAGTAATAATTCGTCAATCTTTCAGTATATTCCTCAGACAAATTCAAGACAGTTAACGATTAATAAAATTCAATTCGTTTTAGAAATTTAATTTTATTACGAATTCTATGTCTAAGCATACAGCCATATAGCAAATACGGATATTACAAATATTCGTAAAATAACAGTATTATCAACTATACTGTAACGGAGGCCTTTTCAAAACCAACAAATTTGTATATTTGTTATCTTTAACGGGATATTACATAATGTTATATTTAAATATATATCATTATAATCTCACGTTGTTAACGCGATTAAATAAAAAAAAAGTATTTTCAGTTTAGTCTCTAAGGCCTTTATGAACGTTAAAACACTACCACCGGTTCACAAAACATCCAAACCAAGAAACTCGATAGGGTTTATCAATTATTTTATTTACTTATGTTTTTAACTGTGTAACTCTTTACGATTACTAACTAATTATGTTTCGGAGATGTGTAGAGAAGGAGTCTTTTCCAGACATCACTATCATTCAAGTAACGATCCATTAACAGAATAACAGTAAAACCTCCTTGACATGATTCTTGAACTCTTGTCAGGCAAATCGGTAAGGTATTTTAGGGATTTTATCATAGAACCAAACACAATAAACCCAAAAAATGTTTATTGGTCTTACTAAGTCTAAAACATGAAATGATTAACTTGTGTTTATTTCTAGTATTAAATCTATGCCGATCATTAACAAAATCTAGCTTATTTATGATTTTACGAACATACATTAAATATATGCGAAGTACATTAACAAGTTTCTAAAATTAATGTTGATATTATAAAAAAAATAATCATATCGAATACAAATTCGAATCACACAAAACCATTCCCGTTAAACAGTAAATAAGGTTGGTTGTAAAACTGAGTAGGTAGGCGTCAAAATGGCTTTCGATTCGAACCAAATTAGACCGTCGAGTCTTGCGGCGACACATCGACCTCTCAGTCACGTCTCAGTAATCTGTAGCGGCCGACGAGTCCTCGAGAGTTCCTTTATATGGGTGACGAACCTATACTCGATCTGTGATGCATAACCGACACACGCCTGATTGAATAAAATAGCGTTTCCAGTGTAAGTAATAGATTGAAAGCAATTTTCAAGAAATGTTGGATGAGTGATAGCCTGTACGGACACCGTTTCGATCAACGTTAGTTTGAATTCCTGCAATGAATTAAGCGTTCGGTGAAGGAAAACATCGTGATGAAACCGCCAACTAAGTGTGTTCCAGTAGCTGTATTTAAGGGCCAGTCTTCAACACTAGGCTTAGCATGTTACCGTCTTGGGCTACGTCGTCAATTAACATCAGGCGAGTTTGAACCAGATGCTAAACCTGCATTAGAAAAAAAAACAGTTAATGTTTATGATAAAAGTTTAACCGACGTTCATATGAGATTATCTAGCTGAGTTAACCAAAAATTAATAAGACAACCATTGTTTTATATTATTTATGCCAATTAACGAATACATTATTTTTAATACTTCAAAGATCAAGCCTTGTGCCTTGTGCATAGTCAAACTCTTATTCTGATTACCTCTCATTGTTTAAGTAACAATGTGGCCAAAGATCGTAACACGCTAAGCCTAGTGGTGGAAACTGGTGCAGGATTTGAACTGAAGTCGAACGACGCAGTCTCCAAATACGCAACTATAAGTCATCATTGTTTCGAATATCTAAGAAAAAAATAATTAAGTTGTTTTGTACTGGTAGGTGCTAATTTCTTCTCTGAAGGCACAAATATCCTACACTAATAATTGTACTGAGACGCGTTCTTTTACACCATCACTCGAGTGATATATTATAGGAATGTAGGTAAAGTTTATTTTACATACTGTATACTCTGCTTTGTAGAGGTAGCTGTAATGAAAGAACTTTAGCAATCACCCCGGAGAGTTTAATGATCAAGGTTCAACGCATAAAACTTGGGCCTTTTAATTTGGAATCTGTTGGGTACATCGTTGAGAAAGTTCCTTGTAAGTTGAAATTTAAGTATGTAGTTTACCCGTATAATGCATCGTCGTGTTATATTTGTCTGTTTAATTTGTTTTTATCATTATTTATACATTTAATTATATTTAGTACTCGCGGTGGCCCACGGCTCCATGCGGCGGCAAGTAGTGATTATTTTCGTTTCATAATAAAATTTCTACTCATATTATTGACAAATCTTATAGCTTATAAAATAAAATCTTAAAATATTATTTATTTAAAATATTGTAATATCGTCGTGTATAAATAATTTCTTCCTTTCTAATAAAGGTCTCGAAACATAATTATTGATAAATATCTATACCGTAGATACTCTGAACTTCTTGTATTCGACCATGTCAAATATCAGAACATGTACCCCTACATGGTTGTTTGTCCGAATATGATTTATTATCAAGTTTCGACCGGGATAACATTTGGGTCAGTTGGCAACGATATTGTTTCGACACATATTCGTAAACCAAGGTCAATATTAGTATATTATGTGATATGAACATAGATCGATGTCATCTGCAGCGATTTAAGCCAGGGAAGATTATTGCATTTGTTTTATTAAGAAGATTTAAAACAGTTGTATTATCATTTATCTATCAAAATAAATAAAAGTGAAGTGTCTGTTCGTAATATGAAAATAACAGTTTTTTAGTCAATTCATATGAAATTTTATGCAATAGTTATATTAAAAATAATAATAATTAAATAGCTAGTAGCACTACAGCACTCAGACATGCTTCCTATTAGTAAGAAAAAAGAGATTACGTTCTAGTTCCTACAAACATATTCACAAACTTTAGTAACTTTTAGTATAGACTAGCGGCTCGGTACCTACGCGTTTGTACTAACGCAGTAATTATTTACATCCCGTAATTTTAACTCATATTATTGACAGTTTACATAGCCTATCAATTGAGAAATGACATATTAGGTATTTACCTATGAAATTGCCGTTTGTTATGAAAAAATTGAAACGAATTTTTTTCATGTATTTTTTATTTGTATTAATCGAAGTAATCACCCATGCAATCAATGCATCTTTGCCAGCGCAGTAGCAGTTTATTGATGCCCTTCTTAAAGAAATCAGCTGAACGGGAGGCAACAAATTCTTCAAAGGCATTTTGTACTGCCTCTCGGGTATTGAATTTTTTTCCCGCCTAGGAGTTATCCAGCAAGTAACAATGCGGTTCAAAATTCCTTCATTTGTGTGTCTGTTGAGCAGTATAAGGCACGTCTCGACGCGTCTTCGCGCTGGCGATCATTGAGTTCGTGGGGCACCCATTTGTCAAGCTTTTTACCTTGCCAATTTGACGCAAATGGACCAATATTGTTTTGACGCCAGCGTCGAAAGCTTCTGCTAATTCAGCCGTAGATTGTGTATCATCAGCTTCCACAATCGCCTTTAATTCGTCATTGTCGAACAAAGTCTTCGGACGACCGCGGGGTTCATTTTTCAGGTCGAAATTCCCAGAACGGAAGCGAGCAAACCAATAACAGGTGGTGCGTTGGTTTGTAGTGTTAGCTCCGTAAACGTCGTTGATGTTGCGTGCCGCTTGTGGCGCGTTGCTGCCACGACGGTACTCATATTCCATAATTACTCGAATTTTTAACGTATCCATTATGACAAAAATGATTGAAATGCGTTGAAAATGTAACACTAATCAATAAACAAAAGACTACTTTTGGAAAAAGAATTCCATGTTTTTAAAATAAAATTAATTTGAAATTAGAATTCTTAGCCAAACAAAAATTATTTTGATTTGAAATGGCCAGTACTGCAGAACGGCAATTTCATAGGTAAAGACCTATTATTATATTTTCTTGTACAAAATTTCATGAAAATCTTTTAAGAACTAAATTTGTTTAAGTTTCCTAAATATATTTTTGACTATCCTTATAGCCTATCAAATATGGAATGACGCAAGCTTCCCGTTTACAAAATTTGATCACAATCGGTTGAGAATTGATGATAATTACATTTTTTTATATTTTTTTACGACTTCTAAATTATTGACAATTTTTATAGCCCATCATACATGGAATGGACTTATACTTCTAATATACAAAATTTCATCAAAATCAGTCAAAAATTATCCGTGTACAAATGTACAAAATTTCATAAGAATCGATCAAGCCGTTTTTGAGTTAAATCCCGACATACAAACAAACAGACTGACAAAGGACTTTTTAATGGCGTATTCGTGTTCAGTATCGTTCAAATAGGTATCCTATGTAGAAATTAAAAAAAAAAACTACTGACGGAACTACACATTTGTTAATATAGATTACGAAAGGTAAACCTCATTTGTGAATATCGTATATAAAATGACAGCGTACAAACCCTCAGCAATGGTTAACAGACTGTCCACCATAAATCTCTCAAACGGCATCCGCTAAATGTTGAGGTCGAGAGATTCAGTTACAATAAAACATCGAGACAATTGGTTCCGTCTCTAGTGGCGACTATATGTGAAGCTTTGCTGATAATTTATCTCGACAAAGGACAGTACAATCGACACTGTGTTTACTTAAGAAGTAGAGATACACAGCTCAAATAAAGAACATGAAATTCTAATTAATTGTCCCACATGCGTAACGAAGTACACAGAGTTTTTACTTAATACTGTCTGTCTGTGTCTGTTAAATACGTGACTTGCGTGTGTTTCCACATACATCTTTATGTTATTTAACATAATAAGTACCTTAGATTCAATAAATAATAAGTCTATGATAAGCATTATGGGTAGTTAGCCCCTACATAACAAAAATGTAGGTGAAATTGGGATATATGCCATCCGCGGGAGCGAGATATTAATAAACAGAATAAACTGTACAAATAACGAAAGAAGACAAATAAATAAAACAATTTGCCTTGGATATTTGCAATGACATTATCACAAAAATTGACGTAATTAAATTGTTTTTGGATATTTGCATAGTAATTGTGATTAACACATTATCATTATACTATTTTATGAGGAACTATTATAGGTATGTTTTTTACTTTTAATATTACACTGAAAACTATTCAGCTTTTTTATAGATGCCATAATTTTGAAACGATATAATGAAAAGATAAGCATACAATTTATCGCTATCGCTTAGTATAATAGTATAATAATAAATACATATTATATAAGTTATACTAGAAATTACAGTTGTTCTAGGAAAGTTTTGTTTACAAAATGAATTTTACCTGGAATTCCTTGATACATATGAATTGTTTTGGACAAGCATTTTGGACTTTTTAAATGACAAATTATTATTCATATTATATGAAAAATAGCAATAACACAAAATCACTTAATAATATAATAAATTCATAATTATCATAATATGACAGATAGTAATATCATATGAAAAATGGCATAAATGAAATGTCTCATGCCATGTATAGATTTACATGGAAAAAGACTGACAAATATAATGTATGAAGAAAAAACTTTGTTTTGCAGTTTAAATAGAGTTAAATTTCACAAAAATGTGTCAGGACATCATTTATGGTATTTATCATAGGAAAACTTTAAGCTGGCTCAAGTTCCATTATAACTTTCTTAAAACATTTCAAAATACTCAGACGACGTTGTTTAGATTCTACAGATAACGCCGTTTGTCTCTTTTGATTGATGTCCTTTGAATACTTTTATACGATGAATTAATTTTGAATAATGACTAACTCGGTAATACAAGTATAAATGGTTCGTTTATATTTTAATTAAATACAGAGTCGCACCATTCTTCAATTTTATAATTTCATTAAACATGCGCATTTAGGCAGTGAAAAAATCTAACATAAAATGTTTTTGGGTTTTATTTATTATTGTTACGTTAACTTGTGTTACAGATAGAATATCTGGTCTAGTAATTGTTTTACATAATGATATGTACTGATTTTTTCTGATAATAAATAAAACGCGTAGTCAACGGGCCTTTAGTCTTAAGAAGCGGTCAGTAAAACTATGATTAAGTTAGTCTAAAGAGTGTGCAGACTGACGTAGCCTTTACACTAGAACACAACAGTGCGAGAACTGTTACTTGTACTCTAGAAAAAAAGTGTGGTATTGGAGATTCTATGCTTGCATAGTTAAGTCCTTCACAAGTTCTGTCCCCTTCAGTATGTAATTGTTATATTTTATTAACTATTTTTATGTAAATTTTAAGGGGTTCAAAACAAATGGGCGTAGTACACGTGATACCTGCACTATTGTCAACACGCCCAAATGGTTACGAAACTCTCGATATAACCTTGTACAGAAATGCATAGCAACAATTCTACCAATGTAAATAATGTTCTTATTTATTTTTCCTATATTAAACAGCTCATTTATCTAGCCGAAGCAGTGGGCGCCGGCCAGCATCATAATAATATGACATAACTAATACCGTTACTGGAAGATTTATCGCTCGGACAACCGAGAGCTTTTTGTCTGACAGCTGCTGTTCCTCTAATCGTGTCTGTTATTAGAGACTTTTGTCTATATAGGTATATAATATATAAATCAAATTTAATTATTTAACCAAATTGACGTTTGTTTAACATATTACATGAAATATGAAATGAACTAAAAAAAATGTAGAGAATATATCAAGCCACCGCAGCTGCGCAGGAACATTGCCTCATTTAGTGTGTTCTACCGTTCGTATCATGATGTGTGTTCTGAAGAGCTGTTCAATCCAATTCCCTCCTCTCCTTTCTACAACAGAACCACACGCGCTGCGCTTCGGAGTAACAGTTTTACGGAAGCCTCTATCTCAGCACGAACTAAAAAATCTCAATGTCTTAACTTTGCCTTACCGTGAAATTGTGGAACTGTGGGCAATTGTGTTCCATCCTTCTTACGACATCGGGACCGTGAATTGTAACGTGAAGAGATATTTATGCAGGCCAACATGACAGAGGTGACTGCCGATGAATAGCTGATCTTTACCGTCAGGGACAGTACCATCAACTTTCCAATCTGCTACATGTATATAAACTAAATTTACTCAGAATAAATAAAATAAAAAATTGGTAATTTCAATGACAAAACGGTTATCTGTCTATTTACATTATGCTCGTTTATAAACGTTTGTCTTTGAAAATATTGAATATTTGGTCACAATTTTATTGCATGCAATTGAATATGTATTAAATACATATATGAATGGGTAACTGGAACAAAGAAATAACAAAACGCGGTGGAAGAAAATTGTTTATTTGTTTATATTTATTGAATGTAATTTTTCTTGTAATTTTACCATAATATATTAAAGGTGGCAGCAGATGGTCAAGTCGGTTTTACTGTCAAAAGGTTATTATAGGTTGGATCATTATTTCAATAATAGTGGTGTCTGGAATTGACTCCCTCTCTGTGCATCCACAAAATTATTATTATTGTACATAATATATTAACATTTGTAGAGTTGAAAAAAAAACCGATCGAGTATCTTACTGGTTCTTCTCGATGGTAGGGATATTTCCCGAACCGGCAGTAGTGTTTTGACGTTCATAAGTGCCTTCATAAGGCCTAAATTGTATGAAAAATTCTTTGATTTTGGTGAATTTGAAATAGCATTACGTACACTGTTCTTATGGTAAGCAGAGTGCAATCCAGAAACAACGGCGACCACCAAGAGATCGACAGTTCTTCGCCGATCGGTGCTGCAGCTGTTATACCAGCCTGACAAATCAAAAAAGGACCCGTTGGGTAAGACGGTCAACTTACCTAGCAAAGTATTATATTACAAAAACATAACCTGCTATTTATTATATTGATTAAAATGGAAATAAAACACGGAACGCAGACACTCCTTAATTAGTTAGTTAATTCGTTGAATAAAAATAACGTAGAGAAATATAAAGTAATTTTCTTTAACGTTCGTCTTGGCGTGTAAAAAAGTTAAAATAAACAGGCAAATACGCCCTCGGGATAAGAAAAAACTTCTAAACGATCGTGTCAAAGGATTTTATATTTTGACGCGACCCATGAAATTTTAACTATGACCTTTAATTAGGATAAGGGATACAAAAAGAGACTTGTACCTTATTATACGGAAATAAAATCAAAAACAGAAACGACAAGATGTCATGGGACCCATTACTAGTACGTGGTTTATATTCCTTTATTCACACGAAGTCATTAGCTTCAATTTGATAACAAGTGAAGATAACTATTCCGTATTTATGCAATATTGAATCGAAATTTGTTAATGAAACGTGCTGCATCATTGCCACAGAGTTGCCATAACTTTTTTGGGCAATTATAGCATTTATTTGTCTGAATATGTTATTCAAATCATATTAATTACACTTCAAATGAATATATAGTACTTTCTGGAAAGAGTAAAATACACAAATGAATGCATGGATAAACCTAACTTTAAATAATTTTAACATCCCTTTTACCTTTTGATAAGTTTTTGTAAACTATAAAAGTGTCATAAATCCACGGACCTATCTAACGGAAATACAGTGTTTTTATGTACTATACTTGAAGAGTATATCCTCTTTTCCTTCTTTTTTGTTTTGGCACCGCAAAAAGCACATGTCAGCGTCAATGTTTTTAAGCCTTTGTAGTAGTAGGTATTTTATTCAAAGTGGTGTCTAACAAGATGGTGGCTCCCTTGTTAGAACGACTTAGGAGTTTTTGTGTGATTTCAAAATGCATGCTTTCAGTTTATATTTACAATTAACTTCACTTATGCACAATAACCAAACTATATCACGCAAAACACGACCAATATATTATATAATATATAGGGTGAGAAACCTAAAAAAAGAATTAGAAATAAAAACCACAACATGCCACTTCAAGATCCGCCAAAAACTCTCTATAACCTCTTATAAAGGTAGTGTACACAAAACCGAACTAAGTACGATACTATTTTATAATATAGGACGGCTGCCAACACTTCATCGGCGTCTACCCATCTAGTATGAGATTAAATCTGTATATCATAAAAATACAAATAATCACGTACGAGCACCATATATTCTAGCATGCAAGCAATAAGAATGGTTTACCAACTACTTCTCCAATGATATTAATAAAATGTCATTGAAATTCTCCTACAAACTCTTTCGCTCCGTTTAAATGAATCATTCCTTTCATGCATCTAGTTTCATGATTGTTTAAAATTTAATTCCTCAGACTTTAAATTTGACTTTTTTATAAGCAAACAGTTTTATAAATTGTATATGTTATCAGAAATTATAAACGCGATAAAAATTAATTGATGGAATGCCTATTCATTAATAACTACATCAAAGTTAATTTCTACATTAAAGCGATAATATGTACGTCCATATGAAACTGAAATAATTACCTACTATAATTTTTTTTTTTTTTTGTAATTGTGTATAATTATCAAGGCTCTTGCCTTTACGTTTAATAATAAAAGTAATTTTTATAGTACCAATATCAATCTTTACGCACTATATCGACAAAATATATTTACGATTTCAATTCCCATGGTTATTTAATCAACAAAATGCGTAAATGTAAAAAATACACTTAACTCCGAAAGCAAAAAATAAGGAAATAAATTGTTTTAAGAAATATAAATCTTTTATATCAAAATAGTTTTAGCGTTGTGGCCACAATCTCATCTGACCTACAGTGACAATGTGGCCTAAGATGGTAGCATGCTAAACCTAGTGGAAGACTGGCTGTAGAATCCGTACAAACAACTAACTGAGCCACCATTGCTTCGCATTCAATATCTGCAGACTGTCATTTATACAATTCCTTCACAGTTGAATGAATCGCGGTTTCTAAGAGACAGTACATTTATCCCTTTCTCCATCTTGTAATACTAAATCGAACGATCCTAGGTAAATGTCATCGTTTTTACACATCCGTAAATCATCTCACTGAAGTGTCCATTTATATAGCTTTACCTCGATATCTGACGTGTATGTATTGTACCACCTGTCACGGACACCTTTCGCGTACGGACATTAATTTAAGATCGGCCCATTCAATCGTCCCCGACATTGTCCCGTTATGTTTGACACGTTACCTACTCGCGGGATCTATATTTTGCGGACAATGCCTTTAAACTTGACAGCTAGCGGCGAAACTATCAAGACTGGGAACAGAAATGTATTTCTGAGGGTTCATAATAATATAACATTATAAATATCTTCTTGAGTAATGGAGTTCAATCCACACTAGACCAGGACGTATTGACATTTTTACCGTATCATGTACATTAATTCCGATAACATCTTTGGTAGTTACTACATAACAAAGCAAGTCGGATCGACTTACCATTTTGGTTCAACAAATAGACTACCACAACAACATTTTAGTAGCGAGTGCGCTTACAGAACTCGTGATCAGAATTTATTTAGTCACTTGGTACAGAAGATAAACTATGATGAAAGACGGCAACCTTTATTAATTTCTGAGATTATTATTGCCGGTCCTGGAGATAGGTTAAGATACGTAATAATACGCCAGCAAAGCGGTACGTGTATTGTGTTAAAATTGATGTGAAAAAAAAATTGTCAAGGGAGGTGATTTACTTAACTCGTTTCCTCTACTGTCTACGTTGTTAAACTACAAAAGGTAATAAGATGACGAATCGAAAACAAAAATGAAAGTGAAATTAAAACTAATGAAACAAGAAATTACATTTATTCTTATCTAAAATCAGTTATGCAGCGATGGAAGTTAAAAAGTCATTACTGTATGAAAATTTTCAAAATGCGTTTATTGACTAACCGGTTGCCAAAATATATCCAAGCAGATTTAAGTATTATATTACAACAACATAAAAAAAACCATTTCAGTAGATTTACGTTTTAGGTAAAATTCAATTGTCGAATAAAATTAGTCGACGTAATGAGAAATAAAATAAAATACCAGCGACATTGTTTCGAAGGCCGTATAGTACTTACACGGCACACGCTTTAATATCGTCGTCAACTGTTATTAAGGCAATAAATCCCTTCAGCTTCTAATAGGTGGGGAGTCACTGTGTATGTATAAGAAAATAATTTAAACCGAGATCGAACTAAGCATAACTTCTGTTGAACGAGATTTAATGCTACGTGTGAGTAGTTATAATTTGATAATTTGAATAGTATTCACCTTAAAACAACTGTTCTAAAATGTCACATTATAAGACAATTTTTAGCAAAAAAAGAAAACCAACTTGAATGATTTTGAATTGTTTTCTGCTGTATCTTGGAAGTTAAAGGTCCAATGCCAATGAAATTAAAATGGGACCACCCTTGAGGTAACCCATATCCAACAAAAAAAAAATCATCCAAATCGGTTGATAAACAAAGAAGTTATAGCTGAACATCCATAAAATATATCTATACTAATTATTAATAATGGGAAAGTAACTCTGTCTGACTGTTACATTGTCACGCTTAAACCGCTGAACAAAATTTTGAATAATTTTGGAATAGAGATAGATTGGACCTTGGGAAAGGACATAGGGTACTTTTTGTAGCAAAAATAAAACTTTAAGGGTAAAAAATAGGAGATGAAAGTATGTAAGAGGGAAATATCAGCTTCCATGACACAACCGTTTTGTTGATTTGAAATGACAGTATATATTGTAAATAAAAAGTCATTCAAAAAGTTTAATTTTCATAATGTAGACGGGAAACATACACCATACTATAATTGAGAGGATATAAAAATAGTTAATAATGCATGAGAAATTGTACACGGGAAATATATGCCACTCCTCAATTGATACGGCATATGAATTGTTAACAATATGAGTAAAAAATAGAGGGATTTAAATAATTATAGCATAGTAAGAAATGCGTGTGGAGTCGCTGGCACATCGCTAGTATATATATAGTAACCTTCCACCTTTTGTTGAAGTCGGTTAAAAAAAAACAATAAATCGAATACAAAATACTTTAAGTTTATAATGATTAAGTTCAGTTCAATGTATACTTAAATAGCTTTAAGTATTCGAATGTACTTTGAACGATTCTTGGAATTTTAGTGACGATTTAAACATCAACATTTTTTACAACAGTTAATACCTACTTTTATAATAACTACACAAGTATTAGGCACCTCTTATTGAAACGACTTCTCGATATGGAAGCAGTTATCGGTTATGGAAGCAATTTTCTTGAAAAATGTGTCACATATATTTCTGATAAAAGCACCAACAAATAAGTTCCTTTCAGCGCCACTCGCGATATAAAGTTTACTTTAGTGTATTTTACTAGCTTGATAAGATCGTGGCTAAGTTGGAACAACACGAATTTAAAAATAATCGTTGGTGTAATTCACAAATCTTCTTTCCGTATAGTGTATTTTTTTTATCACAGCCAACATGATTTTCAGAGTCTAAAAGTTTGTGTCCATTCTTTACATTAATCTTTGAAGCATGTTACAATAGCTTTTTTGTTGATTTGAATATTTATTTATTTATTTCAAGAAATCTACAGCTCTTAAATTCTAACTTACATACATAATTAAGTTGCCATATTGGCTTAGCCAAAAATGATTTGATTATGTTTCATATATTTGCATGAAATATAACCCGAATTTTTACAATGTGTTTAATGGTTGTTTTTAGCTCATTTTATATGATACGGCGAAAGCTTACCGAGAAATACCAGCCGGTATTATTCCGGTATTATTGACAAAAGGAGTATTGACGAAATATCCGATATTCCGGCCAGGATATTCTGTATAGATGACAAGAAGTGCTTTAGTATTTATTTATTAGTGTACTGTACACATGGGTAACTCAGTAAAATTCCTTGGGCCAACTCAATAACTCAAGCCCAGCTTACTGCGCCGCCGCGCCGCAAACGCACATGTGTCGATATAATTGTTCTCTCTTCTAATACTTGCTTACACCTTGCCAGATTGCTGGACATTCCCCGCTCCTTAAAGACTATACAATGCAAATCTGAATGGTAGATCCAGAGATTAGATCAATAAGTGAAATAAAACAATCTTGAGCTTTATAACATTATATCTTAGATGCTAAACAAACTGACGTGAACTACATATGAGTGTAAAGGGCAATGTGAAACATTATTGACCGACCTTAACAGTGACATTTTCGCTAGGCGTTCATGGGTCGAACCCCATTTTCTGTGTCACGAGTATTTATAGCCTTAATAACTCTGATGATAAAAGACCGGTCCATGTTGGAGTCTAACACTCAGTTATAATTAGTTGGTTTCATTTGGTTGAGATAAAAACATTATTAAAAGAAAAACTTTTAAAAACAAGCTTTTATTAAATATTTCCTTAATTTTACAGGCTTGTAACGAGCACAAAATTTATTTAGTTTAAGTTCCCCTTTCACCGTTTTAATTTGCGCTACAAGCTTTTAAAATGATTGAAATATTGATTATAAGCTTTTCTATATTTTTTTCGTATTTTTCTCATCAAACCCTATCATTTGATACCCATACCATGGGGGTGCATATAGAATAATTGGTCTGAAATCTTTAAGTGTCCACTATATTCGAATTTAGAATGTCAAATCCATTACAAGCGTGCATTGGAATCCAAACTAAACATATGGTATAAAAAAAATTTTATCGTTTAAGTTAGCGTTCTGGCCATATTTTCAACTGATCGTATGTGACGACGTGGCCCAAGATGGTAACAGGCTAAGCCTAGTAGAGAACTGACACTCAAATGCCGCTGCCGGAACACACTTGTTGGTGTTTGGCAACAGCTTAATCTGTTGGGAATAACTGTTTTAAATTTCAGTTGCAAGATTTGATCCATACTAACAAAGAAAGTTAATTATGTTACTGATTGATACTGTGTTAGGTTACCATGGATATTTCAAATATGCATTAATTGAAAATGATATTGTGAACAATGATTGTGAGTACTTGTATTACATTTCCATAAACTTTAACTTAGTGTGTATTTGTAATTTTCTGAATTAAAAAAAAAACATAGATGTGAAGGTTTCACTTCTAACACGCGTGAATTGCACACATCATGTCTTTGATATCAATTTAGCTGCTGGTGTTATTATTTTTAAAATATAGCTATCACTATAATTAAAATCGAAATCTAATATCGTTAATACCTTCGAAATTTCATCTGTACATTTCGCAATAAAACTTTTTTTAAACAAGTATATGTAGTTTGAATTTATCACTATGCGATGAAAAAGTTTTAATAGTCACGTTAAAACAACTATATAAAGCAAGCCTTGTGCTTACAATATATTATTATAAGACACAAAATCGATCTACAAACAGTGATGCACGTATTAGTATATTATATACTTTATAATATGTGGGTTTGTGACAGAATGGCAAATATATATGTTGAAATGCGGATCATCAACATCAACACACAGCTTGTCCGTTACCTAGAGAATCACTAACTAACCCATTTATAATCCTCTATGATCCTTACAGTTGTATACAGACCATAACTGCTCATTATGTGGTAATCTCTATCTCTGCAAGAATAAATAAGTCGATATGTTCTCATACTTTTGCCGTACTATGAAACAGCTGGAGCCGTCACTTAGCCAATACGCTCTCTCCTACCTATAACAAAAGATCTTTTAAACATAAAGTGAAAAGTCATGACATGACGACGGGCCATGAATTGTAAATACGTCACTGGTCGACGTCGCTTGTGGATTAGACTTTGCTTCCCATCAGGTACATCGCCGTCACTTATTCGTACTATAGTATTAAAAAAAATTTTGTGTGTGTGCCAGATGCAATATACGACTGGAGTTTTCTCCTTAAGTACGATTACCTTTGAATATGTAATAGACAAAAGAAAAGATTGATCGATTCATTGATTGATTGATTGACTGACTGATTGAATCACAGAGTGACTGATTAACGGACTGATTAAAAGATAATAATTTATCTAAAAGCAAGATGATGCATGTATACGTTATCTTAACGCTTTTTATTAACGCTAAAAGTAACGCTTTTGTTAACACTTTTATAAATTTCACTCCTCATAAAATTTCCATACCTGGGTTTTTATATGTAAGCCAATTCTTAAGGAGTAAACTCCAAAAACAGTCGCTACACGCAACAATCTATGAAATTTAAAAAAAAAGAAACTCGAGAACACAAAATTGAAATTCAAATGTGAAATCACTTTAGATTCGCAACATCTGTCAAGTTTTTTTTATGAAATTCCCTGAATTCACAAAACATAATGTTCTCGGTTGGGAAGGATTTATGAACGACGAAACTTCACGAGACACGGGGTATACCTAATCGAATTCTGTCAAGGCCTTCGTCCGGCTAATGAAATCACGCCAGCTACTTCTCAATTTGGAGCACGTCCAAAATTTTCTTCAACGAATTTTGCTTTCGCCAATTAGTCGTGTTTTTTTTTCTTTTATGTATATTAAATTAAGTTTTCATTGCATTTTATTATTAGAAGACCTTGTTAATAGAAAAAACCAAATTACATGTGATCTAGAGAATATGCTCTTAGTAAGCACAGTATAATCTAAACACAACAGCGACGACCGAGAGATCTAAAATCATCGGCAGTTAGGTATTTGAATTATAAATTTGTTAAAAACTCATGTTTACGCTTTACCTTAAAATGTCGTATTAATAATATAATAAACAAACAATATTACCAAAGACCGAACAAAGTAGGTCAGTAACTTAAGTGAATAGGGAACCTTAACTTTGCAGTGATAACAATGAAGAAAAACCTAAAAATATATTACTAGACATGAAGGGACATTAAATAATAGTAAGTTTAACAATAAACAGAAAAACTTAGTTATATTAATATAATACTACACATATTGAAATATACGTGAAAAATATTGCTAAATTAATGACGACTGTACTGATTATATAAGAGAAATGAGAGAACGGAGGAGCTAAAGAAAATAATAAACAAGATGGCTCCATTATATTGCAATTTGGAAATTATTTGTCATTTATATCAATTTTCTTTTTGCGAAAATTATTATAACAAATTTTAACGTCTAACTCACCTGGAGCTAGGGTTGCCAAATTTTTGTATTAAACGTAGTATTTTTTTTAGCTGAATAAATATAGTAGATGGCAAAAAAAGTGCAGTAGTTTACAAATATTTTTTTTTTATAGGAACATATTTTACTGCTTGATAGACAGATAATCAAATTGACAATAACATACCAAGTCTCGTTCAGAAAGAGATAAAGGCTCGGGCCTAAAAATATATAGTAGTTTCGCCTACTATATACTTTTTGCAGAAATATAGTTGTTGCGGACAGCGAGCGGGGCGAGCGAATAACGATAGTCTAATAGTATAGAATGAACAAATAAATGAAATAATACGTGTTAGGAATAGATATAATAATATGAACTGAATATGTGTATTTTAAAACGATTAGAATAAGAATATAGCTAGTTGTAAGTTTAAATGTATAAATTTCACTAGTTGTAAGGATGAACGATGCCAGACTCGGAACATCTGGCATGGTGACTCATGGTACTGCCGCACACAGGGCGTGCGCGCTCATTGGCTGAGCGACGCCCCGCACGGAATCCATCGCACGACCGGTTGCGAGGCAAAAGGCGAGGTTAAATATAGCGGAGAGGGCGGCAGTACTACAGTATCCGACCGATTATGACATAGCTGCGTTGTGTTCGCACATATGTCAAGATATAATTGGAAACGCTTACAAGCCATCCAGAATAGGTTTCTTCACCGCCTTACCGGCGCCCCTAGGTATGTTCGTATGGAGGACCTCCATAGAGATATGGACCTTCATTCGATACATGCCTATGTCAAACACCTTTCTCGCTCTTATTTCGACACCGCATCGAACCACGCGAATCCCCTAATAAAAGCGGCAGCTTCATATGTTCCCGACCCCAACGCCTGCCGGAGAAAACGCCGGCCGCGTAATATATTCACTGACCCGCCCGACCAAATCGAAACAGCTAACGCGTTCTACGCCACCGTCTCTAGCGGCAACCCAAGCCTAGGTCCGTTCCTCGGTGTGAAACCCTTGGGTCAGGCAGCCGCCCGCGCGATACAAAGTGACACTATACGTGCAACACTTAGTTACCCACACACAACATTACACACGTATGAACACACACACGTGCACACCACACAGGTACATAGGTTCTGTAAGGGACCTTTTTTTTTCTTTTTTTGCGCTAGTTAGACTAATGCGCTAGTTAGTGTAGAAAAAACATTCCGATTATTAAATACACATACGCATGGTCCACTCCTTCCTCCCAGTAGGAGGGAAACGTGCATATGAGTATATATTAGTTAGTTCGAATTCTCTTAGGATTAGGGAATCAGTTAGATCGCGACTTTTGCGCATTCGCGACGACCGCCCGAGCCGAGGTTCGGCCACTCTGGCACCCTCGTGCGGGTCGTCACAAACTTTCGCGGCTGAGTGCCCTAAGCGCTCGCCCCCAAGTTCGGTGAAGCTGTGAAAGCCGCAGCGGCTCTGTTTGACGATAGGGCCCCCTAAGGCTAACAGTGTAGTCAGACCTATACAAAAAAAAAAAAAAAAAAAAAAAAGCAGTACTACGATCAGTTCGAGAAACGCTACAACAACAGCAAGCAGCGAATCACCAAGCAAACTACAGTCAAGAACGATATTAAGAATCAACATTGTTACCACGCACTAATGTAACTTTGTAAAACGAAACAAGAATAAAACAAGCGCTATTAATTAAGCACACATTAAATACTGTGGACGTCTTTTTATTCACAATAATAGTAGTCAGGACGTCTAATATAGTAGGATACTATATTATACTGTTGCGACCCGTTACAACCCGATTAAAAAGATAGAAAAATCCTGTTCCCGAAATATCTCGAAGCAATTACAAACTTCTCAGGACGTCGAAATAATGTTCGTGTCGTAAACAACCGCGGCACATGTTTGTGTAAACATCGCAGTTTAAATATGTGTATAGATAGATAGGGATATATACCATGTATAGATAGGGATTATCGCCTCGATTACGTCATCGAGTAGGCATAGAAACTAAACATCAAGAAAGTTAGTTACGATTCACGTTTTTTCTGCGATCGTTTAGTGTAGGTATATAAGCGACTCAGGCGGGTCGCCGAGGGCAGTTCAGTTTTGAATTATAAAGCGATAACAACGGGCAATAAAAAGGAAGCGAAACCACAGTGAAATTAAATAGGTGTTGTGAGTTTGTGTAGTTCGTAATTGTGTGAAATTGAAATAAATCTTCTTCACGTCAAACATCGGCATTTTTAATACCCACGGGTGTAACAATACAGTAGGGTTGGCAACCCTACCTGGAGCTGACGCCGACAGAAAAGTGTCCAAGTAATTACCGTTGTGATGAGAAATGTTGAAACATACTATGTCATGTTACATGTTATAAGTGAGCTTTGAATTCAAGTCACGTATATAAGCTATTATCACTTAAGTATCACAAGTACTCAAGGAAACAATCTAAACTATTTCTGCTATATTATTAACAACAATAAACAACAATTTAAAAATCTAATATTTTTGTATACTAAACGTAATATTTTACTTTGTCTAGATGTCTAGAAAATACAAAAGCGTTATATAGAAGATATTAGTTTTATTCTGATGCAAAATAAGATTGGATATATCATGATCCACCGAATTCTAAATTGGGATATTACTTGAAAATGAGATGCCAAATGCATAAAGGCCTACGCCTTTCGGTACTCACACTTTAAAGTATTCAAGAAACAAAATTCAAAAGCTTACTTGATGCTGCCCAGAAATTAAATTGAAGTTACTATTAGTACTACTTATGTCTCCCTCAATGCATTGGTATTATTGATAAATACATAAAAAACATACCTAGGTAATATATCTCTGATATAAGATTGTAGATTGAATTATCAATCAATACATAGTATAAAGCTATCCGCGTCTGTCTGTTTGTCCGCTTACTTTTACTTTTCCACGCAACGGCTTTTATATGGTTTTCACTGTCATTTAGAGAATTTTTTTACGGAAGGGTTGTATATACCATACATTGTAATAAAGTTTTTGTATAGTAAAGAAAATTTAATGTTTTGTAATCAAGTCGTCAAAAATTATTTTCAAGCGCTTACATGGCTTTCCCTGGCTAATGAGATACATGAAAATAATGTACTACAGAATTATAATTCTTTAAAAAGCCTAGAGAAAAGTCTGCGATGGCTGTCCATCTTCTAAGGTCGACTCACAGTCACGATTTTTATTTTTAAAATATTGATTTACAATATTAGGTTATTTGTGAAGCTATTTTCTCCAATTCAGTATTAATCCTTACCCATATAAATATATTAGCTACCTTGGGCATTTAATGTAGATCTGAACATAATATAATCTAAATAAATACCGTAGAAGATATTACACATTCAAAATTACGCTCAACCAAAAAATCACTCACAGCGAAACGGTCTCTACTGTAAATTGATCGAAGAAGGTTTTGCACAACACCACATTAGTAAATTACACCTGTACGAAGCCGGAGCGTTTCGCTAGTCAACAATGCAAAAGAAAACGTGCTAGAGTTAAAAAAATTAAAACTGACGAAGAGAACATAATTTGAGTGGCTGAGGGCAGCCCGAGTGTACTACGTCATTCCGCTTTCATAGTATCACGTTCGTAAACCGAATGATAAATAACAATAAAAGCTTCCTTTGCGAAGATACGTTTAATTTTGGTTCTGTTTCATGATATTAGTAAGTTCACGGATCGATGTCAGACTATTTATCTCAGTAGGCACCCTCATTAAATATTGTAAGTTTGTTTTTCGACCGACCATGGTACATACATGGTACTTACACCAAAATTTTATTATGTATGTAAATAATATTCTAGGCTATATACGACTATTATGTCGCTACATATAAAACATAGAAAAAAAAAAGTGTTTTTCATATGGCTATCACACCGGCCTGATCAAATTAATGTCTTTTGACGTTTCATACTGAGTTCTTAATATAAAAAGTGTATATTTCATCTTATCATGTTATAACACTGCAGCGCAGTATATGTAGGTAAGTAGGTGGCCGGTGGCACGCAATATATTTCAACTAAGTTAAGAAGGTATTTAAATATCAGTTGAAGGAAATTCAAATTAAAGTCAAAATAAATCACACGAAACAAAAAAAAAAAACAAAGAGATAAAGAAAAAGTTTCTAAGTAATATAAATACAGTACCTGTTCAGTATTTTCATAGTTATCATTTATTCATTTATATTCATTCTAAGAAGACTTGCATGACACATGCCAAATGTTTATTTTAGAAATGTGCTAGCTGTGCCCCACGGTTTCACCTGTGTTAATTTTATCCAACAAACACCGCGCCGCCAACGCAGACAAGTAGTCTATCATAATTGTTCTTCCCGCAAGTAAAAATTATTTTAATTTTTCATTATTTCCTAAACTATGTGTCCAAATAGTATAAACTCTGAAGAGCAAAATTTAACTTCATAAAATTGTCTTTATGATGAAGTAACCCTTCTGTTCGTAAAGATTAATATGACATGTTTAAAAATAATGCTTCTAAATCACTTTTTAATTTTCAACAAATCTTTGTCACAAAATCCTTATTATTGTGGCGTATGTATAAGAGATAGGCATATGCTATCGCTGACTTTTTTAAGATATGCTAAGGACCAATATTATTGTATAATATTGTATTACCGAATCATTAACCATTACACCAGCGAACGCGGATAAAGCAGCTCGGGATGGACTCGACTTCTGACTTACGTAACAAAAAGCAATATTTAAGGTTATCTGACAGTTGTAGCCTAATCTTATATAGCCTATATTATTACTCAAGAGTCTGGCTATCATATAGAAAAAAAGTCTTTCACCAATATACAACCAAGCTGTACCAAGCTACAGTATCAGCGAATAACATAGGCTATATTATAATTTGAAAAAAATATTTATTCCTCATAAAAATGTCGATAGTTCTACACCAAGTATAAAAAATTGCCTACATGGGTGCGTTGGCGATGTTTATCGTATAAAATTAACACGGGTGAAACCGTAGAGTATTGCTAGTACTACATAAATTCATAAGTGAATCCCTTTTAGGCATAGAACATTTTAAGATATAATGTTTAATCAGTTAGTCTATGTTGATTATTCTACACCGTACACGGCTCGAAACGAAGTAATATACATACTTGTCTCATTTTTGCTGCCGATATTATGCCCTTCTACTTCCTCATGTAAGTAAATGATATGTATTTAGGCATTAGCGTGCCACTTGCATTGTGAAAATATAATTTAGGTAACCGACTACACCTTTTTACTTATAATACATTAATGAACAAGGTATATAATTATTGAAATTGAATAATGAGGTTCTACATCAAAATTACAAATTAATGATAATTTTATAACATCATAATTAATGTAATTTCCAACCAATCCCAGTCTTATTTTAATATGAATAGATAAAACTTTATTAAAATCAGCATAACTTAGTGTTATGACCACAGAATTATAAATACAAAAATATGGACATATTAATGATATTGAATATTATCAGACTTTTTCTTTCGTAATACTGCTTAATACTATAATGAAATATACATTCTAGATGCCTTATAAATGAAGAAACTGTACGGATTAAAGATATGCGAAAACAAAACGTGTGTATATTTTGTTGCTAGCGTATATCCATTTTATCAAAATTAAGCAAATTATCTAAAACAGTAGGTATTATTCAATCATTTTCGAAACTCATAAATCACCTCGTACACGGTTTAAATTATCGTCTAAACAAATGAGAATATTCATTAGTACTCAAAAGTCAATCCGTACAGTCATGTATATCGTAGCTTAATTGTAAATATTTTAACCATTTTACAAGACAAAATTTTATTTACCATACCTATAATATAATAACGGGTGATGTGCAATTTACCTGAAACAAACAAATAGACTTTTTAATCGATACATACTTTTGGAATCCAAACGTACAAATGACAAGACAAATTATAGTGTTATTGACCATAAGATGATAGTTGAAACACATGATTAAAAAAACTTGAGCACTTTTTAGTTTATTGTTTCTTTTTTTTACTAGTTCTACTGTTGTTAAAAACAAAGATATTTGTAACAGATTGTTTACAATAGATTTCACAATAAATATATCTTTGCATTTCTGATAGGAACACTCTAGACAGAATAGTTGTGTTCGTTATAATATAGATTAGAGCTGGTAAGAAGCCACATGAGTTGTAGTTATTAATTACTCATAGGCGATCTGTGTGCAATCATAGAAAAGAACATCCGCGGCTACTTTTCAATCAGCTTTGTCCATCGCAACATCGCTCTCCAGCGTAGTTTTATACCATCCACTATACTCTGTCCTACCAGGTGTTCAATGGAACGCAATACGTGATCTAAATATTAAGATTAGACGTGTGTCATATATTAACAAGATACTTAGGATTAAATTTGATGAATACTTAAAACAATAATATAAAGTCAGTTTAACACTGTAGTCAATTATGTGACTGTAAACGATATGTTGTGTATGTTATGTGCTTTACAATCGTGAAAAAAGTAAATTAATAAAAGTATCACAATAAAAATCGATACATATTTTGTTACTACCTGCAATAATTTGCAAAATCTTAATTGTTATTAGTAATTATATAACGTCAGGGCTTGAGAACCCACATGTTATATGTATCTGTGTAAATACATTTTAGGTTGAATATTCACTGGTTCTCAATTTCCGAACATGCCAATAACAGCAACGTGTAAAGCTGTGTTGACAGGTGTCATAACCTACCGTTTAAATTGTTAGTAGGTTCATAACATGGCTGTAATTCGTCCAAATCCATAAACTGTAAAAACGTTGTATTATGTAATGTTTTTTAGTGTATGACTAAAACCATTGAAAATATGAAAACAAATAATGCTGAGGGTCGCTATATTTAATTAATGTACTCTAGATTAAGCAAATCGGAATTTTACGGGAGTATTATATATGCAAGAGAATAATTTTACTCGTGCGACAATGTATGCTTGATTCGGGTTTCTGAACAACGATCAAGGTAGATCACACATCTTTCAGTTGACATAAGTAGATATCTACATTCAAATAAAACAAGAGGTTTAATAATATAAGGCAATTGGATAGATACGGAAAAAGAACTCGAAACTTAATTAATCATCGTATTTATTAGCTTTCTATTTATATTATATATATATAAATCTCGTGTCACAATGTTTGTCCTCAATGGACTCCTAAACCACTTAACCGATTATAATAAAATTCGCACACCATGTGCAGTTCGATCCAACTTGAGAGATAGGATAGTTTAAATCTCAAATTATAGTCGCAATTTTAATTTATTGCTAATTATTTGTCTGTTATTATTTGACAGTCACAATTATCTGTTAACTCCAAATGATTCTAACAGATGTCGATACCTTTCGACTGGGTTGAGTAAGTAATCAATAGATGGCGCTGCTATGGTAAATCTACGAACGTGTCATATAAGCTACATTTTAACAGCATAATTACCACGTGTTGTTGACGCTATAAAATTAATTAAATTTATTTTGTAGTGAACGAAATACCGTATAATTCAGCTAATTATTTGTCTGTTATTATTTGACAGTCACAATTATCTGTTAACTCCAAATGATTATAACAGATGTCGATACCTTTCGACTGGGTTGAGTAAGTAATCAATAGATGGCGCTGCTATGGTAAATCTACGAACGTGTCATTTAAGCTACATTTTAACAGCATAATTACCACGTGTTGTTGACGCTATAAAATTAATTAAATTTATTTTGTAGTGAACGAAATACCGTTTAATTCAATTATTTCCACTTTTTAAATTTTTACATAAAACAAATTTCAGCTCCTTTAGAATAGTGTTTATTATACGTGCCTATGACCCACCCTCTCTCTCTCTCTCTGTCACTCTTATATGACGCAGACGAAGTTGCGCGGGTCAGCTAGTATTATATATATTCTTCATACCATATAAACTATACCACATACGCGTTTATTATGTAGTAAGTTATTTATACTCTGATATTTCATAAAACTGAACTCAAATGAGGAATAACATATTGTCCGGTACGGACGTATTGTACTGTTTCTGAATATATTATTATCTATTTTTATAGATAGCCTATCAATTATGAAATTAGGTACATATACTTCTCGTGTACAAAATTTCATCAAAATCGGCAGAGAAAAAACGTATTTTTTTAAATTATAATTTCTAAAAAAAATATTGACAATTCTTAAAGCCAAGCATTTCTGCAATGAAATAGGCTTATTGTGTATAAAGTTTCATATATATCGGTCGAACCGTTTTTGCGTTACATCTGGACATAGAAACTGACGTAAATGTCCAAACAAAGTATTATTTAGGCAATGAAACTTGACCGTACTATAAGGCGTCTATTTACGGATGGAAAGAAGTGATAGCTTAAAACTAATAACTCTAGTAATATAAACAAACTTACAACTACATATATGACAGAAACAGAAAGACAGACAAAAATGTTTTTAATGTCATTGTCAAAATTAAAAAAAATACAAGTATATACTACATAAGTACAGATTTATTAATATAGATATTTGCACGACTTGTAATAGCTGTCAGAAGCATACGAAACTTCCAAGATACTGCGCTAAATCGCCCCGACAACCCACACACGCCTACTTTCGATTCAGCTACATACATATTTAAAACGCGCGGATAACTCTTGACATTTTTGTTGAGAGTTTCAGCCGGAGCTGAATCCGCGATGTGATGCATTGTTACACACATATTTTTGTATTCGAAGCGTGAAATTGCATTACATCCGAGTTATTCAGATTTCATATCCAGAGTCAACAATTTCGGTTCTCGTTGTGTATACCCATTGAATACAAAACAAGTACCTACATTGGTTTTGATATTAATTTAAATTTATTACAAGTCATTTGCCACTTTTTAACCTATCGTTTTGTAATAATATTAACATTGAATCATCTACGTTGAATTCCACCATAAATGTTCATTTCCCATCCATCCAAAATTAGAATACGAATCGAAACCGAAACTCGTGCATTCATTACTCCGCACAGGAAGTAATAACCGAGCATCAGTACGAGCTCTCATCGAACTGTTTGTTCCGTTCGCAAAATCTATTTGCCTCGCCGCGTAAACAGAGCAAAATGATCTTCCACGGCATTGACCGAACTGTTGAGAGATTCCTTCATCTATTTTCATTAAAGTCTCTGTGACCATTCGAGCCAATACTCTCAAATATTTGAAATTAGTACTAAGCTCGAAGAATTACGTAATATACATATAAAGACATTTTGTTGCTACTAATATTCGTTGTAATTACACAATACGAAAAAGCCCGATATTGTTTACAGTAAGATATTTTTTACATTCAGGGACACAAATTTATGTTTGCCTCGAATACAATCAATTGTTAATCCCAAGGATAAAAAAACAGATGTGTAAGAATCCCCTTTTATGTTATGAAAAGTAAACGGGCATGCAGAAGGTACGTCAGATATTATGTGACCACTGCAGCCTAAAGCTTAGATAACCGACCTTAAAAGACCGCAGTCCAGAGGGCCTAAGTTTTAACGCCTCATGTGACAATATTATCTCAATTTACGTTATTTCAGTAACGTCCAGGTAAAAGTGTCAGGATTTAATTGATATGCTATAGTTTTTTTTAATACAGCTCTTATGCATCCAGTTACTATGTAAGGATAAAGCAAAGCCTTCAATCAAAATGAGAGAGTATAAATATGTCGGGCATAATATATTTTGCAGGAACAAAGCCTAACTGCTCGAGTTTTTACCGGGTAATTAAGACCTATAGTTTTGACAGATAAAATGACCGGAAAACTACAATAGTCGAAATCATTTCTTTTTTGCAAAATCTTCGATTTTTTATCAATGCGCATTTCATTATACTAGCGGTCTCCCAATGATCGATATTCGACCAGCGACTTTTTAATCATAAACTATTTTCTGTTTGACATTTGCAGTGTGAACCTAAACAAGGAATATTTCACTTTTCATTGGGTGATAATGTCAATATTTTGGGGGGTCTAAGTACAGTGGCACTGTTCAGTTGAGGATTCACAGTATTAATTTATTTAATTAAATATATTAGTAATATATATTATAGATAAATTTTAGCTTTCTGCACTCCTTCTCCATATAAACTTTAACCATGCCAAATCTGTCTTCCGTGCACGAAATACGCTTAAAAAGGGGCACAAAGTTTTTGCTTCTCGAATTAATGTAATGATGAGAAGTATAAAAATTTACAACAAAGTCCATGGTAGCGGCAAAGATACTTTAACAATCACAACACTAGCCTTTGGAACTAGTGTAAAAAAATAATCACAATGAATATAACATCTTCAGATTTGTGTTCAAGTAAAGCGTTAGCTATGACAACAAAGAAATATTTTACAGTCAAAGCGGCTTTTGAAGTGAAATGCCTGTTTGTATGAAAAGTGTTTTGCCATTTTTATCTCTTGCACGAACATCACGGCAAAATGTTGTGACACTAACAGAAATGTAAGTACGCTAAAGGTTGCTACTAATTGAATTTATTTCTACTTACAAACGAGACGCAAATAGAATACAAAACAGCGAAGGTATTAGAGAAAAGGTAGCGGAAAGTACATAAACTTGTTAATCGATGAAGAACGGGATGAAAGAAAAACACTTATGTTATAACAAATTCGTTGGAGTCTGTAATAAAGAACCAGGTCAAGACTATAATTGGCCTGTTTTGTTCAACTAATTTAATAATTTCAACAAGCTACCTTTATTCATAATTTAAATACATACTCTTAAATTATAAAAATTAGTGTAATATTGATTAATCTAAGTACATACTAAAATTAAAATTTGTATTAAAAATAGTGATAGTTTTTCTATTTAATTATCCAAAATTAGAATACGAATCGAAACCGAAACTCGTGCATTCATTACTCCGCACAGGAAGTAATAACCGAGCATCAGTACGAGCTCTCATCGAACTGTTTGTTCCGTTCGCAAAATCTATTTGCCTCGCCGCGTAAACAGAGCAAAATGATCTTCCACGGCATTGACCGAACTGTTGAGAGATTCCTTCATCTATTTTCATTAAAGTCTCTGTGACCATTCGAGCCAATACTCTCAAATATTTGAAATTAGTACTAAGCTCGAAGAATTACGTAATATACATATAAAGACATTTTGTTGCTACTAATATTCGTTGTAATTACACAATACGAAAAAGCCCGATATTGTTTACAGTAAGATATTTTTTACATTCAGGGACACAAATTTATGTTTGCCTCGAATACAATCAATTGTTAATCCCAAGGATAAAAAAACAGATGTGTAAGAATCCCCTTTTATGTTATGAAAAGTAAACGGGCATGCAGAAGGTACGTCAGATATTATGTGACCACTGCAGCCTAAAGCTTAGATAACCGACCTTAAAAGACCGCAGTCCAGAGGGCCTAAGTTTTAACGCCTCATGTGACAATATTATCTCAATTTACGTTATTTCAGTAACGTCCAGGTAAAAGTGTCAGGATTTAATTGATATGCTATAGTTTTTTTTAATACAGCTCTTATGCATCCAGTTACTATGTAAGGATGAAGCAAAGCCTTCAATCAAAATGAGAGAGTATAAATATGTCGGGCATAATATATTTTGCAGGAACAAAGCCTAACTGCTCGAGTTTTTACCGGGTAATTAAGACCTATAGTTTTGACAGATAAAATGACCGGAAAACTACAATAGTCGAAATCATTTCTTTTTTGCAAAATCTTCGATTTTTTATCAATGCGCATTTCATTATACTAGCGGTCTCCCAATGATCGATATTCGACCAGCGACTTTTTAATCATAAACTATTTTCTGTTTGACATTTGCAGTGTGAACCTAAACAAGGAATATTTCACTTTTCATTGGGTGATAATGTCAATATTTTGGGGGGTCTAAGTACAGTGGCACTGTTCAGTTGAGGATTCACAGTATTAATTTATTTAATTAAATATATTAGTAATATATATTATAGATAAATTTTAGCTTTCTGCACTCCTTCTCCATATAAACTTTAACCATGCCAAATCTGTCTTCCGTGCACGAAATACGCTTAAAAAGGGGCACAAAGTTTTTGCTTCTCGAATTAATGTAATGATGAGAAGTATAAAAATTTACAACAAAGTCCATGGTAGCGGCAAAGATACTTTAACAATCACAACACTAGCCTTTGGAACTAGTGTAAAAAAATAATCACAATGAATATAACATCTTCAGATTTGTGTTCAAGTAAAGCGTTAGCTATGACAACAAAGAAATATTTTACAGTCAAAGCGGCTTTTGAAGTGAAATGCCTGTTTGTATGAAAAGTGTTTTGCCATTTTTATCTCTTGCACGAACATCACGGCAAAATGTTGTGACACTAACAGAAATGTAAGTACGCTAAAGGTTGCTACTAATTGAATTTATTTCTACTTACAAACGAGACGCAAATAGAATACAAAACAGCGAAGGTATTAGAGAAAAGGTAGCGGAAAGTACATAAACTTGTTAATCGATGAAGAACGGGATGAAAGAAAAACACTTATGTTATAACAAATTCGTTGGAGTCTGTAATAAAGAACCAGGTCAAGACTATAATTGGCCTGTTTTGTTCAACTAATTTAATAATTTCAACAAGCTACCTTTATTCATAATTTAAATACATACTCTTAAATTATAAAAATTAGTGTAATATTGATTAATCTAAGTACATACTAAAATTAAAATTTGTATTAAAAATAGTGATAGTTTTTCTATTTAATTATATGGTAAAGTATGACATGACATTATATTAACGACATGAACCAAAATTATATTCCAATAAGCTTAAAAAAACATATGAACTTCTTATTGTAACTGGCAGACCATTATCAATAGATGTTTCATAAAGGATCTGGATAAGCAGAAAATATCCCAACACCAGTTTTGGGTTTTATCTCAATATTTCCCGTCACCGAATTCACAATCTCGTTGTAGGACATTTTTATACCATGATGGTGGTACATTAGCGGTTCTGATGGTAAGCGGTCACCGCTAGAAGCACCACATGCGCGTCAACAATCCTTTAAAACCCTGTTTACTTCACTCTTGAAGAGACCTATACTGTGATTCTCTGGGAAAGTCTCATCAGGGAAATCATTCCACATCCCCACTATACAACGGAGGAAACTGCTCTAAAACCGAACTGTCCGCGACTTTTTATTCTAAAGTGTTAGTCAGCGATACCAGGCGGTCCGATAGTGGAAAGTAGCCGCAAGCGTTCTACCCAACAATTTTTCGGAACACAACAACACGCTTGACGAGGCGTCCGAGCTCGTTATTATAGTACTATCATCACTCCATAATCAAAACAATTATAGACTATTCAACCGAAATATCTAGTCCGGTGAAACTGTAAATTAGGCATACACAAAAATATATATCATGAAATCAAGAACTTTGAGATTATATCGATTTCAAACTTGATTCAAAATTATTCAATATAAAAGAAGGCAGTATTAGGTTCCGTTTAATATTTCACCGTCCATCGGTTCAATAGGTTGCTTTTAATTATTCACTAGTTCTTGTGAAGAGCGCTAAGGTGCACTCGATTCCACAATCGATTTTATATTTCAATAAGTTCCAATATAATACACTGTGAAATAATGATGCACCTTATTTCTACTTAGTTTTAAGTGTACTGCGGAACGTCGACTTGTTTACTTGAATTTATAATACTGTTATTTGTTGAACAGTTGCACGCCATGTTTTGGTGGGTGTAACTCGTTTAAAACTTACTAAGTTGTAGGCTGTTCTAACGATCAAACCCGCATACCTTCAGAAAAATAAGTTTCACTATAAGGAACATTTTTCAACATGATCCAAATTACTTTCCAATTATGTTGAATAGTTGTTAATAACAATTTATTATTAATCAAAAATTTGATTAAATCGTAAACTTATAAATACTTTAGACTGTTTTATTGAAAACATTATGCTATCACATTTTGAACTACTGTTAATTGGCACCGAAAAAAAAAGTTTACTATAACGAGTCTTAGTTTAAATTATCGAGAAAATTTATTAGATTTTGTGGCAATTTATACTTTTATTCGGTATGCAAAATATTGCCTGCAGAGTACACACAGACATTCCATAGAAATAAAAACAGCTACAAATTTAGTGTTCAACTCATGCGATAGTTAAAGCCATATAAGCTGAAAATACGTTTATTTTTAATTATACAGAAAAATATTAGTCAGTTGCACACGATAAAGCGCTTTTTTCTATTTACACATTTTTTAGTAACCGTGATCCTGTACGCTAGAACTGGGGTGTCCATTTTCCATGTCAGTACTCTGAATTCAGCAGTGAACAAAAAGGATGTTGACCTTAATCCGTGTGGAGTCCATTCGAATTGATGGATGAACTTTTACATACACACATGTCAGGCGTGTCGGCGATCAATCTACAATGTATCATTCAACCCGGCCGGACCATTATAAATTGTATCCAGATTCGACTAAGTAAAAGTTACGTGTGTTTGATTAAAAAACACACGCAGGTTAAAATGTCAATGTTTGATTTTTGATACCTCTTTTTGGGAATAATTTTAACATTATTAAGAGGTATTCACTTATAAGAACATGCAAACTATATTGTTTTTTATACGAAACTAATCGTAATATAGTAAAGCATTAGTTGCATTGCGTTAAACTTTGGTTAAAAACAAATGTGGAAATGTCTAATTAATTAATTTTTAAAACAAGTGTATCTTTCTTTTTGTATACTTGTTTTGAGAGTTGCACGCGCATCTATCTAGTGACGGAGGTGCGACATTATGAAATTAGCCATCAATGACAATTAAATAACGTGTTGACTGAATTGCTGCCTTTTCTTTTGTTTAACGTTTAACGTAAAAAAATATTTATCGTTGTATAATTTGTTTATTTTTCAATGAAACAGATGTAAATTTTTACAAAATTAAAAACACATTAAAATAATAGAGGTTAAATTAGGTTAAATTGAATGAATTAATTTAATGAATTTACATTATTATTATTTTACTCGCCAACTTCATCAAGTTGTTGATAGGCGGGATAAAATTTATTGAGTTATTTTATTTTGTTACGCCAAAGAACTACAACTTCTTACGTGTGTACGTACGTTGTTACGTGTGTGTGCAGGTACATACAATTTTTTTTTTGCAGAGAGACGGTCTATTCCGTATAGTAGGTGTTAAGCGTCAATTGTGTATATAAATCCATTATTATTTACCTTCGGTTCATTTTACCACGATAGATGGCGCCGTCTCGAATCGACTCACACTAACGAAATGTAAAATGCAGTTTAAGGTAGTATGTAATCTTTTCATAATGAAAACCTTTCTCGGCCTAACTGGGTGTTTTCTTAGCAACGTCATAAATCAGTGCATTCAAAGTACCGTTTTTGGAATACTATAAAATAATTGTACAGTAGGTATAGTACGATCCAAAACAATAGCGACTATAGTGATATCTGCAATCCATTGCTTTTATGCCGGAATACACATATTATATGTCTCGTCACGTTGTTTGAACGAGCCGATATTGCAGACACACGGTCTTCACAGTACGGCAGATATACAACATAATCAACATATCGAACTTCTTTCTTCTTGGCGAGATGGAGGTTTACCATAAAACTGTAGCTCCGTAAATCGCGTGTGGTTCTATTAATAATTTGAAATTTGTACAATTTATTAATGGCAAAAACGAAAAAAAAAAAATTGGCTATTAACGACCAGTTTACAGTAAGAAAACAGTTACTAAAATATAACAAAACTCACATAAATGAATGTACATGTATAAAAGACAAAAACAATATTTATAGCCACTGGTCTATAAAAAAGATAGTGTTCGAATCTTGTTGGCGACAGTAAAATTTTTATTGTTATCATTGTGGAGTTGTTCGTTATCATTGTGGAGTTGTTCTTATTATGAATCTTAAAACGTATTTATCCGTAATTTGGAATTAACCTGTAGATTACATCTATAAAAATAAATCCGTAATTCTGTATTCACATGCAATTTTTTGCCAACTTTCCTGATAGGATTTAGGCACCCATAAAATAAATAGTAGAAACAAGCTAAATTATTAAAAGGAAACAAAAAACCCGACTGCAAAAAAATCAATTTTTTTCTCTCAATTTTTTATTTTTATATTAATCCCAGAAGTCGTACTTAAATATTATATAGCCTATGTCACTCCCACAAGACGAATCTAACGACACCTCGTATACTAAAAATACTAAAATCAATCAAGCCGTCTAAGCAACAGAGCGTACCAAAGAAATAGACATATATATACATAACATATATGTAAAATGTATGTACGCTTGGAAAACATAACTCTCCTTTTCGCAGTCGGGAACTTATAGAAATATTGAATTAAATAAAAAAAGTAAATAATTTTTAAATCCCAACTGCTTTATTGAACACCAGCTGTGTCCCGAGGTTTCTTCACCCGCATATAATTTAAAAGAAATCACTGATTGATGATTTATAATCTTCTATATATACAATTAATACAATTGAAGGGTCTGTTTGTACTGTCAAAATAACAGCTTTTTACTAAATGAAAGTATACACGAAACCTTTAACAAAACACCTATTTTTAAAATTTTTATCTGTCTATCTGTCTGTATGTTTCGGGTAATCTCAGAAACGGTTGGACCAATTTTGACGGGACTTTCACTGGTTGATAGCTGAATATATAGGGAGTAACTTAGGCTACTTTTATTTTAGAAAAAGAATTAGGATTCCGTACAAATAAAAAACTGGTCACGGTAAATCAATTCGGGCGCTTAAATAAATGGTTTACGCTAAGTAAACCATAAGAAAGAAATATCGCAAATTAATGTACTAAACAATTGTAGATATTAAAAAGACCTATAAAAAGGTCTGTGAAAGTATACGTCTATTTTCTAAGAAACACCCACAATAAGCATTTTTGTCTTTAAAATGGCCGGGAGCGGGGGAGCAAGATTCGCGCGGGCATTCCGTAGTTCTTGTGAGCGTAGCCACGGGCACAGCTAGTACTTCAATAAAGACAATATTTTTATCGGGCGGCCAGATGGTCACATCGCGGCATCGGCATCGCACGGCTCGTTCGCGCCACTACTAATATAGACCTGACTCGAGCTGAGTGTTGAATTATTTTAATTTTGTATTATCTTTCAAACTATGCATCCAAATAACATACTGTAAAAGGCGAAGTTTATCTTCATTATAAATTGCCTTTATGATGAAGTAACTTTTGTTCGTAAGGATTAATATGCCATGCTTAAAAATAATGCTCACAAATGAATGTTTAATCTTCACCAAAAAAAAATTCAAAATACCTTGTTGTGGCTCATGTATAAGAGATAGATTATATGCTATCGCTGTTTTTTTATATATATTACTTAATGGCCAATATTTTTGTAGAACATTGTATTGACGTATCATTATACTATTTCCATTTCTTTATTTTGTCGATGACAGTTATAATTCGATAGTTGTGTTGTGACCAAACAAGTAATGATACCGATATAAAATAAGTAGTGACGATTCATTAGATTTTGATTAAAATAAATAAATAAAGATTACCTGTCGTTATAATTATTTCGTTTCATTGTCAAGTACCTCTACCTATACCTACTTATTTTATACAACAACTTCGAAAATTTTGAAGAAGTTGGCATTATCAATCAAGAATTAATACGTGTAACATCTTGTATTGAAATATAATATTAGTTAATAAATTTGTACAAATGTATCCGGGAGTAGTTTAGTTTCTTACATTTTGTAAAAAAATATCGGGTCTGTTATCGTTTTACGTTTATCGATATAGCTCCATCCCTATCAGTTTCTCTGACTCTGGTATAACCTTGTACGTATGTAAACTATATTTATAAAATAATGCATACATAATGTAAAAAAGACGCTCGTTCAAGTTTTCACAGGAGCTGTCATCGACAAAATAAAGAAATGGAAATGGTATAACCATTAAACCAGCGCATGCGGCTAAAGCAGTTCGCGAGGGCTTCGACTTCCGGCTTACGTAACAAAAATCAGTATTTAAGGCTAGCTAGAAACTGTAGCCTAATGTTATATAACCTATACTATTCCTCGTGAGTCTGGTTCTCATATAAAAAAAGAATTTTTCAAATCCGACTGGTAGTTCCAGAGATTAGTGTGTTTTTAAACAAACAAGCAAAAAACTTTTCCGCTTTATTATATTATTAGTATTAGTATAGATTTTACAGTTTTTTTTTTTTTTTATATGGAATGATTCGTATAATTTATATCCAAAATGTCCTAGTCATTACCATATCAAATTTCGAACTCTACGTCCCTATGAGGCCGTGTCCTAAAAATGCATAACCTCTATATGCTTAGAAACCTTCAAATGAGGTACTAATATAGTACGTTGACTTTCGCGACATTACAATTATAAAGAGTATTTGCTTGTGTTTTTAAGTGAGTTCAACCTTTTTTGAATAAAATCGGATTGAGTTTTCAAACATGTGTCAAAATAAAAAGTAATTTAAATCAATAGCACTGAGTATTGATATCAACTTCGAAGCAAATCACCGCCAAAATAACTTTCTACCCCTTTTCAACGCCGTTAGGGGATGAATTTCAATAAAATACGAAACACGTCTTCCATCGATTCTGTTAAAAAAGGTTTATGCAAAATTTGAAGTAGATTGAACCAAGGAATCACCTTGTCCCATACAAACTTTGACCCCCTTTTTCATTCTTTCTTTATTTTTTCTTATCGGATGTTTACGTCTTACAAAGAACATAGGTACCTTCCAAATTTCAAGTATCTACGATCAGCGGTTCAGGCTGTGCGTTGATCCGTCAGTCAGTCATTCAGGACAAAGCATTTTATATGTATAGATTTGTGTACAGGCAACTTATTATGGCATTCCATAATTCACATGTTCTAAGAATTATTAATAAAACTTATAGAAATTGGAAAAAAGCAAAACAAATCTTTTTTCTTTCTATTCTTGACCTATCTTGATGAAATTTTGTACACGCGAAATGCAATAATGAAGAAAAAAATTATGTTGTATATACTAATTTTTTTTTTTATATTGCTAGATCTGCGAATTGATAATGAATTGACTTCAATTGATGTAATACAATAAGACTATGGATCATACCACTATATTATGTTTTTCGCTTTAAGAACTATCTGTAGTCGGGATCATCAATCAATGTCAAGTTCAATATTAGAAATATTGCGTAAAAGGAAATAAAGAAAATTGTTATATTTATTGACCATACGTACGCGTACACATATCTGTGTGATTTAGCATTCATATGGTGAACATACAAAACTGAAGAAATATTATAGTTTTCAATCCTGTTTAACTAAAGCGATTTTTTTAAACAGAGAATATTTTCTCATTTCTTACTGGCCATATATACCAATATTATGTAATTTAAAAAAAAGAGCCTTTTAAATAGTATTATAACTATTTATTATTTATTTGATACATAGTGAATTAAATTTTGCAGGTTTTGTTGTTTATAACAAATGTAACATTAATTCTGTTTTTTTTTTTTGACAAAAAATTGTTATTATTGAGTGAAGGGAACGTTTTTTTTAATAAGTTTGAGTGATAATGCCTGATCTCAGCGTTGATCAGGTGCCTAAAGCTGTAACTTTAGTTAAAAATGGTCATCCTAACAACAATGAAGTGGCTCAAATATTATGAGTTTCCAAGTCTGTGATTTTTCGCAATGTTAAACGATACCGGCAGACTGGAGAGTATACAAGACGTAAAGGACAAGGTCGCAAAAGAGTAATAACAAAGAGGGACAACAGATTTTCAGAAACCGTACTTCGACTTCTTCCGAGGTGCGAAACAAGCTGCAGGAAGTTTGACAAGTGACAAATAGGACCAAAACGATTATAAAAAAACTTAAGGCAACTCGTATAGGAGCTTTGCTTGTTCGCACCAAAATTGGAATGATGACGCTTGAAGAAAATTACTCTTTACTGATGAGCCCAGATTCTGCCATAAGTCAAATGATGGAAAGGTTAAAGTATGGAGACGACTCGGAGAAATACGCTGAATGTAACATTGTTGGAAAAGAGCCTTATGATGAAGTGTCAGTAATGGAATGGGGTGGCATTTGTTAGGAGCACGTGTGGAGCTACATGTCGTACAAAACGCGTCCCTGAGTGCAGCGAAATAGGTAACAGACATTTTTGAGCAGATTGTGATACCTTTTGGAGGATAAATTTCTTTTCATGTACGATAATGCTCGTCCTCGCGCTGCGGCGGTAATATTGGAGTACCTTACTGAGGTCAGAATCCAAATTTAGGTGTGGCCGACAGCTCGCCGGAGCTAAATACGTTAGAACATGATTGAGATAAACTGGGAAAAATTAAACTAAGAAATTCAGCACCAGCTAACCCAAGACACCTCAAAACTGCATTGGTTGAATTAGAATGGAACCTAATGCCACAAATATTCATTGGCAATTTGATAAACAGTATGATGAAAAGTATAATTATAAAAAAAAAACAGTCTTCAAAACAATATTCAATTTTCAATATTTTAGGTCAACACCCTCAATTAAAATACTTACTACTGCCTCTAATTTGTATTTTTTTTTCGTATGTATTAATTGATTTTATTTAACGATTTTTAAAAGCTTAAATTGTACAAATAATTCTGTTTTCACTTTAATTTGCCCCTTTTTTATTGCGTTCCTCTTATATGCCACTGTATGTCCATGAGTGTATATGATATCACGCAATCGAAAAAGTTGTTTTAGCAAATCGTAGTGTCAGGGTACGTTTTATTGCTGATGCAACGAAGATCTCGCACGGGAAGTGTAAATAACATTTTATATAAAGACTTGTAGATGAAAAAAGTAACCACACGTTGTGTACCTAGAATGCTTACCGATACGCAAAAACAAATCAGTCTGAATAATTTCCCGACCATCAAACTTTTGCAACGAGGTCCTGATTGCTTTTGTTAATTTCGTCATTTGTTAAATAAAAACTAGACATGACACATTGTATAGAAACTTAAATCGAATTTAAACTGTCACTGCTTTTACGACTTGTATCTATAAAACTTTCAACACGACTACAATAAAATTTGCAAAGTTTTAGTACTCGAATTTGATGACGCTTTCGAGATACCCTTGGGCACAAATTTGTTTCATAAAAACAAAATTGGGTTTCATTCTGGACACGAATGTACTTTCAAGTATGTATTATATAAATTAATAAGCAAAATGAAAATAAAATACAATGAACCACATTTCAGTATCGACATTTTGAAATCAGGTTGAGAATATATAAAAGGAATTTTTAAAACTTAACACGATATTCCGTTTCTTGGCTCTCAGTCTAAGGTACGTACTGATATATATTCCGGACAACTTGTTTTTTGTCCTATAATTCCTTTGGGACTTGGAGAGACCGCCAAGCGTTAGTGGCACACAGCCAAACTGGGCAACGTTATGCTTGACGAAGTGGGCCAGCTGAAGGAATTTCATTAATAAAACTATTTCATTCATGGCGGCTGCTGTATAATTTGTAAAAGCCAAATTTCAGTATAGCTTCAAAGGAAAGTTGTTAGTATAGAGGTGAAGTAATATTGGATTATATCCCGCATCACACAAAAGAGCAGTTGCTTCATAAGTTTTAATAACGTATCACAAAATGAAAATTGCATTGGAAAATATAAGCACGTGGAATACAATCACAATGATATTCTTGCGCACGAACCAAAGTATTTAACGTCTCTTAATTTTATTTTTACAGATAATATTAAAGACATAGTAATAGCGACATTGTAATGTTTTTATTACGAAATAATAAACTAATAGATTATATACAACTGTATTTAAAAAGAAAGGATAAGAAAATATGTTTCAATATTAAGAAATCATTTCATGGCATTAAAAAACTAATTGGGAAATAAAGCCATTATAAGTTGGCAGTTTCTAAATTAAGTTTGCTTAAGGCCACACAAACAAATAATGGGGCAAAATATATCATGCGAAGTTAGGGGCGTGGCGACGTTCAAATTATATGGTATTGGAAAACGATAGTTCTTATAAAAGGATTATTTGAACTTTTAAATAATTCACTCCCAATCTATCCTCACAGTAAATTAATCTTTGTGATTTCTCAAGTAAGTGTTTATACATCTATGGCGAATTATATTTATATAAGTGTATTATAAACATACAACACATAGTTTTTTTTAATGACGAGTTATAAAAACATAGTAAACAATAAGTAATATGGGGCTGTTAGGAAATACAATTCCTAAGTATTAAATAGGATTTTAATCAATTAAGACCGAGAAATAAAATATAATTTAAAAGTTTTAATACAAACAACCTCCATCGTATAATACGTCTCTTAACTCTCCAAAGTCCAGCCTTTGTTATTTTCCGTTTGACACATCGTCTTCACTTCTAGATAATACCTTTCACTCACCTTAGTGGGTCATTTGTAACACTGACTCTTTCAGATCGTTATTAAAGTATATCTACCATAGACAAAAATACCATAAACATATTTTAATTCATTTTCAACTAAATTACCAATTCTCAAGTTTCGAATATCCAATACTAAAAATATCAGCCTTATTGAATCGTTTCTTAAAATTTGTTTGCCAATTGTACTCAAAATTTGAACGTAGTCGTTTGTATTCGGAATTATTTATAAATCAGAATTAGGTTTAGTTTTATGTAGTTACTGTAATGTCCGGTTTCTGAAGTTCCTAATAAATTGCTCATTAGCTATTCATTTCATAAAGATAACTGTAATTTAAACCAAGTTTATCTCATCATGTAGTTCTCAATACACTTGTGACTGTTCGACAACTATCTATCCAATAAGTAGTTCAATAAGCCGCTACTAGATGGAACCTTTACAAAACTAATAGAAAATGTATAGATTCTGATTTTACTACTGAACAAAGTAGAAATTAACTTATAATAGTTAGCAGTAAACATATTAAAATTAATATGCGTACCAAAGAAATTTAACTGAAAGCTTTTTCAATTTTACAGAAATAAAATCTTCGATAATTTCTTTTGATCTGTTAGTCAGATATATTAGATGTTTAACTGACTGTTTATGTCAGATCAGACGTCGAACAACTATCGAATAGACAATCGCTCCATTTTGGTTGTACTCGTAGGTTGAAGGGAGTTTTACTGAAGTTTATCGAAGGATGATGTCTTCAGAAACCCAATTTGATGAGTTATTGAACCAATCGCACTATTGAACAGATAAATGTACAGTTAAAAGTACCTCAGAAACCGGTCATGAGACTTTTGTACATATTTTGTTTAGTATATCATAATATCAGCCATCTTTAAAATCGTCATTGAAATTATAATGTTTTTTTTTTTATAATGAAATCATACTTTAATTTTAATTAGTTGTAGGTATATTACAGTATACTGCAAAGACATATGACAAATCTAAAATTATAACAAAACAGTTTTAAGTGAGGTGTGTAACTAACTACCTACATGACGTACCTTAGTACTGTTCTCTAGTAAAGTACAGTGTAATTAAAATGCAAAATAATTTGCATAATAATGACACACCGCATCGCGAGTTAAGTTCACCGTCATACTCCTCTATCAGAATGAACTACTATAAAAGGTCATTCAAACATTATACATTTTGCTCATTGAAACAATTTAATTACAGTTCTTGTATAAAACGGTTTTTTGTTTAATATTAAAAACACAATGAAAGGTGAGAAATATTAAATTTGAATACATATAATATCTTTAAATGTAGTGTATTTGTGGTTTATAAAACATTTACAGTGACATTTTGTATCTCAACACAGCTATCAAACATATATAGCTCAATCTATACTTATAATAAAAGAGTAAAGAGTAGAAATCTTTACATTGAACATAAATGAGAAAAAAATAATACGGGGGAATTAGAACACGTTTCGATAGTTTAAAAAAAAGTTGTTTGTCTGTCTGTCGGAGTGTTTGAACGCCAATCACGCAAAAACTACTAGACCGAATATAATGAAACTTCTTATGATTATAGCTTATAGTCTGAAGGTACATGTAGGATACATTTTTACACTCGTGAACATTTGTATGGTCCATAAATCTATACTTATAATAAAAGAGTAAAGAGTCCTTATCTGTACATTAAAGTTATACATGATGACAATAAAAATAGTGACAACAGAAATAAAAATCAACCGGTAAACTGATAGCGAACGATAAAGAAAAAAACATTTATAGTAAAAAAAGAAAAGCGAGAAACTAGTACAGAATTAAATATCCGGCTCCAACGAACAACTGATAGGCGAAGTCATTCGCATCGACAACTTTTCGATTTGGACTGATGCAAGTCGATCGACCTACGATATTTTACAATATAATATTATGTTGCTGCATAAATCTATCGTAAAAATCATGTTTAATTTAACATAATTATCAGTTCTATTCGCACTACGAATATCAGAAATATATACATTTATGAGACATCGGATAGAAGAACAGTTGGATAGAGACGAAGCAAAGAAACAAGAATATAAAATTACTGTTAAATACTGAATAATAAACTTAAAAAAATGGATACATAATTGCATTAAATGCCATCATACTTACATATTAATTTTAACGAAATAACTTTACTATATGACTGTTCCAGTTTTTTTTTGTTGGGAATTGTAATTACATAGCTTTGTTGACGCAGTACTAATTAGCATCGGGTTTCTTTTTATCAATGAGAGAATTTCCTGCTTGCGAAAACATGACTTTATACATTTACTCTTGTATTTCTTTTGTATTTGTTAAACAGGAAAAAATAGCTAAATTAGGTTCCTTTTTAGATTTTTTTATACAAATTTTCCTTGTAATGTTTCTATTAATAAGTAATCTTTATTATAAAAACTACGACTGCTTTTTACTTAGAGTTACACAATGAAATAATGGAAAATTGGGGTACGGATAAATAATCGAATCATGGACTGTTTTATTAAATATACATCATCAATAATCTAATTAATACATCAATTAAATCACGAAAAAATATACGTTAACGAATTTCTTCCAACTTAAAAAGGAAGTTCTAAAAACTCCAACCTATGCGTCACTGAAGAATCTAAACTTGTGAACAACATCTTAACTATACCGCTAAGTTAAAATGAATATAAATGTACTAGAAAATATTAAACTTACATGCTAAATGTAAAATCATATGTGATATAATATTACCACATTTAAGTCACGTTCAGTATTAATATAACTTCTCAGACATGTCTGCTGGAGAAAACGCGACATATTTTGGAAACATATTAAAAACATTCTACCTATAAACTAAACCGCCTAGCATGAATTATTCAAACAGAACTCGAAGAAAGATGTTTTGAAGTGTGTAGCTCTATGCTTAGTTATGAGTATGAGAAATTACGTACTCTGTAAGTAATAATACTTCCAAGAGATACTATAAGAATGTTAAGCTAAGAAATCGGAATTTCGCTAACATGAATATAGTCGAAACAATCAATTTTTGACTGGCTTTGGGTTTTTGTATTCATAGAAATCTATGAAACTCAAAAAATCGTTTTACATTTTCATAAAAATTTGGGTTATAAAAAATTGTTTAGTTTTAGAGATAATTAATTATTAAAGAATTAGTTTTACGTAGGTATCTTTTTAAATCAAATCTTATTATGTTTATTGTTTGTATTATTTATGTGTCCTAATTCAGAAGAACCGTGTCACTATAAATAGAGCATATTAGAATTCTTGTAAACTGGACAAATTTGGTCTTAAATTTTAAAGGCAATAGATGGTTTCAAATGATAACTTGAAACCGCAAATAAATAAGCGTGATTTATCGAGAAATGAAACGCAATTCTATAGAAAGAACTTTCCTACGTGTTGTAGATATTGCTTGTCGGAGTAAATTAGTTGGCTAAAATCACTAGAGCGAAAAAGTCTTTGGTTGACTTGATTAATCATATTATAATAATATTTACGCATTTGTTTATAAAGTTTTCTGTAAAGAAACAACAACCACCAAAGGTGTTTCTATGTTTTTTAAATATACATAACATTTTCAATCATTATAAACACAGTGAAAAATGTATCTATATAAATAAAGATGAAATGGTGTTCGTTGGTAAACGCATCACTTTACAACGGCTGAACCGATTAGACAAATATTTTTGTGTTATTTTATGTCAGTGATAGTCCGAATAAGAGGTTCAGGTAAAGAAATATTTGAAAATTTTGGAAAAACTGAAATTTCATTTTGCGCCATTTGATTTTTCTAATAACTCAAGACCATACATAAGTCACGATTTAAACGAAGGATATACTTAATTCTTATTTTGTACCGTTTGCCGTGGTCGTGTAAAAGATTTTTAGAAAAAAGTCAGGATAGGTGGCGCCTGTGGTCGAATTATTGACTATTAAAAAGAACTGAACAAAGTTTAAATATCGTATAATTTATATAATAAATTCAAATTTATACAACTCTACAACTCTCCAATACAAAAACATCAAAATTGTTTTCTTTAAATGATCTTTAAAAATATTAGTTACACTGCACCAACAAAAAGGACTGGAGCTAATTAAAATTAGAAAAATACAGCTTTTACTTAACAACTCTATTCCCGGGCATGGTATATATGCCAATTTTACGTTACGTTTAATTTTTGTGACGTCAGAGAGTCAAAAAGTTTATATACATTATTAATGTGAAAGTGTCAAAGCAAACACTAATAAAGATTATGTTGTTGTAAATTGTAAAACGTTAATTATTTTACCGATTTACCATTTTATTGAATAATCCAAGAATCAAAGTATATAAGTATGTTATGAAATACATAGATATTATATTTGTAAATATGACAACATAACCGGACAAATTCATTCTATTATTTTTGTTTTGTTTTTATATTATGTAGTAGCAAAGAGGCATACAATCCATCTGATGTTAAGTCGTACAGTCGTAATGCTAGTCAAAATATGTTGCTATTTCTAAGGACTGAGTTGGAACCAACGTCTCGTATCCAGTGAGTGTTGCTAACCCACACCCCTTGAACCAGAACACAGCAGTGCAAGCTTGCTTGCCAGTGGTGCTTCCGCAGTCGAACTTTGCACAGAATTATCAAATCTCAACTCTTTTCTCATTACAAAGCGTAGATACACAGATTAAGATACAAAATACACAATACTGAATAAAATCATGAATGTATTAGCATTATAAATAATTGTTTAAAGCTTATTCCGAGTACGATTGTTCATTAAAAGGCCGCTCACCACAAAGTCAATTGTCGGTTGGGACGCGTTTGCAATTCGACTGTAAAATGATAATCATGAATATGCTGATCAGGGATGGGATTCTCAAGCTAACACTCGAGAAACTTTGTTTTTTGAACAAAATATATACCTATTCTTGAGAGAATTAATTTTGGCACTCGGCGACCTTGACTGCTCTCTGTAGATAAGATTATATAGTCTCGTTGAGTGGCAAACGGAAATTGGAGGGAAAAATAGAAAGAAGCGGTAAAGTAAAACTACTTCGAGTTTTTTCTTTTTTTTTTTTAAACAAAAATAGCGTACTATTTAAGAGAGCACTTAGAAATTTCTCTAGAGATTTTTCTCTATTTGGGGTAGCCCGACTAGTGGAATACCTGCACCCTACAGAAGATCAAATTAACCTTGTATTGTGTTCCTACGGTGAGTAGTTTCCAGAGCTCTTTGGGGTAGGAGGATTCAAGGCCGGCAACGTGTTAGTGCTACCTATGGTATTACAAGCGTCCATAGGCTACGGTATCCGCTTACCATCATGCGGGCCGTATGCTTGTTTGCCACTTTTTTAATATGAAAAAAAGTTAGAAATGAGTCTCATTCATCAGTAAACTTTATTAAGTATTTGGTAAACTAGAAGACGTCTTCAAATCGAACTTACCAGTGCCTGAAGATCAAGGCTTTTAACCAATGTCTCTTGCCCATCCTCACGTACGGTGGCCTAACGTGGCAGTTCACAAACTAAGGCAATACGTATGAAGTCAAAGTTGCACAAAGACTCATCAATCGGGCCGGATTGGGTATATCCCTCGTAGATCGTGTAGGTACCAAATGCAGATATCTGGAGGTTATCCTGTATTACCTATGGTTTACCTATGTTCTATAGGTTGAGGATATTGGTAAACGAGTCACGAGCTTAACGTGAAGGTGGGCGGGGCATTTGACAATACAAGACGGACGATGGACCAAAATGATTTCGAACTGGAGGCCCAGATCCGACTACATAGCGAGGGTGGCGGGTAACTGGATGAGAACCGCGCTAGATCGTGGGAGTTGACAGGAGCGAGAAAAGGTATTTACTCAGATGAGCTAAACGGATGAAGTCACATTAAGCAGCTTACTTTTCATGTATTGAATCACCAGTAGAAATAAATCTCCATAAACTTTTTTTTTTATTTAAAATTAAATCTTATATTTTCATCACAGTGTTAAGTAAACAAATCACAGCTTCAAACAAACTACAATTCACCGTTATCGCAAACAGTTTGCAACCCAATGCAAATTAAAACGAATTCATTCACTGAGGGGTTTGATTGAAATAAATTGATCGTTTAAAATTATAGCTGTTACCAGATCGTATCGCCCCATGCCATGTTCTTTGGCGATCGGTGATTTAATGCAAAACTATTCAATATCAGTTAATTAATTGTATGTTTACCCATACAATAGTATTTTATATCAGCCTGTAAAATTTCCACACTGGACCAGATCTTCGGTCCTTCGCATCCAATCATTTTCAGGCATCCAGCGCAAGTTGTCATTCCATATTGCATGGAGTGCCTAAACGCGGTCCCATCCATTATCAGTTCTTCTGTAAATGTGATCATCCCACAGCAACTTCAGCGAGCTAATGCTTTGAGCTAATTACTTAACTATTATTGAATAGCAATTTATTGTTGTACATACATTCTTGTCTTAACATGTCTACAGTGTATACCTATGGCACAATGAGTAACTCATAATACACTAACGTTGTTAAAGACAAGATAATAGAACAAACTGAAATGGAAATAATATGTAAGTAGAGATAACAGACATTTCCAAATATATTGGACTCACTTCGTATGATACTGTTTCTAAGGATTGACATCTACAATTCAAATACAAGAGGAACAAGGATCGTAGCGTTAATTAAACACATGGGTGATGTTATTATTCCTGTCGAGATTGCGTATTGCTTCTATCGCGAATCAAACGGAACAGAGTTTAGTAATAAGATTACATCAATTGTATACCTGGTATTAAGTAGATTAGTAATCACATCAATATTCCAATTGATATTATAGTAGTAGCACTGTTTTTAACAAATATGTTAAAGTATCTGCTTAGATAAGTCTTCTCAAAACTTAGTTCAGTTAATTGATTGAATAATCTAATTCTAACGTATGCAAAATTACTTTATAACGAGTTTTTGTAGTTATACTTCTTTTGACACGTTTAGTAGAGGGTACAAGAATTATTGAGATTATTTAAACAACGTATAATATCACTCATATGAAGACTCTCAACTGACTGACTCTATTGGCTAGTGATACGACCGCTTTCGGTATAGCAGCAGCGTTGCGGCATAAATGCTCCTATAAAGCTCACAGAACTGAACAATGCGAGGCATTCCAGTACTGAATTCGCATAGGAAAGTTACTCTATCCACGTCAACATTTATAGTTTGAAGTGGTCGTGAGCAATAAATTATTTGTTCATTGTATAAATTTTTCTCATTTCTCGTCCATGTCAAGAGCATAATTATAATCAGTCTTTACAAACGTAACATCATTTTTACACAATAAAAAAAGGCCAGAAAATGAATTTGTATTATCATCATTGGGGGGGCATTATCATGATTGAAGTTAGATTGTTATTGGCACCTGGGATAAAAAAAATTGAAGTTATTTTTGTTTTGTAACGAAAGTAATTTAACTTCCTACGTGCTTACATAAATAAATACTTTTTTTGTTAATTTTACATCTATGTAGTCTTTTTGTGTCAAACTTACAAACCATAGTTTTATATACAATATGTTATTTTGTATTATGACAGCAATACTTCCTAAACTTTATATATTTAGCTTATTTTAGAATTCACGGCAGAGCTTAAAAAACAGCGCTCTTAAAATGATTACAAGTAATTAGCATTCGACAAACTGATTCATTTTTAAAACAAGAATTCTCTAGAATTAGATAGCCGGTGAGTATTTTCCCCTTATAATAAGGTCAACCAATGACAATATGTTCTTTGAAAAAATCCTATATAGAAAAGACGGAAAAGAAAACTTTCAAGGTAAGTAGGTATTGCTAGAACCGATTTCTTTATACACAAAGATTTTTGAATTCTATTTCATTACAATTTAGGCATTTAGTTTATCATAGACAATTTAATGAAATATTTTTATGGAAAATAATTTCAAACCAGTTTGTAAGAATTAAGCGAATATTCAAAGAGCTCCATATACAAAAATTCAATAGTTATAAATAAGGAATACACATTTTTGTCTGTTTATGAAGGTTACCGTATACAAACTGAAGGGTAAAATAAAGGTTTACAGAGTGTAATAAAATCTACAACAAACAGGACCTTTTTCCAATAAATAAAAAGCATTCCCGGCGTACGTGTCGCAAATAAATTAACAAAGACCAAAGTAATTTTACATAAACCTTTGATATATTACGTAGGGTAGTTCAAGTGATTGTTCACATTCTGTGAAATATAATTAAATACAGATTTTTTTCTTAGAAACTTCGATACTTTATTGGTTATTATGCATGTGTGCAAGTATTATGTGCAAAGTGAAGATTGTATAGCTTACACTACGCACATTTAAGTATAAAATAAAGGAATATGTTTTACATTTACAAATAAGCTTCAACACAGAGCATGTTTTTTAATCTATTATGTGCCAACATTGGTCGTTCTTAGGTAATGTACTTTTTGGTGTAAAAAACTTTTGTCGTGTTCTTCCTTTCTTTTTGCAACCTACCCCTTTCTCTTATTCCAGCATATATATAATGCAATAATAACCATGATCAGGTCTAATCTGCGGCCTATAGTATGAAGTGTAGGACCGGCTGAAAACCAGCGCTATAATATTTTACTATAGCTTATTATGCTGAGCTGAAGTCCTTTTTGATATTGAGTGCGGATTTTGTATGGCTACGCTGTAATGTTATAAATGTAGTAATACTTTATTGTAATCTCGTGTTTAAGTGTGTTGTATTAATTATATCCTTATTTTCATTATCAAATAAATGTTCTTTCTTGTTTCTTTCTTTCACCGTCAAACCTGGCTACGTTTCTACTTATTCCAAAAAAATACAAGGATTATAATTGTTTATTTTAATCGTGTCTTTTTTTAGGGAAGAGGTAGGTACTAACTACAAGCACAGAAATATGCAACAGACATTTTTTTTCAGCATAGAATATATTAATCTTTGATTTTCTATGATTCCTGAGATGATTATGAAAACAAATTACACTGAATTATTACGAAGTTGATGACAAATAAGAAAATAATATATTGACAAAAATATGATAAAGGAAAGAATTTCAAAGTAAGGTTGTCTCGTAATTTGTAAGAAAAAGTGATACATCATGATACATTTTTACGTAATGGTACAATAATCTTCTTATAGGTAAAATGTAACGATAGATACATTTAGTAAATTCAGTTTGTAGGAAAAGGTGTAAAAATTTTCTCATAAAAATGTATGCATCAAATTTGTTATTTAAAACTGAACACTAATAAAAAAGACTATGCTACGGTAAAATTATATTCTATTACATAATTCACACTAATATTATAAATGCAAACGTAACTCTCTGTCTCTATATATTTATGTTTGTTTCTTTTTCATAACTAAACCAGTAAACCGATCGCAACGCGATTGCAGGCCGGCATGACAACGGTAACCGCCGATGGATTTAGATCTGTCGGTGGTCGCCGTTGTTTGGATTGTGCTGTGGTTACCATCAGGGACAGTACCATCAATAAGCCGAGTTATTATTAAAAAAAATGAAATCTGACATAGAGGTAATCTGATACCCGAAGAAGGAGACCGGCTACTTTCATCCTGAATATTTATAAGAAAAGACAATTGGGAGTCTAATAAAAATGATTCTACGCGCGCTCTGGCTAAAACATTTGATGTATATGAAAACAAACACATTAATTAGATACTAAATACGAAAAACACGCAGACAATGTCGCGGAGAAAAGCTAGTAATTAGTATATAAAGAAATCTACTTATCTTTATCAAGAACTAAAAGTTGAACTACTTTAAATCAGTTTCAAAACATCGAAATTGCTTCCAAGTTGATCGAATTGAATGCACCAAGTTTTCTTAATCGATTGCAATGTTAAGCGGATAAGTTGAAAAGTCATACAAAGTTTGCCCTAGACAGGCACTGCCTACATTTTTAAATGGGTAAGACAACTGGATTTCAATCTACCGTCAAACAAGTATTTTTATTACAACAAGTAATGTGGCCTGTTGGGATTCAAATATAATTTTTTGCCATTAAATTTAGATAACATCACTGCAAATTTTAATACTCTTATTGGTTAAATAAAATATATTTATTTGATAACGTTAAATAAAGGGAAATTAATTTCTTTCTGTTTTCAGCACATGATGTTGCGGGTTAATCTTTATACATGTGGGACGTATACAAAGGAAAGAACATTAATTAACTCTTCTCTACTTTACGTCTCTGCTTTAGGAATACACAAATACTTCTTAATTTTAAACTTATAAATCACAATCATACACATCTGACATCGTCATCACAAAACGTCATTACCCCGTAATGACCCGTGTCGCTACTTATCTAATTTTGTAGTTTCTTTTATTTTAAATTCGGCATCTAGCCTTTTACCATCATCCCACATATACATACATATATATTCTCCTAGCCGATTACAGCGACATTAATCCGGTAGACTTAATCAAGCTGATTAGAGGCTTAGCTGTTCTGCCCTATTATGAGCACGCTGATGGCTGACGTAGCCCATTTTAATTATAAATATATTGGCGGACGCTGGATACGCAAAATACAATTAACGTGGGTATAGTAAAAGGCCATAGCTGGTCGGGTCTTGACACAATCACGCTTAGTAGCAAGCATGAGTTTTCGTTGTTTCTCAAAATAAGACACTGTTTTATTGCTACTAAGTTGTGTTAAGATACACTAACGCCCCGATAGATTACTAGATATATTATACACAGGAACATCTCGAAAAACGACACCTCTAATCGTACTACCAAGGTGAGAGCTACAGGGATTACAATTGGTATAAACTGCTCGCGATCCAGTTGGATATAATTGTCGTGTCCTAGCGCTCGTAGAAAATATCCCAGATGCGTCTTTATACGTAAATGAATTTTAAAATGACAAAAGGTAATTATCGTCATCAGGTTCATTTGGTGTATGATAACGATACTTCGAAATTTATTGATGTGAAACATCTAATGCGGCGGGTCAGACAGGTTGTTGGACCCAATGTTGGTTGGCGTTGGCGTGGCGACGTTTTGCTCCAACGTTGGCGGTGTGAAGCAGAGTTCGTTTTTTTAATAATAGACAGACATTTCAAAGTTTCATGTTAAAACATGGATAGTTTAAAAGCGTTTGGTAAATATCGCGACCACCATACACATAGTAATAAAATAAAGACTTTCACAGTGGCTTTCTTTTGGTTTGTCGCGTTTCGGGATCACCGGTGTATTTTACCATTACCATACCATTACCAATCACCTCTTTGCGTATTGTTGTTTATCTATTAAGACAATAAGTCATATAAAATTCTACAAAATGTAACAAGAATATGTTAACCTTATTATCTTATCATTAATTAAAATGATTTAGGCACATACAATTAGGCGTAGTAGATTCTAAAAATGGCCAGATTTTGGCCAAAATTACTCGTTTTTTTAATTCACCTCCTACACTTGGCTGTTTATGAGATTTCACTACTTTTTATAGGCAAAACATCTCAATCGAGACGTAGCCCGTTTTTTACAGCATATTTTTCTTGGGATAATAAATTTTACGCAGACTTCTTTCTATTATTATAAACAACAATATATATTTAATAAAAAGCTACGAAGACTTTGTTGAAAATGGTTCACGCTGAAGTAGTAAGTGTAAAACTCTTTTAATAATGCACACACTGCCCTCAACTAGAGTATTACTTTGAAAATCACATAATCTTTGTGTTCTACTTAATAGAAAATTTTTCGAGTACAACTAAGTGTAATAAAGATTGAAGTAAAAGTATTTCATTTCAGTTTCTTTCTTGAGAATAATATTAATATAAGCAAAGAATATTCTACAAGGGTAATATTGTTGCACAATATAATGTTCGTTTATATTTATATTGTGGTATTTCTAAGAAATGCGTTGCTAAAAACTACTTTACTATTATAATTCTCAATAACAATTGATAAAATAAAATGACAAGCATGCTAAAGTATTTATAACGTCTTTTTTAACCCACTTGAGACCTTCGAGTACAATGAAATGAATTTTCTTTCCATAACACCCACCTTCCTCCTTTCACGTAAAGATGAGAGAGAGCAAACACATCGTAATCGCAAGAACGTGTATTATTCGGCAGCTTATTTCGAACGCTGAGCGTGAATGAGGGTTGGAATTATTTATTCACATACTCGAATTGGTCCATTAGCTGGTAGGTAACCCAAATAAATATATTTAAGGTGTATATGAAATGTTTTTTAGGAAAGGATCTGTATCGTTTTCTATGAACCGGTTTTACAACTACATAAAATAAATATCAACATTGTTATGATTAACAATTTTACAACACAGTCGTCAAGAATACTCTAAGAAAGCAAATTCATCTATAAGACAAGTAACAGAATGTAAAGAGCAATGTCACCGCAGCGATCGACGTGAATTCGAAACGCTGCAACGAATCTGCGAAGAATACACGTGTAGGCGTGTTCCGGCAGCTGCACTTGAGAGCCAGCCCCTTAAAATCAGGTGAGATAGTAGCCGAAACGCTAAAACCTTTAAAGAACAAGTTATAAATAATTCAAAGATATTCTTATCTTATGTCTGCTAAGATATTGTATTTAGGAAAGTACATAACCGTATTATACAATTACTTTCATATTTAAAACATTAATAGGTTTTTTTCACTTTATATTACTGTCGCCCTCAATTACCCAAACGAATCGTTAGAAATATTTGAAACTAACATTATCAAAAAAACATAATATTATCATATGCGTTTGCATATTAAACATTTCAATTCTTTACCGATCATATTATAACTTTGAATCCCGAGAGACGAATTACAATGGGCATTAAAGTTCTTTTTCTTTCGCGTGGCAACTTTCGACAGATTTTATTACTTCGTACTTCTATTGCGAAAACCTACAAAAGTTTCAAAAAGGGTTCTATTGTAAGGTCAACAACTACTCAAGTTTTTCAAGATAATGTATATATACTTAAGACGTGTATATTTTAAAGCGAATGAACGCAAGATTATCCTTATATAGTTTTACGAAACTTTGTCTTTTCAATAATGAGTTCGGAATAGAATCTACAAAAAAGTTTTAGTTCTAAGATTAAATTTCCTTACAAAATTATTATAATGGAACAACAAAAAACGTAAATATCTATTTATTATCGTGAAACCAGAATGTTTAAACGTAAACTTAACACAACACAAAGCTACAAAACAATGGAATAATTAAAGTGGATCGAAACCCTAATGAATATTAGTGACGTGCGACGATGTGAAGTATTCACCCGCCCGCCCTACGTAATGTAAGCGACGCGTAGAGTTGCCTGTACGTCGATATGAATTAAGATCAAGATACATACATAAGTATATATTGCAGTCACATTAACATTTTCATTGATACATTCTGTACACAACATAAACAAAGAATCTATGTAAATAAATCTGTCTGTAATTTTTTTTTTTGAAATCTTTTTATAAGAAATCTGTCATAAAAGACAATGATCACGAATATGACATTTTTTGTATGTATGTATGTTTATTTGTCCGAATTTATCTCAAAATCGGCTTGACCGGCTTTATGAAATATATTGTACACGGGATGCTTATTTCATGAGACAAATATTTTAGCATTCAATGGATTCACCGTGCGGGTGCCGGGTCCATCGCATAGCAGATAGAGGGAACACGAGCAGTCCCCGGGACTTGCGACCCAGGTGTAGGTTTAAGGGGACCCCTTATAATGCACATTAGCGCTCACCTTGACTGGCCGCGATACCCTCCCTGCCAAGCCAGATTTGATAAGAGTCTGTTAATGCTGCTATAGATACCCGTTCTAAAACAGAACTTACTGCAGTTCTCGACAGTTTTTTCGAGGTCAATTGATAGACTTAAATCGTAAAAAAAAAGTCCATTAAAGTACATTTTTATTCATTTATTTATTTATTTATTTAATTATACACTATGCGTTAAATACGCAATGGCGGACTTAATGCCTAAGGCATTCTCTGCCAGTCAACCATTAGGTGATGCAGAGTTAAATATTGGTAGGTGTAAAAGGTAAGGGGGTTTATTGAAATTATGTTTAACCAATTTAAAATCACAATATATAAATAAAATATCAACACCAAAACATAATATATATAAGACATATATAATACATATATACTACACATATACAATACATACACATAACAACATCATACATAAATATCAATACAATAAATAAAAATATAATTAGTCAACATTAAGTACTAAATACAGCATTAACCAGATAATTCTGCTAAATGACACTGGTAAAGCCGACGTACCTTGACTTTAAAACTGAAACGATTAGATGACATCCTGATTTCATAAGGAAGCGCATTCCATAGGAGAATAGATTGGATATAGAAAGATGAATGTACTAGACCGGAAGTATGGACAGGACAGCAAAGAATAAGATTATTAGAAGAGCGAAGGTTAAGGTCATGATTAGAGTATAAAAACTGAAAATGTGGAGTTAAGTAGAGGGAGTGTTGGGAGAAAATAGAATAGAATACAGAGTTGTCAGAGCCCGCAAACTCCAACGCTGGCGTATGGGTAACCAAGTAAGCTCTGAACGATGGCTCGATACATGGTCATACTTATGAAGATTAAAAACAAATCGAATGCAATTGTTGAGTAATCTGTCAAGTTTGTTAAGAAGGTCAGCGTTCAGATCGTAAAAGCACACATCACCATAGTCAATTATAGGAAATATTATAGATTGCACTAGCATGGTTTTCGTTTTAACTGGGAGAAAATTTTTCAGGCGATAAAAAGACTTTAGAAGTACCGATCACTTTCTGACTAACTTTGGAAATATGAGTTCTCCAATCCAATTTGGCATCAATGTGTAAACCAATCGATTTTTATTAATTTTTTTACATATGCCTCATTTGAAAATTTATAAGAATAAAATTACTAGATACAAATAATTTCTGAGTAATAAACGCGTGCCGCACCATATGGCACCATAATTTCATTTATATGTGTAAAGTCAAACAAAATTTGAGAAAGAACTGACAGTGCGGTGTTCCTGAAGATTGTAGTGTGATTTTTGTTGTTTTAAGTTGATATTCCGTTTTATTAACCGACTTCAACAAAAGCGGACATTCGAATGTATTTTTTTATGGATTGTTCAGCCATAACTTCTTTGTTTATGAACCGATTTGGATGATTCTATGTTTGTTGGATATGGGATACCTCAAAGGTGCTCCAAATTTAATTTCATTGGCATTGAACCTTTGTCTTCGGAAATACTCCAGGGAACTCCTTAAAAACATAGAAATTGGTTTTCGTTTTTGTTAAAAATTCTCTTGTATTAACTTAGAAACATTATGACTACGGAAACAAAAAAACAAAAACTTAATAAGTACATACATAACGGTACGATCATTTTTGATATAAACTTTTATTTAGATTATTTTTTGACACCAAAGTTTTTCGCTCCAGTAAACCTTTTTCCCATCACTAGTGATGTACATTTCAAAGAGCAAGCAGACTCATTTGTAATCACCACGTAGAACGAAAGCACCCTGCGGTTCCATCCACCATAAGCTTCCAAACCTTTCTAATTCTGACATCCTAGGGATTGTTTTCTTCTCTTAATTATACAAACCGTTCCTACAATTATATGTCTATTGCTAAACTTTGTCCCCAAATTTATGCCTGATGAAAACTTATGCTAAATAGTGTGAATTTTAACCTCAAATCCCTCGAGTTTAGGCATCATTTAGTGTTATACGATTCAAGGGTCGGCTTGATAAGCAAATGTCGGTCACTAAATTATGTAACATAAAGTTTATCAGTTTATATTAACATATAAGAGGACGATAATATGATAGTATGAAATCTATTACTTACTAACTGTGCCCCACGGTTTCGCCCGTGTTAAATTCATTCGAAGAACTCTCCATGGCTCCGCCGCCAACACACCCGTGTAGCCCTTTCGTCGTCTCACTTCCCTTACTTGCCAAATTGCTTCACCTTCACAGTTAGTGCTCCGCTCCTTAGAGCCGTAGTGTAGTTAGATAGCCTACACTATTCCCTTAGAGTCTAGCTATCATATACAACAATATTTTTCGAATCAGACTGGTAGTACATACATACCATTACGCCCATATTCCCCGAAGGATTAGGCAGAGGTGTATTAATGTCCACCCACAGTTCGCCGAGTATGTTTTTAGGTCCCATGTAATAGGGCGCGAGCCTATTGCCATTAAACGGGCACGAAACCAAACTCCGAGCTGCTACTGAGAACTTCATAGGAAAAACCCCAATAACACTTTGCTCGACCTGGGATTCGAACCCAGTACTTCGAGCATAGCAGTCGCGCTTACGACCACGAAGCTAACAAGGTGACTGGTAGTTCCAGAGATAACGTTTAAACAATTAAATAGAAAGCTTTACTAAATAATAATTATTATATATACGTATCTATAGATAGGTATGTTTGCTGGATGTCTGATATACTTTTATTAACCGTTCATATAGCTTATATATGATCGTATCATATGAGCAATAACATAAGCTTTCCGTGTATAAAATTTTATAGAAATCAGTCAAGCCTTTCGAACTAAACCCAAATTGACAAAAACACAGACAAAAAATGATTAAAGACATATTTGCGGTCAGCATTCTTTATATTATACGATGCCTATTAGGAAATTAGCAAAAAAAACGTATTGAGAGAACAACAGATTTATTTATATATATATATAAATATTCTATAATTTTCAGACCAAGGGCAGGGTAATAATTATTATAGACGTAGAAAATTCAAAAACACGGTTATATTACCGACCTGCCCAGACTAGAACAGCTGGAACGTGCCCGCCGCATGTAATTCACAATATGTGAACTATTCTGTATGGAACGCAAAGCTCGCGACACCTCTAAATAACCTACCTATGTCTGCATATAACATTCTGAATTTTTCGACCTCTCAAAAACGCATCGTAATTAACGTTACTATTTTATGCGTAGTTATTAGATATTTTTATTTTTTTTAACGAAGGTAGCTAACAATCTTGCCGCTCGCCTGATGTTAAGCGGTTACCGTATCCTATAGATGCTTGTATCGGAACAGAGTTATCACTAGCGTATTGCTGATCCTTCTTCAAGGAGCTCTGGAAACTCTACTCACCGCAGGAACACAACACAAGGTTATTTAGCTGCGATCTTCTGTAAGGTAGTCAACACTAAACGGTTTTTGTCATAGTATTGGAAAATTCTGTACCATATTGTAAGAAACATAAAACCACAGGGCTAAGTATCAGAGAAACAGCGTAACGTCTTTACACTTTTATTCCTTGTACAATACTGTTTTTAACATGATTCAGCTAATCCTTTTATAATACAATTTATGTTTAGCAAAACTATGCATAGACAGCGTGCCGAAACAACTTCCGCTACAATATAATTCAAACAGGATATACCGATTGATAACGGAAGTTGTTTGATATTTAATAAGTTTTGTATGAAGCCAACAATATTGCTATTGCTACTTTATCGTATTTGGATATTTTTCATAAGTACTTTAAACAAGATATAGATAGGTAAGTACACATGAAACGCATAATCATCAGCTGTTAATTTTTTAAAGATAATTCCCTTCAAACCTTGTAAAAGCTATTAGATTGAATTAGATTCAGCAAACTGGAAGTGAAAAGTATATTAAAGGATCAGCAAAGCGCGTGTGATACTGCTTGCTGGTGTTGCAAGCGTCCATAGACTGCGGTAACCGCTGATAATCTAGCAGACCGCAGGCTTATTTTGCCCACGTAAAGTAAAAAAAAAACGCTAACTTTAGAAGACGATAGCTCTTGATGGCTATTACTGTACCACGCGGATAGGTGTACGGCGGCAGCTTTAACTTAGTGATTGTATTAATAGTTTTACCTTTTCTTTAATCATAAGATCAAGCTCATTGTAGGAATTAAATCTATGTCTAACATTCATAGACACATTTCATATAAACATTTAGCACTTTATTATCACACTACTAAATAAGCACTCATAACAGAAAATCATTTGCTGTAAGCGTTGCCTACGGTGATTATTCTATTAAACATTCCTAGCAAAACAAATACAAAATAATAAGGCATTTTTTATATTGCTTAGCTATAAAAGCGAAGAATTCGTCATCTCTCACAACAAGGCACGCCGTCAATGTCCCAAATGAGAATCTTTCTTATAGAAAAAACGTAAGGAGAAAATATATTACACGCCCGGAGGATTTGCCGATATTAAAACCACAAAATAGCATGACATGTAGCTCCGATGGTGGATTTAAGGGCCTTGTATTTGAAGCATTGTATTATTCGGTTTATCTTTTAGCAGGTCTGTTTGATGTAGCTCGCGCACCTCAATTCTAACTTAGGTTATTATATAAATCATTTATTCAGTTTAACAACGCGAAAAGTTATAATATTAATACGTGAGAAAAAAACTTCGGACACCGGTTAAAGTGTATTGCGTGTACGGAAGTCTGTGAGATTTGGCATAGTTAAAGTTTATATCGAGAAGGAGTGCAGAAAGCTAAAATTTGTCTATTATATCCGTTACTAATATATTTAATTAAATAAATTAATACTGCGAATCCTAACCCGAATAGTGCCATTGAACTTAGATCCCCCAAAATATTGACATTGTCACTCAATGAAAAGTGACAGCAAGTGATATAATATTCATTGATTAGGTTCATACTGCAAATGTACAACAGAAAATAGTTTATGATTAAAATGTCACTGGTCGAATTTCGATCATTGGGCAATCGCTAGTTTTTGTAAATATTCACACGGTTGTAGCCTAGACGAAATGGAAGTTGTCGAGCCACATATATTGCAGGAATGATGTTAGATGTGGTAAAGTAGTACTAGAGTGGGGAGTGGAAACCCAGAATTGGTCGTAGAAGCGTAGGTAGGCCACCGATGAGATGTACTCTCGATTTTATTAAGATATCAGGGTGAATTTGCCTTAGACAGAAGGGAATGGTATATAATGAAAGAGGCCTACACTCAACTTTAGGTGGAAAAAGGCTGAAGAGGAAGAAGAATGTTCACAATCAGAAATATGAGATTCCAATTAATATATAGGATCTATAAAAAAATCAGTTGGTAAAGACAAATTTAATTAGTCAATAGAAAAACACCTAACGTGTGAATAAAGTCAAGAATGATCATATTCGGGAAACATTTTAAATTACAAAAATCTACGACAAAATTGCCGAAAACCGCATACGCTGTTGTATGGTCATGTTATGCGACGTAAGGTAGACCATATGACAAAATATATGGGAAATGAAGCACGATAGAAGACGAACTGATAAAAATACATAATAAAAACTGACAAGGATCGTTAAGTTTTCATTAACGATAACACAATATACTAGCTCTACGGATCTAGATATAAATCTCTGTAAAAAATTTACAAATATCATATCATAAAAATATCTCAACCCATATCAGTCCCTCAACTCCACTGTATCTTTCTTAGGTTTTGTATATTCAGTTGCCCTCAATCAATTTATGACAGGGTCTAAATTACAAATAAACTATTCGGAATATCATCAGTACCAACTAGCAAAATATACATTATTATCCAAACATAAAATTTCGACAAAACATTTTTTTTAATTCTTTATAGGTTTAGCGTTTGGCTACATTCTCACCTGATATTAAGTGGCGATGTGGCTCATAATGGTAACACGCTAAATTTAGTGGAATACTGGCTCTAAAGTGTGACAGATTTTCAAATTGAGGGATACCTAGACTAGGGTAGCTAGCCAGGCGGACATTAGAAAAAGCTCTTTCACTATGTTTTCATCACGATGTTTTCTTTCACCGAAAGCTCAGGCTCATTGCAGGATTCGAACTCACGTCGAGCGACGCGATGTCCGTACACACTAGCACTAGGCCATCATTTTTTGAACATACGCTGACCTTATACCAATGTATTAATATGTACCTAAAACTTTAACTATTATAAACTTTCATACAACATAAGCACACAATCTTTGCCAGACACAATATTAAATTCAAATCAACTCCCTTTTTTGTCTTAATATTTTAATAAACTCGCAAAGGTAGAAATATTTTTGCATATTATTAAACAGCTGTAGCTTTACTCGGGTGTTTATAATATATACTATATACATCAATAAATTGAATATTTTTTCTTTATTAATCCTAAAAAATACTGTAAAGTCAAAGTGTATTTTATTTCTAAGCAATAACTTCAATAAAGTAAATAAAATACAACACCATGGCGCCAGTATTCAACAAAATTGTAAGAATCCGAAGGTTTTAACTAAATAACAAAATTACTAAGCTCCATTAATGCAACAGATTCTATAAGTAATATAGGAAGATTCCCTCTTTTATGCGCCCTCTCTGCAGAGTATAAGCAGAACCGAAAAGAGTGCAGAAATGCAGGATTACTCCAGATTAGTGTATTCCTTTTTTTATAGATGTGAGGAATGGTAATGGTAAGTACACAAGAGATCTAAGCAGACTGACCATAGGAAGTACAAAATAAATTTTAATCAATTATTTACGATGAATTTTTGCAAAGTGACGCCTTTGTAAATCAAATTACAAATGAACAATAAAATCTTATTAAAAATTGTCACTATGTCACTCACCCACACACACACACACTATAGAAAATAATAATATCTAATGAATTCTGACCGCATTTTATAAGATACTAGCATTGGACCATGCAGTTTGAGGTGACATTAGTATGATGTTATATATAGGTTATAATTAATATAAATGAATATAAATAAAAAAAAAAAACAATATTATATATTAACTCTCAAAAATGATCAAGATACTTTTCTACAATCGTTAACGCTAACGAAAAACGAAAATAAAGTATAGAATTGACATATCTGCTCACGTAATTTAATGTTTAGATAATAATATGTCAAATCCATACATTTTGATCGTTTTCGGTAGCGTAAACGATTGCAGAAAGCCAGCTTGGCTACAGCCCCTGAAATTCTAATTTGAGATCAAAAGTACATCTGACAGCCGCAGTTGTATAGTTAAGGATTATGTAAAGAAAGTATTACAAAAATAAAAATCCTCATAGAGAGAAAATAGTACGTACTTTAATAAAGTTTGTAATTTGTGAATGTCTCTAGTTTAGAACGAGCGAGCGAACAGCTAATATTTGTGAATGCGCCGCTCCGGAATGCAATATGTAAATTCAGTTCCAACATCACCGGTTTAGTAGTTATGCACGGAATGTAAACCACGTTATATCAACATTATATTGGCTCAAATAACTTCATAACTTGTCTCAGATTGAAACATGTAGATTTAATTTAATATAATTTAGAAGTGCATACCTGATATACAAACAAACGTGTCTGTAAAATTATACGTCATATTTTAGTGGTCTTAGAATGCTACGCCGTTGCAAGTGCTACGGAATACTACGCTGCTACGGTTCTACGATTGTGCCTACGATAAGAAGGGTTTCCAGAGCTTCTTCGGGAGACCCGTCACGTCCACCCTCTCTAGCGGTAACCCAAGCCTAGGTCCGTTCCTCGGTGTGAAACCCTTGGGTCAGGCAACCGCCCGCGCGATACAAGTGACACTGTACGTGCATCACTTAGCTACCTACATACAACACTACACACGTATCAACATACACACGTGCACACCACACAGGTACATAGGTTCTGTGAGGGACCTTTTTTTTTCTTTTTTTACGCTAGTTAGTTAGCGCTAGTTAGTGTAGAAACATTCCGATTATTGAATACACATACGCACGGTTCCTTCCTTCCTCCCAGGAGGAAGGGAACGTGCCTATGTGTATATTTAGTTAGCTCGAATCGTAGGTGTAGGGATTCGAATAGATCGCGACCTATTTGCGAACGCGACGACCGCCCGAGCCGAGGTCCGGCCACTTTGGCACCCTCGTGCGAGTCGTCCACAAAACTTTCGCGGCTGAGTGCCCTCTGCGCTCGCCCCCAAGTCCGGTGAAGCTGTAAAAGCCGCAGCGGCTTTAGGGCCCCTAAGGCTAACAGTGTAGTCAGTTCTAAAAAAAAAAAAAAAAAAAAAAAAAATTCTTCGGGAGAGTTAGGACAGAGAAATTTCTTTGGAGATTTCGCTCTAAATGGGACAGTCAGACTGGTGGAATACCTCAACCCTCCGGAAGATCGTTGCCATTTAACCTATTGTGTTCCTGCGGGTGCTGCTTCGGGAAGGGGTTTTAAGGTCTGAAACGCAATTGTGAGACCTATGGTATTACAAGCATGCATAGGCTACGGTAGCCGCTTAACATCAGGCGGGCCGTATGCTTGTCGTACTAAAAAAGATAAATTAATTTCATTTGAATTACCTTAAGTTTCAATGTACGTCCATTTCGAACTTTTAAAATAGTCTTTTTTTTATTCATTTGTAGAATTTTCCAGTAACTACTCTACACTAAACTTCATTGTAAACTTACTATCTTAAAATTATTTTATACACTAACTCGACTATCGACACAAATCACATCGAGTAGAAATAACAAGTAAACAACCCTCAAGTATAGTATCAGAGTATCCCAACTGTCTGTTACACAACTATATACCAGCGTCACAATGGGTCAGTTAGTAAAAGGACTCGAATAAATCAAAAGTTTCGCGTCACCGAATGAGACACCCCGTTAACTCTGATAAAATAAAGGAGGGGCCGCGGCCTCTCTGCCTTTATCTTTAAAGATTATGTAACCTAATACTTTTTGTAACCATTGACACTATATTTTTTCTTCTCCCTTACTTATCAGTAGGTAAATTTTAGTGGCAAATAAATAAAATCTGCTTATTTTCGTTATCAGAGCCCTATTGAACACAACGATAGAATTAAAAACTTCTATAATATGATAATTTTAACGGAATATATCAAGCTACTAATAATACATTTCTAGTTCTGTCTATACATTTTTTTTTCTTAATTTTCTGTCAAACATTCAAAGGGCACAAGGCAAAGGGCACTGAAGACGAATATGTAATTTAAACAAAAATGTCTGTCTCTGTATATCCAGATTTAACTCAAAAGAGGCTTAACCGAATTTATGAAATTTGGACACGGGATGCTTATGCCATTGCTCAAATGATAAACTATAAAAAATAACAATATCACTTTTAAGAATCCTAAAAAGAACTCAACCGATTAAGATAAAAAAAATTAGTACGGGAAGCATAACATTCCGTCATATCATAATTAATAGCTTATAAGAATTGTCAATAATGCTTTCAGAATCCTTTAAACATGTTTTTTGTTAATTCTCAAACTATTTTGATAATATTTTGTACACGGGTACTACCCGTTATAGATCATATAATGTCATTTCTCGATTGATGGGCTATAAGAATTTTCATTAATCATCGTAGGTACAAATTAAATTACGAGATGAAAATAATTATTGCAAAATAAAAGTGTGTAAAGCTGCGGGGCACCGCTACTATACATATAAAATCGGAACACAAATGTTAGTTCCAAGGTCTACTAAGTTGTTCAATGCAAGCATATAAATGCAATGAAAGCAAACAGATATTATGTAAAGGGATAAGAGGATTTCTATTCCATTCTGCGGCATGACGACTGGATTACGGCATTGCGGGATGTTGATGCTTACAGTGCGAATCTAACCCTATTGTGTCAGAGCAAACATCCATTGTACACGAATTATATTGATAAACGGATTTATCATAGCAAAAACGATTGGTGTTTTTCGACTCGCTGATGAATTATTATCTATTATTAAAATTCAGGTTTGTTTGGGCTTGGAAATAAAAGCCAAATACTGTTTTCTTCTTTTTAATTTACTCATAATGGATTTAAAAATATTCTAATATCATATATACAAAAAAAATTAATATTAAATTTTGCATTGCTTGATTACAGGGCTTATTAAAAAAACAATTTTTAGAATTAGAATTTCAAGGCTTAGTCTCGATGTTATTATAGAAAATAAAAATTACTAATATTCTCCATCATATGTTCATTCCGTAAGATTATTATAACAAAATATACTTATGAAAATGTATTGGTTGTTATTCACAGTGACAGAAGTAGCAGAGACTTTAACCGAACCCAACAACGACGACCGCCTAGCAAACTGTTTTACTAAAAACTGAAATCAATAATATTTTTATTTCAGTGCATTCTCTATGGAAATACAAATATTTCATTTTATATTGGCAAATAAATCCTATCATAATCGACGTCGGAATGGTTTTAGTAGAAACCGTTTATTACCTACCCAACTTTTGATATCAAGAGACGGTAAGCTGATAAACTAAACATGGTCTCGGAGATCATAAAATTGGAATGTTTGATATGATTGTTGGGTCTCAAGTACCAATTATATGCAATATATGATGTCTATTGAAAAACAACAGATATACAAAACACACAGATACACCATTTGCAAAATTAGATGCAGTTTAGTCACTATCCAATCATAAAACGTGATACACTTTTATTTCAAGGTAACGTACACCGTTAGTGTAATGTGAACTAACTTGCAATTTAATATTATCAACTAACGCTGGTAATTGAAGTCTATTTTACAAGATATATCCAGTCTAATGATCCGTTAATAGTTATTACGTTAGTAATGTATAGTTTCGGATAGAATTTCTACCCTAGAAAACTATTATTGTGAATTTTACCTAAGGCCCTATTACTATAAACAAACAATAACGCTTAACGCAGGACATATGGTACGAGTACATCAACAATTGACCAATCGTATCACAAAAATTATTGATGACAGTTATCAAAAAATTATAATTATAAATAAACATTAGCTCGATTAGAGAAGACGTTACTTTATAAAAATTAGTTGCATAGTCAAATTACTAATTATATTTTATTATTGGATAGCTACAAATTATATAACGGAACCAAAGCAAATATAAGGCAATAAATTTATTGTGTAATTTGAAATTATTAGAAGCAGAGAATTAAATATTCAGTTTCGTAAACCTTTGTATTACTAATTACAATAAGTAGGTACTAATTACATACCATCACGGCTGTATGCCCGACGGGTCAGGCAGAGGTGTAACACTCACAGTTCGCCGTGTTTGTTTTTGGTCCCATGTAATAGAGGGCGAGTCTATTGCCATTAATCGGGCATAAAGCCAAACTCCGAGCTGCTACTGAGAATTTCATAGAAAAAACCCAATAGCACTTTGCTCGACCTGGGAATCGAACCCAGGACCTCGTCATAGCAGTCGCGATACGACCACTAAGCTAATGAGGTACTAATTCAACATTTAAATTAACCAGATAATTATTGAAGCGTGTTTAAATAATTACTATTGATCTCTATTGTAGTTCTACGCATTTATTTTACAATTTAAGCAAAGATATATAGGATTTCTAGGATGCAATATCTCTTACATTTATATATATACACTTTTATAAATCATTTCAATGGTTTTGTTGAGTATTATAATAAACAGGTGCTAATATTAAGTAATATATGATATGTTCCTAATCGTACTTTAAATAAAATGAGTTCGCAAATTTTATGTGACGCTTTAAAGTATAAAGGCTTATTGCGACCGGTGAATTGCACATTAAGGCATGGGGTGAATGCCAAATGGCAATACACCAGCTGTTCAAGAATTATTTTACGTCATATAGTGGGCCAGGGCTACAAGCCAACCTTCTTATTTTGTTGATCAGTTATATGTAATGCGTTTTTTATATATCATTAGACGGCAGGTTGATATTCTATGCTTTGTAACCTACTCTACTAACCTTTGTAACCTAATGTACTAATTTTTTCAAACAAAATAAATATAGCTATGTATTTCGTATATTAAATTTGAAAATTTCTAGAAAAATGGCCTAAGTTACAGATTTTCCCTCCATAAATCGAAAAATTAAATTGGACCTCTGTATCTCGAACATTACAATGTTTTATTTTACAATCTTTACAACTCGATTATTTGAAACTTATTACCTCTATAGTTCGAAGAAAAATATGTTACCGACTTTAAGAATTTTACGACAATATAAGTACACCATTGCTTCTTAGAATTACAGAGGTTCTACTGGTATGAAATTCTATTGCAAGTAACTATTAATTAAAAATAAACAAACTTATATACGATTTCAATGAAGTGGCCGAATCTATTTCTTAATTTTGAATGAAAAAAAATTGTGCATCCTGTAGCATCAGCCCCGTAAAACCATATACTTATAATTAACTAAACCAATATATTTTATTCTAAATGTAAAGTCTTTGTGTATAATAGAAAATATCATATATAGAGAAAATATTCTCGTTTATTTAATGTAAACAGTGACTTGTTTTTTGGCAAGACCTAAGATTAAAAACGTCTGAAGGTTTAGATTTAGACAATTTTCATTGTTACACACTATATAGCAACCATAAATTAGTTAATAATAAAATATGATGAAATTAATGTAAAAAAGGACAAATAGCGAGTAAAATTTTATTCTAATAAAGAAAAATCCAATATATTTATTTGAAGTATTGGCTACACATTTCACACGTAAGGCAAAGAAACGATTATAAAAATATTTAGTATGCCAAGCAATTCAAAGTAAAAGAAAGTCCTTTTATAAGAAATTTCAACGTTAATTCAAAGAGAACGGCAGGCTGCTAAAACTTTCGAGCTTAATTTTAATATTTTATAGGTTCCATCGTTCCAAGTCCGTACGATTCAGACCCGAAACTAATAACTAGCAAGCAACACAGATGGTTCGAATACTTTGATCTCCACTATAAATGCACAAATTGGACGCGTACACTTGTTTCACGTTCAATTTAGGTGACACGGTTACCGTGCACATTTAATTGTTTACTTATCCAACCATCGACGTAAATTTGTCGATTTTCGTGTTTCCGTGTTATTGGATTTATATAGGTAAAGTACATAATGCCTGTCTTTTAGATTTTTTTATAGCAACACGGCAAAGTGACGATACTGTGCTTGAAGGCAACAGTACAATTCAAAAACAGCGCCGACCATTGAAAAATCTCCATCCATCGCCGGTCGTCACTGTCGTAATGGCAGATCCTGAAACGTGACAATGCAAAAGAAATTCACTGTGACACGGGTACAGATCCTTACTTACCTACCTACCTAGTTCGGGGTACTCGTTTTCATCGATATAAGAGCTAAGTTCCATAGCAGTTTATTTACTTATAGCTGTAGGAATATACGTTCTTCAATTCATTTTCAAAATAAATTTGTTACTTTCTTTGATATAGGATTTCTTATTCTTTTAGCACCGTTATGAAAAGTATAATAAGACATTATTGTCTTCTATGTCAAATTTCTTAAGAATCCCTTCGGTCGTTTGAGCGCGACATACATTTAAACCAGAGTATTTTCACATTTAACTCGCAATTATTATTTTCGTCCCATAATTTTATTTTCAATTCAATTCAGGAATGAAATAAGCTTCCCGTGTACAAAAGTTCATCAACATCGGAAGAATTAATGAAATTGAAATTTTTATAAAATCTTTTTTTTTACGATTCCTAAAAACGTTATTCAAAATTTTTTATTTCAATTTCTAAAAGTAATACTGAAAATTCTTATACTTTATCAATTGACCAATGATATAAGCATCCCGTGTACAAAATTCATAAGAATCGTGCAAGCTGTTTTTGAGTTAAATCTGGTGTGACAAACAAACAGGTGTTAATGGTATATTGGTGATCAGTATCGTTCATATAGTATGTCTATCGGGAAATTTTGGAAAAATATAAAGGTACACAGACAGAACTACAGATTTATTAATATAGATATAACAGGTACGTAGATGTACAAACCTCACCTGTACATTAAGAGGATTTTTTAATAATTGTCTGTATTAAAAAAAAAAAAACATTAATATTGCGTTCTAGAAGTAAATTAAAAAAAACGTTTACAGTGAAATAGCAAACTTAATAAACTGTCATAAAACTTTCATGTAGGTATAAAACGGTAAATAACGTTATCAGAGCTTTCAAATTTTAAGTCTTCATAAAATTAAATTCGTTCTACTTTTATTATCCTTTTTTATTCGGTAGCCATAATATACTCGTAATATGTCTGATAGTGACTAGAAATTAAATGAAGAATATTTTGTAGATAAAAAAGTGCTCAACAGTCAAAAGGACTGCCGACAGAAGTGAAAACTCAATTTTGAATTTTTTTATGAATTGTTATTTGAATTATTGCAGAGCAAGTCGGTGACGCGAAATAACTAGATTTTACCCATCCAAATATCCGAGTATATACAATGTATTCATCCAAGGTTGTCATCTCGCACATGTGTTGTGCGGGGAAACCGCTTCAAGGCATGGCCCTCTTGCGGTGGCTATCTGCCCCACCCGTAAAAACGGGTGCTCTCATTCTGTTAAGGTTGGCTCGCGACGTCATCGGCGAGGCACCGTGGCCTTGCTGGCTACAAGTTTCTTTCTATCACTCGCCACTTACTAGTTGTAAGGACAAGGTGTGGGTGCAGTGTTTTTCACTCGGGTTCTCCGTGTTCAGGCTAATTCAGTGGCAATTTTTTGCAGGACAGCTCGGATCTGGGTCCTTAGTTCTTCGCCGCAGCCCTCTCGAGCGGCTTCTATGGTGGTTTGAACATTCTGTTTCAGCTGCGTCAGGATTTCTTTTTCGGTGGTACTCGTTGGCGTTTCGGGTACAGGCAGCGATTTGACGCCTTGGCTGCCTGCTTCCCTCCTCGTATGGCGTCTGTGAATGGGCCTCTTCCTGCCTCCGCGCTCCACCGGGTCATTGGCCGGCGCCATCAGCGACGACGAAGCCACCTCTTCCACGGTGGTTAGCAGTGGCAATGTTCGTCCTCTGTATTCTGGCTTTCTTCTGGCCTTCCTCGACACTACGCCTGCACGCTTATTGCGTTGCTCTGTGCGGTACATCGGGCACCTCGAGTAGTTGGAAGGATGTGCACCGCTAGAGTTTGCGCAGGTTGGAGGTTCGTCTCTGGGCCGTCCGCAGTCCCGTGCGTAGTGTGGGCCCCCGCACCGGACGCAGGCGACCTCCTTGTGGCATTTCTGAGAACTGTGCCTGAAATGCTGGCATCTATGGCACTGCATGGGGCCGGTTTTGCCCCGCCAGGCTTCTATGCACACCCCCTTCATGTACAGCAACTCGTTGATGCTGTAAATTGCCGGGGCTGTCTCTTTGGACATTCTGATCGCTGTATGGAATATGCACGCAGGGCGCCCCCTCCGTGCCCGTATGCATTTCACATGATCCGCTTTATGTCCCTTTTTCTGTAGGGCGGCTATTATATCGTCAGGATGTGTATCCGCTGGGAGCCCTCTTATCGCGATCTTTAGGTGTCTCTCGTCAGGCAATGAGTATGAGAACCACTCACACGAGGAGGATGAGGATCCGGAGGCGCATATCGCGCCGTTTCTTTCTCTCCTCATCCGCCTCGCGCCTTTCGTGCTCCGTTTCGGGCAGTATCAGGAGTCCAAGGGCCGCGTACTCCAAAGCTGTCCTGTCCTCCTTGGACAGCTCTCTCTTGGTCTCCCCGGCCACTCGTATGCGTGAGTATAGCGCCACCCAACGCTGCAAGTCCACCGTCATGAGTGACGGAGACAAAACATCGCCGGACGGCGCCGCGCTCAGTGCAACAGGTGGTCGGGGAGCCAGCGCCGCGCTTCACAATCCTCGCCCAGCGAGATCGCGGGTGGCAGGTCCGCGAGTGGCGGAGAGAGGGGTTGCGACTCTCGGCCCGTAGGACGGCTCGTTGGTTGAACGTGGGAATTCTGTTTTCCAAATTCATGGTCCGGTTTAGGCAGCAGTTTCGTTTTTAGTTGGGCATCTTCGGTGTCCTTGTGGCTAGCAGTGGTCTTGGATATCTTCTTGTTTTGGCTCTGAAAAGAGCCTTTGGCAGCTGTAGGGCCCTTAGAAGTGCCTTTTGAGGGCTTACTGCATGGGAGTAGCGCTATGCAGCAAGTGGCAGTCAAATGGGCGGACCGTGGTGTGAGCTTTTAGGCAGTCACATGGGCGATACGTCGCGACGGAAACTTAAGTTTTCGCGGAATGTATACGCGTTGGAGCTCCGAACACCGGCACGGACCGAGCGCTCCTACAATGTATTAGTGTATATGAGCGTATATATGTACACAGGCCACTATACTACGCAGCGCTAGTCTGACGCAAGCGCAAAACGTCACGAGCATGTGGAGGTCATCGGAGACGCCAAGGTCACGGGAACCCATAAGATTTTCCTGTACCAAAAATCACTCAACGCAACTAAAGAAGTTTTCACTTTAAAAAATAATTAAAATTTACATTATTAATCAAGTGAACGACGAGTAATTGAATCTATTTACTAGGCGACCCGTGCAAATATTTCGCACAATATCAAATGTAAATAATTATAATTTAACAACTGCCATGTTACCTACTTAAAGAGATTATTAATAGACAGTGCCTCCTACATGTTAGTTAAATATATTTTCAATAGGAATGCCATCTATTGTTAAATGAAAACATTGTTTTTAAGATGTTTGTTTGTTGGTCTATAGCGTGAAACATATGCTTTAAAATTATGTTCCAATCAATAATTTTGATGAAGAATTAAGGGAGATTTAAAGTTGCCTAAAAAGATCTTTGAGAAATAATATAATTATACAGAATGGAATTTAATTTACCAATGTGTAAGATATGTACGTGAAATAAAAAATGTAATTCCAATATTACTTTTGCACACTGGTGTTGTCAACCACTAGAGGGGTTTTCTCTTTAACTGACCATCTCATTTTATTGTCTTTATATGTGCCCGCAGGATTAACTAAGTTACAATTGTAGGTACTGTACAGGACTTTGTTTTATATGACGACATACCATTACTATAGCCGTGGTTTTAGCTGAAACGTTAAGAGTATTTGTTTAAATCCTTTCGGGTACGGAACTGCCGAACAAGACCGTGCTTAGTTGAGATAAATCTTTTGTCAAGCAGCAATAAGTATCTATGAACTACTCCAGCGATTCTGTGTTTATATAAATTACAAACAGCTATAATGCGAATCTCAAATAGCGTAGAAATATTTTAAATAATAATACTGTACTAAAATATATAGGTCTTGCAAGTTAAAATTCAAAAATATATATTATTAGTCTTCAGTACATTATTCTTCCACATACGGAACTTTTCAATTCTTTATATGGATGTTTAGACTGCAAAAAATATATCCATACTAAACTTATAAATTTATATACCTCATGCTTACTTTTATTATCACAAACCCATAGGTTCCACATAGTTGAATCCGGGTCAACACGTTTCTGCCTTCAAAAATAAAATTATCTTTGTTTTACTGGATAAGTATACAAAAGGTAAAAGAAAAAGTTTCCAAGTTTAAAGAAACGCAAATTAATAATGACAATGTTATTGAATTGGGATTAAAGTTAGACAGAATCTGGCAACGAGACCCGTATTTACTACCATTGAGTATTTAATATGTATTTATTAATTTTGTGTATAATCTTTTTTGAAACGAAATTAATATAAATGAAAAATTACTCATTTTCATCAATATTATGTTACCAACATAAAAATGAAACTAATTATAACGTAAACTATATTTAATGCATTGTTTTCACTTTAGGTGTGGTATATATGATTTGTGTAAAACTTTGTTGTATTTAATTGCGTATATTATGTTGTTCTTATTACACGCATACTACCACTAATATTCTCTCGAAACATATCCATACAAAGTTGTCTGGAAGAGGTTGATCTCAGCATTAAGGCCGCCCTTTGTACTATCACATATTTTGAAATGGTTGATTAGATCTGAAATTGCAGGCGTATAATAAAGTTTAAATAAATTAATAAAAATAAAAATAATTTAATCGATTTTATTCAACACCCCCGAAGGTGAGGAATTCTTGGTTAACAATTTTGTTTAAAGGTTTTAACATTGCCCAAAAAGTTCTAAAGCTTAAACAAGTTCGTAAAATAGGAAAAAAGGTACATGGCCCAGTAAAAAAAAAAAAGAACAAAATTTTGAGTCAAGTTCGGTGAAGCTGTAAAAGCCGCAGCGGCTCTGTTTTTGGATAGGGCAAACAGTGTAGTCAGTTCTAAAAAAAAAAAAACAACATGTTTGAGTCACAATTTTAAGGCAGACTGCAAAACCACTAGGGAGACACTTAAAGGCTGTTAGGCTATTATCGTCACCGCAGGCTGAGTAAAGGCAAAATGGTAAAATCTCATGAACTCATTTTCATTACCATTTAACAGAGTCGGCAAACCGAGGGAGCGTTACGCGCCAAATCTCGGATCCCAGGGAAAAGCATGACATTTGGAAAAAGGCTTTACCTACTTATTTGCACAGCGGGGAAACGCTGTGCCGCGGAATAATTTGTCATGCACCTTGACCTAGTTTTATCGCCGTTGTGTGCAAAAAAGGAACGAATAATTTAGTGGACCACTTTTACCTGTTTGCATTGAAATGATCTAATTAAGCGGTCGGATTTATTTTCTATTGGACCATTGTTAATAAAAAGAATTATGAAGCGGCATAAATGCAATTACCATTTTGTATACACTAAAAACAGATAACTACGGCAAGAAGAAACAAAGAGAAATCCGAATGAAATTATTCAAATTACATACATGAGATATTTGAAAAAAAAAAATAGTAGTTGTAGTTTGTGTACATTATGTCCTGTGTAAGATAGTAACACACTAAGACTAATGGGGGGGGGAGGGGGACTAGCTCTCTAATGCAGTTGCCAGAACACACCCATGTATATATGTATTGTGACAGTTTTTCAACTTGAATGTGGTAGATAGGTAGACGGGAATTTACCGAAAGCTCAGACTCACTCAACGGATTTGAACTCACGTCGATCGATGCGATGTCAGTACACGCTGCACTGAGCCATCATTGCTTATTATTTTTGAAATCTAAACATTCTACTTTAGCAACATACATCATTATAAAACACGAGCATATAGTTAAATACTGGCTATATAGCTAAATCTTTCAAAATATATTCCTGAAATCCGGAGAGATTTTAATTTAATCACTTGAATTATTAAGCAGACAAAGTTGGCGATCACTATGCACCACATGCGATGCAGACTACAGATTAACTGCTTACCGAGGTCGGTTCAGTTTATTCAATTTGAGTATCGGCTTCATGTATTTGGCAATTTGTGTTAATTTAGATTGTTAAAATCAATTACAATATAATATACTGTCTTATAAAGCTCGAGAGATTGTTTGTCTTTACTTGTTTGTTTCAAAGCGTTTACTTCTGGTACTACCAGTGGAATTTGAATAAAGTTTTTTGTATTTTATAGCTTATTATTTATTCAAGAAGTTTATAGGATATTATTACCTGTGTCCCAAAAGTATCCGATCTATACTTGTAACTTCGCACTGGCATTACTTTTCGTCATGCGGCGCATGGCATCCTTCAAATGTACAAGACGCTCCCATCGGTGCTTCTACATCCTGATGCTGTTCTGGTAATCGGTTTTTAGAATGCCTGTGACGTACTCGCATTCGCTTCAACCGTTTCTCTATCGTCAAAACGTTGTCCTTTGAGCTGAATTTTCTATTTTGGGAACAGCCTAAAGTTGCAGGGAAGCTCTATGTCGGGATTGTACGGAGGCTGACGGAGTTGTTTATTTAGTGTTTCGCTAAAAACTGTTGCACGAGATTCGATGAATGCGCTAGAACGTTATCATGATGGAGAAGCTTGTACCACTCTTTTATTTCAGTTTTGCCCATACAAGGTCTCCTGCATCATTTCGACGGGCTCTGCACAACTCTTTTCGAGTTTGGATCAAAACTTTATGCAAATTCGTCGTTTCGATCTTCGTCATTTTTAACGATAACAAAATTCGACGAACGCTAAATCGACAATGCACGTAATGACACGCTGCGCTCGAAATAACAAATCTAGTCGGTAGCCATGGTAGCCGATGACTTCGTAAAGAGTCACTTGTTACGCTCATACTTCATAAAGGTAATTCAGACGTTTCGGTGCGAAGTTATTGGTACAGATTGAATATTCTTGTGACACACCTCGTATAACTTCACAAAAAGACAGGCTACACGAACGTTGGCAGCGGCGCGGTGAACAATTAGTCGAATAAATTTGACACGGGTGAAGTTAGTTTATACCTAAACATATTTTTTCGCAACCTCAGTTTAAAGTAAATAATCCTGAAACAATAATATTGATATTTACTGAATAAGAATAAATCATTTGGTTGTTCGATGTTTATAATCAGATAATTTTGGCATCGTGATGTAAATGTGTATGATTATATTATCTTGATGACATAAGTCTCGTTGGAAATCTATTAAAACTTTTAGCACAAGACAATAATAAATCATATTTGCTTTCGAAGGTAATCATGTGACGGATCGGGTATAACCACAAATATTGCATTTTATAAATGTAGAAATCCCAACACCAAAATATGAGGCTCCTATAAATACACTTTCATAAATATCATTTTAATACATTTTTTCTTTTTTACCAAAACCTGTGCCAATGAGATTTGTCCTTAATCTAATTAGATTAGGGTTAAGACCGACGGTCTCGTGAGAAAAATTAAGAAAATTATTTATTTTGCAGCAATTCTGAACTCAAAAGTATTGAAATCCCGTAAAACCATTTATTTTATTTTATTAGTAAAGTATATCACTAAGTTAACAATTACGTTGAACCTGAGAGTCCTAATCATTCTTTACGGAATTTGAAAGTATGTTGAACACAAATATAAAACACGTCGTCCGGCATTGCGATTTGTTCTTATTAAGAGACGAGAGATCTTAAAGTTGGCAATTAAATAAACAGTGTGTATTCACTCCCAGAGATTCAATATGAATTGATTCGCAGGCAAGAATCCCGCGAAATAAAATTGTTAAATCAATTTCATATATATTTTCGACGTGTATACTAAAATATATGAATATAAAGTTCCTGTTGTGGGTTTATAATGTAGGCAACATACATTTTTCTCATGAAACCATTTTCAAAATATTAACTAATAATATAGGTACTTATTTACATTTAAATATTTTGTAAACAGTAAAGGTTATAGACGAATATCAACAATTAAGTCCTAATTATATGTATCATTCTTTAAATTTTTATTTCATGGAACTCGTTTAGCTACTCTATATAAATGTAAATTTTAAATGGAATCGGTTAATTTTAAACTCGTATCTAAGCTGTTAGATTAAAACGTTGTTTCGTCTGGTACCTGCCTATTATTGTTTATAAAGATGATAGGAGGCGGACCATTTCTCGGATTCCATTAAAGACTTACGCTGGCGAGGCTTTGTTTTCCACTAGGTTTGTCTAATTATCGTTATCGAACCGACATGCAAGCTCTTTATTAAGAGCGTGCGCGCGTCTGATGAATTCATTCATTTAATTGGTATGGCTATTCACAAAACTGTCTGTCTAATGGGAAATTAATTAGAAATGGAAACAAAAAAATACATTATATCTTCGTACCATTATACTTGAAGTAAGGTATCTAAAATAAATAACAATTATACGGAAAAAAAGCTCATAAAAGGCATTCAGATCTAAAATAGAACAAAATATAAGACGTATGTAATATCGTTTTCCTGATAATCACACTCGGTCACCTGTATATTTTTATGAATTAAGTAGATACTTAGTACATAAGTACATATTTTAGTATATTCAGATGAATATATTGAAATATGTACCTATTAGAAAATAAAATATTCTCATGGCTTTAATTAGTTACCCTAACAATTGACAGTAAAAACTGATAATGTTTATTCCCTTAAAGGGAAAAAGTAGGTATACGACTTAAGAATTAAGATAACAAGGTAAATTGAAAATGTAATAAACCCCCGACATAAGTAACCTATTCATTGGGACCATTTCAATGAACCCAAACACAATATCTCTGCTGTAAGTTGGTATCCTACATATTCCAGATGACGCTGCAGCATCAGGTCAAGCTTTTTACTAATGTCATTGAAGTAACGATTCGATTCAATCAGACCTGTGGAAGATGCTCACATGTATTTATTAACTAGAAAAGAGCTGATAATCTTCAAACAGCTGAACAGATGTTGGTGAATTATAGCTAACAAGTAAAAGCACTCTCGATTAAATCACCTTACAAACAAAAAAACTATAGGTTATAATAGTAGGGCCAATTTAATAGATCACATTTGACACTTCACCAAAATTCAACAACGTAACCTTGTGACGGAGGGCACACAATATTATTTATTTTTTCAAAGATAGAAAACTGTGGAGTTTTCACAAAAATTAAGCAATTGTGGAATTGCTTAACTTTTTTCTGTAAAAAATACATATTTGTTGTAACTATTGGTCGCCTTGTGGTTGAAGTTCGACCAAAATTCATTTAAAACAGAAATTTCTGAGACGGACTTCTAGGACTGGCAGATGTCAATGTCGGCCGTTTGTGAGCTACAATGCTACGGACAGACAGACAAATACACAGAAAACACGTTAAACTTATAACACCCCTCTTTTCCAGTCAGGGGTTAGTAAATGTTGAATGATATATTTATAAATATTAATTCCGATGTTACAAAAAGCTCAGAATAATATTGTACAACTTGAATATAGTCTGTCTATTCATTTTTATACGGCTTATCTCGTAATACCAGAAGAAACATCTTCGAATATATTTATGATGACGTTAAAATTGCATCGACATACACAATTTGTAGCGAGCGACTGGCATAAAATATTAAGCGTAATTCTATCGACAGAAGAGTAGTATTTTTATTTGACATGAATTTAATATGATGGATAAAATATAATACAATAAAATCAAACCTAAATCTTATAAATAGCTATTATTCTGTTTCGACTAATTAACTACATGGTTATGAGAAAAAAATCATGCGGGCGGTCATAAGTTTATTTTATATAATACAAAACTAGCAGGCCTGCTGTAATCCGCATGATTTTAAGTGGTCACTGCACCCTATAGCTATCTACAACCAACTTCAAAGAGGACGGCCGTCCCACCCGAGATCTGTTAAAGATAAACTTTTACTCTCGAGTTATGGATTTTGAAAGGTACTAGTAGGCTTGCTACTAGTGTATGTTGCCTTGAAACCGGAACGTAGTCTTCGGCTTTTCCTTTAATATTGATTAGCAGTTTCCCAAAAAAGAAGAATTATAACTACGAAATGAATATAATTTTAAGAAAAATAAATACAATTTTAAACAAAAGTTAAGGAAAAACTTTATACTTTGAGAAAATCTTCATTAATACAGATAAGGTTGTGGCAACTCAGTTTATCAGTTTATTTATAAGTAAGCTGTTGTGGTAGCGTGTAGTTTCGTGAGGCGAACAATCTCTGCTGGGAATATTCTCCAGTATACATACACTAATAATCCACACCTAACACATTTTGACTAAGTTAGTGTACTTCGACTGAACAAATACTCTCGAGAACACCCAATAGGGCGAAGGTGAGGCTTAGTTATTACAGAGGTCCAATATAATGTAGATGGATTACGCAAAGCAAGTTGTAAAACTAAATCCGAGTAAGAGTAACTAACGACTTGTTATTATGTAAGATCTGTTTTACATCGATTAAACATGACAAGAAGATCGATAGACATTCCCAAGTATGGAATAAAGAATGTGTATATTTTAAACGAATGTAAGGTATACATAACCAAATACACAAAGGCATTCACTGTGAATGATATTGATCGTGTTTAATGCATCGTTCTGATAGTTCGGATTACACTAGTATATGACTTGTAGTATATCGATGCTATGTGCTTCATTACCTCGATTTCAGAGCTAAAATAAAAACAAAACGCACACAGCCTCCTCCTCCGGTGCGCCATCTGTATCTATCATTTAGTTTAGAGTGTTATTATTTTCCGTTATTGATGGAATCTTACTAATATAATAAATGTGAAAATGTGTATGTTTGGATGTTTGTTACTCAATCACACAAAAACGGCTGAACAGATCTCAATGGAATTTGGCACGTAGATAGTCTATGACCTGGAATAACATATATGGTACTTTTTATCCCGGTAAAAGTCATAGTTTAACCAGTGTTATCCTACAAATATAATAAATGGAAATTTTGTAGCTTTGTTACTCAATCACGCAAAAACGGCTGAATGGATTTAGATGAAATCTGGCACACAGATAGTCTATGACCTAGAATAACAAGACAGGGTACTTTTTCCGGTAAAAGTCATAGAATAATCAATTATCCTACAAATATAATAAGTGGAACGTTTCTGTTTGTTACTCAATCACGCAAAAACAGCTGAACGGATTTAGATGAAATTTGGCACACAGATAGTGATATCCAATAATACGTAGATGAAGTCGCGGGTACCAGCTAGTCTTTGGTCAGGGTGGCATCGTGTAATTCTCGAACGATGCATATGAAGCAATTAAATCGAATTTCACATAGAAGGTAAGTTTTTTCGATTATTAATAAAATTAAATTCTTAATAATATGTATCTTGTACAGAAAACTTATCAGTTTAATCAGAATTAATGAAATGATTAATAAAAAATCTTATTTTTGAAATCATGAACTCATGAGAACCATTAAGATTATAGGTAATGATGCCTAAATACTTGGCATTTATTGAGTAACCATATCAGAGGTAACTCAACATGTCGAAATACAAATGTCACAGTAAAGCGTAGGTTGATACAACAAAGTATTTCCAATGAAAATAAAAATAAACATTACTAACAAAGTTTCACGGACCTTTGTAAGTGTTAAAACAACACAAAAGTGTTTTCAAGACGTATATTTGCACAATAAAAGTTGTGAGAGCTCATTAAACAAAACTGACAAAGAAAATAAAATTTGTTCCTTAAACCGGAACGTGAGTGAATGTAAATTATAAATTAACGGGTCTTCAACCAAGGAAACCAAACAGTTCTACTTGCAGTTGAAATTTGTGCTTAGTGAGCCTCGAACTTTGTTAATTAAAAGACATTCGCTTTAATTGTAAGGTAGTTTATATTACATTCAGACGTGTCGTCGTCGTGTTCATTTCTAAAAGACGCTTAATGTCTCGTCAATACTATAAAAAATATATTATAGTGTAATAACTCATCTTATAAGAAACGTCGGTAACTACACTATTAAAGTTTATTCTTGACTTGTTTCATGTCCGCGGCTTCGCTCACGTAGAATTTTGAGATTGGTATAATATTTGTTTTCAATATAAGTGAATTTATGTTTTTTTTTTTTAAAGAACATAAATACGTGTTTCAGTATTAGTGTCGAAGAGTATTAATATCAAGTTTTAAAGAAATTCAAAAATATCATTGTCGATACAAACTTGAGGTTGAATTTCAAGATATTCCTTCTTAAACGATAGGTACCTACAATATGATATGTCTACATCTACAAATTAAAAATTTCTATTTTAGTTTGGATGATAAAGAGTCACGACATTATCTTTTATATACATTTGTTACTAAAATGTATATGTATAAAAATAGATATACATATGCTCTTAATTATCAGAAATTCTGAAATGAGTAAAAGGATATGTTACACGGCCTTATCAAACGCAGAGTCAAGAGAGCTTACATCACAAACATTTTGTTACGATACGTAAAGTAACCTTTTAGAGTGAGGACTATTCAGAGTGGTCGGATGGTGTGATGCGAACATTGCACGTGAAATTGGGTCAAAGTAGTTTTGGTAGGTACCACGGTTAACTTTCTAAAAACAATTCCTGGTACAATGCACCGGAACCGTTGCGTATTATATCGAGTTATGAGAATTTTTTTTTGTGAATTACCTCTATTTTTACGCCAATACCACAAAGTTATAAGAATAGTCCGTAAAAGTAGTCCGTTTTCAAAGGAATTTCCTTCCGTGAACGCTCTGGTTGTGGAAAGAACTCCCTACTGAGTTTTCCCCAGGAGACTACAGTAGGTAGGGGTTCGTCAAAAAGGGAGTAAATAGTGTTTTAAATGGTCAACAACGCGCTTGTGATGCTTCTGGGGTTGCAAACGTCCATACGCTGCAGTGGCAGCTTACAATCAGGCGGAACGAATATTTGTTTGCCACCATCATGGTATAAAAAAAAATTATAACGATAAACTAGTGTGGGCTTTCCTTCACAAGGTATTTGTTTGTATTGGAATTGTCAATAACACAACTTTATAATGTAGTATTGCCTATATTCGTACATTTTTGTTGGTAATTCACAATGTTTTAGTATTCTTGTATGTTTCATAATAACAATAAAGAACAAAATTGCAGACGTCGCGCCATTAAAGGAACCATCCATTATGACACACTACAAAATAAACGTTAAACTATAACACTTTGTTCTCGTCGACGAACGCGATAAAATCTTGCAAATGAGATTCTAAAGGACAATAAAATTTCAAAACAGTTTCAGCGAGAAAATACTTGTAAACTCGCTTCAGAGTGGACAAGCAACAGTTTTGCTTAAAAGAAAAAAAAATCAGGTCGAAAGAACAATAGAGTTTTGCGAGAGATCCATATATTATCTCTCGCTAAAAGGAATATAATTTACTTGAAATTTAGCATTCTCTCATGAGTGAAGTAAAAAATAAAATATCTATGTACTATATATTCATTTACTATGCATAATTATTCCGGTTTGAGTTATTGGGTTTACTGATTGGATAATACCACAACACATAAACATTTGGAATATAATAGTAAGTTAAACAATAAATACCTTAAGCTCAGGCCACCTTTCATCTTCATAAGCAATGTAATTGATTGCCGTGAAAATATTCTTGCTTTCTCTCTCTATTTCTTTCTTTCGCTCTTTGATTTTCTTTCTTTATAACCCGTTTCATTACCGCGTTTAGACGACTGATCTCTAGACAAACCAAAAGAAAATCAGTAATGGGTTTATCGCTATATGTATGATGGTTGCGATCCTTACCGTGCTTTATTACTCTATATTATATCTATCATCTCTGTCGTGTAACGAAATAGCCCTAAACCTGACGTGTGCTTGAAATTTCACTCTCAATTAATCACCGCCTAAGAAGTTTTCTCGCAGTCTATGGTAAAAAGTAGAGTACATAACTAGTGAAATTTTTTTTTAATCTCGGTCCTTGTGTCCCTCGTTTCGCCCGGGATTCTACATTAGAATCCTCGTTACACCCGGGATTTTACTCCAGAATCCTTCGCTGCTCTCGGGATCCAACTCAGTCCCTCGAATTAAATTCCCTGTTCTTTCACCTTTAGTGTAATCTACTATTCGTTTATGAATTGACTATTATATTTTCTAACCAACTTCAGAACAAAAGGACGATCTTTCAGAACTAAAGGTGGATCTATAATCAATACGTACCTTTGTAATATCGATCAAATTACTTAATACAATTTTTTATGTGTAACGTTCTATTACATATAAATATTATTAGTATGTATGTTGTCAGTGTGTATCTCAGGAACTACTTAACTTATTTTTATGAAACTTTATTGGTCGATTTGATATTACTATTTTCAGTTTTTTTTTAAGTGAATCTTATTTTGGGACGGTGTGAATTGGATTCTATGAAACGAAAATGTGTAACAAAAAAGAGGTAGCAATAAATGTATATAATAGGTTTGACTGTGAGAGAATGAAATAGAATGCGTTTCTATATAGTTCCCTATCCTTCGTCTATTCTTAATGTACTGGAAATATATACAAAGAGAGGGAGAGAGAGAGAGAGAGAAGTTTCACTTCTACCGCGTGTGAACTCACTATCAATTTTTTTTTAATTAAAAGTGTATTATTGCTGTATACTAGTAGAAGATAAGAGAATATAAGACCGAAAAAAGTATGGATAGTTTGTGTGAGGAATGTTTGCGCATAAATCTTACTTTAAACAACTTCGTATTTATTGACATTACAATATAGCTATTATTGTCCTCTATATAAAGACTACAAATCCTCCTTTAAGAGTTTGCTCCGCGAAAACTTTGTTTGAAATACTACAGGGACTGATTAATCGTAATAAGTTTTATAAATACCGTAATTCTATCACAAGGCTTCGGTATTGTTAACAATAGTATTTATATATTACAATTGTTAAAAAGTTGATTTTTAGATAGAAAGTAAGGAAATACGTGATCTTACCTATTCTTTTGCTTTATTCAGTTTCCAGCATTAATATAACAGATTGTATTTCAACCATATACATCGAACAATGTCTATGCAACAAGACTGATCTATAAAACGTATAGGGGTAATCTCTAATTTTTAACACGCAAACACTGATTTCATATATTAGAAATGTTTATGCAGTTCGGATAAGTACGCATGTTTTGATATTCCAAAACTAATTTACTTTGAACACCTATAACATATTGTCATGCATATACGGTAGTTTATTTGTTAATACAATTTCAAAGACTTTTTGTTTCAATTTCAATAAAAAACGTAGTATAAGTTACCATTAATTAGTGTTTACTCGCGGTTAAATCATACATGAATATTTAAACTAAATTGAAAACTTATTTCAAACTAGCTGACTCGCGTAACTTCGTTTGCGTCTAATAAAAGAGAACGAGAGAGAGAGAGAGAAAGGGTTAGAGAGAGTCGGTCGTAGGCACTGTATTATAGGTACCGCCCGCCTTCCAAATATTCTGCATAATAAAAATGCGCTCGCGATACTAGATCATTTACTTGCCGAGTTATTTTAAAACTGTTATAGGTATCCCCTAAGATATTCATTTCAATCAATTACTGTAAAGGGTAATTTTGTTCAAAATTGAATACTTGAGATGAATCACGTATTTATTTCGATAAGGATTATTAGCACCATGTATATAAAAACACCTCCGGCAATAATTCATTATTATAAAACAAATTGTATTACCATAAAAAAGGTTATATTGAGTAAACCTTAAAAGATAGCAACATGAAATAATTTCGTCACACATGATTGTTGCGTAACTTTAACCATTCACGCAGTGGAAGCTCTCAAGAGCAATAAATTTCTCCCGTTTTTGCAACGTTTTTCGTTGATGATCCGCTCCTATTGGTCGTAGCGTGATATTATATGGCCTTCTTCGATAAATGGGCTATCCAACACTAAAACATTTTTTCCATTCGAAGCAGTAGCTCCTGAGATTAGCGTGTTCAACCAAACAAACAAACTCTTCAGTTTTATAATATTAGTATAGATTAATAAATATTATATTGCCTACATATTTACTATAGTTGAAAGCAACTACAATAACAATTTATATTATACTTGACATAAACTTATCGCCGGTTCCCAGTTAGGTTTAGAAAGTGGGCTAAATTCCGTATTACGGACGGTTCGTCATATCACTCTCTTCCATAAAATTCGAGATCCACTCAATGTAGCCTGGCCTTTATACCTACATAATCATGAAACATAAATATTTACTGTATTGCTTTTGAAATTCAAGTATTAAGATACTACGTACATAAAATATATTCAGAAAATTATAAGACATTTTAGTACTGTAGGTAACTAACTACATTACTATTACATTACAAGCATTTCATCAGATTAAACGAATTTCAAAGAATTTACGTTTATATACCTACGAATTTGAATTGGTAGCAATATCGGATGACAGTAAAGGAAAACACCGTGAAGATATCTCTGAACGCATGAGAAATGTTTTTGTATTATGTGTGAAAAATATACATTACTCCGCGTTCGAAAATACCAATATGTCATGGACAAGCGTGGTGGTTAGGCCCGTGCCATTTCTCGGAAAGAAGTTTTTTGGCAGTAGTGGGAAACATACATAACATTATTTAATTAACCCCCTAGCTGTGACTGGGGTTGCGCCCGCGTGAACTACAGAACGACATATATCGTGGCCCCTTTATTTTATAGACAAAAAAGCTTATTGTGGGTGACCCTTAGAAGATAGATAGTATGCTATCGTTTAATTTTTTGTAGGTCTTTTTAAGATCTACATTTATGAACTACATTAATTTGATATAACTCATAATGATGGTTTACTCATCGCAAATAATTAAGCGCCCCAAAATCGTCAGATTGATTTTTATTTGCACGAAACCCTAATTCTTTTTCTAAAATAAAAGTACTCCTTATAACATCAGCTATCTGCCAGTGAAGGTCCCGCCAAAATCGGTCCAACTGTTTCGGATATTACCAAGAAAAAGCGAGAGACAGATTTTTTTTTTTAATACGTTTTTGTTATAACTACCGTATGCCACTTTCATGTTTAGTAAAAAGCTGGTATTTTGACATTAAAACAGACACTTCAATTTTATTATTTGTATAGATAAACATTTTCTAATTAGTGTAAACAATTAGTGTAATCCGAAGAAAGATACATTAAGTACTATTACATATTGCCGTAGTTTTGCGATGAAAATATCGGACTAAAATCACTTGTTAGTTTTATTGTTTTTAAACCGAGCTAAATTTGCAGTTGCTATGGTTTGACCGAGACAAGTAAATAGTTTAAGTAAAAAGTAAGTTTGATAAGTAGGTATATATTTGAACTGTGACGTTGTGCTCAGCATCTTCCGAGTATGACAATAGATAAGAATGCCCATCAAGTATCGAGAAGAGAAGAATAAAACCAACGGTTATTTAATACAACCTTTTTTTAAACTATTTGAAATTTTTGTACATCGAAGACTCGTGTTATATTGACATAAATGAAAATTAAATTCTTTTGTAGAAAGTAAGGTACATAAAATCAGTTTTTGAAGTGAATAATGGAGAAACGGAATATTCTGTGTAGGCTGGAAACAAGCGCCACATTTACAGAGCGGTTACGTACAGGAAATTAAGCAACCAATACGTACATAAATCAGGGCAAGTGAGACTTTTCATGCGCCATTACCTGTAACAAGCAAAAACATTTTTTTTTATATTCCTTATGTTGTGACAAGCGTAAAAATGTTGTGAACTGATAAAATAACAGTATTTCGTTTGAAATTTTGTAGGTAAAATTATTCTTTTTATTTCCACATCTACTATATTCAGACCTCATAATTTTAAACGATATTTATTACTTTATATTTTAACTATGCATAGGGATCCCTTTCTACTATGCAAAGGCTTAACCTCCAAAAACACGACTGTCATGAAATCCCGTTTTAAGATATAAGAGTACTTTTTACGGCTTGCCCCTAATTTACATTTATTGCGTTCTATTTGATCTTATACTGTATGAAAGCTATTACGATAAATATCAATTTGCGTTTATTTCAAAAGTTAAAAGAAATTTCGTGTTTTTTTTACTGCCTATTTTTATACAACTAAGGTGGCAATCAAAACTTATGACCCTCCTGATGGTAAGCGGTTACCGTAACCAATGGACGCTAGTAACACGTTAGGTACAAGTAGCGCATCCCCAGAGAGCTCTAGAAACCCTATTCAACAGGTACACAACACTAGGTTTTTGTCTGCGATCTTTTGTAGGGTGGAGGAGGTATCTCCAAAAAAATTCTCTGTGTACCACCTCTCTTGCCTATAACATACATTAAGCATTAATTCATCACTTGATTTAGTTCTATAGTTTGCTCTTAGTACCATCGAAATATCTTGTTCTTGGATTGAATAGGTAAACAATTTAATTGGATTTCCACAATGACCGTGGCCGCACGTTAATGGGCGCACAATTGGGTCAAAGCTATTGTGCATCCACACGTCTTCGACGGACAAGTAGTTTCGAAATACGAGACAAACGCAGATTTAGTAGTAACAATAAAATTATTCATTTTATTAATAATATATTATATTATTCCAACGATATTCAAATTTCAAGTGAATTTCGGGATCATCTAGTCAATGCAAAAAAAATGTATTATGAAAAAAGTATTTTAGTAATTGATATAATCTATATTAGTGACGCCCAGAAATATTTCATATATAAAAGGTGATATGAAAAATAGATTTCATTTAGCGAGCTTTGGAGAGAGGTTTATGTTCGGAGTGCCATTTTGATATCTTTACGAGATAGGATTCGTTACGAGAATATTCACGTTTAAGATTATTTACTTAATAATTAGCTGGAAATTGGGGATCCTCTTCAAGGTTAGACGGTATTTCACACCGAACCAGCTTCTTAGCCAAATATCAGTTGGCCGCTCTTGATTCCATTGAGCGCCGAGCTCGTCGACTTGTTGGCGATGAAGCACTGATGACGGCAAAAATGCTCAGTCTAGACTGTCTAGATAATCGTCGTAAGGTAGCTTGCCTCTCAGTGTTTTACAGGTTGCACTTTGGAGAATGTGCACAGGAATTGCACGATTTAATTCCGCCCAATCCGTTCCACCTAAGACAACTAGACGCCGTGAAAGATTCCACCTTTATGTCGTGGAAATTCCCTTGATTGGCACGAAGCGTTATGCTTCGTCGTTCATTATGCGAACGGCAAAGGAGTGGAATTCACTCCCGTCGTCTGTTTTCCCATCCAACTATAACTTGGGAGTCTTCAAGCGAAGAGTGAATACGCATTTAATAGGTAAGCGCGATACATCGTTGGCCTCATCTTTACTTACCATCAGGTAAGATCGAGGCCAAGCGCATACCTGTATTGCATAAAAAAAGAACACATGGTTTCATTTATCAATCTCTCCACCGTGCCGCCGTTTCAAACGCACCCGCGTTCTTTTTTCTCTGTTCCCGTACGTGTCTCCAGCTTGCCAGATCTCTTGACGTTCATGGTTGCTGGTCAGCTCCTTAAGGTAATAACGTGAATTTAGCCTATAACCTTTCTCAATAAATGGGTTATAAAAGAAAAACAAAAAATCTAATCTTACTTGGTACTAACTTCCACAGATCAACGCGTACAAACAATCTCTCGAGCTTTATAATAATCTAGTATACATAGGAATAAAGATAACAATGGAAACGTGACGATAATTCAAATATGTAAGCCAATTAGGTAAACCTAATATTTGATCAAATACAGATATAGGTATCAGTGGAAATAGAACTCTGATAAATTCATCACAGCGTTATATTTAAAGAAATTTCAATATTTGGTTACTGTATCTGTTGGAGTACATATTTTAATAAACTATATCGAATTTGGTTTGCATTTTCATGGCATGATTGTTACTATTGATAGCGAGTATATTTACCTACACATCGAGGAAGGGGTTTGCCTACATTATATATAACAAAAGGATATTAATTTAAAAACTTTAGTACGTAACCCCGAAAACATAACAAGATATATTAGAAATAATAAATTAATACTATTAAGTGAGCAATTCTTGTAATATGTAATTTGTTTCTCGGAAACGGCTCCAAGGATGTGTATGTTTGTATTTAAATTCCAAGTTCAAAAAGTGGTTGCAAAGTAGAAACTAAATCAATATTTCGTTATTTATGAGGATGGCAAATTCAATTCCATTATTCCGATGTTACGCATAGCATATTACCAATTCTTTAAACTATAAATCAGAATGTGATGAAATATTACGTATTTTGCTCAAAAAAATATTAAATTAAATTCATAACACAAACAATAAAAATAATGTATTGACAAAAAAATGGAGCTTAATAAACACAAATAATGTTAATCCAGAGGGAATGAAAATTTTCCCTTTGTTAGAAATTGTTACGCAACGTGATTCATTTACACGAGGTCCCACGATGACCGGACAATTTTTTTTTACTTTGTTACGGCATTATATAAGTACGTTCTACGAAGTCAAACTGCGTGAAATTAAAAAGTACAATTTTTACGACATCATAAAAGTGATTCCTTTAATTAAATGTAGATAACTAGATACTGCTTGAGGATTAGAAGTAAATTTCGATTTTAATAATTTTTTTATTTCTTTTGAGGTTTCTATATAAAAAAAAGTATTTAGTTTTGAAAGTTGTACAAATTTCAAGTGTATTATTTGTATGTATTTATATATGTTACCAAATTTCGTAACTACCTATGAAAGCGATACCTTATTTTACTTAAAGTACAAGTAACAAAATAGGTGTAGCGTATTTTTTAGTTGTTATTTTTGTTTAATTTACTTTTATTATAATACTGTAACCAGATTAATTATCTATACCTACTAATATTATAAATCATAAGAGAATACATCCAGTAATCTGAAAATTGACATTACAAGGGAATTTTGTCTATGGCGCGTTGGAGAGTTGACCGAATAAAATTTAATTCAAGTGAAATCGTGAGGCACACCTAGTAAATAATAAAGATATCTTCTTAAAACTAAACAAAATCGTTGCAAAAAATAATCAGAGGCAATCATAAGGACTGCCAACAGAATTGAAAACTGAAAACAATAGAATAACCGTGTTCTTTTTTGACTTCCTAATTCAATTATAGTCTGAATTAATGCAGAGCATGTCGAGGTTATCGGTGAAGCGAACCCCATAAGTTATTCCCCTACCGAAAATAGCTCAACGCGGTCAAAGAAGTCTTCACTTCAAAAAAAATTTAATTAAAACGGATGCCTGATGAACGATTTGAGGTAATGTTCTCAAGACTGTATTAATCACATGACATGTGTGTGGAATCTTGAAGTTGAGGAATTAAATGAGTTTTATATTGACATACCTCTAAACTTCTCAGTCGTAGTAATGAAAATGGTTTACTACTCGAATGTTACGATTTAATTTCTCACATAAAATTAGAAGTTTATTCAATAACTAAATTTGAAATGAATTTCGTTTTATTAATAGACAGTAAACGAAATAGGCAGCCTTTTTTAACCGACTTCAAAGAAGGAGGAGTGTTCTCAATTCAATTGGTTTTTTTTCTTTAATGGAAGTTCAGCCATAACTTCGTTGTTTATGAACCGATTGCGATGACTATCTTTTGTTGCAAAAAGGATAACTCAAGGGTGCTCACGCTTTAACTACATATACATTGGACCTTGGACTTCCAAGATATTATCAAGGAATACTTCAAAATCATTGAAGTAATTTTTTTTTTTTTTTGTTAAAAATTATCTTGTTCAATTAAGAAACCAATTTGCATATTCGAATTAGATTTAATATAAAAATTATAAAATAAATAACGTGTATGTAATACGCACGCTGTTGGCGCTGCCTTTATTAAATAACTAACATGAAAAAAAGATTTACTTAATTATAAATTTCTTAAATCACAAGGAAGTCGCTATAAAAATGGTCAAAGATAACTCGGGTAAAAGTCAGTAAACTAAGCAAATAGGTATTGCCGTAGTTCAATTACTAAAATCATTAACATTCCCGGAACGCTCGGGAAGATTTCTCCAAACGATGTTCAATTTACCCCGACAGAGAAGCAAACCAAGCATTCAAGCGCATTACATACTTGTGGCTGGATGACACACAACGGTTGCATCGACTGAATCTTTCGATAGATTTACCAAACTGTATTACAGTTAAAATTAATGTTATCTAACAATATTTCCAGTAATTCGAACGTAACCTTTGATACTATGACTTTTAAAATTGCCAGCACAATATCAACATTTCAATTCAATTATGACAATATTTTACTCATAATATATCATAAACTATTTAAAATTTCAATGGTAATTTTACAAAAAATGTATTGGATACTGATAGGCAAAACATTTAACCAAAATTTTAATCGGGTATTGTAATAATACAAAACTTTGTTTGTTTATTAACTAAGGATATATGTTAAAATTGTGGTCGTGTCACTGCAACATAGTTTTTATTTCATTTTATTATAGTTTTTATTTTATTTTTATTATTATTTGCTTAACATTTTTAACATTTATTCATTATAGATTAATAACGATCGGGTCTAAGGGCTCGACCGCATTTCTTTAATCGTTTCAGTTAGTAACATTTATCTATATGATTTAACATTTTCAGATTCACCTCAACAATTAATAACAAACGTTTTTTGTTGCTGAAAGTCGAAACAACTGTTTATCTGTTCAGGCGGAAGTAGCAAAGATAATTATACTTTTTTGTAGGTTTCTTCACATGTCTAGAAAAATTACTCGTACATAAATTATAATTTTATATTATCTTACATTTTTTTGTAATTTTACTCATACTTTGGTTTGTAAAACGTTTGTAGATTTACAAAAAAAAAAAAAAACTTTAGTAATAAATCTTGTAAACAGTCATGTTTTATTTCAACAAACCTATTTATTAAACGGATCACATAAAATATTGTTTCATTTCTTTACACCACTTATCGTCGTTACCCTTAAAATAAATATCTTGTACCGTTACTGAGTTAAATCTCTTTCTCCTGGCGTATTCCGTATTCACTACCATGAAAATTAATTAGAATAATTTATCAACGCTTGAAATCACCAGAGCGTACAGAACCACCGTGACAGAATAAACCTGTTTCGCGGGACGTTCATAAAAGTTTATTCATTCATAAAATTCTAAAAATGAGGTCAGAACTCAAGACATAAAACAGTTTAGTGTTGATATTTGGTACACTGTAATGTTTCTGAGATCATATCACCCTTTTCTTATAGTTTTATAGCCGAAAAATTAATGTACCTATTAATTCTACTTTTGATTATGAAGATTATTTGATTGAAACAATCAATTAAATGTAAAACTTCGTTAATAAACATAACTGTTATAAGTTTTTACATTTACATAGACGTTTTTACGTAAATTTCTTCACAAACCCTTTTTATTTACATTTAAAAACACTGAAGCCAGATTATTATGAAAGAATATTTCTCTTACGCCTCTTACTTCTCGCAAAAATCTTATTTTGATTTTATTAAATATTGAAGTGAAAACTTCTTTATCTTCGTTGTGATTTGAAAGTCGATGAAACGAAAAAGCGAAAGCGACAGTAAAAAGATTGCCACGCAATAATGAATTTTATTACCCCACCAAAAAGGCATGAAACAAAATTTTTTTAGGCAACGCTTATGACATTCTGTTACTGATTGATATTGTGTTAAATTACCATGGATATTACACATGTGCATTAATTGAAAATGATATTGTGAATAATGATTGTAATTGTAAGTACATTTTTATAGACTTTAAAGTAGTGTGTATTTATTCATTTACTGAATTAAAAAAAAAAACATAGATGTGAAGGTTTTACTTCCACCACGTGTGAATTGCAAACTTTTTTTTTTTTTATTGAACATAAAATGTAATGTAGTCTACAATTAAATCCACAACTTCATTAATAAAAGCTTACTGTCTTAAATGTAATATGGGCGTTTTCAAATAAAACACATAAAACATAATTTATATTCATTTATAAATGTCACCTACAATTTACTAAATTTTTGTAATTTCGTCACAGTCTTTTCATTTACATTTAAAAAAAGATTGAAGTCAGACTGCAAGGAAAAAGAGGTTTCTCATATACGCCTTTTGCTTTCACAGTGCGTTTCGCAGGAGGCTTTGCTTGTGAACCTGTTTTCGTTACCGCCGCATCCCGAGTACAACATCTGCATACACTGCCTCCTAACAATATCGTAAAACCAAACCATGTGCATTTTATCGCATGGACCTTTTGATGGTGCTTGATAACAATAGTACGGCACATTTTTCAAATTAGACGGAAACGGACCATCGACGGCACCTGAAAAATTAATTTGATATCTCCAATAATACTTGTTGTTTAAATATACAATTGTATATTTACTACTAAGTGGTCTGGCAGACGTTTTTCTGCAAGTAGTCAATAACTCAACAACAGCAAAAGCTCTGTACCAAATTTTTTTCTGAAAACTTTTCCGGCACCATAACGTGTAACGCAAGGTAAATTGAAAATTTAAAAAGCCCCGGCACACGTAACCTATTCATTGAGACTGTTCCAATGTTCCCAAACACGATATCCCTGCTGTAAGTTGGTGAGGAGTTAGGTATCCTACAGATTCCAGATAACGCTGCAGCATCAGGTCAAGCTTTCAATCGAACCTGTAGAAGATGCTCAATTCTATTTATCAATTAGAAAAGTGCTGATAACCTTGAACTGACTGAACCGATTTAAATAAAACATGTCTAAGAACCACCGCTAGAAAACCGGCTTTCAGATAAAAGAACCCGCATTCAAATTGGTTCACCCGTTTAAGAGCTACGGTGCCACAGACAGACCCACACACACAGTGGTCAAACTTATAAGACTCCTCTTATTGCGTAGGGGATTTAAAAAACAAAAAAGTCACTTCACTTATCGTGAAGCAAAATTATGTTATCCCCAAAATATGAATTTGATGACGTAAATTCTCTCTATTTCTTTACATGTTCGCAACCGTATTAAAGCAAGCGATAGCTGTTGGTGAGGTCTGTGACTTTGCCGTAAATTTCTGGTGAATACAAGTTTACAACAACCAACAGATGCACGTCGGCCATAAAAAAGTCTCAGTCACTACCTTTCGGGGGTCCATTACGTATTAAGTAATCAAAAGTACTTACGTCCGTCCTTCACATAATCGTGCACATTACGCATCGGTACATATGCAGTTTGTACGAAAAATGTGGTCATGATTAAACAAAGAAATTTGCATAGAGCTTGCATCGTATTCAATGAAATTTAGTTCTGTCGCTCACATAACTCTGTAACTGGACCTACATTTTATACCACGCAGTAGGTACGTTACGGATGACTGTAATTAATTATTGTACTATTTTATTGGCTTCTATATTAATCTTAGATAACACAATGTTAATAACATTAGAGAAAACATGAATGATGTTATCAAATTCACCATCTCTTTCCTTAGTTTATTTGTTTATTCAATGGTATTTCTTACGTGTATTAACGAATAATTACTAACTACCTGACCCGTGCGAATACTTCGCAAATTATAGAATGTAAGCTATTTACCAGCCGTCGTGTTAATAGATGGCGCTTCGAATATATTTTCAATAGCACCATCAGGTGGCCACATTAATTTTAAACTATTGATCTATTTTTAGTCAATACCGAGGCACATAAGGATTAAAATTACGTTTAAATCATTAATTTTGATGAAGAACTACCGAAGATAGAAGATAGCTAGAAATATGATGATTAACATTACATTTGATCATGTTACAAAATAATGTTCTACAACGAGGTAACGAAGAAGATTCAAATTAAATTATTGGATGGTAGAACACGACAACTACGTCCGCTAGGATCGCGACCACCATACACCACTGTGTAACACCGACATAGTTACACGTTTAGGCATGCCGCGTTCAGGGATCAAATGTAATCACAACCAGTAACAAAGCGAAGTTGTAGGGATCTGTACCGGACCATGCACTAAGAGATAAACTTGTTACAATGACCATCTTTTGGTTTGTCGCGTTTCGGGATCAATCAGTGCCGAGTCATCAGTCATCCAGTTGCCGAGAGAATTGCACATTGAGAATTGAACAGCGGCGACAACCAATAGATTCCGTATCTTTCAGTGGTCGCTGTTGTTTTTGAATTGAACTGTGCTTACCATTAGACACAATGGCATCGCTTTGTCGTCTACCATAAAAATTGAAGATTCATTTTAGGTACTTGTACTCACAATTTTTGGTTAATAGAACTAAATACAGACCTGACACGTAACAACCACACAGTAAATCGTTTATCAAAAGCAATCAGTAATTAATCAATAAGACAGCGGATCTTGAAACGGTTAGAACCCCGTACCTACCGTTGTCATGACGACGGAGTTTCAGCTGAAAATACGCTGAAATTACATTATACTAACACTGATTGAGTATCGTTATATTTTATGCGTAGGTGTGATAAGACGAATCTATAGTTATTATTTCGCTAGGTATCAACAATTGATTTGTAAAGTTTATTACTAGGACTATTTTTAAGGACCGTTTGTGAGGATGATTTATGAGGATATTTGCCCTTAGGGATTATTCAAACAAAATGGATAATCAATACGTTATTTTAATCTGTATAAATGGCACATTTCATGTATATGATTATAATATGAGTCAATCCCACTAATATAATAAATCTGAAATTTTATATATTTGGATGTTTATTACTCAATCACGCAAAAACCGCTGAACGGATTTGGATGAAATTAGGCGCACGGATAGTTTATGACCTGGATTAACACCTAAGATACTTTATGTCCCGGTAAAAGTCATAGCTTAACCACTGTTAACAATTTATGCTTGTGGTTACTATATACACGTCCTAGAAAAAGCATAAACTCAAAATTAAAAAAAATATATTTTAAAAACTATTTGTTTCTGCACTTTTTCGTTCACAGGGGGATGTACCTCACACCGTAGTGGGTACTCACATCTACCGCCTTTTCGTATCCTCAAATTCAGCGGCATGTAATCTTAAGTCGAACCCTTAACATATAACTTGCTCAAACGCGGTAAATTGAATTTGTGCAGACAATTCTACCTGAATTAATATAACATATTTATTCCACAGTACAAAGAGTAATTATAGGCAAAGTATGACAACATAGGGAAAACGATAATATTTGTCAGAAATACCGTCAGAATTAAGGTGTAAGCACATCTACCGCCTTTTCGTATCCTCAAATTCAGCGGCATGTAATCTTAAGTCGAACCCTTAACATATAACTTGCTCAAACGCGGTAAATTGAATTTGTGCAGACAATTCTACCTGAATTAATATAACATATTTATTCCACAGTACAAAGAGTAATTATAGGCAAAGTATGACAACATAGGGAAAACGATAATATTTGTCAGAAATACCTTCAGAATTAAGGTGTAAGCTTAGTAATGATAAATGAAATCATTAAAAGTTACGTAAACTGTAGTTTTAAAATAGCTCTATCTTTTATTAGGTACTTTAACTACGATAGAGCGAATAAGCTGTACTAATTTTAATTTCGTTTATCGATATACTACTAACTGATGTCTGTGAACCGAATAACGTCTCGTATCTGGGCTCTATTATTATGGTATGTTATCTAGATCCTTCCACGGATTCAGTCCTATATTATTATGAAATCATACAAATTGCAATTAAGTTAAATTAAATATACACTCAATTGTTGAAACGATTCGCGCGACACCTATTTTACGTTGATGATAAGTACTGTGCCAGAAATTATCACCCGAGTGACAAGAGTTTTACAAAGTTTCAACTTAATTTGATGAAAGTTGCGGGAGCGCATAGAACAAAAATATTATTTTTTTAGATATAAAATACTTTAAATGAATTCAGTTAATTATAATACGTTCATATACACCGAGTATAAGTATAGATTTCATTGTCAAATATTAACCGTTCCGTTTATAATATTATGCGTTGCATATCTGCCGTTGCTACTAGCAACGCTAGTACTGAAACTAGCATTACAACAATGGAACATTTTATGCTTAACAGCTATTTCTCAAATGAAAAATAATTTAACATATGATAATTATGAATTTGTCACCGCTATTTTATTACAATAGAACAAATTTTATTACCATAAAAAAGATCATATTGAGTAAACCTTATAAGGCAGCCATGTGCTGTCAAAGACTTTTTTAGAACTTTTTAAGAGAAACAATTCACATTCACGCAGCGCACGCAGTGGAAGCTCTCAAAAGGAATAAATTTCCCCCGTTTTTGCTACATTTTTCATTGATGCTCCGCTTCTGTTGGTCGTAGCGTGATTCTATATATATAGCCTATAGCCTTCCTCAATAAATGGGCTATCCAACACTAAAACATTTTCTCCATTCGAACCAGCAGTTCCTTTTCAGCTTTATAATATTAGTATAATGTCTCATAAATTCGATTATAAAATTACTTCAAACGATGTCCTTGTATTTAAGTAACATTAGTACTAATTTTCATGCACATCCGAGACTTTAGTGTTTGATTTATCTTTATATACAATTCTTAACCCTTCTGTGCTCTAAATTTAAATGTTACTAAAAGGCAACTTAAATTTACATTTCTATAACAAGTAATACATTAAGATTTCTGAAAGTCATCGGACAAGGTTTTACATTTGAATTCTTGGACCTTTTTTCCGAAAAATGATGTTGGCAATGACAGCTTAATTTGTAATTTATTCCAGAGATTCTTTAAATATTCCAGTTCATTAATTATATTTTGGAATAGATAAATTTAACAAGCTTTATTTAATTTTATTATATTAATTAATATTCTTCATCGCCGCAGGGCGTAGAATAATATGACGTCAAATTAAACGAATTTAAAATGAACGCTCGGGGATGAATTCATTTACAAATAAAAGTTGTTTCGATCCTAAGTTGTGATATAAAATTAACGAAGCCAGTTTTGAAAATAGCAAAGTAAGCTTTCTGAAAACAACGATGGTTGATAAAATATAAATTTTAATTAATTTTCAGAAATTGTTCTCGTGAATAAGGATAAATAGCTTGAACAAGAAATAACGTAAATAATTGAGACATAAAAATGACTACGTCAACAGAGAGATATGACACTTATTATTGAAACGAGTCTGGAGATATTTATCCCTAAGGAACAAAATATTTTTCTCAATATTACATACAATTGTCGGAAACTTGTACAACTCATATTAATATCGAAATTATGCACACAAAGATCTGATTAATACAATATAATTAAAAATTTTAACATGTTCGTTATCTGATATCAAAGCACTAATATTAAAGCTTAAAAGATTGTTTTTTGTTTTGTTTGCGTAAGATCTGAATAAATTTTTTTGAATTTTATATATATTTTATTTTATATTGATGCAGAAACTTATACTATATAACGACTAACATGAGAAAAGGGCTGTATAGCAATACAGCCCCTTTCAAAAACATATCTGACTTTACTATCCCCGATTAGTACCTACATATTTATAATAACTACTATCTATAACTTTTGACAATTATCGGCTTCCATTTTATCTATTCAAGCTATAGTTAATAGATATATATTATGTAAATACGAAAAACTATCCAGTGATACGTTATTGAAAAAAAGGTAAGGACAAAAGGTTATATTTGTCTATTTTTTAACTGAGAAACAACGAATAGAAAGGTAATTTCAAACGGCCGTTAATCAATAAAACATGATATCTTTACAACAAATTTTGAAAATGACAACTACAGTCTTTTTTTTATTTGAAACATTTGCTACAAACTTAGTACTTACGTTAAAACTTTTTGTTGTTCAAAGTCGTTTTGAGCTGTAAAGACTCTATATTTTAATGTAAACTAAGGTTTTGGCCCACATGCGCATAAAGTTTCAGTATATCTAGGCGTTTCCATTTTCCTATTGTAATTTTGTTCTACGTGATAATGGTGCGGCATTACGCTGCCAAATATTTTCGTGACCCAAAAATTTATTTGTTATACACACAAACAGAAAAATATCATCTCTATATATTATTTCTCAAACGTGTTTTTTTCTTTGTAGCAATGTTATCATATCTCTTCTAATTCTACATCAAAATTCATCATCCAGAAATCATTTTAAAGCTTATGAAGCCATTGACCAAGAAATGGTTTAAAAATTGTGTTTTCAATACAACAAATTACTTTTTTAACTCCAATGAAACTATATTCAACTAACATGACGTAAGAGGCGCCATCTAATAATAATCTGTTTAATAATCCCACTGTTTATCATTTAACACGTCTACATCCTTTAATGTGCCAAATATTCGCTCAGCCAGTATTATTCATATATATTTAAGAAATGCTCTCATGTGTCACTTTATTAAACTTTACCAAATCACCTCTACTATTCTAATGCTAACTTATTGTTTTAAAATACGATAAATAACGATAGCCTAGAATTCGTGTCACCATTTTAGAAATAGTGAGAAAGAATAGAAAACATAAAAAAAACTGGGGATTGATTATAAATATGCAATAGATGCAAGACAATACAATAATGTATGCGATGCAAGTTTGGACGTGAGTCGCACAAAAATTCGAGATACTCTACCGCAGTTTATTGATATCATAAAACAATGTTTAAATGTTATATCAGTTTCAAAAATCCCTTCTTTCAAATATATTTTATTTGAAAGTATACATAAATGGGTATGTATCACGTTGCGAGGCGTTACCGGGTCGTCTTTATGCTCTTTGAGGTAACGCTATAATGACACCTACGAGATGTCTGACACACTTTAGTGGACGCTTGAGGGGCTTGATATCCTTTGAGGCACCGAGAATCGTGCTCCGACCAAATCAATGGTACTTTATTGTCTCCAAGCCTACATATTGTACCATAATGTAAAGTAACTATGCAATTTGCATACACAACAATTGTACAGAAATTGTGATCTTGCAATATAGTATAATTATATTGTATTTTTATTTTTACATCGATATTTTAGTTATCGAAGTACACTGCTGTGTAGATACCTAAAATTTTGCTATTATTTAACGCTTTTGATCTGAAACATTTGTTTTTCATACAATATTTCTTAATAATAAATAATTGATGCTCCTTCAAGTTTAATCTCAACATTAAGCCGTGCTTCTTTACCATTTAAATTTCCCATCTGAATAATATAGGGTTAAAAACTGCATAGGGTTTTATTAAACCCTGGCCAAAGTAATTGTACAAACTTCCACCTTAAAATATCAGTAATTTCTTAGGATTCTTATAGAATTATAGTTTACACCACCAATTTTCTGCTCACATTATTTGATTTTAAGAAAAATATATAATTATATCTGACTACATTATTAACTAGATAAATTTAAAAACTAAACCACGACTACGGAAAACACAGCGCTCTCAAAAATATATTCTATATCTGTGCACGACCAAGCAAACGGGACCACTGCAGAGTTGTGCTCACAAATAATACGTGGCGCGCGACTCTATACATAGTGAATATATTGTTAAATTAAGGTAGACGTAGATATTAATTTATGTCATGTACCCTTAGGGTCACGTTTAGGATAAGTTATCTAGTTTAGTTATGAAATGATATTGTTATAATAAATATGTTTGTTTAGTGTGTTTCATTTCCCTAGGCATAAGAATAGGCAAGTTGCCTTGGAAAGTCGCTGCGCCAACGGGACCCCTGCAGAGTTGTATTCGCCAATAGTACGTGGCGCGCGACTTTGCACAGTATAGAATTGTAAAGAAGAAATAACGGTTTAACGGATTCTGAAATGTTAAATAATTTAAGATATATGAAAATAAATAAGGGCATTTTTGGTGGTAGGGCAGTAAATACTGTGTAGGAACTGTATTATAAAGCGAGCCGATTGGCGACTCGCCGTCATTTCATTTTAGAACTTCACCACTCTGCTATGGAACTTGACCAATATTGTAACCACATGTGGTAGCCGCCATAAGAAAAAGATTCTGCCTCGCCTCCAGCTGCCCTGCCGTGAAGATTGAACTGCATTTTTATTTTGAAGTCGATTCGAAAGGAAGACTTGAAGTCCACCATAATATCTTTGCAACGTGCTGATTAAATATATTCATTTGATACCCAGCACGTCACATACAAAAATATATCTTATTTTATGCAGGACTTTATGTCCTCTAGAAGGCATATTATTGAATTCAATGTGTCATCACATAGGCTAAACTTAAACAGAGGACAATCAAGATGCTTCAAACGATATCTCATTTGTCAAATTATGATACGATAATTTAGAAGATATGCGAGAATAGATGAAACAAAGACAGGTAAGGGCACATATAAATTTCTTTCTATTTGTGGAATCCCGGCTGGTGGAATACGTCTACCCTATAAAAGATCGCAGCCAAATAAAGTGTTATGTTCCTGCGGTGAGTAGGGTTGGGTAGTTCAAGGTCTGTGATGCGCTGGTGATACCTATGGTATTATTAACAAGCGTCCATAGGCTGCTTACCATCAGGCGGGACGTATGCTTGTTAGTCACCATACTTATACATACACATGACTGCTGAAATTATAACCTTCCTTTTGGCTTCGCCTCAGTCAGGACAATTTTAAACAAAGAACAAAACCAACTTCAATCATTTTGATGAGTTTCGTGGTGTATCTTCGAGGTCCAATGCCAATGAAATTAAAATGGGGCCACACTTGAGGTACCCCCTTTGTAACAAAGAAAGAATCATCTAAATCGGTTTATAAACAAAGAAGTTATGGCTGAACATCAATAAAGAAAAAAAATTCGAACTGTGTGACCTACTTTTTTGAAGTCGGGTAAATAAATTACATTATTTATTTACATATTTTTTTGGGAAGATATTTCAAAGTTATTAATTTGCACATACACGTTATGAAGGTACATAATGATTATAAATTATTATACAGATTGCTTTTATTATTTACCACAAAAAGTCCTAAAATAGACAATTTTTTTTATTTATTTAAAAAATAAAACAATCGAAATTGCAATTGTTGGAAGGCGAGATAAGACACTGTTATCGTCTATTTCATCTTAATTTTGTAACATCAGCATCTTCAAATTACTTTGTCCGTTTTGTCTCACTGTAAAATCTCTGATTGTGACTTTAAAGGGTTAATTGTTTACAAAAGTGATTCACTGAGCTAATAGCATTTTGTAAAGGGTAATTTTACTTATTATCACAATCACATCTATCAATGTAACAGAATATTTATTCAGATAATATAAATTAGTTACGAAGTAATTTTGTCTGGCTCAATTGATTTAAAAGACTTTTATGAACTTTGCTAAATTCAAACATCCGCTTTAAACAACACTTTTATGAAAATACATTATACATAGTAAGTATTTATACAAAAGTAAGTAAATCAAACAACATATTATGATCACAATTCAATTTTTATTAAATATATTGATTGCGTGTAGAACGTGGACGCATTACGTGTTACCTACGATAGTTGTCAGATTTTTAATTTCCCACAGGAATGCTATGCTATGCTTACATCGAATTCTCACCTGTCACAGCAGCTTTCGTGGTCCCCTTGAAACGACAATAATTTATTATCTTACATAATATATAATACAGTATTTGACTGTGGGTAACACGGAAATATGTATTTTTGTTGAAGTGATAACTTCTTATGGGAGGGTAAGCCGCTTTGTAACGTAACGCGTTACGGAGCCATTAATAGTAGCATAGTTTCAGTCAATCCTAACAACGCGTTCGTAGCCTAGCAGTCGTAAGCTTGACTGCTATGGCCGGAGTCCTAGGTTCGAATCTTTGCCGGCTTCCCCTTCTCTCTTTCGTTTGGTTTTTCTCTTTTTTTCTTTTTGATTAGTTAGTTTTTGTTAGATTAGTTTTTTGGTTTTATCACTTCTGTCGATCGTCCCGAGACGCACACTTCTTTTTATTTTTTTAAAACATCTGGAGTATAATAACCATGGTAATTAATTTAAAAAAAAAAATTAAATTATCTTAACTGTACCAGATGGTATGCACAGTACAATCCAACCACCTACAATCCTTCATCTACCAAGCGATCCTTCGACGGTCATCGCTGTCGTGCCGTCTTGTAATCCTCTCGGCGGCTGTATATACACTATGACCAGCTCATGCCGAATCGCGACAAACTAAATAAGAATCATTTTGACATCATTTTGTAGAATAAAAGTTACAATGCACATGGTGATCGTGACCTAATCGAGTACAGAATCCTAAAACCTGGTTGGTTATTTTATACATATACATCTATTGAAGCCCAAACATGAAAACCCTAAGCGTACCAATATGGCGGGCGCGTATTAAACACCTGGTTAAGTATATGATTCCGATTGCGATCCAGTCAACTGATGCGTCTGTAAATTCTAAAAAAAATACTTAAACTTATTAAGCCATGGAAAAATATGATATCTTTAACTATATGTTTAGGACTCTAGCCAATAAATAAATATAGTAAGATTAAATACGCATTTAATACTTATAAATTGCAATCGTTTCCTAACATTGTTGAAATGTCATAAATTAACTCACAAAAGGTACAGAGCTATTATTATGAGAAAGCTGAAAAAGAAAAGAAAAACGTTGTTCAACTTCATTCGAAAGCTGCTGTTATTATGTTCCCATTATTGAAATCTCACAAATTAAATACCGATTCACGGAAAAGTCTTCCTCTTTACTTAGTGAGATATTTTCAGAAAAGCCTAAATCAGCTGCTGACTCTTATTGGATCGTCTGATTCTTATTTGAACAGCGATTATTGAAATCACGTTATTGAGCAAACTTTTTAAAATATCAATTCAATATTTTAAAACACTGAACTGCTTAGTCTCTAAGGTCTCTTAGTTGCTAATATCATGGCAAATGTAACGGTAAGCACAGTAAAACAACGACAATCACCAAAAGATTGACAATCCACCGTCGGTCCTCGTTGTAATTTTGGCCTGCAAACGTCTTGGCAGTTGGGTATACACTGACTGTTCCTGAAACGCGACAATATAATGGTCACTGCGGCGGGCTTGTCACCTTACGGGTGGTGGTCGCGACCAATCCGAGTACAGATTCCTAATACCCCGTTAAAGTTATTAAAATTTCACTGGTACTAAGACTGAAATGGCAACATAATTAATTATATCACCTGGTTATATATCAAAATTCTGTAATAATAGGTCGGGGAGAAAGTTTCTTCGTATTTTTATATGAAAACTCAAAACATTTTTTTCAAAGTTTATTTACATTTCTTTACAGTAGGTATATATGTGCCGTTTTGTTCGATAACTTTCTGCTATTATGTAGGTAGAGACATGATCCCGTTGCTGTAGAAACTTTGGGGCTTCTGATCAAAAAAACACGACAAATAGTTTTGGCAGTCCTCTCTTGATGTTAATCTTATAGAACCTAAAGAATTCTGAAGAGACCGAAACAGGTGAAAATCTGAAGGTGCAGCAAGGTCAGGGCTATATGCTGGATGTACTAACACCTCCCAGCCAAACTCTCTTAATTTTTGCTGAGTGGCTAAAGATGTGTGTGGTCTAGCGTTATCGTGATGAAAGACCACACCCTTCCTGTTGATCAATTCCGGCCGCTTTTTCTCAACTGTTTCCTTTAATCTCATCAGTTGTAGGCAGTATAGATCCATCCGAATCGATGGTTTTGCCAGGCGGTAAAAGCTCATAATGGACAATGCTCTTCCAGTCCCACCATACACCCAGCATCATTTTATTTCGAGATAGCCCAGGTTTAGCTACAGTCCGTAAAGCCTGGCCGACTTTAGAACACGACCTTTTTCGCACTTTCTTGTAATACGTGATCCACTTTTCATCGCCAGTAATCAATCTCTTCAAAAACGGCTCGGTTTCATTACCTCTCAATAATGAATCGCAAATGAGTACACGTTTCATTGGGTTTCTTTCAGTGAGCTCATGTGGCACCTAAATATCGAGCTTTTTGCAGCTTTCTTCAAATGGGTTAAAACTGTTTTGTGGTAAATTTCCAGTTCTTCAGCTACATCGTAACTACTGATATGCCGATCTTGCTCCACTTTTTCAAAAATGGCGTCCATTTTATTCGTAACAGGGCGACCAGAGCGAGGTGCATCTTTAACATCAAAATTTCTTGACTGAAAACGTTTGAACCAACTTTATGATACTCTTACTGACACTACATTAGGTCCATAAACATAACAAATTTTTTTCGCTGCTTGAGTTTCATTTTTACCATTTTTGTAATAATATTTTAAAATGCATCGAATTTCTTCATTAGATTCACAAATAATGGGAAAAAATATTTTTATTTTATTTTTAATGTTACCAAAACCACCCAGATACAAATAGTACAGTCTAAGAAATTTTATAACAAGTTTATACCTACGTTATGCTAAAACACTTTTTCTCCGACCTAATATATAATAATACAAATTCAAAACACATAAAAGTAATTAAATTATTATTTCGATAACACATATCATGGTTGCGGTCGTAAATAATTACTGTGGATTTTGTTTGATCCAATTCGAACGAGAAAAAAATCGACAAACATTATACATACATATAATGATCATTTAATTAGCAACATGGCAACGTTCCATGGATTAGCGTGTCTTATTAATGAAATAGTATTTCTATGGCAGCAATCAGTTTTCCATCCAAAAAATATTAAATAGGTGCTGTGATCAAACTAACAATCATATGTAACAAATATATTATTAGATTATATTAGAAGACTCTTAACTGACTCTATGGAACGTGACATCATACGATCGCTCGCGGTATGCCGGTGACTTCAGCGCGGCGGCGAAGCAGTTATAAGGCTTGGGGAACTCATATGTTACATACGTGCACACCTCACAGGTACATAGGTTCTGTAAAGAACCTTTTTTTTTTTCTTTTTTTGCACTAGTTAGTGTAGAAAAACTTTCCGATCACTAAATGCACATATGCATGTTTCCTTCCTTCCTCCCAGGAGGAAGGAAACATGCATATGAGTATATATTAGTTAGCTCCAATTTACGAATAGGGAAATTAGTCAGATCGCGACAACCGCCCAAGCCTAGGTCCGGCATTTTGGCACTCTTGTGCGCGAGTTGTCTAAAACTTTCGCGGCTGAGTGCCCTAAACGCTCGCCCGCAAGTCCGGTGAACCCATAGAATTATGAACTCGGCGTGTTGAGTGAATGAGCGGACTTTATTACTCTATGGGTGAACCTGTAAAAGCCGTCAGAGGCTCCACGGCCCCTAAGGCTAACAGTATAGTAAGTTCAAAAAATAAATGTAGTAGCGAAGCATTCTACTTCTAGTGTTATATTGTGATGTTACGCTATCCACGTCATCAGTCATTTTCAGTAATTATAATTAACTGTGGCATTATGTAAAGTATAAAGCAATAAAATACATTTTTAATATTTCTGTATAATTTATCGACCAAGTCAAGATCATAATTGCAAAGTCGTTACACATAATAAGTACGATGATATTTTATGTAAAACAACAAATTCAAAATGATCGATCGGCTTCTATCCAAAATTAATCATATTATCACACGCTAGCATCAAATTTGTGCGTCACTCATATGCACTCGTCACTTGTATCTGTTCAACAGGATGTACTTGATGTATTATGTCAGTTTAGGATTTGGATTTTTGAGCACTAACTTGACAACGTAAGTTGCAATATTGCAAATAAAGTAATATAACGAAATCAATTCAGGATCAAGTATTCGTATATTTTTTAGCTAATTGGTAAATTTAATAATGTTTAATCAATTATTTAGCAAATTATATAAAAGCACAAAACCTATATTTGAAATTTCATTTATGTGTTTGTTTGAGTGGCAATTTGCCTTACAACCTTAAAAACCTCGGAGTATCTGAAACGTCATAATGATAAAATAAAATCAATAACCTTGATAAAATAAGAAAACCACACAATTTGCAGAACAAAATATTTTCTAGGTTTATTAATGCTAATATAATTTGTCCCAGACGTCCTTGCCACTGTATTAATCTGTATAAAAATTATGATAACATTGCCGTAACATTAAAAATATAATTTATGTGATTTCAGTTTGCCTTTCGTTTAAATATTACATCAATATTTTCAATGTTCTCACAAGCATACACACATTACACATAAATCGAACAGGATACTCTCTTTTATAAAATTGTTATTGAGTTCATTCAATTATTAACGTTTTTTGTCGCTGTAAAAAAACGTGCTAATGTAAAAATAATTTTCGATTAAAATTCGGTTCCACGTAGCCTAAGGTTTTCTGTAATTTCTGGTATTACTAGTAATATTATTTCGAGTGGTTGGCACTCTATAACTGCTATTTATATGAAAAGTTCCTAGTGAACAAGCTTTGATCCTCATAATTTGATTATTTAAGATCTGCTTTTATATCTATAATCCAAAAAAGAATGTAAAAAACATTTAAGTATGAGTAAATTATTATCATTGATACGCATTACAGAGAGAAATGTAAGTTAGGTACCTAAATTATCTATAGTAATCCATAACTATGTATCATCGGTGAATCAGTTCGGTTTCCTGGATACATCAATCTCCCCTTATTATGCCGCATTATGGAGTGGGTCGTCATCAATCAAGAGCAGCTGTTATATGCCGCTTGTATTGCGTTAAAGTGATAAAGTATAGTCCTAAACTTGCGACATTATAAAACTTCTATCTGGAATATTTTCGAATCATTTCAACGAACAAAAATACAGCACTTCCCCTTAGGATTGCTCTTAAAAAAGAAATACTCGAGGATACTCGAGGCGTCGAGTACCTGACAAGTACCAATGCTTCGTCCGTCATTTTGTGGAGGACCCGCCATCTTGTCACATCAATACATAGAACGAAAATATCCTTAATAGAGGTCATTAAAATGTGCCACTTACCACCGACATGTTTATATGAAAAATATGTTTAACGTTCTTTACATAAGGTTCGTATACTATAGCGTATAATATATGAAGGAAGTTAAATGGCATGAGACATTTTGTTGATCACACACATTATGAACTCAATAATAACAAGACAATTTTTAACAAAAAAAGAATACCCAACTTTAATGATTTAGAGGAGTTTTGTGGTGTACCTTTGAATTCGAAAGTACGATGACAATTAAATTAAATAATCACCTTTCTAATAAAAAAATAATCATTTACTTAAATCGGTTCATAAACAAAGAAGTTATGGCTGAACTTACATTAAAAATATATATAGCTTGTAGCATCGCTAGTCCTCGCTGTTATGTCGGCCTGTCTACGACTTCATGTCGTAGGAAGGAGAGTATACACACTAAAAGGGAGACAGATCCACGGTTTCTCTTCACGGCAAAGATATGATGAAGAGAACTTTTCCGTTCGTGCCGAGATGGAGGTTATCGTGAACTTATGAGCTATATACTTTTATTATTATGTAAGTAGTATTTAATGTGGTCTAAATAATGGCTTCCATTATATATGTAGAAATACTGATAATATTTATAATAATTAACGGTATAATTATTATATTCCAAAGTGTTTAATAGATAGGTAAATAAATATTAAGTACGTATGTCTAAATTTATCACTCGATATGACATAAACCGTCGTTTGGTGAGGGACCGCAACATACTATATCGCGTGAACGCCAAGGAACGTGTTAAATGCAGAGCTAAATACACAAATGAAATGGCAGCTGAAAAACGAACCTGTGAATGTGCAGCGCAATACTCTGGCGTCGGCTGCCTGAAAGGGCTGTGCACGGGACACGACGTGGCGTGCTGTGCATGTTGCAGATGATGAGCATGAGCGTGCTGGTGTGCATGCGCGTGGTGCGTGTGCGGCGGGTGACGATGAGCGATCCTTGCCGGCTGCGGCGCGTGCCTTGCGCACAGGTGTGTCGCGCTGCCATGGTGCTCAGCGAGCGACAGCGTCGAACAAGACGGCCGCCAATATCCACCCTCCTCCATGTCAGGCCCAGGGGGGCATCGCGCCGCGCCGCAACAAGCGCAGCGCCGTGCACACGTCAGCGCATGCCGCCGCGCCTCGTGCGGGCACCAGTCGTCGCGCTCGCGGCCCGACACCCTTCCCGATCGTTACCGCCTCTGCCGCTAGCGTCTCCGCTGAGCGGACCGCCACCAGTCGCGCATCCTCTCATTCGCACTATACGAGAACACTTTTGAACTCTTCGGACACTCAATAACAAAAAATCTTCGAATCACTTCACTAGTTCGTTTGAATTTAAAAACGAGTTCTCTGGGTAACCAGCCTTTTTAAATAACACTCACAAGAATCCATCACTTAAACTGGCAAGTAATTCGATCTTTTCAAAAATTCTACCGCAATAACAACCAGACCTGTTTCTATAACTACCTATAGTGGTTTGTAGCAGTGTAACTACAAAAGATTATACCTACATGTACAGTTCACAATAGTTTATCATTTCTCCAGTAGTATATCAGAACCAAGTTTCAGATTTTGAAGTCAAACAATGTATAATAAACGAGACCGTTTAGTTTCCCCTTCGTAGAGCGTACGAACGCATTAATTATTAGGTCCTTACATATGAAATTGGCGTTTTGTTGAACTGGTCACTTTGAACTCAAATATCCTGGCATCTGGTTAGAAATTCCAAATTCAATTTTATTCCAAATTAAGGCTTGTGTATTTGTGTTTCGAATTGAGCGATTCATTTGTTTTCGCACCATTTTATTTTTCTTTGACATCGCTCTTTTCACAAAATAGAAAATTTAAAATATCACCTTATTTAGGAATATAAGTTCCATTGTGGCATCAGCGCTGCAGAATCAGCTCGAACGATTAATGATGTGTATGGGAAAGCTACTGACCTACGAAACAAACCCCGTTGACGGCCGGAAACCCTAGTTGAAAATGAAGAATCAAAGGTGATCTTTGAAGCGGATCATTCGCAAACCACATCAGAGTTAGCGGCAGGCTTCGGTGTGTGTGATAAAAAAAAACCATTCACTTGAAACAAACAGGAAAAGTGAAAAAGCTCGAGAAATGGGTACCGTATGAATTGACTGAAGCACGCTAACAAACACCTATTGAGTTCTGCATTACATTACTCAACCGTCACAATAACGAGGGAATTTTGAATCGTTTGTTACTTGTGACGAAAAATGGATCCTTTACGAAAATCGGAAACACTCATCACAGTAGTTGAACCCAGGAGAACCGGCCAAATCCTGTCCCAAGCGAAAGTCGTCTTAGAAAAAGGTACTGGTGAGTGTTTGGTGGACCAGTGCTGCTGTCATACACTACAGCTTTGTAAGATCTGTCTAGTAGACGATAACGTCAGATCTGTATTGTCAACAATTGCAAACCATGATGGAAAAGCTAGCCGTTAAACAACCGAGACTGGTCAAGCCTACTGTTGCTTCAGAACAACGCTAGACTCCATACTTTACGACCGACGGTCGCTAAATTACAGGAACTGCGGTTGGAATGTCTCCAAAACCCAACATATTCCCCGGACATTGCTCCAACAGATTACCACTTTTTTCGGAATTTGGACAATTTCTTGCAAGGAAAATAAATTCAATTCCGATAAGGCTGTCCAAACTGCCTTCAAAGATTATATTGATTCGTGCTCCCACACTTTTTTCAGCAATGGAATCAATGAACTACCTTTAAAATGGCGAAAGTGCATAGATAATAATGGTACATACTTCGATTGATTAAATATATAAAAGCATATTTTTTTCATTTTACGTTTACCATATAAAACGCTAATTTCATATGTAAGGACCTAATATGTCACGGCGGTAATGTGGTTTAGACAACCAGAATATCGGTTCAATGTCCGCAGGTTCGAGTTCGGGTTCAGCTAATGGTGAAGGAATAATAAATCATGAGGAAATGTGAAACTTCTGAATCTGAATTGCTTTAGTGGTACCACTGTATGTGGGAAAAACACAAAACTGTAAATTTCTCGGTGTTTGAAATCGCCAATACGTCGTGAGCTGATGTGGTGATTAAGCTCCTACTACCCCAACAGTGAAATACATCACCGATTCGTTTCGAATATCACGTGAGAGTTTTTAGAGGGATCTCAAAAAGTGTCATGTGATGGTTTTTAGGGTACCTTCTAGATCGGGAGAGCGGGATTTTTTATGGGACTCCTACTTACTAAAACCACACGATGTCATAGGTCGGGCGATACGGGATCGCGTTAGAACTATTTTTTCGCGATACGCCTTAACGTAACCTCTTTTTTATCTTTACCTAACCTCTTTTTTTAATCTAACCTAAATTTAATACTTTCATAACTAGATTTAGATTTAGATTAGGCTAGGCTGGACTTGCGAACAAGTACTATAGTCGTACAAGTTCGTGCGCGACCGTCCTATGTTTCCGACAGACGTTGACGCGGGCGAGGTATATCTGACGATAACGGGGGCGGGTAATGTAGCGGGGTAGAGAAACGTGTGCAATTGCCTGACGTGGGCAAAAAGTTAAGACAAACTAAAAAGTTCGCTATGACTTATCTTTTTCTTACCATGATGCTGTGGAACCTTCTCCTAGCCTTATTACGACATCGGGTCATTTAAGCGTAACTTAAATAGATTTAGATCTCTCGGTGGTCAATGTGCCGAACTATTATAACGCACAAGCACAGTACACTAAAGTAAGCAGTATTACGTCTTCATACAAACGGCCGAAACGAAGTCTAGGTAAACTTCAGTACACAATAGCCGCAAGTACGCAATTTAAAACTACCTAGCAACCTGTCCCGGCTTCACAGGGGTAGCAGAACGTAATATATTACATTACGCACGCCAATAAAGCTCCCCAATCAGCATGTTTTTTTTTTCGAAATTTTTAACGATCACGTCATTCTTCATCCAATTTACAGAAAACTTTAATGAATTATTTCAAGAACACTAACGAGATATCATACTGCTTACTTTAGTGTAATTTTTAGTGTAGTGCAGTTCTACCTCGTCCCCTTCTACGTCTAAAACATTGGACGGACGAGCTCGAACTTGTACTAGCCGGCCGCAGTTCCTAAATTGGAACATCGTTGGAGTATCGGAAAACTTGAAGAGAAATCATTAAACTATAATAACAATACTATGACATGACTGGCTTTAGTATTCCCAATAAGAAATGAATAACAAAAAATACTACGATATTCTCGACACGTTTTAGAATATTTTTCAATAATATGTACATACATTCTAAAACTCTTAAGCGAGATAAAATATGAACATTTAGTAGGTAGATAATAAAGTACGTATCAGCACAAAATTTATACAAAAGTGAAATACAAAATTATTTTAGGATTGTAGAAACAGCAAAAAAAATTGCAACTTTAGTACAAAAGTAAAACACAGTGCGTAACTCACGAACGAAAACTGTTGTTACATCAGGCGCAGTCAATACATAACGCTCTCACATACAGTGAAAATCAGATAGAGGAATAATAGTGTACAAAGGCAAACGGTACTCGAGTTGCTGCGGTAAGCCGCAATTTAATTCTAAACAGCGAAATTGTTCATGGTATATCTAATTCCCCCTCTGATTCCAAACCCGTATGTGAAATTCATCTTTGCAAAAAACATATTTTATGAAGTACATTAATCGTCCTTTTTCTCATAAAAAATAGAATATGTTTTGTTCAACTTAAAGCAATTTTCTACAGGTCAAATTACTGGAGTTTAGTGAAGTCTGAATTAATAATCAGAATTATTTTCTTGTAAAATTTAACGAATGTTGTAACGTTCTTGACGATACACGCGGCCTGTCGTATTATAAAAAATGTTAACGAACCGTTCCGAAGGAATTTCTTAAGCACAATGGTTTAGTGCACCCAGCCTTAATTTCCCGCGAGGCTACACAGGCATAAAATATTCAAGTCGTGCACTGCGGAAAAATATATGTTGTATAGGTGTGGAATTTTAATTGGAAAAAATTAAGCCGCACGTCTATATTAGTTCAAACCTGGTTATCGAAAAGGCAAACAAATCTATTCCATAATGAAAGAATGATGTAAGTCTATCGATAAAGAACTAAACGCCTATCCTACTTATAATATAATAAATGTGCAAGTGTGTATGTGGATGTTTGTTAGTCAATCACGCAAAAACGGCTAAACAGATTTAGATAAAATTTGGCACATAGATAGTCTTTGACCTGGAATAACAAATAGGGTACGTTTTATCCCGGTAACAGTCATAGCTAAACCAGTGTTATCTTACAAATATAATAAATGGGAAAGTTTATATGTTTGTTACTCAATCAAGTAAAAACAGCTGAACAGTTTTGGATGAAATTTAGCACAAATATAGTCTATAACCTGGATTAACACATAGGTTACTTTAACCTGGTAAAATCATAACTTAACCACTGTTATCCCACAAATATAATAATAATAACCATAATTTATTGCTAAAAACAAGTTACAAATGAATATAATTACGTACACAATTTGGCAATGGGACAGACTCAGCTGATGCTTTGTGACGCGGACACCACACAGCGCTGGTTTTCAGTCTGCCCCACACCACCTACCATAATACCCACCTATGATTTTTTTGCTTTGTCGTGTTTGAAATCAGCTGATGCATATGCAGTAATATAGCTGGGTATTAGGGATCGCGTCCACCATACACATAGTGACAACCAATCTATGATTTTCATTTGAATTGTCGTGTTCCGAGATCAGTATGTGTATCCTACTAATATAACAAATGTGAAAGTGTGTATGTTTGGAACATTGTTACTCAATCACACAAAAACGGCTGATCAGATTTCGATGAAATTTGGCACATAGATAGTCTTTGACCTGGAATAACACATAGGGTACTTTTATTGCGGTAACTGTAAAAGCTTAACCAGTGTTATCTTACAAACATAATAAATGTGAAAATTTGTTTTTTTTTGTTACACAAACACGAAATCATGGCTGAATGGATTTGGATAGAAGTTGGCACACAGATATTCTATAACCTGGATTAATACATATGATACATTTTGTTCCGGTTAATGATATCGCTTGACCACTGTTATCAGTTTTTATCTAAGCCTAAACCTAAAGTTATTCCGTTGTGGTAAAATTAGTTAGATTGTTTGAACTGTTTTCATAGGGTACAGTACAAGCCAAGCAAACGAAGCGAGCGAGTCGTGGCAGCGGCCGGCGAGTGCTAGAAACAAATAATTTTTAGTTGAAAATTCATACAAAACTTTTACAAAGAGATAACAAACTGGAAAAAAATATTTACTCAAAACTATTTGTTTCCGTACTTTCCCCTACCCCGTATTTTCACATCATCAAATGCAGGGCTATTTAATCAAAAGTCCAATCTTTTTTTGTTTTTGAACGATTATTGTATTGTTTACGTAAGCAAAACCTAAACCTAAACCTAACTTTATATCGAAACAGAAACCTAAGCCTAAACCTATTCCGTTGTGCTAAAACAGGTTAGCTAAGAATTGAACTGTGATCATAAGGTACGAGCCGAGCAAACCAAGCGAGAGGGCTGTGACAGAGGCCGGCGAGTGCTAAAAACAAATAATTATCAGTTGTAAATTCATATACAACACTTAGACAGACATAACAACGAAATTGAAAAAATATTTTTATTTAACTATTTGTGTCCGCAATTTCTCCTTCATGTGGAGATTAACCCTCACCCTACCCCATGCTTTCATATCATTAAGTTCAGCGGCATGTTATCAAAAGCCCAATCTCTTTAGTTTTTGAACGATTATTGTATTGTTTACGTCAACTAAACCTAAACTTAAGCCTAAACCTAATTCCAATCACAATCCCAAACCTACAAAACCCAAACCTTAAACCAAACCTAACCCCACCCCAACCCTAAACCCAAAATTAAACCCATACCTAAATCCAAACCTAAACGCAAACCTAAACCAAAATCTATACCTAAACTTAAATCCAAACCTAAACCCAAACCGTAACCCAAACCTAAACCTACATAAGACACGCCAACGGGTTTGTTGATTTATTGATATTGATATACCTATTGTAAATTATCTGGATTATACAGTTTTGCTACAAGTGAATACTTGCCACATGTGGTCACCCCGACTTGATATTATGAGCATATAACTTTCTGACTTTTTGACAAACTTCAAACCAATTGTAATGAATATAGTTAAAAAGATATATTGGACTATGGAGAAGGACATAGGCTACTTTATGTATACTTGAAGGAGTGAAATAGGGGATGAAAGTTTTTTTTATGAAGAACCCATATTGCCTCAAATTAAGGGGGTGAAGATTTATATTTATGTTTTTGGTAAGATATAAAAGGGGTTTCACGTTTTTCAAAAAACCTTCTCGCAAGCCGGTACAATAAGTGTGATTTTAATTGTTTTGAAGTTTTATTGGGACGGTTAATGTGTTGGATTCATATTGACCATACAAACCATACAAACAATGATAAACCCATCTATGGTTTTCTTTTGGTTTATCGTGTTCCCAAATCAGTATTTTTTTTTTTTTTTTTTTTTTTTTTTTTTTTTTTTTTTTTTTTTTTTTTTTTTTTTTTTTTTTTTTAGAACTGACTACACTGTTAGCCTTAGGGGCCCTAAAGCCGCTGCGGCTTTTACAGCTTCACCGGACTTGGGGGCGAGCGCAGAGGGCACTCAGCCGCGAAAGTTTTGTGGACGACTCGCACGAGGGTGCCAAAGTGGCCGGACCTCGGCTCGGGCGGTCGTCGCGTTCGCAAATAGGTCGCGATCTATTCGAATCCCTACACCTACGATTCGAGCTAACTAAATATACACATAGGCACGTTCCCTTCCTCCTGGGAGGAAGGAAGGAACCGTGCGTATGTGTATTCAGTAATCGGAATGTTTCTACACTAACTAGCGCTAACTAACTAGCGTAAAAAAAGAAAAAAAAAAGGTCCCTCACAGAACCTATGTACCTGTGTGGTGTGCACGTGTGTATGTTCATACGTGTGTAGTGTTGTATGTTGGTAGCTAAGTGATGCACGTACAGTGTCACTTGTATCGCGCGGGCGGTTGCCTGACCCAAGGGTTTCACACCGAGGAACGGACCTAGGCTTGGGTTACCGCTAGAGAGGGTGGACGTGACGGGTGTGCGGGAGCGAAGTTGACCGCCCGCCCTCTGCGGAGAGAGCGGTGGTTACGCGGGCGTGGGCGCTGGCACGCTCTGTTTGGAGAGACGGATGTGTAATATTTATTCGAATTTTCGATGTGATCGTCGGGATCAATAAAAATATTGCGCGGCCGGCGTTTGCACCGGATGTCCGTGGGTGCCGGAACATAAGTGGTGGCTGTTTTTATTAACGGATTCGCGTGGTTCGACGCGGTGTCGAAATACGAACGGGAGAGCTGTTTAACGTAGGCATGTATCGAAGGAAGCTCCATATCTCTATGGAGATCTACGCTTCGAACATACCACGGGGCCCCGGTGAGACGATAGAGGAACCTATTCTGTATCGATTGTAACCGTTTGAAACTCGACTCGGACACATGTGCGAACACGGCGCAACTGTATGTCAAAATTGGTCGAATACACGTCTTGTAGAGCGTGAGCTTATGTCGCGTGGACATTTTACTCACCGAACACAACAGAGGATGCAACCGGCCCAGGACCCACGCGGCCCTGTTCCTAACCTTACGGATGTGGGGTCTAAAAGAGAGCCTACTATCTAGGGTTACCCCTAGATATTTGGTCTCTCTTACATACGGAATCAGATTATCGTAGAGCTTAACAGGTTTAAGCTTCCACGGTATCTGTGACGAATCCGCATCGAAGAGCATCGCGGCGCTCTTCGAGGGATTAACGGCTATACGCCACTCGTTAAACCACTTCCCGAGAGTGGTCACGGAGCGTTGGACTTTGTGTCTGAGGTGGGATCTATTCCTATCTGAGGCATATAAGACTGTATCGTCAGCGTATAGCCCTACCTCGACCTCCGGGAGTCGAGGTAGGTCACTGACGTACAGGTTAAATAGGCTAGGAGCCAGGATCGAACCTTGGGGAACGCCTGAGCGTATTGGACGGGGCGTGGACAATTCACCTTCCACTCTATAGCGAAAGGTGCGATCTGTTAGATAGTCGCGAATTATTTTAATTAGCCTATCGGGGACTTCAAAGTGATACAACTTGTAGATCAATCCCTCGTGCCAGACCTTATCGAAGGCCTTGGCAACGTCGAAAAAGACCGCAAGTGTACGGCGGGGTTTATATAATTCAGCAAAATTAAATGCAACGTGCTCCGTGAGGCGGTGCACTTGATGAGTGCAAGAATATCTAGCACGGAAACCGAATTGCTCAGGCGGATAGAGGTCTTTCTCCTCTATTACTGACTTGAGACGGTTCAGAAGGATCCGCTCGTACATTTTCCCTAAAGTATTTAGGAGACTGATGGCGATAGCTGTCGGGAAGCGACGCGCTCTTGCCGGGCTTACGGATACCTATGACTATGGCCTTTTTCCAGGCAGCTGGAAAATGGCAGTGGGCTATGGCTACATTGAAGATGCAGACCAAAAGAGCTATGAGGCGATCGGGAAGAAGTCTAAGTACTTCATTCCTGATCCCGTCGGGACCTGGTGCTTTTCTAAGCTTAAGGCTTTTTATAATGGAAAGAACCTCCTCAGACGTGACTGGGGGCAGGGAGTCTGTCGCGGGGAGCTTATCCAGCTCCCGCACGCATCCATCGATACCCTCGACCCGGTCGGTATTTGCATCGACACTGTTCGGAGAGCACTGGCTCTCCAAACAAGTGGCGAGGCACTCCGCCTTGTCGCTGCTATCGAAGGCGAGCGGTATACCGGGACCCCTCTCGAGGGGGGGCATAAGATAAGAAGCCTCTATTTTGAGACTGTGAGCTAATTTCCAGTAAGCCAGATGCGACGGCCTTAGCCCTTCGACGAGGGCGTCCCATCTGTGACTTCTGAGTTCTAATATACGGGCTCTAACCGATCTTTGAAGTGCGCGTAAACGTGCGCGGTTTTCCTCGGTCGGATAGTGTCGTGCGCACGAGTCGCCGCGTTCTTTTCCGTCAACAACGCCCGCACGTCGGAAGGAAGTACGTAGCGGCGATCGCTCACCTCTTCGACCTCTCTCGATGGCTCTTCCGATGCCCGCCTGCAGAAGTCGACCAAGAATCGATTTCTGGATCTACGTCCGCAACGGACCCCAATACGTATGATACCTATCTAAACTGGACGAGGACGGCCTGTCCGCAAGATAATGTTTTAGCTTGATAGTCAACCACTTGGACCAAGGAGGGCTAGAGTCGTCTGGTAACCTATTTGCATGATGAAACAGACGGTGGTCGGAGTCGAACTCGTGTACGACCCGAAAAGTCGTAACCGAAGCGCGATACCTTTAATGACAGCTACATCAAGCAATGACAAGCTCTACATCTTGAAAATGGGTGGAGAGGATGGCTCTATGATCAAAGGTTAGCACGGTACTTAGCTTCTTCGAGTTTAAGCCCATTACTGGAAACCCAAATTGCCAAACGAAGTGTGTCCACAATTGAGGTCAAACCACTATAATGACCGATTCACCGTGAAAGTAGCTTTTCTAGGTCAGACCTGAAGCCTCTTTTCCTCGGAGAGATAAACTGTATAACGTTATGGACGGGTTGGTCGGTCAATCCTAGTCTACACCGAATACTTCCATATTGGTAAGTATCGGAGGATCTTCTTGCGTAAAATATAACGAATGTTTGAAGTAAATGAGAGTACCGCCCCCGCGGCGTCCGAATTTCTTACAATATTGTAGTTCGCGATTTTCGGACACGTTTAGCACGCTTTAAGAGCGTCTCCTGCACAAAAGAACATCTACTTGGTAATATTCAAGAAAGGTCGCGACGAGATCAAATGGTAGTAGGCTTCGACTTTAAATAAAGAAAGATTAACGCTTTGGTTAAACTTTGCCATTGAAAAGGCCTAAATCATTATTACATTCCTCAACGGTCGAAGATTGTAGTCTATCTGAGAAGGCGGGAAACGCGCAACGGTCTTGATGAGAACAAAGCGCTCCAGATGGTCATTGTAGTTTGTGAGCTCACGGAAACGTGCTCGCGAAGGAGCAGTATCATTAAGTCGGTACTATTAACGAATCGTTAGCGGAACAAATGGGCGGGAATATCCATAGCCATAAGGGGCTGTGGACTAGGGACTGGGGACAAATATAATGCGATGAACGCACGGGTTGCGGTTGCACCGAAAAAGTGGAGAGGTCCGGGGAACTGCACTGGCAGGCCGCAGCGCGGGAAATTCACCATGGGCAGCGGGGGTTGCATTCATAACTGAGGCGGTGGCCCACAATAGAAGACAACCTATTTGTAAAAAAGTGACCGAATAGTGCGACGGGGCCTTGGGGCAACCGCGATAATTCGCGGGATGCCCCTCCTCCCCGCATGACGCGGACACCACACAGCGGGGGTCGGCCACGCACGCGCGTGCAATCCCGTGTTGGTTGGTCCTCTCGGCACTTTAAACAGCGGACGAGAATGACAGTTACGAGCAAATGCCCGTAGCTGGCAGTTGCGCCACTCAGCAGCTAGGTGGACATCTATGGGGCTCCATGAATTGTCGTGTTCCGAGATCAGTATGTGTATCCTACTAATATAACAAATGTGAAAGTGTGTATGTTTGGAACATTGTTACTCAATCACACAAAAACGGCTGAACAGATTTCGATGAAATTTGGCACATAGATAGTCTTTGACCTGGAATAACACATAGGGTACTTTTATAGCGGTAACTGTAAAAGCTTAACTAGTGTTATCTTACAAACATAATAAATGTGAAAATTTGTTTTTTTTTGTTACACAAACACGAAATCATGGCTGAATGGATTTGGATAGAAGTTGGCACACAGATATTCTATAACCTGGATTAACACATATGATACATTTTGTTCCGGTTAATGATATCGCTTGACCACTGTTATCAGTTTTTATCTAAGCCTAAACCTAAAGTTATTCCGTTATGGTAAAATTAGTTAGATTGTTTGAACTGTTTTCATAGGGTACAGTACAAGCCAAGCAAACGAAGCGAGCGAGTCGTGGCAGCGGCCGGCGAGTGCTAGAAACAAATAATTATTAGTTGAAAATTCATACAAAACTTTTACAAAGAGATAACAAACTGGAAAAAATATTTACTCAAAAACTATTTGTTTCCGTACTTTCCCCTACCCCGTATTTTCACATCATCAAATGCAGGGCCATTTAATCAAAAGTCCAATCTTTTTTTGTTTTTGAACGATTATTGTATTGTTTACGTAAGCAAAACCTAAACCTAAACCTAACTTTATATAGAAACAGAAACCTAAGCCTAAACCTATTCCGTTGTGCTAAAACAGGTTAGCTAAGAATTGAACTGTGATCATAAGGTACGAGCCGAGCAAACCAAGCGAGAGGGCTGTGACAGAGGCCGGCGAGTGCTAAAAACAAATAATTATCAGTTGTAAATTCATATACAACACTTAGACAGACATAACAACGAAATTGAAAAAATATTTTTATTTAACTATTTGTGTCCGCAATTTCTCCTTCATGTGGAGATTAACCCTCACCCTACCCCATGCTTTCATATCATTAAGTTCAGCGGCATGTTATCAAAAGCCCAATCTCTTTAGTTTTTGAACGATTATTGTATTGTTTACGTCAACTAAACCTAAACTTAAGCCTAAACCTAATTCCAATCACAATCCCAAACCTACAAAACCCAAACCTTAAACCAAACCTAACCCCACCCCAACCCTAAACCCAAAATTAAACCCATACCTAAATCCAAACCTAAACGCAAACCTAAACCAAAATCTATACCTAAACTTAAATCCAAACCTAAACCCAAACCGCAACCCAAACCTAAACCTACATAAGACACGCCAACGGGTTTGTTGATTTATTGATATTGATATACCTATTGTAAATTATCTGGATTATACAGTTTTGCTACGAGTGAATACTTGCCACATGTGGTCACCCCGACTTGATATTATGAGCATATAACTTTCTGACTTTTTGACAAACTTCAAACCAATTGTAATGAATATAGTTAAAAAGATATATTGGACTATGGAGAAGGACATAGGCTACTTTATGTATACTTGAAGGAGTGAAATAGGGGATGAAAGTTTTTTTTATGAAGAACCCATATTGCCTCAAATTAAGGGGGTGAAAATTTATATTTATGTTTTTGGTAAGATATAAAAGGGGTTTCACGTTTTTCAAAAAACCTTCTCGCAAGCCGGTACAATAAGTGTGATTTTAATTGTTTGGATTCATATTGACCATACAAACCATACAAACAATGATAAACCCATCTATGGTTTTCTTTTGGTTTATCGTGTTCCGAGATCAGTCGGTGTATATGCAGTAATATAGTAGGGTGTTAGGGATCGCAACTACCATACACATAATGATAAACCCATTTATGATTTTTTTGGTTTGTCGTGTTCCAAAATCAGTAGGTGCGTATGCATTAATATAGCGGGGTGGTAGGGATCGCGTTCACCATACACATATTGACAAACCCATATATGATTTTATTTTGGTTTGTCGTTTTCCTAGATCACTATGTATATATCCAATAATACGCAGACAAAGTCGCGTGTATCAGCTAGTAATAAAATAAATATTCTGTAATTTATACATTTCGTTTTAGAATCATACACCATAGTGTTATTGGCATAACATTTAACAAAGTTAAACTGGTACCGCTTTTAGAGAAGACCTTGACCTAATTGTGGTTCATTAAATATCACCACCTCCCCTAAGACAATTCCCGAATGCCAATTAAATTTAAGAAGTCGAGAGTAATGACGGAAACGAGGCTTTTTTATTATCCCCATATTCGTTTTTATTAGGTATTCAAACTCAAATGTTGCTGACGTAAAACAGCGAATGTTATGGCAGCCCAATCATTTTCTAGCATTTTTTTATATAGTAACATGGCAAAGAGACGCAACTGTCCTGATGGTAAGCCCGTAAAATCCAAAAACAGTAGCAACCACCGAGAAATTAATAATCCTTCATCAGCCACCGCTGTCATAAAGCCTGCGTAAATAGAAACTGCATTAGAAACTATGTGATTCCGAAGAAAGATGAATATAAGCGAATCATTGTGACGAGCTTTTCACCAAATGCCATAAATGTAAATTAATATAATCAGTGTTACGAGAGTGTTTAATATACTTAGGTACATATTTATTCAATAATTTCTTTGATCCTCAAAAATTTCAAACTGTGATGATGAAACTTAGAAAAAAATACTTAAGAATTCTGAATATGAAGACATCTATTGGCAAACAACAGAACTAATACTCTTATTAATGGTACTAACCAATATGCTTGATATACTATGAGTTGCATCGAAAAAATGTTTTGGCTGACAAATAACAGGATATTTTTATCATCAGTTATCAAATATACGTATAAAACCAAGCAGAAAGGAAAATAATTAAGAAGAATCTAAAATTGCAAAACATATAGACTTGCCGTAAAATATATTCGCAGGAACTTGTTTAATATACTGAATACGAATATATAAAAACACACGCACAAAGCTAAATCATTAATGGATGTCTCATATTATACAATAACCAATATATCAGCAGGTTTTATCAAGAAAATGACCATAAAATGAATATGTATTGGACCAGACAAGCACGGTGGTGAACTCGAAACAAACAGTGTAGTACAGTCACTACTGCAGTCTAAAATTAGGTTAGTGGGTCATCAGTTCATAGTCGCACTCATACAATGAGATATCCTCTCTGCACCGACCACGGCTATGCATCAGCCGTTCGTTACCAAATTTCCGCGCCGTCAACGAAGTTTCGTTTGACAATAACTGTGAATACGAAATTCTTGCAAAAATATTTTATCAGCTTTCGTCGTCAACGATAACACTTTATTAATTTGAGTCACGGATTCACCCTTACTTATATGTGGGTCAAAAAATATCACCAAAAGGATAATGAAAATAAATCAGCGGCCGGGCGGTGGGCTGCGTGCCTTTGCATCGTAAAAACTTGATACGTGCTCAACTCGAAGAGGGTCGGGTAAAACCGCAGTCACCGTTCACTTTAAGGGTTAAGTCAACAAGCTTTAATGGAAACATAATACGATGAGAATGAAGCAAACCCATATTTCTACGCCACAAAACTGAAAATGATGCGGGAAGGCTTTGTTCGTCGTTTATATACGTCACTGGATAATTTGCAATCTGAAGGTTTAAGTAAATTTTCGTAGGTTTATAAATTAAGTGGATTGATTAGGTTAGATTGAAACTGTGATCATAAAAGAACAGATATACAGAATAACCAAAAACAAATTAGCCGTTGAAAATTCACATTTTTGCTTCTCTAGATTTTTGTTGAATTGTATTGGTCCAAATTTGCACAGCTCCGTTCCGCTTCGCTTCAGTGGACAGGCAGGCAGCCTTTTTATCGTAATTTTGCTTATTTAATAGAACTCACCTAAAAATCCAAACTATTCGTGTTCGGTTTGATTAAACTAACGGTTAGGACGATTATCTGATGACTATTATATGTATATGCATTTGAATTTTGAGTCATCTCATAGCTTCATAGCTCATAAATTCAATACTTAGGCCTGTTTATTACTTCAGAAACAGCCGTTGCATATAATAGTACTTGTATATTATGGAAATGTGGCCACAATTAAAAATAAAATTAGAATGAATTTTAGGGTGCATTACCGTTTTTTAATCAGAAATAAATAGTTCTAATTATGGTTTGATTCGGATTACACAGAACATATAAAAAAGCGGAGGTTATTTAAACTTTAATTTTGCACTAGACAATATATAAAGTCCACTTTATTCCAAGCGTATTCTAGAAGTAGGAAGCTATACAAAATGTGATAAAAACTATATAAGGTCATGTAATGGACATACTAGCACATTTACGGTTGTCCTATGATAAAAGTTAATTACAAATAAATAAAAGAATTTAATTATTTTTTTTTGAACTACATAATGTGTATATGTCAATGCTATCTTATTCTTGTATACAAAAAGTGATCTAGGGACGTACGAGTTATATAATAATATAAACAAAAAATAGCAATAGGTATCTAATTACGGATAATAAGTTCAAGAACCATGTAAAGCCAGTTTTATTGTCGAAAGGGTATTATAGGATTGCTGATTACGTGAATAATGGTGATGTCTGGATGCGATTCCCTCTGTACATTTACTGAAAATTATAATACTGTATATAATTTAATACTGTAAAAATTAATTAAAAAAGAAAATAAGATGTTGATAAGCCCGATCAAATTTCGTTTTCCGAAGCGGTGTTTTGACATTCATAAGTGACTTCTTAGGGCCTGAATTGAATAAACAATATATTGATTTGATTTGAAATTGTTTGAGTATGGGTCTTAAAATCATTTTAATTCTAATTCTGTTCAGCTATTAGATATTTGTAAACTTATTTTAACTAGTAATTGCTGCGTGTACTGTGAATGAAAAGTATGTCAACACCTTTTTCTTCCGTTGAATTGGTATTTGCCGTGTTTATTTCTATATACCTCATAAATTATATCACGACTAGACAGATTACACTTATTTGTTGTGGCTGTAAAATATATAGTATGTGTAATGCATTCTTATTTATGTCTGTAAAGTTATACATAATTTGTTTATCGTGGTATCGTGGGCGTAGTGATCTTAGTAAAAATAACAGATCACATTATTGAAATTGTTATATTATTATCGATTCTCATTACGTATGCAGAATTCCAAATTATTCGGACGCGTAGAAGTGGGTGATAATAGAATGGAAATATTCCATTACATTCCTACATTTATAGAAAAACAGATTAACAGTAAATAAAAGCGTGTTAAAAAGAAACGCTATTATGGGATGTTTTTCCCTCTTGGTACAGTCACAACGTTCACGTCTGAGTAAACATTTAATTGAAACAAATAATATTTAAAGGTTCGAGAAAGTTACACATTGCGTAACATATTAAATTAAACAGAAGTTGACTAAGAAGAAGGAAATAAAAATGAAATTCTAGTCAACCGTAAACTCAAAAACAGTAATTAGTTTCTCAAAGACGAAGACAACGTACTGAAAAGAAAATCTATAGTGAATATATCGAGCGCAGATTTAATTAAAATCGTCACAGATGATACAGACATACATACGTAACCATCACGCCTGTATTCCACGAAGGGTTAGGCAGAGGTGCACTAATGTACACCCACAGTTCCCCGAGTATGTGTTTAGGTTCCATGTAATAAGGGGGCGAGCCTATTGACATTAATAGGGCACGAAACCAAACTCCGAGCTGATACTGAGAATTTTATAGAACAAACCCAATAACACTTTGCTCGACCTGAGATTCGAACGCAGGACCTCGCTCATAGCAGTCGCGCTTACGACCACTGGGCTAACAAGGCTGATATAGACGACACTGTAATTTTTCATAGTATAAAAAACATAGAAAAAGATATAAATTTTTATACTAGCTCGGCAAAATGACTGTACAGCATAGGTATGTACCGTACAGTAAATAAACAACGGCGACCGTCGGTGACAAAAATTTCATCGGCAGTCGACGATGTCGTGCCGGCCTGCTGAAATGACTCTTCACGCCGCATTTATAAGACCCAATATCGTAGAGGGAGAGAACACGTTGGCTATTCCACATCTGCATGGTAAGTACGGCAAAGGTAAGAGTTTGCTAACTTCTTTGATCGTGCCGTGATGGACGCTCCTACCGTGTAGCTGTGGCTCTGTAGACCAGTCCGCGTGGTTCTTTAGTGGAAGGGAGATGACGGGATAAGACCCCACAATCCTTCAGAACATTTACCATGATACAGACGATAAAACACGCTACGCGAAGTAATGACAATAAGTAGCTGAAGCGGTTAATCTAATACGTAAAAGTGAGTAATTCTTGTATTTATATACACTAGCTGTTTGCCCGGGGCTCCGCGCGCTTTTGTTACGCAGTAATTATTGTCATCCAGTAATTTTATTTTAACTCATTTTACTGACCATTCAAATAGTCTATCAGTTGGTAAATGACAAATATTTCCAGGGTACAAAATATCATCAAAATCTGTTTGAAACTTTTTATTATTATTCTTAAATATATTATTGAGGATTCTTATAGCATATCAATTATGGAATTACGTACCTATGCTTCCCATCTACAAAATTTTATCAGAACTAGTTGAGAATTAGAGAAAATTTAATATGTTGATTTTTTTTTACTATTTACAAACGTAATATTGGAAATTTTTATAGCCAATAATTAAGGAATTACTAATAATTCCAATTCAATTATTGTACACAATTTCATCAAAATTCGTTAAAAATTAAATCGGTTAAGAATCCATCTCCTTTCATACCTTCATTTCATTTTAGTGAAGAATTTTAAAAAGCTGTATTTTATAATTGCAGAGTATGTGTGGTTCACTTGTGGATAATAACTATCATCAAATCTATAAACATTTTTTGAACCATACAAGGTTTCAACCCTTATTTTAAAAATAAAAGGGGGAATACGTGTTTCATTATTTTTATTGAAGGGTAGGAATGTGTGCTAAATTTCCGGTCAACAGACCTGCTTATGTGTTCATATTTATAGGACAAAAGTTAAACAAAAATTATTTTTAGCAATCAAAGTTTCAACCCCTATTTATACACCCTTTACTGATGAATTATGATAAATGCTAATAAACGTGTTTCATAATATTTAATAAAAAATCTAAGTACAAAGTTTCAACCCTTATTTTACACTCTTAGTGATAGAATTTCTCAAAATCCGTTCTTAGTGTGAGAGTCTACGCCATAAAAGGAGTAACTATGCTAAATTTCAAGACCTTCCTGAATGACAAGTGTAAAATGAGTGCAATTAAATGATTTGAATGCTAGAATCGGAGCTGTAAATTTGTTTTCATTACGGAATGCCATTAGTAGAAACGTCACAAAAGAAATTTGTACCGTTATTGTTGATTGAATTTGTACCAATAGTGAGACGAGATAAGCAATGTTTTATATTGCACTGAATGATATAGTTATATATCAAGACAGCAAAGTATGAAGTGGCATCATAATTTCAGCTGTGCTATTTTACGTGCCTACAATTTTACTTTATTAATATTTTACGATATTTGTCAAATAAGACAGTGCGAGTGAAAATTGAAAGAATCTATGTACTATCAATTTTTAAAGCTTAACATACTTCTCTTCAATTTGGTACACCACGACTAACTTGAACGTAACTTGCAATTTGTGTTTGTACAATTTACATAATACTTATATATGTATTCAATAAAATTACTTAAATTTAAAGTACATTTTTTTTTCACTTATACGTTTAACGAACGATACACAGTTTTCATATAACATAGTATATGTTTAACTTTTAGTTATTGGACATGAGAGGCTTTTCTTCCTTTTAAATTTTAAAAGATGTTTATCAAATACTCTTGCTTATTCATTCATGGAAAAGGTCCTAACGCGAATTGAGACTTCACACGACATGAATATAATTTAATGATATGAAAACAAATTAGACATACACACAACAACGCCATCATCCCGATCACACTGGTGTAATTCGAATCAAAACTTATAATGTTTCTGATTACTTACCATCGAGTAAAATCTAATTTATTTTTAGTGTTTTATACAACCCTGTGCAATTGTTCTCGCACTAAATGAAGTATTCCAATGGTCACGTCACTAGTTATCCGCAAAAAGATTTATTAAATAAGTTTTCATAAAACTAAGCCACTGACACACAACCACAATGGAAATCTATAAAATGAGTAGACCGACGGGTCGTTATTAGATTATATCTCGGAAACATATCAACTAAAGCCTTCATGAAGTGGGTAAGGTAATGAGGTTATACGTTGGCAAGCTGAATTATGTTTTGGAGGCGAATTTTAATTTGGAAATTGAAGGTGCTAATATTAATCAAATTAATACCTCTGCTCCGCGAATGGTATATTTGCCAATTTCACGTACATTTTTGTTAATTAAGGGAGCCAAAGGGTTAATATAAGCTACAAATACTTCTTTCTTTCTAAGACTGCTTTAGGTAAAACTCATAGGATGGATGTAATAATGTAGCGATTCCATGAATGTACATGATGGCTTGTGGTATATTTTTAATTGAAATGATGTTAACATTAACTGGGTTCAGATTGAGCATATATATTCTGAGAAAGTTTGATCCAACTTAGTAAGTCGGTACTGTGATCCTTAAAAATAAAAAAAATAAAGAGAACACATCTCGTATTACTTTAAAAATAAAAATAGATTTAAATAATTTTATAAAATTTAGGCAAAAGCATATAGATTTGAAAGGCATGACAAATTTGATAAATATCTTCAAAGCTAAGGAAGAAGCTGATGAGCGCTCAGCTACGTTTTCTTTGTTTAAAATCAGAGTACAATAAGCCAAATTTATTTAGAATATTTATAATGAAGAACTTAAGAAACATTACCAATAAGTATTAAAAGCTTTTTTATACAAACTTTAATGAAAATTGTAAAAATCAAACTAAAATAACTTATCAGGATAACAATTTCTTTTGCCAATAAAATAACACCTCAATCGAGTTCCAAATAGAATGCTACAATAGAAAAGCCAAATTCTAAGATAAACTGGGTAGGAGCTTACGTAGCGGGATTACGATAGTTAACACGGCCTTAGAGAGCCGATCCCCACTCAATAGGCCGCCCTCTACGTAGAGTAGGGAATGTCAGACGCTTGCCAACAAGCAAAATTATCTCTGGCAAACAGAATAAATTTGAGCTTTTCAATAGTGGTGAAACTGATGTTCTTACCCTATATTGGGTAATTCAATAGCAGTACATTGCTCCGATCTCTTTACTTGTGCTCAGACAAAACAATGAGAAATCGATTAATTACCGAGGCGTTACTATAATTGTATATTTCTAATATAAACACATAACTAGGTGTGCCCCACGGCTGCACCCGTGTTAATTTTATCTGACAAACACCGTGTCGTTAACGTACCCCCGTTTAACCTATAATAATTGTTCACTTCCCGCAAGTACAAATTATTTTAATTTTTCATAATATCCTAAAATATGTGTTCAAATAACATACTTTATAGAGTAAAATTTTACTTCATAAAATTGTCTTTATGATGAAGTAACTTTTGTTATGGCTAAAAATAATACTCATAAATTAATTTTTAATCTTCAACAAAAAAAACGCAAAATACCTTATTGTGGCTTATGTGTAAGAGATAGGCATATGCTATCGCGGACTTTTTTTAGATATACTAAGGGTCAATATTTATTAAAACGTTGTATTTACGTATCATTAACCATTACGCCAGCGCACGTCGATAAAGCAGTTCGGGAGGGCTTTCACTTCCCACTTACTTAATAAAAATCAATATTTAAGGCTAATTGACAGTTGAAGCCTAATGCTATAAAGACTATACCATTCCTCGTAAATCCGGCTATAATAAATAAAAAGATTTCTTCAAATCCGACTGATAGTTCCAGATATTAGCGTGGATAATCAAACAAACAAAAAATCTTTTCCGTTTTATTATATAATTATTGTATAGAATATAGATTAAGAAATATAACTAACGAGTGTAACATTTTCATTGCTCTGTCTTAACAACTTTGACAAAATGATCTTAGTATTCATGTCAAGTGTCGGTAAAGAATCACACGAAAGGTCGCCATTTCTGGGATGACCACTCACCGGATGCACTCGAGTGAAGAGCATCCATAACTACCTTAATTTAACCTGTCCATTACGTTGAAATTTCGAAAAGTCTAATAATACCTTCATTGCTAAAAAATGTATTACTTTTTCACAATAATAGTAACAAAAAATATACAATGAAAAAATATGCTTGTATTTTAAGAATAATCATCGCATAAATCCATCTGCAAAATGAAACCCAAAGAAACAGGGAACTTTTCACTTGCGTTTATTTTCAAGTTTTCAACAATATGAAAAAAATAAGTTTGAATTATTTTTTAGCTTACAAAATATATGCTTCAACGTTGGCAGGTATTTAGATTTATTACTTCGTTTTATTTTTTAATACATAAGTTGCAGAAGAGGAAGGTACTAAGCAAAATAGAACCATATCAATCAAGGCAACGTGTATAATTTTAATTCTGTCGCGTCACAGATATGCAAATGGTTAGTTATATAATAATATAGTGATATTTGATTTGTCTTATAAAATATTATTATTTGAATGTTTTGGATATGAATTAAATATTTCTTGAGAAACTAGTGGAACTGTAGTGCAGTACACAGTAATAAAGAAAGAAGACAGATTTATTGATTTACTGTACTATGTTATCACTATGATTTTCACCTCACCATAATGGGCATATGCAGTGTCAGTTAGAATGTACATATTAATATCGTAATGATTGTCTACTGGAACATTGATGCTTGATTTAACCGAAATAACAGTGTATACTGATTAGATTTTATTCGATTATTACCGAAAGCTTAAATGCTTCGAAGTTCAATTGAAACTGCCTAAGGGTACCCATCGTTTCTATCGTGGATTCAAATCGAAATCACAAATTCTGGTTGAATACGACACGTGATTGGCGCGCGCTCTGTTCTCACGACTTGGCCATGTCTACGCGACGACCTCTAGACAAGACAGGTAACTACGAGCAAATGGTACATTGAAAATACATCAACAGACTTAAATCTAATGGGAGTTAATAGCGTAAAATTTGTCCTTTTTAAAAAGATCGAGTTAGACTCACACAATGAGTTCTAATCAGTCATTTATAATCTAACCCTCCTCTCAGTATTACTTACAACGGGGAATTAGTTAGGCACACGTTTAATTTTCACTATTTGATTCGTTGGGAAAATTTAAGCGAGCACGTGAGTGTTCCCGCTAGGCGCGACGTCGACTGGAGACCAGCCAGGGCGTCGGAGGCTGCGCGGAGCGACCGCCCCCGCCTTCATTCACTGAGACCCAGCTCAAACAGCCGGACTTTTCATGCGGCATGTGCTCTTTTTTATACAAAACACGGGTCCCCGTGTCAGCATTAGTGATTCAAGATCAGATGGTAAAGGATTTATTATATCGCGGAGTTGAAGCTTTATCCAACTTTACAATCGGAATCCGCTATTAAATATTTACTATAATAATCAAATGCGTGACTGTTTTTTCAAGTTCAATGAATAATTAATTTAGATACCTACCAATAATATTTAAAAAAAAAACCTATAATAAATATTTAAAAAATATTAGTGTTAACGTATTTAAAAAAAATAAAAAATGGACACAGTAACACTGTATATTGTGTCAATTTGAAATGGTAATGGTAAATGGTTGTCGATATAATTAAATACAAATGTAAAAATTGGTGAAATTACGAAAATACGTATGCAATACATTTTTATACCAAAATTGATATGATGTAAACCACGCTTTAATTTTTTTTTAATGTAAATAGTAATTATAATGGCACACGAAACCGGTATAGTAACAAAAAAATCTTTGCTTTTTATCGTTTGTTTTCCATCTGTTATAAATAAGAACAATAATGAAATGTATTGAAGAGAAGCGTGTCTAGATGAGAGGATGATAATAGAGGTTCGGAAAGCTTGAATAGCCAGTCCCAAGGTTAACAACTTAATACACTTTCCTGATCAATTGTGTACATTTAGGCGACTAAATTGTAGCCAATCGTTTGCATGAGTGAAAGTAAATAGATTATTATATTTTTGGAGTTTACTCCTTAAAAATCGATTTACTAAGAACTCCGGTATGGAAATTTTATAAGGAGTGAAATTTATAAAAGTGTGAGCAGAAGCGTTTCCTTTAGAGTTAACAAAAAGAATTACGATGTGTATACATATATCATCTTATTTTTGGATAAATCATTAACCTCCAATCAATCAATCGAACATTTAATCAATCACATCTTTTACTATAGTATATTCAAAGACAATCGTACTAAAGGAGTAAATTCCAGTCGTGCGTCGGAGCAGACACACAAAAACACACGCACCTACACACTTACTTCCCAATTCGAATAAAAATTCAATTTTACAATATTCATATGTATCCAATGCCAAGTTCGCGATTAAGTACATTAAATAATCCCTTCCAAAAGTTCCATGTTTCCAGGTAGCCAAAATAAAAAAAAGCATGGTTCGCAATTTCACCCAAGGATATCCGGTATTATGATAAATATATAATAATATGCACAGTTGCATATAATACTTTTTATCAAATAATTATTGATACGGCTTCCATGGTCATTATGTTGACTAAAATAATATCTTGTATTTACTTTAAAACAATTCAACAAAAAGGAGAAAGCTTATGATATTTTGTAAAGAATTCGGAACATAAATTTAGCTTTTATTTTAAAATTAGTTGAATGTAATATTAGAAAATTCTATCGAGAAAAGACAATATCTAGAAGGTACTAGCTGGTCCAGTCTGTTGTGCTTGTTATTTATTAACGCGTGTTTTGTGTGTTAATGGCTCGACCACATCGCCACCTATTGGATCATGACATAGCTAAAAACTATCCACTCAATAAAACAAATATATTGTGTGAAAATTATCTCAATCAGTCAAGCCATTTCGAAGTTACAAAATCACTAACACACACGCACACACGCACACAAGATTTTTATATTAGCTATATACGATATTTTTTAAAGATTAAAATGGCAAGCTGACCTACTTTACAAGAACCATTTATCATCATGATGACAAGGCAAATCTATCAACTCATAGTATTCACTACCAAATCAGTCAACTAAAAAAAAAAAAAAAACAACTGAAGAAAAGCCACCGAAAATAAAAACACAAAAAAAATTACGAAGCAACAGCTGTTAACCGTCAAAAACAAAAGGAAAAAGAATACCGGTGGATGACCACGCTATATCCCCGAAATGAGAAGAAAATAATGGTCCGCAAAAACTGGGTCCGAAAATTTACTGAGTTGCGCGTATTACAAACAAATCAAATATACGTTTGTTTTTTTTTTCGTTACACCTGAACGCGCAACTATGCAAACTGCGGCTGTAATAACCGTCACCCGGGATTGTCCGCAGGATGCGAAAGAGAGGCGGTAACAGTAGAATTTTACAGCGGATCATGCGGGCTATTATGCTGAGAAAAGTGAATCGAATTGATTTCCTACTAGTCGTTGTACAACTCACGAATGTGTAAATGGAAAGAAAGCCCCACTAATATTTACGAATACTTAAAATTAATTTATCTAGATTTTTTATAACTGCACAGCAGAGCGACTGCACTTGACACTTGCACTGGTAAGGACAGCACAATCTAAAAACAACGGTGATCACCGTGTGATCTTTTACCCATCGGCGGTCGCTGCTGTCATGCCGGCCTGCAAGCCTATCGGCAGCTAGATATACACTTGCTGATCCCGAAACGCGACAATAATCATGGAGGTCGCGATCCACTTTTCTTGTCATACTACCCACCACTTCTACAAAAACCCCTGTTATAATCACGAGATATTTAGCAGAAATATTAGTCTATTCGTTATATAGCTGCATTGAGCTTACTGTACTATGGGAAACTAATATACCTAAAAACCACGCAATAAAAATCTGTAAATATTACGATCTAAGTAATGAGCTAACCAAAAACGGCTATGCGGTTAAATTGTATGCGATAGAAGTGGGAGCTAGAGGTATACCAGAGAAATCTCTCTATAACTTTTTAAAAGACCAGGGCCTGTCGAGAACTGCAGTAAGTTCTATTTTAGAACGAGTATCTAAAACAGCATTAACATGCTCTTACCAAATATGGCTTGGCATGGAGGGTATCGCGAGCCGTCAAGGTGAGCGCTGATATGCATCATAAGGGGGCCCCCTAAACCTACACCTTGGTCGCAAGTCCCGGGGGCTGCTCATGTTTCTCTCTCTCTGAAACACGATGGACTAAGGATGTTTGTCTCATATAAGTATATCTATCTCTTTATACTTAGAAATAAAGGGATATAGAAAAAATAAAAGTATTAAAATTTCAAAACACGAATAAATTTATAATAACATATCACTTATATCTTTGTACGCACTATCTGCACCGAACTATCTAAATATAATAATCATAAATCGTAACCCAGCCTATAAGAAAACCCAATTGCAAGGTATAATAAATAATTGTAAAATTTAAAAGATGTAAATTAAACTATTGCCCTCAATAACTTCTGTACGCCTTGAAGAAAACGTAGTCCATTGTAGTTATTTATTTGGCACAGTTCTAATTGTATTGCTTTCTATTAGGAAATGACAATAAATTTCTGGGAAATGTACCTTACACCCTCGAAGAAATTGGTAGGATTGCCAATAAAACTCGTGTCTCTATGCCTTACCAAATAGAATTTCGAAATGGAGATAAAATGTACATAAAATACTAACAATCTAAGAAGGCACACAAAACGAAAAAGTGCACTTTCCGCCTATCGAAGTGGTGCAAAAATACACTGTTCATTATTCGACTGTTAGATTGTAGCTTACTTACCATCAAGGTAGTATAGTGTACGGATAATCATTCTAAAGCTACGTCACACTTCATGATGCCAAGATAAACTATGAATATTGAATAATCAATTATTAAATCATCACATAAATTTATAACTATTTTCTATAATATCACAAAAGAAGTAAATGGTTCATATTTTAATCAACAAACTAAGAGAAACTTTAGCTTTGACATAATCAATAATTGTACTAACAGTTGCCAACTGGTACAACTGGACGAGAAAAAATATTTTATCTTCTATACAATCTATAAAAGTGCATAGTAATTCAACTTATTTAACTATTGTGTACTTTGAAACAAGGAACAGTTCTATTATAAAACATTCAATATGTACGGTATATCTTAACATAATGATTTAACACCTAAATAACTGAATTAGGTTGAATTAAAAGGGAGTAAAGGTCCGGCCTTTAATAACAACACAACACTTGGGTCGTAAAAAAGATTTTAAGCCGCCATGTTGCGGCTAGGGTTACCAGGCGATAAAAGTTGCAACACAAGTGATAAAATCTTGGAACTATGTAATAAAATACAACTACAAGTCTCAACTTCAATATTTAAATTAGTAGTCTCCGATCGCTGAATTTGACCTTGAAAAAAATAAGCTTTTGGGTAGTAGGATAAGACAATTGTGTGCGACTGCATTGCAATCACCATATACAGGATGGGCCAGAAAGACGTATGATTTTAAAAACACTCTTGCGTTTGAACCTTATGAGCGAGGGCTGCGCGGGTGATGGAGATGAGAAGCTCGGTCCTCGGAAATTTAGTCGCGATGGATCGCTTCACCGGAGCGCAGCGTGCATTCTGCGTTAAACATCATAAAAATTGCGATTCGTGCGCTATTGTTCGACGTTTATTTCGGCGTGAGATTGGATTACATTACGTAAATCAGTGTCCGAAGGAAAGTGTGATTCGATCGTGGGTCAGAAAATCGAAGCTACTGGTTCGACTCTCAAACAGAAGCCTGCGGGACGCCCAAGGTCAACAAGAACGGAAGACACAATTGAACAAGTTAGAGCTTTAGTTCCACCTAATCCTGGTCTATCGATTCGCAAACGAACAGCTGAATTCGTGGTGTCCAGAACATCTTTGCGTCGCATTTTGTTGAAAGATTTGAATTTGCACCCGTATAAAATTAAACTTGTGCAGGAATTCCTGCCAAATGACCCAATTTTACGACGAGCTTTTGTTGAAACAATGTTGGAACGCTTTCAGAGTTTCAACAATATTCTGTTCTCCGACGAAGCCCATTTTCACTTAAATGGGCATGTCAATAAACAGAATTTCCGTTACTGGGCTCCAGAGAACCTACGTGCAAAACATCAAAAGCCTCTGCATTCGCCGAAAGTAACCGTTTGGGAGGCCATATCAGCACACGGAATTATCAGACCCTATTTCTTTGAAAATCAACAAAGGCAATCTGTCAATATTAATTCCGGCCGATACATAGTCATCGCAACAAGATGGTGCGACATGCCATACATCTAATGCTTCGTTGGCGACCTTAAACGATTTGCTGGGAAACTGATATCGCGCCGAGGTGACATTGCATGGCCGTCTAGATGTCCGGATCTAACGCCAACGGACTTTTTCATATGGTATACCTGAAAAGTAGAGTCTACTCCAATAACCCAGCCTCGATTAACCAGTTTAAGATAAATGTCCGAGAAGAAATGGCAGCTATTCCTCGCGCAATGTGTCAGCATGTTTTTACCAATTTGAGGTTCAGATTCGAGGAATGTTTGCAGCGGGATGATGCACACCTGAATGATGTAATTTTTTAGAAATAAATTTCCCAAATGTCTATTTTAATTGAAATAAAGATGTGTATGTGTATTGTATTTAGTTTTTTTAGTTTTTTTTATTCGCAAATCTTTCTGGCTCAACCTGTATCAGGTGTAAAATGTAAATATCTCGAAAGTTCCTAAGCATGTTAGGTATGTACGCTCACTCTTACTTAAATTTTTGATTTAGAATGCTTTGGCAGTAAGCAATCATACAACATAAAATATTTGATTATATTTATAACACCCACGTCTACGCCTGCTAACGGAATTAACGTAAGAAACAAAATCCATTCTTCATTTTGTTTGTAGTAATGAAGCATAATAACGATTAATGCAAGTCTTTAATATTATGTATAGTTTTTTAGTGTTTGGCCACAATCTTACCTATTATAATAAGCAACTATCTGGCCCAAAATGGTAACCTTAAAGAAACTGCAGAATGGAAATCAGATAGGTTTTGATATAACTACTTTAAAACCACGAATTACGTTTCGGCTCATATAATTAACTAAGTAACGAAATCAAATTAACTAGATAAATCCTTATCAATTTAAACTATTAACGAGATACAAACAAACCTCAAGTTTGTTTCCGATATTTACCTTAATTTACCTGGGTACTCCATGGGGCCGAGTATATCTAACATTGTTACAACTGTTCAACTATATTGATTTTAACTAGTTGAACAAGTTAAATATCCTGACTAGATAACTTTATTGACGGATGAAACTCAAGATCGTTTCGAACTACCGATAATGGGACGCGTGATAGTGAACGCTGTTCAAATGGTTACACTCCACTGCGTTTCTCTGCAGAGTGTGAAATGAAGATAGACTATAAATACACTTGATTGATTACATTTTTTACAGCAGATCACGACGGGGTTATTAGGATTTCACTTTATGTTAAACCAATTACAGACGATGCTCAGTAGCTTTGACTACTGTGTAACACGCTAAGCCTAGTGGGAGGATTGGCTCTCAAGTGTAGCTGACAAAACACACCTCCAGGTGCGTGACGACAGATTATCAAATTGAAGGTGGTAGCTAGCCAGGCTAATTTTAGATAAAGCCGTACCACCAAGTTATGGTTTGATCACGATGTTTTTCTTCACCGAAAGCTCAAGCTTATTGCAGGGATTTGAACTCACGTCGATCGACGCGATGTCCGTGCAAGTTACATTTGAGCCATCATTGCCTCAAAGCAACGAACTAACCAAAGTTTTCACATGATAAAATTTGATGCACAATGATAGCTTATAACCTGTATTAACTCATAGAATACATTTAATCCCGGTAAAAACTCAATCCTCAAGACCAGGCAGACGAAGTTCTCAATTCACATATGTTTGTAATAGAAGCGAAAATAGTAACTTTTTTTTATATAGAAGTCGTGGGTATCAAGTAATCAGAAATTCCGGCATGCGTCCAATCCTTTTATTTTCCGATATGTCGCCCACGAAACGTATAGGAACAAAGAAAACGTTGCCGCCCTTTCAGAGGTATTCCCCAATCTGACGCATCTGGTATTATGAATAAATGTTTTAATATTTTTTTTTATCTTTATAGGTTTAGCGTTATGTCCACAATCTCATCTGGGGTCCTAGCCAAATTGCCTATCGGACTTGACATATCTCATCATTAAATCACCTCATTAGATATGTCAATTTCCTACATATCTTTCGTTTTGGTTAGCGTTAACGATTGTAGAAAGGCAACTTGGATAGGCCCTCTGATGTCAAATGACGTTGTAGCCCAAGATGGAGACACATTAAGCCTAGTAGGGGGAACTAGATCTCAAGTACTGCTACCGGAACACACGTAAAGGTGCTTGGCGAAAGATTAAAAAATGCTCCACCACCATAGTTTCTTCAAGATGTTTTCCGCCACCGAATGCTTATGCTGATTCTGAGGATTTGAATTCACGCTGAGCGATCATTCCTTCATCGTTTCGTCGTTTGGATAGATGTATGTTAAATGTCATGGTCCTATAGTCGCGATGTAATACATACATACTCCATAATGGCGGCGATTTGTGTTTAAATTACCAGACATTAAGAGAACCAGACTAAATTACTATGGCATCGCCGTTAGCAGCCCGTTTGATAGCGAAAAGCGACAAAACCATATTTTCCAATTTTATTACAATATATATTTATCTGTCTTACGTGTATTAAATACTGATTTTATGATATATTTATTACACATTAAATAACGAAGATAACAAACTGCATATTAGAATGCCATTTGAGAATTGAATGAACAATTAAGAGTATTCCAATAAGTTTTTCGGTAACTAATTAGTAATTACCCATAGAAAAAAAAATTTGCCAAGTGCGTGTCGGGCCACGCGCAATGTAGGGTTTCGTAGCTGCCCGTCAGAAGATGCATACTTAGAGGGAGTTTTAAGTATTTTTCAATGGAATTTGTACGAAATTACTTTTCCAAGTACATTTTATAAGTTGATTGACTATTACTCGTTAACTTGTAATATGATAGTACTCCTCTTAATTTCGTTATAATATATAATACTGTCGTGAATATTTACACATATCCAAAAACAACCATTTAGCCAGCAGAGGTTTGGGGACACTTGACTCTAACAAAAATTATCACTTCCAAGCTTAATAATTCGCAAACGGATCTCTGAATCAAGAAATTGCATTCACACATCCGTAATATTTTTGATCCTATCCAAAGACACCCACAACCCATGGGATTGCCAGGAAAAAAAATCTTCCCCACTTTACGTGTAGGTACCAAAAAAAAAAATTATTATGCGTGCAATTCACACGTGGTAGAAGTGAAACCTTCACATCTATGTATTTTTAATTCAGAAAGTGATCAAATACACACTAATTTATAGTTTATGAAAATATACATACAAGTACTCATAATCATTATACACAATATCATTTTCAATGAATGCACATTTGAAATATCTATGGTAACCTAACACAATATCAATCAGTAACAGAATGTCATAAGTGTTGTCTATAAAGTTAATGTTTCGTGCCTTTTTGCTGAGATAATGAAATTCAATTTGAAATATCCATGGTAACCTAACACAATACCAATCAGTAACATAATGTCATAAGTGTTGTCTAAAAAGATTTTGTTTCGTGCCTTTTTGGTGAAGTAATAAAATTCATTATTGCGTGACAACAAACCTCTTTTGTACCATTTTATCATTGCCTACAACTTTCCTATCTCATTTTCTCCCACGTTAAATCTTATAAATTTATGTGTTTGTCGCTTTCGCTTTTTCGTTTCATCGACTTTCAAATCACAACGATGCTAAAGAAGTTTTCACTTTAAAAAATTTCTACATTTTATTTTACCACTTTGTCGGTGTGATTACTAAGTACCTATATAGTTACACCAAATTATAACTTTATAGTATTAAGAAATACGGACATGCCAAAAGTATAAGGGTTCCTTGTTGACTTTCGGAACCCGAAAAGGGATAATTTTGAATGATTGTAGGAGGTAATAAAGTAAAAGTACTCGTAAAGTAATATAAATTAGTATAGATTATACACACATAGCCTATACAGTTGAATGTTTTTAGAACATATCTAAGCACTTCGAAATAAATATAAGGGAATGTCACAATATTCGTATTATCAGAAACCGTTCGCTGTCCGCTTAATTAACCTGCCGCTCACAAACCCAACGTAGTCTTAAACGATATTTGCAAACGGCCAACGAGTTACCCCATAAAATGTAATATCAAATGAAAATTTCTTTCAGTTTGCTCTGTTTATTGCGGTCACGCCGGATAGCGAGTGCAAGTTGGCCTGACGATATATTCTTTTTATTTTTAGTTACGCCTGAACTTCCTAAAGTTTTTCCGTTCACTTTTGCAAAAAATTATTTTAATCAAGCATCATTTAATTGAAGTTGGTCAATGTCATTTGAAGTTTTTTTTAAATAAAGCCTGATAATGTAATGCCGTTATTACTGCTTGAATGATACAGAGAAGACTAAGAATTTATTTATTTATTTATCCATTTGCATCATGTATGTACATTTGTTCTTATATGATTAAGTATCCGAATACATGGACCCTGAAAAGGTAATGGCAAATTATTACATTTGTTTTTTAAACATACGTTTCATACATTTATTTATATTCATCATCTATCTCTATAATCATCATGTCAAATATTTATTATATAACTTATTACTATTCATATTATTTATATTAATGTCAAAATTATTCTTCAAAATTGTTCTATGTGGTTATGTCATTCATTCATAAATTCGGTTAATGAGTAAAAAGATTTATTCATCAGATAGGTTTAGTCTTTATTGTGGTGAGTGTTCCGAAGAGTCATTTGACTTTATCCTATCATCTTCCGTTTATCAAAGAACTAAATGAACCAGTCTACGGAGCCACAGCTACGCGGTATGAACAAAGAAGTACACAAATTCATATTTTTGACGTACCACGATGTGGAATGGTTTCCCTGCCAACGTATTTTCTTCTTCCTATTGATATCGACTCCTTCATACGAAGCATCAAGATGCATGTCGAAATCTGTCGCCGATAGTCGGCGTTGTTTGTGGACAATTATGTAATTACAATTCAATTCTATTTAATTACTATCCTAATGTTTCCTATGATCTTCAGTGAATAAACCATTGCGTAAATGTACTGAACGTGCTTCATCAGGGAGATTATGATTTAAATCAAAGTAGATGTTTCATGTTATTATTAGAAATTCACATCATTTGTGCACAATGACTTAAGTAGGTATATTAAGTTAATTTCGGTCAAAATTAAATAGGTTAAAATAAAGAAATGTTATTAATTAAATCATGTTTCTATAAAAAAATAGTTTTAACTAGCCGGTACGGCAGACGTTCTAGCATTTCCGGTAGTTAATGGCTCGATCACAGACAGCACCACCTGCCGCAGATCCTAACATAGTTATGAATCATTGTCTCGGTAAAACAAATATTATGTGAATGTGAGATCAATTGGTCAAACCGTTCAGAAAATACAAGATCACTAACAAACGAACACAAAGATTTTTACATAAAAAAAACTATACATAGTTTTATCTACCACGTTTTTAAAACAGAATAACAAGTTTGAAGTTATTTAAATATAAAATAACGAAAAACGTAGAGCGCACTCGATAGGTAAATCGATGCACGAATAGTTCTTCAAGTCACTAACAATTTTATTGCACAGCGAATGATACAAAATGTTCTGTGATTTTTCTCAACGATTGCTACTACATAGTTTGTTTAAAAAATGTGGAATATTAAAAATAAATGTTTAGGTAGGTACTTTAAATAGGTAATTATTTTCTGCTTTTTAAACTTGTGTGTGAAATTATGCAATCGACTTCAAACATATTGATGAAATTACGACACACGTACTGACAAGTTAGTTTAAAGGAGATTACATTTACACCGAACAAACAAACAGACAAAAAAGCGAATTAATATTGCATTGTCATCCAGTTTTAAGCTATGTATATATAATTTCAAACTAGTCCACCGCGAATTTAGTTTAATCGATTGCGAAATTTGTACCGAACAGAAAAGAAAGCGAATTAATAAAAACACTACATTACCAATCACGTTTCCGCAAAAACTTTATAAGGCGATGCTAATAAGCTTTAGGTTATTATTATGGTAATTTGCCGCAAAACATTTTCCTGACTAGCAACATGATACATCGTTTTTCATACACAACTAAACTACATAAAATGCAGTCATTTCAAATTTCTTTTTTTTTTTGAATATTAGCTAGACATTAAAGACATTGTAAAACAATGGTACACTTTCAACCAAAAAATAATGTACTCATAAAAAATCTCCATATTCATGTTCATGCGGCAACAAATTTCACGAGGGGGAAAGGTGAATTATCATATTTATTGTGGCCCGTAAAGCCACATATTATGATAACTTTCTAGATGTCTTCGGATATATGAATTTGTGAAGTATTATATCACAAAGAAACAAAGAGTATATGTATAAACGATAACTACGAGCTACGACACGTAAACTATGTGGATATAAATATTTTTATATCAGGAGTTTGTAAAGCGCAGTTTCTTTTCATTCATTACTTTTTATATTTTTAAACAAGATAAAACAGATAATCTAAACCACACGAAATACGACAGTAAAGAGAATAATTAAAATGGAATTCAAATTTTTCAATTTTTCAATTCAGATTTTAATAAAATACCAGATCTTCATAACGATAAAATATTTAATGAGTCAAATACTGACTTTTGACTAACTAATAAGCAATGCACCATATACAATTATGAGAATTATTTCAGTTTGTAGCTTTGTAGCATACTAATATACTTACAGGTAAATCGTAATATCTTGTAAATAAAATTTTTATGTGCGTCTGTTAGTGATCGTATAACTTCTGACCGATTTGAGCGATTGAATTCATATTTACATAACATATTTGTTTTATCGAGACGGTGGTTAATAGATAGTTATGTAAAGATCTGATAGGTGACGCTATGTTCGAGCCGTTAGCTACCGAGAAGGACAGAACGTTTGCCGGGCCAGTACATGAACATAGAAAAAAGCAAGGAAAAAAATATATTTTGTGATTTTTTTTATACCACAAAGATGGCAAACAATCATACCTACGGCTCGCCTGATGGTAAGCGGTTACCGTAGCTTATGGACGCTTGTAATACCATATGTATCACTAGCGCGTTGCCGACTTTGAACCCCCAACCCCAAGGAGCTCTGGAAACCCCACTCACCGTAGGAACACAACATAAGATTATTTAGCTGCGATCGTCTGTATGCAAAATCAAAATCAAAATATCTTTTATTCAATTTAGGCCCGAAGAAGGCACTTATGAATGTCAAAACACTACCACCGGTTCGGAAAACATCCCAGACATCGAGAAGAACCGACAAGAAACTCGATCGGGTTTATCTTATTTATTTTTTTAAACTGTTTATACAGTATTTAATTATATACAGTTATTATCATTTTCAGTAGATGTACAGAGAAGGAATCACATCCAGACATCACCATCATTCTGGCCACCATTCATGGTCTGTATGCCCCCCGGGTTTATCTTATTATCTTCTTTTTTTAAACTGGTTATACAGTATTTAATTATATACAGTTATTATCATTTTCAGTAGATGTACAGAGAAGGAATCACATCCAAACATCACCATCATTCTGGTCACCATTCATGGTCTGTATGCCCCCCGGGTTTATCTTATTATCTTTTTTTTAAAACTGGTTATACAGTATTTAATTATATACAGTTATTATCATTTTCAGTAGATGTACAGAGAAGGAATCACATCCAAACATCACCATCATTCTGGTCACCATTCATGGTCTGTATGCCCCCCGGGTTTATCTTATTATCTTTTTTTTTTTTAACTGGTTATACAGTATTTAATTATATACAGTTATTATCATTTTCAGTAGATGTACAGAGAAGGAATCACATCCAGACATCACCATCATTCTGGTCACCATTCATGGTCTGTATGGTATGTCTGTATGCCCCCCAAAGAGAGAGAGAAATCTCCAATAAAATTTCGTACCTCTTCTAAATAAAACAACTTTCAACCCATTTATCGATCTCAACACAGCAGCGGCAGAATAGCACTACAAAAAGATGTTTAGAAATATGTAGGTACAGCGTAAATAAAATATAAGCGGATGTCGAGAAGCCTAACACTTAAATATAACGCTGCGTTCATGTCACACTATTCTTGGATTGTGGCCTTGTGGCTTGTCTCCAACGGTCGTACCCTCTTCAAATTCGGTGTTAAGTGTCAGTTTGAACTACCCACTTGACAAATATAATACGAATAATATAGTATACTCGTTGTTGACGGAGGTTCTAATCATAAATATTGTTTTTCTTTCTGTTTTTAGATTTGCGTAAATATACAAAAAATGATACTGAAAATTGTAGATCCACCTTTAATATTAAAAATATATATCTAACAAAATGTATTGGAACAACAACAAGAGTTTCATAAAATTATTTTGTACTTTATTCATGCCCAATTTTTGCCCTATGAATTATTTTCTTCTTTTTAGCCCTAAAAATTGCAACTGCTAGAAATAAGTGACAGTGGGAGAGGCATATTGCTCTTACAAAGGATAATCCATGGAACCGCAGAATTTTCAAGTGACTGCTGCATACCTGAAGATTTCACGAACTCGCTAGATGTGTGCAGCACAAGAACGGTTGCTGTGACTATCTTTTGGCCTCACCAAAATGCCAGTAATTAACTTTTTTGACTAATTAATATGATAACTATAGGATATTATGCATTTTATATTACTTAAATCTTTTCAGGGTTTATTTTATTACACTTGATTACATATACTACTAAAATATTTTTAAAAGAATCAGCCTACAACTTCTTCAAACTATAGCACGAAGTTTTTGGAAGAGATCTTGAGCTGCCATGTTCTGATTTTTATTTTTATTAGGTTCTTAGGATCCCTGACCCTATATTATGTACTAGGTATTATTGGTGGAATTTTGCGTGAATATAGTTTGTCTATTGTGCATTCGTGGAGTTGAATGTAAATATAAACTGGAAAATGGCATTTTGCCACAAAATCTCCCTATATAGTTCTAACAAGAAAGCCATCATCTTGTTAGACCCCACTTTCAAGATTAGAATATACTACGAAGGCTTAAAAACAAACAAGAAGAAGAAATATAAGCATATTTACTGGTGAAGAAATATGAAAGTATTAAATAATGTACATTATTGGTTATATTTAGAATAAAAACATACGAACAACCCATGAAGTATATTATCTCTCACAAAGTACATAAAAATAACTTAATATTAAAGAAGTTGTCTATGTAGGTACCAACTAAGAAGGAATAAAGGTAGAAATCTAGTAGGTTTATTGTACTTAACGAATCTGGTGTTGACTGATACAAATGAACCAATTACTTTGCACTCTGCAGTCAGGCGAGGTTGTCATTAATTGAATCCTAACCGACAAACACTACGTTAATTCATTCACGACCGCAGATACTCCAACGATTTATTCTGTACCTACATGTAAAAAACCGAACAATTCGTGTATTTAAAATTAACTAAACGTTTTAACTTTTATAGTTCTAGTTTCCACAGATTTTATATTAAATAATTCCAGATATAATGAAGTAATACAACGGATTCCATAAGTGATTCCAACCGATAAGAGCCAAAGTGCAAAATTATAATTTTCCAGGAGAGACTTCCAAAAAACCTTTTGGTCCTTGTATGTGTTACATACGCCGTTCTACTGCAAGGGAAAAATAGTGCTTACACAAATCTATTTGTACTAGCGGTCGCCCAATGATCAAAATTGGACCAGCGACTTTTTAATCATAGACTGTTTTCTGTTTGAAGTTTGCTTGCTGTATGAACCTAAACAATGAATTTAAATCACTTGCTGTCACTTTTCATTGAGTGACAATGTTAATATTTTGGGGGGGGGTCTAAGTTCAATGGGATCGATCGGGTTAGGATTCGCAGTATTAATTTATTTTATTTAATATACTAGTAACAGAATTTATAGATAAATTTTAGCTTTCTGCACTCTTTCTCCATATAAACTTTAACCGTGCCAAATCTCACAGACTTCCGTGCACGCAATACGCTTAAAAAGGTGTCCGAAAGTTGTCTTCTCACGTATTAATTATAATGATTTTGAAGTAAAAATTTCTTTAGTACCGATGTGGCTTGAAACGCCGTGAAACGAAAAATAGATAAAAGCATACATCTATAGGATTTAGCCTGCAATACAATGAGATAGAATAAATTATGCAAGTTCTGATTTTCACGACTATGATCGTCGTCGAATTGGTGAGTCTACGAGGTGTGACAACCAGACTTGCACGTTCTGTTGTATGTATGTACTGTACGAGTAGTCGATAGTTCGAGTCCCGCTGAGTTAGGATTTTTTAAAAGAGTTTATAAAGAAGATATTTTTATGTTTTCTGAAGGTTTCACACATCTACCCGGGCGTTTAAACTGTACACTTTTTTGTATGATGCACTTCATTATTAAAGAAGGAAAGCGTTTACCATAAAAAGACAAATCGACGAAATTAATACTTTGGCCCTTATACATAGGACCCATCGATTTACACATATAATTACGGTTATGATAAATTGTATAATATAATAATATATGACAATATCAAGAATAGTAAGAGAATAGTATAATAAACTTACTTTTATTGAAGGTAAGACGACAATATACAAAATTAAATTATATTGAGTCATTTCGATAAGTAAACAAATATCCATCATTACGTAAAAGCTTTGTAATACTACTTTCTATGCTAAGTAAGAAATACGAATGCATTTAAATTCATTTTCTGTGAAAACAGATTTGTTTGCAAGAATAGCTTAGTTTAATATTAAACTACGCGTTTATTTAGAATCACTACGAATATTCAAATTTATATTATGTATTTACAATACCTACTAACATAATATGTTATTTTACGGAAGCTGAAATTTAATGCATTCCATATTGCTTAAATAAGATTAATGTAAATCGTATGGTCAAAAATTTATTTTTAAATTAGCTTTATATTATCAAAATAAATTAACATAATATATTAACTACGTTAACACAAATGGAAGTAATATTTAAGCGCGCTAGAGTAATTTTTCACTGACAGGTGGTTCATAATAGTGGTTCTGTTTGCTTCGGTGTTTATGTTATTGTGGTAGTAACGCTACGTACCTTAACTACTTACCAGTAACCACATATATACCAGCAGTTACCAGCTGTCTACTTTTATGACGTTTTGTTGTAATAATGAAAATAAAAGTCTTATATGAAGCACTGAGGAAGACACGAGGATAAATCGAGCGAAAAATTAACGTTTTTCCAAAATTGTTAACCTCAACCGCACGCTATTTGAGCTTAATGGCTTAAAGGCGTTATAAGTTGTGAATGTAATTCAGAATCTGCCTAAAACTTACAAATAAGTACCCAGAAAGAACAGAGTAAAAGAGATTGCAGTAGTGACCTACATTTTACAGCCAAAGGTTTTCAAAAGCGGCACATCGTGTCTCACTCGTTATTCCGACGAGAAAGAGATGCAGATGCGGAGAATGCATTAAGAACAGTAAATTCAACAAGAGCACCGCAAGTTTTTTTCATTTACAGACATAATGTAAGTGGACGAGAGCAAAATAGAAAGAATAAGTGATTTTTAAAGTATCAGAACATTTTCATCTAAAACTGTGAACTTGTGCACTCGCTTGAGCAAACAACCTATTTTACGATCATTGAAGAGATAGATTTTAATTATTTTTTTGATTGAATTAAGAGATAAAAAACACGGTCGAAGTACAACTTATATCACTCGAGAGCAAGTAGTAAAGAAGAAACTTGGTAAGCAATGTTCATGTAGAAGGTACTAAATTCGATGTATCGATGTTTTATACGACGAAGTACATAATGACTATAGAATCTAATACAATTAAGTGTGACATTGTTATATAATATGTTATTGGTTTCTTTATAAACGGCTGTAACGATTTGGATAACTTACCTAGAAGTTTTTTATTTATTTATTATAAGACACCAAGCGTAGTTCTGTTGCCCAGATATTACATCATTAAATGATATAATAAAAAATAAGAATCAATGGAATTAACATTACAATTTCATATTAAAGGATTAATCGAAACGGCCATTTATACCATTTAAATTAAATAGATGACTCTTAAATAATGTCACCACTTTTCGCACATAAAACTATATATTTTCATAACGTGCAACTATTAACTTTACAATTTTAAAGACAGAACGATGTTCGTATATTTTTCTTCGCGTTTAAAAATTAGAAAACTGTGATTATCAAGATAGCTCAAACTCTGTTAGCTTGCTAAAATGCCATTGGGATAGACACATTTGCCCAAGAACCGATAACCGCGATGCCACGATACAGATATCGATACCAGTAAACGTTTATTGGACGTAAACAGTGTATTGGACGATTCCTTACAAGACAGACAAGACTAATATGGTGTCTTAGAGGAGGATTATATCCAATATTAGAAAGTTCCAGGGTGACGCTTTGAAGCATTAATGTACTCTACCACGAATAACGACGTAAAACCTTTGCGAATTAATAATGATTATAGTAATTGGGTAAATAAAGATCCACAATCTGAGCATGAGTAGGAATTTCCATAACAATGATTATATTACAACACTGTAAAACGAAAAATATGAATAATGTCCGTTTCATGCCCAAATTCACCAAATACCATTAATTTGAAAATTGAATAGCAATATCGGCTACGTTATATCAACAAAATATATTCAGAATTATTAGATTATTTGCAATTAACATTTTCATCCCTTCATAATTAATGCTTATTGGTCATTACGGACACACATGAGTGAATTATGATTATACATCACCTATTTTACTTTGTTTCTCGGCTATCGCGGGTTGCAAATTATTATTTTATTTTTAATATAATGTAACATAATATTATAATGTTGTTAATATTAGGTCCCAATTTCCCACACAACCACATAATTCCAAACTAAGCAAATCTTGTATTATGGTAACTAAACAGCTGATATACATAGGTATATATTATACTACAAATATTTAATAACCAGACACATAACTGACAATTATGCTCATCGCACAAAGGTCAATCATGTACAGAGATCGAAACCGCGACCTCTCACTTACTACCACTGCGCTACGAAGCCTGTCATTAATTGGATTTTGAAGCCTGTAATTGGCCAAAGTGTAAGGATATTTTGAAGATATTTCAATTAGTATGCACTAATCCCAAATAATATACCGGAACTGTTATAAACTTTAGTAAAAATTATATAATAATATATTGACACACTAATCTACTGACAGAGTAAATGCAAGCCGTCGCAAGTTGATAAGGTGCAGCGAAAAGCCGAAGACAAATAGTTAGTGTAAATAAAGGCGGAAGGCACAGCCGCCCACAGCCACACTTCACAGAGCCGCATGAAATATAACCGCAGGGCGCGGGCGCTCTAACATTCATGGCAGTTGGACATTTATTTATGTGCCGTGCCAACTGTTCATTTTTTAAGAATTTATGATATATTTTTATTTACGGTTCTTCTGATTTAAATCATTGAGCCTTTTTAAAATGTTACACACGTTGTCTATTATTATAGCCGCTCCAGACTTGCGCCGTGAACACCCGTGAGAGGGCGTGAACGCGAGTGTGGATGGATTTCAAGCCTGTTCACGGAGTTCACGCCTGTTCGCGCTTCGTTTTCCGATCCGAGTCGGTTTTTTGTGTCCGCATCAAAGGGATCGCGGCCGCGCCACGCGAACAGCGCGAACGCTTATCCACATTCACGGCGTCGCAGTTCGACTCTTTATAAATTGAATATGCTAAACAACTAACACTGTATTGTAATAATTCTGTTAAATGTTTAAATTATTCAACATTTGTGATGATGATATTGTCGAAGTTGACGGTACTTTAGGTAGGTGTATGATGTTAAAATAAAAATGTCTAAAGCATAGTTAACTCGTTCTGTTGCGCGATGTATAGGTACTTGTTATCCACAATCTGCTATTTCTTTGTTTGTTTTGTGTCTTTATTAAGCAAATGATTATAAAATGCCTGTGCATATAGATTCAAAGCAGTAGTAGCTGAAATTACGTCCATTTAGTACCAGTGCACGAACTCGACTGTGAACATTGCGAGTGTGGAGAGTGGTTCGCGTCGCGATGACTTCACGGCGCGAGTCGGGAGCGGCTAATGCGGTGAATAAAATTAAATGCGTGTAAACTTTACAAGCGGTTGAAGTTAAATTTCTCTGAATTTAAACACTATTAATTTTACAACATTACGTATCTTCTTTATCATAACCAAAGAAGTATCACTTCAATTATTTTATCCAAATTTTCTTTGCTACTTCCGCCTGAAATGATAAAATGGTCATTTCCTCTTTCTGCAACAAAAAACGTATGTTATTAATTGCCGAGTTGAACCTGAAAATATTAGCGAAACAGATGTAATCGATTGTGGTCGTTTCACACCTCATCTGTGACATAGTTATTATTATTATTATTATTTTATTGTTTTATTATAATTTTCTTCACTTTTTTAACATTTATTCCTTATAGGTTAATAACGTTTGAGTCTACGGGCTCGACCGCATCTCTTTAATCGTTTCCGTTACTATCATTTCTCTTTTTGAATTTTCTTCTTTTCCACTATTAGTTTCAGATTTAACATTTTCAGGTTCAACTCAACAATTAATAACATACGTTTTTTGTTGCAGAAATACGAAATGACTGTTTTATCATTTCTGGGGAAAGTAGCAAAGAAAATTTGGATAAAGTAATTACGATGAATTTCCGCAAAGTAACGCCTACATCAATCAAATATCACATCAATAATAATGTTTCGATTTCCAAATCTAAACATATCAATCACATTCTAATTGCCTGCTTAGGTTAATGTAGACTTGATAGACAAAAATAAACATTTACATACCGAGATTCGAATGAAAGCCGGCCAAATCAAAATAACCGTAATTCAATACAGAAAATGTATACGGAGATGTGTTTTATATAGGGGACATGAAATGCAGAGTTCCAAAGCTAATCACTGAACACGACCTTCGTTACATTCACATGTCGCACTACACATGACTGAATTACGTATTTGTAGGTTCTTAGTATATCTACGTATGTAAATTACATATGAAGAGATTCTCGTATCAATTTGTCTAGTACAAAATAATTAAGTTAAGTGGCCATTGCAATCTATAGCTATATAGAAATAACCTTATAGTCAACTGTTTTTTTTTTATAAGGGAATTGGCGAACAAATAAATATTCTTTCCTATAGAATTAAGAACTATACCTACAGTAGGATATATAACAAAAAAAATGGATAGTCAAATTTAACTCTTTTGCAATATTATTCATGCATGTACAATAGACTATACAAATTTAATATATACCTACGCTGTTGGCAAAAAGCTTACGATCCACCGGGTGGTAAGCGGTCACCGCAACGTATAGACGCTTGTAACAATAGAAGCACCATAATATGGGCGTTGCTGACTCCTTTAGTGATATTTGTACCTAATAACATTAATAAAGGAAGCTTTAAGAGTGTGGACGACTATCACAACTAATACTGCCAGAATGTAGCGGTGTTCACGTTGCTGAGTTCACCAATCCGAAGGACATGTTTAGGAACAAGCGTTGACAAACGAGATAAACCAACTCAGTCCAGCCCGTTATTACTGGGTGGCAGTTACGATAGCGGTCCTTTTTAAAGTTGTTTAAAAAACATAAAAAAAGCACTATGTAAATGTGGTAAAATAAACACAGAGTCTATAAATTATCTACGCAGTCTCTATTTTAAATGAAGTGCACTAGGTCACTAAGTGCAGTAGGGCCGGGCCACTATTTTTTAGTCTCGATAAAGTAAAAGTGTGAGCTATATCACCCCTTATTACATGCCTTACTCCAAGTGTAGATAACTAGGGTAATGTAGTTCATTAGTTTCATGTGAAAGATGAATTAGTAAAATTAAATCTGCGCAATAAAATAGCAAAGGTTATGCTCGTAATGCTATTAGCGCCCACCAAATGATATTAAAATGTGGATTGCACTATTAAACGTATTTAAATAACCCGTTAGCAAAATAATCTTCAAATAAATAAGTACCTAAACAATATTGATAATTATTCACTTGGCAGTTCCGTACGTTGATAGGCTTTCCTCTGTCTATAGCCTAAGTAATTTACTATTTGTACTATCGCGGTATCGTTTCAGATTTAATTCAATAATATTTAGAGATAAAAGCGTTACATTAAATTAAATTAAATAAGGCCTGAAAATAGTTTTACAATTCAGATTTGTAATGTTGTAAATTATTTGAATTAATATGTGTAGCTGATGTAGTTATTGTGAAATAAAATTCAATTGTTGTCATTTTGATCTACAAATTCTAATAATCCTAATTCTCCAATCTAATATTTCTAAGTTTAATAATATATAAAAAGCATTTCACGTCGTCCGTAAGTGTAACACGAATTTCTGATAGGGGTACAATCAGACCGTTTACCAAAAGTAACCCTCGGTTTCCCGCCCACATACCAGAAACGGGGCCATTGGAAAGTTATAACCGAGAGGTGAACTTTACTAGAATTTTCTATCGATAAAATTACACTTGTGTATTAAAAGTTTGGACAACACAAACGTAAAATATTCTCACATGCCCGTCAGGAAATATGATAAACTGTTTACAAACTTAAAGTGTAAAACGAAAAACACCACAGAAGGATCAAATAAACAAGACAATTTTTAACTAAACAGAAAACCATCTTCAATAATTTTGAAGTTCCCTGGTGTAGTATCTTCGAAGTTAAAGGTCCAATGTCAATGAACTTAAAATGGGAACTTAAATTTAAAAAAAGAATCATCCAAATCGGTTCATAAACAAAAAAGTAATTGCTGAACATCCATTTAACAAAATATACATTCGAATTGAGTAACCTCCGGGTTTTTTTTTTAAGTCAGTTAAAAAAATAGAATATAATTATTAAACTTTCAAGTGATACCTAACAATAGTAACAGATGACCATTGAAAACTGAACCATATCTAAATAGGTACGTATAAGTAAACCATATCGTTATTATTTGAATAAAACTATAAACAAATGGAACGGTATAGTTAAGTCACAACAAAACGCAAAACTTCAAAATTTTTGCCTCAGAATTGAACAACACACCAAGACGAAAAAAACAAAACTGCAAACAATGAGAGTTGTAAAACAAAGGCGTTGTAAGTACGACGACGTACGAGACTGGTATACGATATCGATATAATAGTCCCACAGCCTTAGAGTTCAGTGAATAGAGGCGCAGCTGTTTGTGGTGCTTGAATTGCGACCGCCCCGGGCTTCAGGTCGACTCGCGAACGCATACTCTCCAAGTGTGCAGGCACAGTACACGATTTTTTTTTCGTAAGGATGTATTGGAGATAGTTTTTTGTAAGTTAATTATCGCGGGGAGAGTGATAAACAGAAAAATGTAACCGACCCGATCGACACCAAAAATAACAAACACATACATATGCATATAGGATTTTCCGCGGGACACGAACCATCAACCACTTGTACTATATAATAGGCTACTAACGAGGACTAAGTTAGAATGCCTCGTGTCCAGTATGTTGCTAGGCAAAACTTTCAGGATCAGAAACACTGCTAGCGAGCGCTGCTTTGCTTATAGTAGTCTATCTACGTAATGACTATGCTATTTCTTACTAATGATGCTTAGTTCCTTTATTTATATGATGATAATGTAATCCTTTACTATGATGACAGATTTCCCAGGTACCTATATCATTCACTTTTCACAATTACGCATATTTTTCAGCCGAGCACCTATCTACATTATAAGATAAATCAAAAATGGATCTTGAACAAAAGGTTATAAGAACTTGAAATAGACTGAAGAGACTGTCAATAGCTACCGTCAATTCTTATGTCGAGGAATACGTAGCATCCGTTGGTTGTATATACGTACGAGTAATATCATTGTTTCTACTTGGTTGCATTCATGGGGTTCGATTATATCAAAAATCAAGGTTTTAATTGATCATTTCGAGCGCCCATAAAATAGATATAAAACCAGAAGATGGATCTTTAATATATGTATATTCTATCATAATAGACAAAATCATCTATCAAATTAAAGTTTTTAGATGTACTTGCTTGTTAAATTATAACTTCCGGAGTAAGAAAATTAAATTAAAACATTGACGCCTGTTTAATGTGACATTAACAAATACATAAGCAGTCTATTGTATTTCACTGTAAGATAACATCACAATGAAGGAAAAGTAAAACAAAGACCGAGTTAATTACAATACATTATTTGATATTATAACAACGGAATGAGTTTCTCAATCTATTTAAATACTTTAATGACGCTATAAATGTTGTTAAACGACTGCCTTAATATCAACTCCGCTCAGTGAAGCTAATCTACGTTATGATCTCATAAATATTAATATTTATCACCGTTGCCTGCGACGTTGTTGCCTCTGATTCAATAAAGATATAAGTTAATGAAAACACTAACGCCGGCCAATGTCGTTTTTCTGTAACGGAGATTGATATGCAGCTACATGTGATAATGTTTTTTTTAAATACATATGTTATGTTTTTAATGATGTTCAAAATCACATCTGATGTTAATTAACGGTGAGTTGTGGAAAAAGTAATGCAGTGGAAAACAACGGAGGAGAATCCTGAAATTCATTCTTTGGCGGGTTAGTTATAGTACATTTAGGAAACTGTAATAATAATAATAATGAAACCTTAGTTCTTTACACATACTATGGGTAATACAAAGGTTTAACTGTCGACCTCCAACAGATGGAGATGTGCTATAAAAAGTAATAGAAACAATTTATGATGGAAGACATAAAATTTGAACGTGTGTGAAAAGAAGCTTCGACAACCAAATGAAAAAAAAAAGGAATGAACTTTAGTACAAAGTAGAAAATTAATATAAGAAATAAATTACGTCTAAAACCTATTTTCATAATTACTTAACTATAAACTACAATATTTACGAGTAATATGATGACGACATAAATAAAAAGAAAGCGTTTTCAAAAGTTAACAACATTTACAATTTTTTTTTAAATAATTACATTGTTCTTAATGCAGTAGGTACTTTTAATAGCTACGTTTGCATCGATTATTTATAATGAATACAAAGTGATCGTAGGTACTTACTCCGGTCTGCAATGGTGACTTACCTGAAAAATAATAATTAACTGTTACAAAAAGTTGGTAATTTGGATTTGGATTTGGATCTTCAATCTTAATATGTTTAGAGATAAAACAATAATAAATTTAAAGGATCGCTGTAATCTATGAATATATATGTACCGTGTTACAGAATTAAAAGAACTCTATACGAATAAAAGCAAGAGAAAATCACGACATAACTTTTTATTTATATATTAAGATGAGTAATGCATTAGTTGAGCATATGCTGAAAGATAAAGAACCCTTATTTCACCTAAGTAGGGTTGGCAGAACATGGTTTCTTCTCTTATTCTCTCTATATACATAATATCATTTCTCACACAACCCATGTATACATTCTTAGGTATATACATCCACTTTCATACATAAAACTCTTCTAGTTATATGACTTTCATCTTTCCTCATGACATAACCATACCACGCTAACCTATTACTCCTTAACTTCTCTGTCACTGGTGTTTTCCTCTGATAAAATAATTCCTAATCTTATCCATTCTAATTACACCACACTAAGAGCACTGCCACATCATCATGACTATGACCTTTACTAAAACTCTGGTCAGTAAACATCTCTGTCATACATACAATTTACTGAACAGGCGTTATAATGGTCAACTATTCGGTTATTCACTTTAGTATATAAAAAATGTGCAATTCAAAGTAAATTATTTAATAAATCACGACGTATATATTATTATTTCTTACAGAAGGGTGGAAAAATAAAATAGAAAACATGATTCTACACTTTCAGAATATATTGGCAGAAATTATAATAATATCTTCAACGGTTTTTTTACTAAGCGATATTTTTCAGAATGAATTCGTTTTGGATACTCCACTGAGCGCGGAAGCTACTTTTTACGGGACAAGGAATTGCCTGCTGGCAATATTAATGAATGCAGTACATACATTTTTATATTTACTGTATGCATTTTTGTTTAATGTAATATTAGTATATACATAATATTTTTATTTATTTAATGTAATAAAATACACAACTTCCATAAAATTTAAAGTATTTTTTGTTTGAAGCTTAAATATTTTGAATTCGATTTCTTGTCATGTATGCTTAAAGCGTATAATTTAATACAAGTTATAAAGCAAGATCTTTGTCAATAAGTTATTCTTAGATGAAACAAGTGTACAGTAAATAAATATTATCTATTATGCCGGGTACTTTTAGATATACCACATACATCTGACGTTAAATTTAACAGTTATGACTCAACATTTTATTGTGAGACACTCCTTAAAATGAAAATGCTGGAAGATAGTGACTGATACATATCCGAATAATGATAAAAGACTGTCTATTGTAGATGTAAATACAATAAAATAATTAAGTTCCTTTCACATAAATATAACAGTATTAAACAAAACAACACTAGACAAATTGGATTTCAGGGAATTCTATGGAGCAAGGAAAATTAGAAACAGTTATTATGTACAAAGGCATTATGCAAACTGATCAGGCGAAAGTAAACCTATTACCACGCAAATAATACATTATGTTCAATAAATAATAAAAAAATTTGCTACATAATTAACTTTGTAATTAACAAGCTAACGTGAAACGTTTCAGTATATTATCAAATACATGAATTTCAAATAATAGAGTTAAATAATTTGAGGCAAAAATAAATTGTTACAAACAGGTAATGAAAATGAAATCGGATTACTATACACGTTAACACAATATCATCCATGTACCAACAAATACCTAGAGGTTCCACCTCTAAAATTGCTCTCTAAGGGTCCTCGAATCCGACCCTCGCGTCAATCTTAGCAGCAACAGCAATTTACTTGTTTGTAATATTTTAACAACAGAGAAGGTTAATTACATCGAATCGTAGAAATCGAGTAATTATTATATAAACATGTACAACTAACAAGAATTTCCGACAAAGGAATCAGTATTGAAAATATACACATAATTGGTTCGCATACTCTTAATCCTACATCAAAGGGAAAGTCCGTGCCGATAAAAGGTAATAATTTTATATTGACAAGTGGGAGCCTGGTTTATAGCAATACTCAATTTTGTGAGGAGCGTGCCGCTTTAACAGTAGTTTCTTTTATTATGTGCCGCAACTTAAGTACATTAAACGGAAAATATTTAACCTAAATGAAATATTGATTGTATTAATTCAATTCTATTGATTCTAATTAAAAAATGTTACAATAACAATTCACTGCATATTCATTCAACGCTCTATTATTACTAGACCTAAGTATTAACCTTTGTGCAATCTCATAAACAATATATTGTCGGAGATAAAGGAATCAGCGTAGATTTGTGTTTAGTAAATTGATCACTGCTATTATTAAAGACAGCCCCTGATGAAAGCCTCACCAGTAATTGCTCGAGCGGACCTTTCACTGGGTACTTTATGTCGTATTCGATTACGATTGAGATTCCAATAATTTACTACATTCTTGAAAATAGACCTATGAGAGAACGCATCAAGTACAAAACGCTGTGTAAATTTTAATACATTATTATATTTAGCACTTTAAAAATGAAATTTCACTCAGTATAGATATGCAGGTACATAGTTTTGAGGTTCATGTTTCCTTAGGATCTAAATTTACAGCATGGAAAATAATTATTTTGTTCGTTCAATGTTTATTATATTTGAAAGTCTAAAACTTTTATTTAACAATTAATTGTTATCACATAGTATATATCTATACTATTTATTTAATATGAGTTATTTTTTAATAATATAATAAAGCAGAAGATTTTTTTTGTTGGTTTGTTTGTTTAAATACCATATTCTCTGGAATTACCAGTCGGATTCGAAAAATTATTTTTGTATATTACAGCCAGATTCACGAGGAATAGTTTAGACATCCGATTACAACTGTTATCTAACCTTAAATATTGATTTTTGTTAAGTAAGTCGAAAAAGAAAGCGAACTACTTTATCCGCGTGCTTTGGCGTAATGGTTAATGATACATAAATACTATGGGTCTACAAAAATAATAGTCCTACTTATATTTAAATAAAAGTCCGCGATAGCGTATGCCTATCTCTTATACATAAGCCACAATAAGGTATTTTGTGGCAAACATATATTGAAGATTAGAAAGTGATTTGTGAGTACTATTTTTAGGCATGGCATATTAATCCTTATGAGCAAAGTTACCTACTTCATCATGACTAGACAATTAGCCCAGTCATATTAGGGCTTTCACCTCGGAATGAAAGATAATAAGCTGCAAATTGGTATGAACCTTTGTTTTGTCATTCTAAATGTTGTCTCAAAAGTCACAATCGTTATCGTGTCCGCGTCTCAAGATATTCAAGGTCAAAGGTCACAAAAATCGGTTTTTCGCGAATATCTGGCTTCCTATCGGTTAAATGATATTTGCATTTATTATAAAAGTTGTAGGCTATAAAATTCCCTACAACTTTTGTTTAAATTTTTTTTCATACAACCAACCGTTTTGAAGGTAGAGCGCGAAGAGTGCACATCGTACAGTCATATACGGCCTAATGCAAGGTCAAGCGTGAGTTATGGTTATCAGTACGTTATAAAGTCAATTATTTACTTGGAAATTATAATTATTAAACAATGCCTATTATTTATGTACTAACTATTAATTATTTATATTTAATTAAAGTAAGTAACTTGATTATTTATATATAATTATTCATATTGTTATATTATTTATCTGGAAGATAATCTTATTTAATATCTACTTTATATTATTCATCATAAGTTCATTTGATTTACCTTATTATTGTTTTGGTGTACCTATTCTTTTATTTCCAGGATACCAATTAATGATAGGTTTATGTATTGATGCGTTTAGATAATTTATAACTTGATAATTTTGGTTTAACAACAGCTTTGTTAATATTTTAGGTTCGTATTGTTTACATTGCAATATTATGACAATCTCTGTCATTGATAATTCTTTGATAGTAATAGTGCATGCGCAGTTAGGAGTTTCTCAGGTATAGACAAATATTCTATCCAGGTTCTAGTTTAGCAAAATAAATCTATGATTAGATTTATTTTTAATTTTTAAAATAAGAAAAGTCTAGTAAGATGAAATTTTGAATTCAAACGAAAACAAAAGAGAAAATTAGAACAGAGAGTATGACAGATTCTTGAGGATGGATCTGATCATGTTTTTTTTATTCATTGGACTGCAGACCTTTGAATCGAAGTAACGTTTATATAATATTTATCAAATGTTTTAATAGAAACCAAATTATTGTACAACAGACCTGGGAGTCAAAAAGATAGTTTATTTTATAACATATTTATATAGAAAAGTTATTTTAATTGTTATAATTTATAATTTTAATATTAATATGGGTGAAATACGCTTTGCCAAAACGACAAATACCTACTGAACATTGAAAGAACACTACCGGGAAAGTATCACCTGGATTTTGTATTTATAATACAAATAATAACTTTTCCTTTTACATATGAGGAAATCTCAATAGATAAGATATTTGGTGCTGCGTCGTCTGCTTGAGCCGTGTATCCTGATACGGCCTACACCGTGCTGACTTCTATTCTAGATCCTAGGCAAGGATCTCTACGCTGAGCTGTCTGAGCAAGAAGAACGTCTCGGTTATGGACATTAAAATTGTGTAATAATAATTTGTAAAACATATATTAACTGAAAATTGTAAGGTATGCTGGAAAATTATTCATAACTATCCTAAATTAAATTATTATCATAACATTTGGCGCCCAACGTAAAATAACCCTTATAATTCCCTCAAAATTCTGAAACGATCACACTCGTGATAGTAAATTTTTTTGAAAAATATTTTGGACATATAATATTTTATATATATATAAATTCTTCACATCATTCATTGACAGTATTTATTTAAATACTTCTATTTAGTAAACTAATATAACATTCAATAATAATATAACAAATGATTTTCCTAAAAATTCAAAAACACTTTATCTAGTTTTGGTATATGTTTTACATATATATATTTTTTGGAATATCATTTGGTTAGCTGCTTATTTTTATAAATTTGAAATAAATAAACATCAATATAAAACATTTCCCTTTTATAAAAATTTCTTTTTAGGTCTTATATTATTAAGTATATGTGTATATGGGGATAGTATATTTTATTTTATTTATAGTATATTATATAATATTAATTATATGTACTATTATCTTTATTATATTTCTTGGCTGTTGTCCAAGATATTTACAGCATTTTAAAGGCTGAGATTATTTTCGGCATTTGTGCCGGTATTATTATACAGCGTCTAAAGCTGTTACTTATGCAGCGGTTATGCTGTTACTTATGCAGCGTTTATGCTGATTTTTTGCAGCAATTATTACTGATATTGAGTGAGGTGGAATTATATTTATATATCCTTATTTATATATTGGGGTTTATTCGACTAAATATTAGTCTTATATATAATGGAGCGGCTGTCTACTCCTTAAATAAGCCATAGGACAAAATCAATATTTATTTATTGTTAAAGAGCGGGTGATGACTCTTCATAACAAAAGCCAACATTCGAGTGGTAGGCAAGCTCGTAAAATATACCATTCTGCCTTAATGATGAGCAACTTCTGGAGTGGGAGCCATTGACTGTGAGCCCCAACCCCTACGGTGTGCCTGGTGATGACATGTTTGAGGTATGTATGGAACTTTGTTAGGATTTGATAGGGTGAGGTATGTTTGCTAGTATGTTAAAGATGTATGTAATTGTGAAGCTAGCTTTCTATATTATAAAGTATATATTATCAAAATTTTTCCTTCAATTGAAAAATTTTACGGGGTCAAAGGGGAAATGTTATATTATTTATCTGGAAGATAATCTTATTTAATATCTACTTTATATTATTCATCATAAGTTCATTTGATTTACCTTATTATTGTTTTAGTGTACCTATTCTTTTATTTCCAGGATACCAATTAATGATAGGTTTATGTATTGATGCGTTTAGATAATTTATAACTTGATAATTTTGGTTTAACAACAGCTTTGTTAATATTTTAGGTTCGTATTGTTTACATTGCAATATTATGACAATCTCTGTCATTGATAATTCTTTGATAGTAATAGTGCATGCGCAGTTAGGAGTTTCTCAGGTATAGACAAATATTCTATCCAGGTTCTAGTTTAGCAAAATAAATCTATTATTAGATTTATTTTTAATTTTTAAAATAAGAAAAGTCTAGTAAGATGAAATTTTGAATTCAAACGAAAACAAAAGAGAAAATTAGAACAGAGAGTATGACAGATTCTTGAGGATGGATCTGATCATGTTTTTTTTATTCATTGGACTGCAGACCTTTGAATCGAAGTAACGTTTATATAATATTTATCAAATGTTTTAATAGAAACCAAATTATTGTACAACAGACCTGGGAGTCGAAAAGATAGTTTATTTTATAACATATTTATATAGAAAAGTTATTTTAATTGTTATAATTTATAATTTTAATATTAATATGGGTGAAATACCCTTTGCCAAAACGACAAATACCTACTGAACATTGAAAGAACACTACCGGGAAAGTATCACCTGGATTTTGTATTTATAATACAAATAATAACTTTTCCTTTTACATATGAGGAAATCTCAATAGATAAGATATTTGGTGCTGCGTCGTCTGCTTGAGCCGTGTATCCTGATACGGCCTACACCGTGCTGACTTCTATTCTAGATCCTAGGCAAGGATCTCTACGCTGAGCTGTCTGAGCAAGAAGAACGTCTCGGTTATGGACATTAAAATTGTGTAATAATAATTTGTAAAACATATATTAACTGAAAATTGTAAGGTATGCTGGAAAATTATTCATAACTATCCTAAATTAAATTATTATCATAACAATATTTAACTATTTAAGTATAAAATATTATTAATTCTGGATTATATATTTTAGTTTTATTTTAAGTTAACACGACATTATATATCTTTTCTTTAAAACGCGTAAATTTCTCAATACTTATATACCTGGAAATACTTGTCCCTACCCTATGCCCTTTTCTATTCATTGCCGGGACAAATTTACAAAACTAAATAAACCTGTACAACTGTCAACACTTCCACCAACAAGTGTAGCAGCTCATCAACACATAAAACGTGTCTACTACCAGATTCAAACGTGGTTAGGGAAGGACTTAGAACCTCAAGAATGGGGCTGGATGCTTGAAAATGAAATCCTGGAGCCCATACGAACGTTATTACCTCCAGCACCAGCCGAACTACTAAACGTAATATTTTGCAATTGCAAAAATGGTTGTGGTTCCCGCTGTGGATGCAGAAAATCAGGGCTACAATGTTCTTTAGCTTGCGGCCAGTGCAACGGACAAGCTTGCCTCAACGCTTCACTGTATCCAAGTAATCCCGATGAAGAAAATACATATGATCCCGATATTCTGGAAGGTTTGGAGATGAACATGACAGATAATGAGGATGATGACAATGAATCGAACATTTTTGAGCGACAAGAAGAAGAAGACGACGAAGAAGAAGAAGATAATTAGCTTCCATTTCCAATTTCATTACAATTAAAATCAACAAAGATACTTTTGATATTTGAACTCACATTTTGACAAATGTATATTATGCCGTATTTAATAATAAATAAAAATATGTGTAAAATATATACTCTTACTATCATTTTAACTTAAAATAAAACTAAAATATATAATCCAGAATTAATAATATTTTATACTTAAATAGTTAAATATGAATAATTATATATAAATAATCAAGTTACTTACTTTAATTAAATATAAATAATTAATAGTTAGTACATAAATAATAGGCATTGTTTAATAATTATAATTTCCAAGTAAATAATTGACTTTATAACGTACTGATAACCATAACTCACGCTTGACCTTGCATTAGGCCGTATATGACTGTACGATGTGCACTCTTCGCGCTCTACCTTCAAAACGGTTGGTTGTATGAAAAAAAAAGTTTAAACAAAAGTTGTAGGGAATTTTATAGCCTACAACTTTTATAATAAATGCAAATCTCATTTAACCGATAGGAAGCCAGATATTCGCGAAAAACCGATTTTTGTGACCTTTGACCTTGAATATCTTGAGACGCGGACACGATAACGATTGTGACTTTTGAGACAACATTTAGAATGACAAAACAAAGGTTCATACCAATTTGCAGCTTATTATCTTTCTTTCCGAGGTTGACCCCTTTTTTTACCTAATATGACTGGGCTAAATCTAGACAATTTTATGAAGATACCTTTACACCTATACACCTTTTATAGCATGTTATTTGGACATATAGTTTAGGAGATAATGTAGGTACTTGCGGAAAGTGGCAACAATTATGATAGCTGAGTGGCGCGGTGTTTTTCGGATAAAATTAACATGGGTGAAACCGTGAGGCACAGCCAGTATAAAATATTTAGACACAGTTGGAGGTGCAAAGCATAAAAACTGTTTAAAAGTTATCTCTTGTACTAAGGGACTGTTTTAATATTGTTATACCTTTTATAGGGTAATCAATAAACCTATACTTACAATATACATACTATTACTAGGTACATGTATATATGTAATTGTATACACTTACTAACAACCGATTTCGTGTGAGTTAATTACAATATAAAATCTAATAAGAATTAAAATAACATTTACTACTCGGGAATACTTCTGGAATCATAAGAAACATTAAAAAAAGTTTGATCAAAGACCGGCAAATTGTTTATTAATTAAACCCCTTATAGAGAATTTTATGTATTAGAGTCAAAGTATACATGTACCTACATACACCAATTTTTTCGATTCAAAACTTATACTCCATTATTTATATATAGTAAAACTGACATGACAATCTTTTAACAATAGTAAATCATTTCTACGATACATATATATCACTGTTATTATTAGTTTGCAGTCTATACGAAAAAACGAAAAAATCCTCTGCCCAGCTCCGGTCCGCTTAACATGATCCGCAAAACGTGAACCGTATTAATTGAATGCGACTAACAAGCATAAAACTTTTCCATTTCAGATCACAATGATAATCTGTTTTCGTCGCGTGATATTGTTGGAAAGTTTAAGAATTACAATGGCACTTTAAAAACTAAAAACTTGGACAAATCGATATATAAAAATTTATTTAATAAAAGTTTTACGTTTATAATTTAAAATTAATGATGTTTTTTGTTGTCTAATTTTAGTTAATTTTATTTTACAGCTTTCATAATGACCTACATCAATTACATTATTCTTTTTTTTTTTGTAGTAAACTAGGGACAATTCTATACGTAATATTGTTTGTTTGTATGAATGCGCTAATCTCTGACGGCCGTTTTCAATAACATATCTGAGATCACTATCCCCGATTAGTACATATTTGTACTAAGTAATAGTTATCTGTAACTTAAAAGAAGTATCGGTTTCCCTCTTATCTATCCAAGCTATAGGATATGTAAAAACTATCGATAATTAGGTTTAATGAAACAAAATAAATACAAAAAGATAGGTTTAGTAACTGAAAAAACGGATAGATATGTTATTGAAAACGGCCGTAAAAATACAAGTCGGATTCTAAAATACCTTTTTGCACTTCATAACCTGTTCAATGAAGGAGGTTATATGCTATAGGACTTTAAACTACGGCCCTAAGAAGCGAAGCAATAATCATGGTTATATGCTATAAGGACTTTAAACTACGGCCCTAAGAAGCGAAGCAATAATCATGAAAGTCATGCATTCTGACAAGCTACATGCAAGTACAGGAAGAAAGATCAACGATAGGCTACACTATATATGGGCAACAACCGGCCCGCTGTTAGATATGATCAGGCCCGCGAGAACATTTTGAAAAAACTTAATTAAAAATATATTACATTAGGTACTTATACTCATGGGAGTGACAGTGAGGCGGCAAAATCAAATCATTTGATGTTTGTCACCTCACTCTTTGATAATCGCCGCCACTCTGCTTGCTCTATCAAATTCTTTGAGGTTTGCCGCCTCACGGGCGACTCATCAAAAGATGTATTGCTTCTCAATTATTCTATACCTACTAGTTTATTCCAGATTATTCCTTCATTTTGCCTATATAAGCGGGTGGATGGCCCGAACGTTAGTTCACCCCCAAGTTCGGTGAATCTGTAAAAGCCGCAGCGGCTTCAGGGCCCCTAAGGCTAAGGCTAACAGTGTAGTCAGATCTAAAAAAAAGGAACGTTAGATCAGTTCTATTTGCGCTACCGAGGTGATAACTTGGACAAGCGATATCCCAGCGAACTGCTCGAGCCGTCAACTTGCTTTGTGGCTTTGTGTGCATCTTGAGTGGTTACTAACTATAGTTTGTTATTAAGTTTATTGAACGAAAAGTAAACAAAAAAATAATGTCTGGTGGAAAGAAACGAAAAGTAGATACAGAGGGTCGCCAGTTTCAAGGAAAATGGACTGAAGAATTCTTTTTTATCTTGCACAATGGTAAGCCTATTTGTTTGCTGTGTAATGATTCCATTTTAGTAATGAAAGAATTCAATATAAAGAGGCATTACTCAACTAAGCATGCTACGCTGCACTCACTGTCAGGACAGTTAAGAACAGAGAAAATCCAGAAGCTTACCGCAAATTTGGAAAAACAGCAACAAATGTTTCATAAACAAAGAACACAACTTGATAATGTTGTGAAAGCTAGTTTTATAGTTAGCACAAAATTGGCAAATGCATCAAAACCATTTGCCGAAGGAGAATTTATCAAGGAGCGTATGTTAAAAGTTTGCAGTATTTTGTACCTGAAAAGAAAAATGAATATTGAAAAAATTAGTATGTCAAGACGAATTGTTGTTAGACGTATAGAAATGATGGCTAATGATATAAAAACAACATTGCCTGACCGTATGGCTGGTTTTGAATCATTTTCCATAGCATTAGACGAGAGCACAGATTTGTCTGACACAGCTCAACTGGCCATATTTATTCGAGGTGTTGATAAGGAGTTCACTGTTACTGAGGAATTTCTTGCTTTACATCCGCTAAATGGAACCATTACACGAGAGGATATTTTTATTGAAGTTCAAATGGTATTCACAAGTTTTGGCTTGCCATGATCAAAATTAATTGGAGTATGCACTGATGGTGCACCTTCTATGGTCGGCTTACGTAAAGGTTTCATCGGAATGTTGAATGAAAAAGCAACAGAATTAAATGTGCAAAAAGATGATTTGATAGTCCTTCATTGCATTATCCACCAACTGAACTTGTGTTCTAAGTCCATTCGACTCCAGAATGTTATGAATATGGTAGTAAAAACCATCAACTTTATTCGATCCCGAGGGCTTAACCATCGTCAGTTCAAGGCGTTTTTGGATGAAATATCAGCTGAATATAACGACATAACATATTATTGTGAAGTCAAATGGCTGAGCAAAGGAAAAATGTTGAAACGGTTTTACGAGCTTAGAAATGAGAAAGCAGACTTTATGAAAACAACAGATAAACCGCTATCTGAATTAAGTAACCCAAAATGGATATGTGACTTAGCATTTCTGGTCGATCTTACAGGCTATTTGAATGATTTAAATTTGAAACTTCAAAAACAAGGACAGTTAGTAAATGATTTATACAACCATTTGAAAGCGTTTCAGATCAAACTACGCTTGTGGGTGTTACAGATGTTATCTGGTAACAGTTACCATTTCAACACGCTCTCTGCGTATGAAAATATTGCTTATGCTCAATATGCTGAAGAACTCAAGTTACTGTCGGAACAATTTTCGAACAGATTTAGCGACTTCAAAAACATGGAAGACTGTTTCAGTTTATTTGCTACTCCTACAAAATGTAATGTACAAAATGCTCCAATACACTTACAAATGGAGTTGATCGAGATTCAAGAAAACTCACTCATAAAATCCAAATTTGAAGACGTAGAGTTGTGCGATTTATACAAAAAATACCTAGAAGAAGACAATTTTCCGCAGCTTAGAAAATTCGCAAGAAGATTGATCTGTGCGTTTGGCAGTACTTATAAATTCGAACAGTTCTTTTCATTGATGAAAGTTAATAAATCAACACATCATACAAGACTGACTGACGATAATATGGAAAATTCTTTACGTCTTTGTATCAGTGGAATTAATCCAAATATCGATGGATTCGTTTTTTTTTCAAACTCAAGTGTCTCATTGATTTCGGTGTATTTAACTTTCGTAGTTTATAACAATTGCAAATTTAACGATTTACCATTATCACATGTACCATTTTTTGAAATTTCTTTTTGATATTTTAATAAATTGTACTTTAATAACATTGTCGTATTATTTTTGCCTAATATCTATTGCAAAAAATTTTTTATCGCTACTTTAAAATGCAATAAGTGCTTTTAAACGTGGCCCGCGAACGTATTTGCACGCTAAAGTTTGGCCCTCAACATGTCAAAGCTTGCCCATACCTGAACTACACGATTGCATTTCTTTTTTTTTTTTAGAACTGACTATACTGTTAGCCTTAGGGGCCCTGACGCCGCTGCGGCTTTTACAGCTTCACCGATCTTGGTGACGCGGTGGTGGTTGCTCGAATACATTAAATACGGGTGAAACCGTGAAGCATAGCTAGATAATTACTAATTTGGTAAAAAGAAATAAAAGCATTGTATTAACGGCAAAACTAATTAGTGTATGTATCACATAAATCACCATTGTTAGATTAATCTTCAATATTGTACTAGATACAATCTTAAATATTAAAACGGGCATCCAACTATGCTGAACGTACTGAACGATATAAAGTGATTATAGCTCGCAAGTAGACTTTAAAAATGGAATTTTCCACGACCCAGTTTGCGTTGTTCGGTTAATCAACCTTAATCTATTCAGAACTCCCGTGTGTCGCAGACTGTGTACTTATCGTGGCGTATCTAGACAATTTAGTTAGTGTTTAGTTTCTTCAATACTGCTTTTGTATACTCTCGGCGTATTTTGGTAGTAGTACTTTGTGAAACGGAGCAATCTACACTGAGAGGTATCATATTTTATTCACATGTGAATACATGTGCCTAGTTCATTTATATTGTTTACATAGTTTTAACGAAGAAATCGTTTTGTAACCAGTGCGTAACAATTTCATGACAATTATCTAACCACGAATACCTTAGTATTTCTTCATTAAAGATTAATTTTTAAATTAAAAAAAAAAACTTTATTCTATATCATGCAAAAGTAGTGAAACCATTTTTCATCTTAACACAAAAATTATGAGCGACAATATTACTATAAAAACAATTACGTTATGATGTAGCAAACATGCTTTCAGTGACCTTGATGTAAGTGCCCGATGCCACTCAAGTAGGGCCCGGCAATACTAAGCTAAGTCAATCAATAATTGGTTACTAATCCTGAGATACTTCTAGGAACACCTTCGTAAGTAGGAACACCGCATGTATGAATGTATGTTAGTACCCACACTCTTTGTACAGGAACATAGCAGCACAATAACAATGCTGATTTGCGGCAGAAATAGGTGCGGTGATGATGCTTTCGCAGTCGAACGTTCTATGCTTAAACATAATTTTAAAACAGTTTTTTTAGTTAAGTAGTAGTTTTAGTCTAATATATCTATCTATTAAGCAAAAAGGCATCCGATTCACCTGAAGATAGCTGATCACTACAACGTATAGTATCCCATAAAACTTCTCAAACGGACCTCAGTCCTAAGATCAGGCTTCCAGTCCGGCATGCTGCTTTGTCGCAGAAATAGGTGGTATTGCCATAGAATACACTATACTTCTTAGGACCGATTCTCCAAAGTTATCTCTTTTTATAATATTTTTTTAATTTGACAGATCTTTAATGTATTATCTGACTAAACGTCAAATTGTTTCCTCAAATAAAGTGAACTGCTGATTGCAAAATCGGCACTTAGCCTGATACTGCAAATAAACTTTGAAAATTTTGTAACTACAGTTATTTAATGCAGCTCTTTCAATGAGCCAATACACAAAACGGTCAACAAACAGCCTCCTTTGTCAGTCCCAAAGAGACATCAAAACGTTTATACCCGCTAAAATATTTATACAACTAACAATAGAATCGTATTTCACCATCAATTTATTTTGATTTACACTTCCTACCGCCAATCCTGTTTTATAGACGGCTGTTGCAGACACTCGCTCCAGTTATAATTACTCGAGACTCAACGGGAATTTTATGCTAAATTGTTCTCTGCCACGGACATCTCTCCTTTTCACTTTAATGAGAACGAAAGCTGCAATATTTCTTCGCCAAATAGGACTACTAATGACTGCAAGATAAAATGATATATGATCTTTGAAATTGTCTTCATATTGTGCACCGAACTCAACATTTATCTTCGTAAATCTAGCTGCAATCTTGTGTGGAGAGGAAAACTTCATTTTTATTATATTTTACTTTTCAATTGAAATTTTAGGGGTCGTATGTGATAATAAAAGTAATTATTTAAAAAAAAAGGTACTATTTTATTTCTAATAAACTATTAAAAACTATGTTCATCAAATCATCAAAATATTAATTAATATCAAAAATATTGTTTATGCTGAATAATCTACTATTAATTCGTATAATTCAATCGTAAGAATAAATCCTTATCTGGCATGAACATATTTATTTGTAGACCGAACCAAATACCATTAGTTCAATAAATCTCATCGAGGTGCCGAATAGTACTCATAGTAGTAGTAGTATAAAAGGCGTCCTCTTCGTTTAAAAAAGATAGGAAAGGGTTTTTTTATATATATATATATATATTAACGCTATATTTACAAGCAAACTACAAAAATTATAAGCCTTATTACAATTTAGAATAAGGCCCTAATATTTATCATTACTATGTTATTTATGTAAACTAGCAGTGTACACGGCTTCACTCTCGTAGACTATATATAGAATGCCATCGATCGGGCAAACGTGCGAATCTTGTCCCGGCATTCCCGGTTATTTTAAAGTCAAAAATACTTATTCTGGGTGCTCCTTAGAAGATGGACATATATATTTTCATTAACTCTTTGTTAGGTTTTTTAATGTCTACATTTATGCAGTACATTAATTTTCTTATAATCTTATGGTTTACTTAGCGTAAGCCATTTAAGCGCCCGAATTGATTCACCATGAGCAGTTTTTTTAATTGCGCGTAACCTTCATTCTTTTTCTAAAATAAAAGTATCCTAAGTTACTCCTTATAACAAGAGCTATCTACCAGTGAAAATCCCGTCAAAATCGGTCTAACCGTTTTGGAGATTACCCGGAAGAAACAGTCCGACAAAATTAAAAAAAATGGGTTTTCTTGTATAAGTAACGTATCTGCTTTCACATGCATTTAGTTAAAAGCTATTATTTCGACATTACAAGCAGACACTTAAATTTTATTTATTGTATAGAAAAAACAAAGGTTTCTCACTCTTCTTCTTCTTTTTCACATGAATTGTCACGTAATGCTTTTATATCAGTTAGTCTTTACAAAAGATAAACAAAGAAAACCGGACATTTAACTAAAATCACTGTAAACCGAAATTGTAACTAATTTAAATGTTAATTTAGACGTACAAATTATACGTAGAAATCTATGAAAAGTAGTTGTGCAGTTTAAGAAGTGAGTGAGGGAAAATTATTATTTTTGATTTTTTTAGCTTTACTATATAGCTATATCTATAATATTACACATACATAAATCACGTCTATTTCCCAACGGGGTAGGCAGAGACCACGTCCTTCCACCTGCTACGATCCTGGCATAACTCTTTCGCTTCTTCGACATTCATTAATCTTTTCATGCATGCTCGTCGGTTTAGAGTACTCTTGACCTTACCTTTCTTCAGAACATCTCCGGTTTGAACGATAAATGTTCGTCTAGGCCTTCCTCTTCTAACGATTCCTTTCACACTCACATCATAAATTTGTTTAGTCATTCTTCTTTTATTCATCCTCTCAACATGCCCAAACCATCTAAGCATCCCTTTCTTTTCCTTCATATAGTCACACGTATTGAGAAAGGGATGCTTAATATTATACAAGCGACTTTTACGATATCATCTGGATGATGTAATACTATTAGGGTTACATATGTAAAAAAGAATATTTATTGTAATTCATATTTTAGCATGAACTAAATATTACCACCCAGTATTGAAGCCAAGTTTCAATTCATCGCCAACAGAACAATGACCGATCGCAGGAATCCAATCAAATTAGATTTTAGTTTGCCAGGAAACAATTGAATGAGAAATGGCAATCTCCTGTTATAACAATCCTATTAAACAATATGAATCAAATCAATTTGTCGGATGAGGGTTCGTTGTCTATTTATCATCACAAATTTAACCTAGTAAGCAATTTAAACTATCTATTAACATCGTTCACCTATGTAGTAATTGTTAACATTCAACAACGTAAATAGCCCAAACTAATATTTTCTTAAAAACGCTTCGATACCACTTGCGTTGCTTAAAAACCGCACATACTCAAAAGTCATTACGGCATGATTAATGGTCGCAGCCGTTAGGATTATGTGCTAAATCTGCTGAAAAATATCCTATCTGTTCACGAAAACATAAATGATGTGGAAATTCATTTATTTTTTTAACTTTTAATTTAACACTGCACCGAAAGTTTCGAATTTTATGCTTAATTCAATGGTGAGTGTTGGTGGAATATTAAATAGTTGGGATTAATTCACCAGACAAATTATGTCTGGAACTTTATAACTTTTTTTTAGTATCTGCGCAATATTCTAGTTAATATTCATTTTTAAATAGATTAGCATCCACGACAATTTTTTTAAAGTAGGTTTTTAATAGTTATAAGTTTTTTTATAAAATACTGACTTATAGAATTAATTGACAGACGAAACCTATATAAAAAAAATTATTACGTTTTACAACGTCGCGGTTCATCGAGTTGTTTCATTTCGACTCTAAAAGTGTTTAACACTACTTTTATTCTCATTGTATATATTAACCACGTGCATTTTATATTCGAGCTAATATAAAACTGCTCCGTCTTGTAAAGCAACACAGACATGAGAACCCGCACGTGGAGACACAAAAGAAATATTCCTCAGAGCTTTTCCTGCCAGCTGTTACACTTGGAAATTTTCAACGATCCCCTTTTAAAATTCTCACGCCATGCGAGAAACTTTAAGCTGTACGAGAATGTTAAGTAAGTTTCACTGTTCACTCTTGTTTTATCGCTCCTGTGGTCATGTCAAACGTAATGAAAGGTCGTTCCGTCAAACAAAACAGACGCCTCGACAACAGCCAGGCTTGTTACATTCGAATATAGAGGCCACAGAAATACGTACAATTAATTACGTCATTCAATTGTGTTAACTATTATTATGCATCAGGAAAGTAAACTTTTTGATATTCGAAATTATAACACATTATGTTTTATTGTATTAATTTTGTGTATCATATTTAGTAAAAATAATCTCTTATGGCCGATTTGGAAATCAGTAAACTGTTTTCTATCTGGGCCGCTACAAGAACATGGTTAAATGGAGCTTTAGTAAACAAAGCAAAGCCCTATGATACTTCGGCGACACTCAAACCATGCTCTCATGCTCTTTGAGTTCTCATACACCATACCTATTGATAGCATCTCGGAACGCTAAGGTGGCCGAATACTGGTCAGAATCAATTTAAAATAATCACCGACACAACACAACAAAAGGAAGTCAATAATATAGATGAATTTTGTAATAATAACACGCTAGCTTTGGCCCTCATTAACCTAAACTGCCTCGTTAGACTAGTAGTCGTAATCGCGACTGCTTTGAGCGAGGTTCTGGGTTCGAATCCCAGGTTGAGCAGTGTTATTGGGTTTTTCCTATGAAATTCTCTGTAGCAGCTCGGAGTTTGGTTTTGTGCCCGATTAATGGCAATAGGCTCGCCCCCTATTACATGGGACCTAAAAACATACTCAGCGAACTGTGGGTGTACACTAAGTACACCTCTGCCTAACCCTTCGGGGAATACAGGCGTGATGGTATGTTATGTTATGTTAGCTTTGGCCCACGGTTTTACCCATGTTTAATTTATTTGATCAACTTTCCAAAGCAACACCGCGCCGCTTGACACACCCATCTAGCCTATTGTTGTTCTTATTTTTCATATTTGCTTACAGCTTTCTAGTTTGCTTGACATTGATGGTTATTGTTCCGCTCCATAGGATTATAGCGTGATATTATATATCCTACAACTTTCCTCAATAAATAAGCTACAAAATGCACTGATAGTTCTAAAGAGCGCTTTCAAACAAAAAAAAACCGGTCAAGTGCGAGTCAGACTCGCGCACCGAGAGTTCCGTAATTCTACAGCCACAATTATCAAAATAATTGGGTAACATTACTGAAGAAAACACCAAACAATTTTTAGGAAAAGATAAATTAAAAGATTGAGGGACAAAATTGATTTTGCCGTTGGTAAATTGTTGTTCCCATACAGCGACATATGCCGCGGTCAATTTATCAACTGCAAATGAGTTTATAATCGCATATTTTTCTTTTTGTATGTGATATAAATGCAAATTTACTTTTTTCGGATTTCTTCCTTTACTTGTGCTATAAGACATTGTTTCTCGCCAAATTTCATGACTCTAGGTCAGTTGGTAGTTCACTATAGGTTTTATTTTCTTTGTTGCTAGTGTTAAAATATGCGGAATAAAAGGCCTTATCTTTTGATTGCGTCGACTTAGAAGTTATATTTTTTACAGCTCTAAGGGATTGCACACTTGAGTCTTATGTATTAATTTGAACTTGACACATCCACGCAGTCCTGAGAAAAAGGGACTTGGCAGACATACGGACTTACAGACGGACATTGAAGTGATTCTATAAGGATTTGTTTTTTCCTTTTGAGGCACGGAATCCTAAAAACAAACTATTGAGCTTTATTATATTATAAGTATAGATTACGCTGCGATAACCTATATGTTATGAACATCATAAATTTTAAATAATAAAAACAATCATAAAGTAGCACTGAATAACGTCAATATTAATATAACCTAGTATTCGCTTTTAGGTTGTCTTTATGAGCGTAAAGCCAGACTTCTCAGAAATTCAGGAATCAATTTTTTTTTTTTTTTTTTTTGAACTGACTACACTGTTAGCCTTAGGGGCCCTAAAGTCGCTGCGGCTTTTACAGCTTCACCGGACTTGGGGGGCGAGCGCAGAGGGCACTCAGCCGCGAAAGTTTTGTGGACGACTCGCACGAGGGTGCCAAAGTGGCCGGACCTCGGCTCGGGCGGTCGTCGCGTTCGCAAATAGGTCGCGATCTATTCGAATCCCTACACCTACGATTCGAGCTAACTAAATATACACATAGGCACGTTCCCTTCCTCCTGGGAGGAAGGAAGGAACCGTGCGTATGTGTATTCAATAATCGGAATGTTTCTACACTAACTAGCGCTAACTAACTAGCGTAAAAAAAGAAAAAAAAAGGTCCCTCACAGAACCTATGTACCTGTGTGGTGTGCACGTGTGTATGTTCATACGTGTGTAGTGTTGTATGTAGGTAGCTAAGTGATGCACGTACAGTGTCACTTGTATCGCGCGGGCGGTTGCCTGACCCAAGGGTTTCACACCGAGGAACGGACCTAGGCTTGGGTTACCGCTAGAGAGGGTGGACGTGACGGGTGTGCTGGAGCGAAATTGACCGCCCGCCCTCTGCGGAGAGAACGGTGGTTACGCGGGCGTGGGCGCTGGCACGCTCTGTTTGGAGAGACGGATGTGTAATATTTCAGGAATCAAGGGCATCGACGTCTTAAACGTCGAAAGTTTGAATCGCTTGTATAATTCGTCGGCTAAAGTTACATAACCGAAGAAATTAAGGAATAAACAAGATCTAAGTGTATAATAACACAAGACGATAAGAGCTCCAAACTTAATCCCATTCATTAAATGAAAGAGGGTCGACATTTTGCGAAGTTGAGATAAATTATAATTATGATGACAAGCGCGGCGGTCATAAACAATATTCTGTCAAAGAAATGAACCAAAACCATTTAATATATCACACCTTAAAATTTAACAATATCGCATACGGTCAAATTTATCCAAATCAGACATCCCGATCCAAACATTATTCTTTCATACAAAAAGAACTTGAAACATGAAACGCATTTTAGCTATTTTAACTCAACATATTTTATATTGAATGTAGATGTAGACCATTGAATATTTTAAGTTATTTTTTAAATAAACGGATTAGGTTTATCAGGTTTACTTGTTACATGAGTTAAGGTTCCGCAACTCGATGTCTTTATGAGCGTATTTTGCGTGAAATATAAGGATTAATTTCGATATTAAAAATTAAATTTTGTACATTGTGACAGCATGTACTTTGTAGCTTCATGAATTTATTCATGACTATCGCAATATTAAAAATTTTGCACAGAAAACAAATAAAGCGAAGCAGCGAACAGAAATGCAACACAATGGAGCACCTAAAGCTTTTATATTGCTTTGAAGTTCGCTTTACGGACACCTTTGAGCACTCTGGTCACTTTGCTTCGTGCTCTCATGCGAATAGCGACTGTCCGCCAGCTAGGCAGCTAGAGGAACGGTCTAAATATTGACGAAATTTCGAATTCTATTTCGTAAATTCAAAATATCAAGAGAGTGGAAATATAAGATACCAGATAATTGAAAAAATATGGACTTGCTGCGCCGAACTTACCAAGTACCGATTATTTGATAAAACCAATATATTTCTTAATATAATACGATGCGCTGTGATAATAATTCCAGAACTTGAATTAAGTACTACGGTCAATAAGTATTATTAAATGCAATATTACCATATCTATTATTAACACATTTTTCTACAAGCACCGTAATTGTTGTACAAAAACTGAACGTGTGTAAGAAATGTCGTTAAATATCTTTACATTTCTCTTAATTATTTTCTCAAATGTGTTTTCTTATTGTGGTAGAACTACCTTAGTTTTTCATGAAAATTAATGTCAAACATCACTTTATAGGTTTTAAAAGTCACTTTAAAAATTAATGTTATCATGAAAAACTTGGTTGATTAATTGCCATCTGTTGATGACATTTCTAATAATAATATATTTAACTAACATACAGGAGATTCCATCTATTAATAAAATCTGTTTAAGTAACATTACAGCAGTTAGATTTTTTTAACATTCTTTAATGTGCGTAATACTCGGACGGGTCAGCTGGTTCATTTGCAAGTTTGCAATGACAGTTTTTTCACCCATATATAGCAACTAATATTTACCTTTATGGTAACAAAATAAATCTAAGCTTAAAATTCTAATGTGTATTCAGAACAGAGGCCATGTATCCGATATTATATTCAGTTCCGACGGTGAAGCTTGACTTTACCTAGATTTTCTGTCCTCACATACATAATGCGACCATAAATTTATACTTTCCAATCTTAACGCATACATATGAATGAAAATATTACAATTTTTTTTATATGAACGATGTCGTAGAAGAAGAATATAAATAAAACTGACGAGTGAATACAAAATCAATGCAAAAATATAAATTGATTAAAAAACTAATCTCAACGAATATTGAAAAAAGGTTTAAAAAAGATTCGTTTCCTGCAACAGAATCACAAGATTACAAAACCTACAAAAGTTGTTACCCTGATTTAGTAATACAAAATTCAATCTACTTTAATAGAACGTCTAAAAGGCTTGTCGACACGTAGTGTTAAGTTGTGAAAATAAACCAGTTCCGACAAGACTCTCACATTTACTCGAGTTGCCTGTAAATAAATAAAGTCCTTTGTACACAAGACTTGTCCGTCATTGTGAAGTATAGTGGCTACCTTACTGAAATATGCAAATGAAGAGAAACGACCGCATAACATAAAACTTTTATTAGGCCAACCGCGTGCCACCTGGGTGAATATATACGACATACGATTTATACACGATTCGATACCTTTGAATTCTGTTCGTCGATGATCAATAATCATATGAACATAACGCAAACATGAAACTCATTTTGGAATTATTTCAATATATTATTATCAAACAAATCGAAAAAATATACACTGGTGAAGTTCGTCAAATTAATTAATACTCATTGATATTATTTGTGTATCAGTCACACAGTATTTATAGTTTTATGGAAATTTAGCGGTATGCCCGCGGCTTTGCACGCGTTCATTTCTACGTAGTAGCACAACATTTTATAAGAATCGATCAAGCCGTTTTTGGGTTAAATCTGGAAATACAGACAGCCAGACAAACAAAAAAAAATTCTTTTTGGTGAGTGGTTAACAGGGTTACGATTTTGTACACAACTGTGCATTAGTGGCCGGTATTAGCACAATTAGTACGCTAGTTTCACGTGGCAAAAGAATACAGACATGTACACGGTGACGTCATTAAATTTACGTTATCAATACAAACACACAGAAACAATCAAATTTATTTTGACATAAAACGTACGCCAGCCAATCATTTCAGTGCATGGCGTCTTAGTTTCGGCTTTGCAAAGTTGTACGCTCCTATTCCTACTTTATTTAAGTCACGTTGGATCATATCGGCACAGATTGAGCAGATATTTACGCCCCCAATAACAAACCACGAAATATATCGACATCGGATGTTGTTCGCAGACGTTTCATTCGATATTCAGGTCACCGATATGATAGTTCTGCCAAAATTTATGACAATATAATGAAATAGAGTATACGTATTTCTATTAAAACCTAAATTCTTAGGTGACATATTAAATAATGCTGTGAAAATTTTGGATTTTTGCTTTTTTAGGTAATCGATAAGGACTAAACACCGAGTAAATTATTGCTTCTCTATACTGTCGAAATGCTCCGAAACAGAACTTTAAATTTTCGTGGTAGTTTTATAATATTAGGCCACAAAATGTTGAAATAATCTACTACCGCCTATTCAAAATGCTAAGTGTAATTTAAACTTAAACATTATTTTCTTCCACAACAAAAACTTTAACCGGATCTTTATTATTATTTGTATTTATAATTATTTATTAATATCATATTAGGTCCTTATATGTGAAATTAGCGTTTTGTCGTACTGACCACTTTGATTTGAAATATCTCCTCTTTGGTTAAGAATTCCAAATTCAAATTTATAAATTCATTTAGCTGGTACATTTGAGTTTTGAAAACAATAATTAATTTGTTTGTTCCTCATTACATTTTTCTTTGGAGTCGCTTATTACCGCCCAATAGAAAACATGAAATATTGCGTTATTTACGAATATGAATTCCACCGTGTCATCAGCCCTGCAGAAACAGTTCGAAGGATTAATGATGTATATGGGGAAGCTACCGTAAAAGAAAGCACGGTACGTTTTTGGTTTCAACGTTTTCGTTCTGGAAATGTTGACCTACGAAACAAACCCCGTGGACGGCCGGGGACCCTAGGTGATAATGAAGAATTAGAGATCATGGAAGCGGATCCATCGCAAACCACGTCAGAGTTAGCGGTAGCGTTCGGTGTGAGTGATAAAACAATTTGAATTCACTTGATACAAACTGGAAAAGTGAAAAAGCTCGAGAAATGGGTACCGCATGAATTGACTGAAGCACACCAACAAACATGCATTGAGTGCTGCATTACATTACTCAACCGTCACAATAACGAGCGAATTTTGAATCGTATTGTTACTTGTGGCGAAAAATGGATTCTTTACGACAATCGGGAACCCTCATCACAATGGTTGAACCCAGGAGAACCGGCCAAATCTTGTGTCAAGCAAAAGTTGACTCGGAAAAAGGTACTGGTGTGTGTCCGGCTAAAGATCCGAGAGCTGGGCTGACCCGACACTATACCGAAGATATCCCCGACATCAGCCTGTACGAGATTAGGATGGCCCTTAAGCAGCTTAAGAACAATAAGGCGCCGGGTGATGACGGAATTACATCAGAGCTTCTGAAAACGGGTGGAACACCGGTACTTAAGGTCCTGCAGAGGCTCTTTAATTCCGTTATACTCGAGGGTAAAACGCCGGAAACGTGGGGCGGCAGCGTGGTGGTCCTGTTCTTCAAGAAAGGTGATAAAACCTTATTGAAGAACTATTGGCCCATCTCGTTGCTGAGCCATGTTTATAAGCTGTTTTCGAGGGTCATCACGAATCGTCTCAAGCGCAGGTTTGATGACTTTCAGCCTCCCGAACAAGCCGGTTTCCGAAAAGGCTTTAGCACCGTAGACCACATCTATACGCTGCGGCAGATTATACAGAAGACTGAGGAGTATAATCTGCCTTTATGCTTAGCGTTCGTGGACTACGAAAAAGCCTTGGATTCGGTAGTAACCTGGGCAGTGTTGCGGTCTCTCCAGCGGTGCCGTATTAACTATCGACATATCGAAGTGTTGAAGAGCTTGTACAACAACGCCACCATGTCGGTCCGAGTACAGGAGCAGTGCACGAAGGCAATTCCTTTGAGGAGAGGCGTTAGACAGGGAGACGTAATATCTCCCAAACTGTTTACCGCCGCCCTAGAGGACGCCTTCAAGCTCTTGGAATGGCACGGACTCGGCATCAATGTCAATGGCGAGTACATTACTCACCTTCGATTTGCTGACTACTTCGTAGTCATGGCAGAATCGCTGGAAGATCTTGGCACAATGCTCGATGGCCTCGACAAAGTTAAGCTATGGAGAGGGCTATGTTTGGTGTTTCTCTACGAGATCGAATCAGAAATGAGGAGATCCGTAGACAAACTAAGGTCACCGACATAGCCAAAAGGATTAGCAAGTTGAAGTGGCAGTGGGCGGGGCACATAGTTCGGAGAACTGACGGCCGTTGGGGCAGAAAGAAAGCTATCCGTTAAACAACCGAGACTAATCATTCTCTCTAGCCCACTGCTGCTTCAGGACACACTAGATCCCATACTTCACGAAAGACGGTCGCTAAATTAGAGGAACTGCAGTTAGAATGACTCCGACACCCACCATACTCCCCGGACTTTGCTACAACAGATTACCACTTTTTTCGGAATTTGGACGATTTCTTGTAAGGAAAAAATTCAATTCCAATGAGGCTGTCTAAACCACCTTAAAAGATGTTATCGATTCTCGCTCCCACAATTTTTTCAGCAATGGAACCCGAAGAACCTATAAAATGGCGAAAGTGCATAGATAATAATGCTAACATACTTCGATTGATTAAATGTAAGTTTTTTTTTTTTTTTTTATATAAAACGCTAACTTCATATGTAAGGACCTATTAGTATTTTTTGTTTACCATATAATAAAGACAACCATATATTGTTTGTATTTTATAAAATATTTAATTTTTTATTAGATGTCTGTCACAATTGCAGTAACGTACATAAAATATTGATCTTAAGAGATAGGGTATTATCTCAAAACCGTGTATATCCGTACACACATGCCGTTCCGCGTCCCGCAAACCACCAAGGGTCGCGCTTACAGTGTTCGGCCTACAATATGGAGATATACTTTCTCGATAAAATTTTAAATCTAAAGATTTAGCGCTTTAAGCCCCGTTTACTCCAAAGCAACAACAATTTTGGCCAAAAAGATCAATTTTTTTAATCGATACAAGGCACTAAATATATCCAGTGAATCGATATTTCAATCTAGAAAATCGAGATTCATTTTTTCTGTTTTGGTAAAATCTATTAAATTATTTAGAATTAGTTGAATTAACCCAAATACATGTAGAGAAAGGACAAATTTCACTTAGATACTCAAAAACTTGCAAGATTGCAGTGTACTCTATTTCCTTCGCTTGTTCTTAATGTATAAAAGAAATAATAAAAAAACTATGTTGTTAATTAGAGACGGTTAATATTACAACAATGAATAACCTGTTGCATTATTCCTACGCGACGAATAATTTAATAATTTATTGAAAACATAAATTCTGCTATTAATTATCAGTTGTTCATTATTATTGCGACAATGACAATGTTCGGCCAGTGTTATCGTAACGTGCACACGATAAGCAAGTAAGCATTATGCAACAATCAAAAGGAGTGTAGGGAAACGCCTTCACCTTGTCCACATTCCAAGTTACGATACGAATAATGAATTTTTCAAATTTACGATCATAATCCATGAGGGCATGGCGTAAAGTTCACTTTTATTTTGAATTATCATTATTGATTTCATTAGCGCTTTCTTTAAAAATAACTTTGATTTGATAAAAATGATAAAAGATCGATTACTGTGGTGTACTTTTTGTTTTCCACAGGGATTTTTATATTTTTACACAAATCAAAAATTTCACCTCGATTTTTTTGTGTAATCGATTCATCAGGGTTCGATGCGAATCGATCTTTTAAGGAATGAATCGCCATCCCTAATGCCAACACCAATTTTAGAAAATCAGTGGATGAAGTACCATAAATTGGTAGGTTGTAAAATGAAATATCAGTAGATTTACCTACCTACCACATCAATCAACTTCAGTAGATTTTTTAAAAATAAAAATAGGTAAATTAAAAATTGATGTGAAATGCACCACCCACGTGTCAAATGTTTATTTTAGAGCATTAGCATAACTTAATAGAAAGTTGATTTTTCGATTATCGATTATTTTTTAGTGCTGAATATATTCGTCAATAGGAGTAGGTATGCTTTAAATCAATTCAAGGCTGTGTACGATGTGAAAATTAAATAACAAAAATAAACTATAACAACAATTGAGATCGCAACCTGGAACACTTTTTAATTATTGAATGCTTGACGCCAAACAACAAGATTACTTAATTCTTCCAGTCAATGTTCTCCATTGCGTATTGCTGCAGTAAATATGTAGGAATGAAGTGTATATATATATATATTATTTTATTCAAAATTAAAAAGAAAATAATAAATTAAATGTACGGCAGCGTTCGATCAATGAGATTAATTTTCGATTTGTACGATTTATTTCAGATTCCTTGGTTTTATTATTTTGATCTACTCTAGTTTTAAGTAATATAGAAAGTAGTACTGCACGTAGTAAGAAAACAAAAATGAAAATTCACAAAAATTATTGTATAAACTTAGAGGAAGTTATTTACGAATTTCCGTGCAAATTTTTTTTATAACATTTATCAGTATCAAAATATTTTTATAATGATAACTTATACCCGAAATGCATGTTTTAAGGTTATGTCATAAATTGTACGACGTAACAATTTACTTTCTTTGGATATGTTACTCAAGCCTTCTTACGATGAACAAGGTATAGGTGAAAATAGGACTCTTTGTTTTAAAAATAAAGAAATAAAAAATACATCGTTTAAATAAAGAAAGCACATTTAATTGATGTTAAACACACGGACATAAATAACACAACACACATTAAACACTAGATTACAATAAATTGGAGTATTACCAATATAATTTACTAGCTGATCCGCGCAACTTCGTCTGCGTCACATAAGAGAGAGAGGGTTAGAGAGAGTAGGACGTAGACAGATACAAATAACAATTGTCGTAGGCACCTACAATACAATTTATAGGTACCGCCCGCCTGCCCCATCATTCCGCTAACATGCTTGCGCGGTACTTGATTGTTATTTTTCTGCAGAGTTATTTTAAAACTGTGACATCTCCTAAGATATTCGTTGAAATCAAGTGATGTAAAGGGTAATTTTGTTCAAAATTAAATACCTGTGATGAATAACGTATTTATTTCAGTAAGGATTAATACCATGTTTATAAAAAGAACTTCACGAATAATGCATAAAAAAGGTTAAATTGCGTCAACCTTAAATGCATGTGCGATTGCGGACTTTTTTAGATCTTTTTAAGAGATACAATTCCGTCACACATCATTGTTGCGTAACTTTAACCATTTATGCAGCGGACGCAATGAAAACTTTCAAAAGGAATACATTTTTCCCGTTTTTGCAAAATTTTTCATTGATACTCCGCTCCTATTGGTCGTAGCGTGATGTTATATAACCTTTCTCGATAAATGGGCTATCCAACACTAAAATAATTTTTCCATTCCAACCAGTACTTCCTTAGATTAGCGCGTTCAACCAAACAAACAAACTCTTCAGCTTTATAATATTAGTATAGATAATATTGCAACGTTGCCAAACAAATGCTGGGCTCAGCATCAAAAAGGACCTAAGCTCAGTATATGCTATAGCAAACTATAGTACGAACCTTGATATGCGGTAGGGCGAGCATCCTCCGCAGCTCGTGCACGGCGGCTGCGAGGGGAGTGACGACTGGTGGGAGGGGCGCGGGAGGCGGGGCCGCGGAGGCGAGCGGCGGCACGTGTCTCACACGCGTCACGGCCTCTAGCGCGTGCCGGCATCTCTGTCGCGCATCAGCCGGAGGAGCGCGTCCGCTTGTCACCACCACAGTAGACGCGATACGATCGTACACCTATACGTACACGGTTTATTCTTTTAATATTGCACACATGCACACCACTCAGGTACATAGTTTCTGTCGGTTTTTTTCTTCTTTTTTTATCGTTATAGGTTTAGCATTGCGGCCACAATCTCACCTGATCTTAAGTGACAGTGTGGCACAAGATGGAAGCACGCCAAGCCTAGTGGAAGACTGGCTCTCGAGTGCAGGTGCCGGAACAGACCTATTGGTGTTTGGCGACAGATTTTCAAGCTGAGGATGGTAGCTAGCTAGTCAGGCTATGGTTTCATCATAATATTTTCCTACACCGTAAGCTCATGGCTCATTGCAGGGATTCGAACTCACTTCGATCGACGCGGTGTTCGTACAAGCTACCATAGAGCTATCATTAATTTAGGTAAGCTTCGTCTAGTTAGACTTAGACAAAACTGCCAGATTACTAAATAAATGCATATACGCAAGTTCAATAATGTAAATAGTTAAATAACATGTATGATATTTTTCTTGTATAAAATCACACATTCTACCACATATCAAGATGCTTATACTGTAAAGCAAACAGTAAAAAAAAGTCCTTAACTGCCCTGGAGCTGTCCACTTAGAATCACCGAAGCTTATCATAGCCTCTCTACCACTATACTACTGAAATCATTATTTTATTTTAAAAATAATTTAATATTGATATATCCACAAAACCCGCATAATATTAGGTGCTTACATATTATAGTGGCGTTTTGTTGAACTAGCCACTTTAATCTGAAATATCTGGCGTTTAAATTTATTTCAAATTTAGGCTTCTGTATTTGTGTTTCGAATTTGGTGATTGATTTGTTTTCGCATCATTTGATTTTTCTTTGACATCGTTCTTTTCACAAAATGGAAAGATTAAAATATCGCGATATTTACGAACATGAGTTCCACCGTGGCATCAGCGCTGCAGAAACAACTCGAAGGATTAATGATGTTTACGGGGAAGCTACAGTAAAAGAAACCAAGGTACGTTTTTGGTTCCAACGTTTTCATTCTGGAAATTTTTACCTACGAAACAAACCCCGTGAACAGCCTGAGACACTAGTAGATAATAAATAATTAAAGGTGATCGTGGAAGCTGGTTCATCGCAAGCCACGTCAGAGTTAGCGGCAGGCTTCAGTAAGAGTGATCAAATATTTTTTCTCAAACATGCATGGAAATATTGCATTATTTTAGAAAAAAGAACACGCGATGTAGGTATTGAATTTACGGACATGTCAAGAATGATAAAAGAGATCCAATCAAAGAGTATTTAATAATCCCAGCACACCGTTTCATACGACATTGCTGGAGCGTTGTAATGTTCCAAATTCAAAAGACGCTCCTGCAATGGATTTTGTTTTCTTTGTCCTTAAATTCGATACTTCGCATGTTCTTTTTTCGAAAATAATGACAATATTTCTATGCATGTTTGAGAAAAGCACCATATATGCCTCGGCGGAAATGGCAATTGCATGTCTCGTATTAGTGAAGACCTCACCTACGGTTTGGCCTTTATACTCATACTCATACTTGCAATTGCCTATTTCACGGCCTTTGGAATTATGTACTACTATTAATTAACTTGAAACAAATTAGATAAGCTTGAGACATGGGTACTGCATGAATTGACTGATGCATACCAACAAAAACACGCATTGAGTGCTGCGTTACATTACTCAACCGTCACAATAACGAGGGAATTTAGAATCGTATTGTTACTTGTGACGAAAAATGGATCTCATCCCAGTGGTTGAACCCAAGAAAACCGGCCAAATCCTGTCGCAAGCGAAAGTTGACTCAGAAAAAGGTACTGGTGAGTGGTTGGTGGACCAGTACTGGTATCATACACTACAGCTTCCTAAGATCTGACCAGACGATAACGGTAGATCTGTATTGTCAACAATTGCAAACCATGATGGAAAAGCTAGCCGTTAAACAACCGAGACTGGTCAAGCTTTCTAGCCCACTGCTGCTTCAGGACAATGCTAGACCCCATACTTCACGACAGACGGTCGCTAAATTAGAGGACCTGCGGTTGGAATGTCTCCGACACCCACCATACTCCCCGGACTTTGCTCCAACAGATTACCACTTTTCGGAATTTGAACAATTTCTTGTAAGGAAAAAAGATTTTATTGATTCTTGCTCCCACAATTTTTTCAGCAATGGAATCAAAATAAAATGGCGAAAATGCATAGAGAATAATGGTACATACTTAGATTGATTAATAACCAAAAAAACATAAATCATCTATGTATACAAAACATTACCTCCAACAAAGCCCTTAGTTGTAAGTCATCAAGCACGCTATGAAATAGATCAGGGTCTAGAAACATTGGCCCATCTTGAAGTACCGCCACGTCGTCCAGTGATTCCACTATGAGATTAACAGCTGCAAAAAATATTACTGTTTAGTTATGATTAAAAAATGTATATCACAAGAAACGCACAGTTACTGGCCGCAAATAATGTACATCGAGCTAAAGAGGGAGATAGTCTACTTTCGGCTTCGTCGCCTCTGTCAGACGGAGCACTAATAGAACAATAGCGACAAAACGTCACATAATGTACTGAGTAAAAGAGATGACGCTCTACGAAACCGAAAGAAGCCGATTAGCTCGATGTGCATTATTTACAGTAATTATACTGTAGATATCCATTTACTGGCGAAGATAATCTAAGATTATAGCGTTATTAAGCCCTTTTATCCTATTAGTCCTTAAATGCTCGAGGACTATCAGAGTAAATAATTTATCTCTATGCTCATGCTAAAGTAATTTTAAGAAAGATGATAAAGAACTATAAACCTATTCTAAAAGTATTAATGCTGTAACTCTCAATCATAATAGAGCCTTATTATATTATGTCTACCGACTATAATGCCGACTCTCACTCTGCACAAATTTCCGCAACGAAAGCCCCGTATCATCCATGATGATTTCTAAAGTAGAGATATTCATCATTGTTTTTGAAACATTAATATTGAGTTTAAAAGAAACGATGCTTTTACATCGATATTAGGTTCCTTAAAACATAGATATTATAAGCAAAAACTATCAACATTTGACGTCGCCCATCAAGGTTGAGACAAAAAACTCAAAAAAACTGCGAGAGCTGAAAAAAAAAACGCTAATTGCTGCGATGCAATTTCGTTCGACTAGGCAGCTCACTGCCACGGTTCGGATGAGTATTCAAATCCAATGCGAATCAATTTGTAATTTCTTGCGATGCGTCGTGCGAGCAACGCAAAGTTCTATGTTTTGACTCCATTAAGGTAGTAGCAAAATCTCGATGTTGTACCTATGACATCTTGTTTTTATGTCAATATTTATGAGGCATCGATGTTCCTAAGATTAATCATCCCTATTACAAAGCAAAGTGTAATTCCCGGAACAAGTGAAGAGCACCAAACAATATTAGGAACTAGATCACGCATATGCATTAATAAGCTAACGCGCAAATAACCGATGAGAAAAACGGCACTACAATGTGGATTAATAATAGAAATTTATGTGACGCATTCCACGTGACATGCGCAATAAATCTCGTAACCAATAAAAGTTGCGTAGGAACGGTACGTGTATATCGTCAAATGGAATTAAAACAATTACTGTATGAGTGAGGTCACTTGCGATTCGAGTTGCCACAGAAAGCGTTATGGAGTTTGAAGATATATAAATGGACAGACCTGCAGCGTTCGCTTCATCGATAAGCGCGTGGTGCGCTGGCTCTTCGTCGGGCTCCTCGTCTGCAGCGGCAGTCGCCAGAGTGGCAGCGCGTAGTCTTCTCCGGCTGTTGAACTTCTTCAGCTCGTCCACCGTTCCCGCGAGGTGAATGCGGTTCTGCTTCTCGCGGTCCTAATCAGAATACTTTACGATTTAAATTCACATAAGCTTAAGTTACTTGAACAATCGTCCAAGAAATCCTTGTTAAAAAATTACTGAAGAAAACCTCATTAAAAACTAAACAATGAAGACTCCCCTTTAAAAAAATACTGAGGAGAAAACCTCGCTAAAATAACGACAGAGAATTGAGTGTGTCAGAGCGAATGCACCTCTCTCGGGGAGCTGCGCTTTCCAAAATTGCGGAAGCGTGCGAATGCGCTGTCCTTTGCGTCGGACAGGGGTATCCATGATGGGAGTTCCCGAATGAAAAAAAGGGGTACGTTTTGTCGAGAAATCGCCGGTTCGATTCCCATACAGAATAAAAGAGCGATAAACAAAGTTAATGTGAGGGTTCGCGCAGAGATTAAAACTACAAGTGATCACAAAAATACGTATAAGTACCCTTATTTATTTATGCTAACAATAAGACAACTTGAGTTAATACGAACACAGCATCGTTATGATTCTCAGAGAAATATTATTGGAAGTAATTATTTATTACATCCTTTTTGTTTCTGGAGTATGCTACTTGGTGAATTGTTATCTTTGACTAGTTAGATAGAAACACAAATGACCGTGTTTGAGTTCACCACATAAATAATTGTATTTTTTTTTGTAATAAAAAAAGCTGAAATATTCACAAACTTACCCTTATCCATCGATGATTGAGAACTTCTTGTATGTTGATTCTTTGAGTGTGATCCACTGTTAGCATTCGTTGAACTAAATCTTTAGCCGCATCACTGATGTCATCCCACAAAGGTGTATCAAACTAATACCAAAAAAAATATTGATCATAGTTACACTTCTAGCGAGCACACAGATAAACCTTGATTTTGTAACTTGACAAGTTGTACCGTGTATTGGTTTAAAGACAAAACACTGTGAACAATTATGGAATAATACAAAAAAGATGCAATGCGAAATAAGCATGAAAATCTTTTTGCATCACTGCTACTTTACATATGCTGTTAAATATGTAATGAAAAATAATTTCTCACATTTATGAATGAATATGATTGACGTGGTATGAAAAACAATTAAGGATACGAAAATATGATACTATATGTATGTTGTTATATTATGTGAGGTTCAGGAATTAAAAAAGGACATAGGTCTCCTAGTGTTTCCTATTCTATACACAAAAAAAGTAATGTTCGTGACTTATTGACACTTTTTAGATTCTGAAATGAATGCAACCCTAACACTGTGTACCTTTCTCATAACCTAGCAGATTTTCACCTATTACATAGAAATAGCTGTGATAAAAATGTAATTTTTGGTTGTTGGAGGTTCAGCTGCAAAAGGTGTAATGTTAAATGAATTCATGTATACAATATCTGTCAGTTTTGTTTGTTTTTATATAAAAAAGTTTCATATTTATGTTAAGGTAAAACGGGGTCACAACCTATAAATGGACTGCTGTGGACATAATTCTCCAATCAGCCAATCAGATTTGAGAACGCTCGTACATGATGTATGCGAGTGAAGGAAAGTAAAGGTCGTCCTTCACAACCTAACGCTCGACTAGCACCGCATCGGTTAAGATTTCTTTATATGAAGTTCCATATAGTATGGACTGGACACTAATACGAACGACGAGTGGACCGCGAGTTGTCAACGCAAGGACGGTACGCGAGGAGGCGGTGCTGGTCGGGTGCCAGGTTGATAAATCTGTGACGACCTCAATCGCACGGCGCGGGAGGCGAGCTTAGCCCTATACGGCTCATATCATCGCGTAACAGGTATCAATATAAAATAGTGCGCGATCAGTGCATCTACTTTGCGATCATGGCGCCTAGGGAGGAGCACAGCTACACATACCTAATATGAATATAATTTGTAATACTAGATGGCGCTCTCAGACGTAAGTAAGACGGTAAATATGTACACTAAATTTTTAATAAATGGCGGATTATGTAAATACTCTTGAAAAAATCTTTGCAACTTCACACTATCGAATTTTTGTACCCTCCCTATTTTACTCTCAACTACCAAAAGAAGATATAACTTCAAAAATTTCAAAAATCAACAAAGCATGATAAATTTAAATGTAAGTTATTTTTGATGCTAGTTTTTTTTTCCTCTAGAAAATCGTGACTGAAAATTTTCAATGTAATTTTCAACATTCATAGTTTGCATGGCGACAGACTAATTCGTTTTAACTGTAAATACAAATGTATAAAGTTGTACGTAACTTGCTTGTCTTCTAGATTTACGGGCCAATAACTAATCTATAATTTTCAGCTACACTGATAATAATATTGTAATATTTATTGATTAATTAAAATGCTTACTCTCAATCGGCCACGGCATATTGCCTCGAATAGCCGTTCTCGAGTTCCACTGAAAGGCAGATACCCGACAAGCAGCACATGAAGAAGAATACCAGCAGCCCACACGTCAACGGGTTTCCCGTAAAGTTGACTGGACACCACCTCGGGAGCCATATAGTGGGGAGTACCGATACGACCTGTGGAAAATAAAAAAATCATCACATTATTATTTGGCATCAAAATCATTTGCTTCTCCATTTAGAAGTACTATCTACCAAAATATACTTTGGGAACACTGCGTTTAACCTAAAAAAAAGTATACAATTTATTCGTTTTTAATAATAGATTATTATTTTCCTAGCTTCTAATACAAAAAAAAAATAGTTTGAGGTAGGTATATACTGGATTTAAAGTCAAATAACAAAACTGTAAACTTAAACAGATTGACTCGAAGCTCGAACAAATTACATGTAGATTAATAAAGTGAACAAAAATTTCTATATGATTAGTTCAAAACCGCTTTCCCTTAACGTTGCAGATTAAAAGCTTGTATTGTTGTTATTGCGTAGCTTAATTATATGAATATTAAATTTCAAAACAATTTTTTTTTGGTTACACAATGATATATTGTTGATTTAATACATAAAGTGTTATCGTGAGAATGTGCCATAATGTTAAAAGTAGGTACAGAGACTTCAACTCATCTCTGCGCGCGGCCTTATGTGTGTAAAACATGCAGCTTTTATTTCCATGACAGTGACCATAGTGACGCTGTCGTCTTTAATCAACACGTTTTTTTTATAACTTTGTTCTACGGGTACAGTAGGTAATAAAAATGTCTGGTTCAACCCCTACTGGTTGTAACCAGTAGCGGTAGTTGATAATGTGTCGTATCACAGCGATCCAACTATTCAAACGCTAAATTCTAATAAAAATAAAAAAGATATTCAGCAATAGATAACAGAAAAAATACTCAGCTATATGGTATAAAAATTCTTCGTTCATTACATCCTAAACCTTTATCGAAAATATTTGGGGAATTTAAAATATATTATATTGCTTTACATAACATTGAACATAAAGATTATTTGGTATTTCTAGTGGTAGTGATACTGAATAATATGTTCAATAAACACGCATTTAACTAATTGATAAGATGTAAAAAATTTCGACATAAGTAATAGAATTCTCTGGTGTACTTGACTGTACCATATGTCACGCACGCGTAGTAACTGTATCTATACACGCTTTACTCACACATAGGGTCACGCCTACAAATGAGTTAAACTGCCTATAATGAGAAAGCTGAATACAAAAAAGTTACGGACTCAACAGTTAATATTTAAATATCTGCATTTATTTTTTATTTGAAAAACCGTGCATACAAGCTCGTGCACAATTATTAAACTATTTATGAAATAATAATTAATACATGTTAAATGTGTGGAATTCCAAATAATTTCTATCATGATAATTATTTCACCTATCTGGTAGTTTATTTTCACCTATTTTTTATCGTTCACTTTCATCCCTCCTCATGATATATCATGCCCATGGCAAGTTAACCTGTTCCCCTCAACCTACTCTGTCACTGGTGCTATTTTCAAACCTTCTTCGGTATACTCATTCCTTCAGAATTCATAATATTTGATACAGTACTTTGCATTTCAAATATAATTTTCAAACCGCCCCACCCTTCTTCGCATTTCGCATGCAACTTGAGTAAATGATGTACGATCAGAAAAACAACATGCGCAAGTTATGCTGTATGTCACATGATCAGCCACTGAATTATATAATACAAAAGCTTGTATTTTATTAACCGATTTCAAAAAAAGACCGCGAGGTTACTCAGTTCGACTGTATTTTGTTTTATGGATGTTCAGCCATAACCTCTTTGTTTAAGAATCAATTCGGATGATTATTTTTTTCTCTGATAGGGTATATATACCTCAAGGGTAGTCCCATTTTAATTTAATTAACATTGGACCTTCAACTTCGAAGATACACCAGGGAACTCTTTGAAAATCATTGAAGACGGTTTTCTTTTTTGTTAAAAATTGACTAGTTTATGAATTATTCAAACATATAGTGTATTATTGTATAAGTGAATAGAAATAAATAAACAGTTATTTTGGGTGACGGATACATAGTTTAGTCTGAAATAAATCTTTGAGAGTGCACGCGTGTTTCAGTTTGTATCCCGACTTGTTAATCCAAAATCTAATAATAAAAATATATCTATGTAATTATATGCAATTTTAGAAAATATTATAGCACGATAATATTTAAAATATTCAGCCAATGTGTAAAAATGGATTACACTCATTCGTCTGTCATATAAGGCGGATGGTGTTTTAGTTATGAATGAAAAGTTAACGTGCTGATGGGAAATGGACGGATGTCCATGCATTTAGGTCACATTTTGTTCCGACACACTGAGTCTTACCGTACTCATCTGACTTCAGATATGCTTGGCCCATGGGACCCATTAGTGGTCGATTGTCCATCACCAATTCTGTGTAATATAACCTATAGTCATCAACTTTTCAAGTAAAGCTTCTATACATTCAGTCAAAAAAGTATCAGGAATGGATGATTTGTTTATGGTTCCAAATTCAATCTTGTTTTTTTTTGTTAGATTGGCACAACTGCTTTTTATTTGGCGCAGAGTTTGAGTTACATCTGTCATTTAGATTAAATACAATACTGTTTTTAGTTAGATCATATCTAGTATGTATTTCATATTTCATAATGGACAAAAACATCGAACAAAGAGTTTGTCTTAAATTTTGCATCGCCGATGGAATTTCATGTTCAGAGACACTGAAAATGTCACAGAAGACTTACGATGAATCAACTTTATCAAAAAGTCGTGCTTATGAGTGGTACAAAGCGTTCAAAGGCGATCGAGATATGCTGGAAGATTTGCCTCGCCCTGGTAAGCTATCAACGTCTTCAACTGAATTAACATCGGAAAAATGAAGGAAATAGTGACTGAAAATCCTCATTCAAGTTTGAGAGAGATAGCCGCTGAACTTTCTGTGTCTCACGAGTCGATCCGTATCATTTTAAATAATCACTTAGGTATGAAATATGTTGCCGCTCGGCTAGTCCCAAAAGACCTGAATTTTCTCCAAAAACTCAATCGCATAAGACTCGCTGAGGACATGCTAGAACGAGTCAATTCCGACCCAACATTCATGAAACGCATTGTTATTGGTGACGAGACGTGGTTTTACGAGATTGACATGCAAACTAAACAACAAGCTTCGGAGTGGCGCCTTCCAACTGAATCGAAACCGAAAAAATCACGCAAAAGTCGATCAACAGTCATATTGACTGTTTTTTTTTAGTATTGCGGTGTTGTGTATACGGAATTCTTAGCGGAAGGCCAAACGGTAAATAACGTATATTATTTGAGTGCTATGCGGCGTTTAAGAGAGCAAATTCGTGGATTTTGCACAACGATAATGCGCCTTAGCACAAAGCCATCATTGTGAACGAATTTTTGACCAAAAACTCAACATATATCATCGAGCAACGAACGACCTTGGCTCCAGGCGAATTCTTATTCCTAAACTCAAATTACCACTTCGTGGCACCCGTTTTCATTCGGTAGAAGACATAAAGGAGAATTCGCTACGAGAACTAAACTCAATACCGGAAAAAATGTTTAAAAAATTTTTTGGTTGGATTATTCGTTGGGTTAAGTGTATCGTTTCTGAAGGAGCATACTTTGAAGGGAATAAAATAAATTTGGATGAATAAGTAACATTTTGTGTATTATTGATCTTTTCCCAGTACTTTTTTGACAGAGTAATATCTATATTTCCAGGGCCGAGCCGAAGATATATTTAGCTGAGTGGATGACATAATATGCCAGCCCTATAGTCTATAGACTATAAAATACTTACTTATACTTATAGACTATGTAAATTGTAAAATTTTACATTTCCTTCATGTATTACATGCTTGCACAATTAAAAATAATTGAATGCTTTACCAATAAGTCAGACCCCGCGTGATATGAATAAGAATGTTAGTTAATGCTATTAGTATTAGCTTAAAAATATTTATACACTTAGGCAATTTCAAAACAACATGGGATAGACAAAAACATAACTTTAGTGATAGAATTGTCTACTGTTTATTCACAGCGCCATTGATTTCATTTACTTGTATATTTGCTATCGCTAGTGGCTTGCACCGCTATTCCTGGGCACGGCTCAACCCTGTATATTTAAATATAGCAAAAATTACGTCCTTGTCACAAAATATAAAATTGTGATTTATACTGTATGCAGAAGATAATCTATTATTATTTCTACCTGATTATGGTTTATAGTTTATACCATGAAAACTACTAAGTTGCTAAATTATTAATACCATACTAAAATAATATTAGCCTAAATGGTAAGCATAAGTAAAACATTCCATGCGTATCAACAAATGTAAACCATGTTATCTTATTTGTAATTAGTTTTTGTTGACATTTGTATTTTCATCATGATATGCAGCTCTGAACTTCACTGGAAGCAGTTATAAATAAATGTCTATAGTTTATTTCGTTCAACTAACTTATATAACTGTTTATAACTGTTTTGCAGTGTTTACACCTTTAGCATTGCTGGTTTTCGAAAAACAACTTTTCATCTATACATTTGGGAATATTAATCTATGTATATATATAGGCAAATTACCTGGTGGAGCTCGGTGAGAAGTCGGAGTTGGTAACTGGGCTGCTACTCCAAATCCTCCAAGCTTGACTGGAGCGCAGTTGTCTCTGCCGGCCAAAAGCACGCAATGTGGTCTCACGTCACGGTGCACAATGTCGTTCTCATGGCAATAGCGTAATGCTTCCAATATCTGACGCATGTAATGGCTAGAAAGATAATGAATATCAAAACAATTTACTTGATTCTCATGAGAATGATAAAGTATTTGAAAGTATATTGCATCAATTATCTAAAATCTATACAATTAATAAAATTGAAGTGTAGAACAGAATTGTAGACATTAGAAAGACCTACAAAAAAGTCAGCGAAAGTGTACGTCTATCTTCTAAGGAACACCCACAATAAGCATTTGTATTTAAAATAGTCGGGAGTGGGGTAGCAAGATTCGGGCGGGCTTTCTGTAGTCCACGTGAGCGAAGCCGCGATCACAGCTAGTTAAACATAAAATTAAACAAACCAATTTCATTTGTACCATCACTAATATACTATGTAGTTTCTATATTTACATAAATTTTATATTAAAGTACTAGTTGTGCCCGCGGCTCCCTTCACATCTACTACAGAATTATTGTTTATGAAGATATCCTGATAATTTTTTTTCGATAAATAATCTTATATTATGTTTTATTAATATTTTCTTGTAAATTGAATTTACAAAGAGCAATATAATTTACACACAATATAATTTATAAATGAAAAACTGGTTTTACTATGTTTTTTTAAATAGAAATTTTATTTATTTCAATTATTATTTTATAACATATAACTATCAATGAGACTTTTAATTACATACCATGCGACTGCTTCGCTGTAAACAAATCCTGCTGAGGCACGGCGTACCACTTCAAAGCAAAGATCAGAACCGTCCATACTGGAAAACATAAGTTAGGAAGTAGTATGGAATCCACAGAAGAAAAACTACAATTATAGTACATAGGTTAAGTATTAATACTTTAATACATAGATTGAGTGTAACATAAATTACTATAAATGCAATAAATAATACAACGAATTATCAGTACTGCATACAAGTCTAAAAAATGATCTATTCACATAACTTTATACAAGTATATTTTCATGGTAAGCTGTATATAAAAAAATACATATAACAATTACAGAATTATATATATTCTAACTCTCCAAATTCCTTTCTGTATTCAACACAAAGCAGTTGAATATTGGCTATATTTTATTTTATTAAACATTATGCACAACTTGCATACATACAAAAATACATATGTGAAAGAAGATATATTCACACGAATTGAGAAAGGGATGCTTAGATGGTTTGGCATGTTGAGAGGATGAATGAAAGAAGAATGACTAAACAAATTTATGATGCAAGTATGAAAGGAATCGTTGGAAGAGGAAGGCCTAGACGAACATTTATCGATCAAACCGGAGACGTTCTGAAGAAAGGTAAGGTCAAGAGTACTCTAAACCGATGAGCAGGCATGAAAAGATTAATGAATGTCGAAGAAGCGAAAGAGGTATGCCAGGATTGTAGCAAGTGAAAGGACGTGGTCTCTGCCTACCCCGTTGGGATATAGGCGTGATTTATGTATGTATGTATGCATGCATACATACTAGGGTGCTTTTTTTACGACTAATTTTTTTTTTACTCCCATCTCGAAATTTTATGGGAAATACCTAAAAAAAAATCCCTCAAAATTTGAGCCCTTAATATTAATATTAAGTGCTCACCCAAGGCATGCAAAGATTTCCCGCTTAAAATACACGCAAACTTAAATTTTTTTTCTTTAAAATTCTACAGTTCAGTGGCATTTTATGGTTTAGTCTAGGACATTAGTAGGTTTTCTTTAGAATTAAATGCTCCACAAAAGTGCTCATTGCGGTGAAGTCGTAACTCACACCGGCGAGGTCATACTGGTCACCCAAACCCAATTTATCCATGAAATTCTTGTTTTTTTGCCCCTATCTCCTAAATAACAAGAGCTACAAAATATATATATAAAACAAACTAGTAGTAAATTTAATTTCCTACAATAAAGTTCCAGAGAACCAAATTGCTAACATCGATATTTATTGAGATATTGGGCTTTTAAGTTGAGGAAGTATGGAATTTTTATGAATTATTGAGTTAAATTATCGGAATTATCAATTTTTTATTTTCTAAACAATACACCTTTCTAATACACCTTTCTAATGTTCTCCTGGAAGACTAGTAGAGAATAACTTTTAGCATTAAGTCCTCAAATTGTACTTTTATGTGCAATTAATAATTAAATTGAATTATAACAAATATTACCAGAAAAATTTCGAAGAAATAAACTTACTATTCAAAGACCATGTAGAGCATTCCTTCAGAGCTGTAAGTCTCAAGCAGCTCGACAATATGAGGATGTTTCAGCATGTGACATATTGTAGCCTCACGTTTCAAATCTAGAAAGTTATAGTGGATATTCTTTTTAAAATTATATTCAACAACTACAATATAAAATATAATTAAAAAAAATTCTATACTGCTAACAACACTCTAGGTTAATATTATTTACAGTTAATGTTTTTTTTTTCATTAGGATCAGCAGTTCCAGAGGTTTACTCCTACCAACATACAAACTAACTCTTTATAGTATAGATATCTTCAACCTTAATTTTCTGACCTTCCTACACTGAGACTATGGTAATTAAATAGCATACATTACCACAGCACTAATAACAAATTAATTTATTAATTAAGTACAGAAATGAAAATAATGTTTGGACTTAAATCAAATGAATATTGATAATACACTTTAATCATGCTATTTAGAAAGGTATTATAACACTAATATAGTATTATTATATGTTATTAATATCAATATGCAGATTACAGATATATTATAGACTACAGTGCAAACAAAATAATAAAAATCAACAGGATAAAAATAATACTTTTTTTGAAATACAGACCAGCAGTACTTAGTCCAGGGCTTGCAGTAAACCGGGCAACGTCCACAATTTTCACTGCAAACTGTTGACCAGTCTGTCGGTGCACACAACGACGGACCAAACTGAATGGTCCCCTGTAAATATAGTAAAATTATGCAGACTTCTTTGTATAGTGTTTGTTTTGTGTTAATTTCCCATAATTTTAATAAATTATACTACATAAAGTAAGTACAGATTTAAGTGTTAATAAAAAAAAATTGTTTTTCTCTGTATAAGGTTCCTCCTGTTTAATAGTGTTGATATATAAAATCCATGAATATGTACTTATTTTTAATAAAGTGTGGTATATTCAGCATGTTATGGATTGCTTTACTTTGAAACCTTTCCAGTATTTAATGTTGCTGTTACTAGCAGTCCCCCATAGCTGTATTCCATATGTACAGATGGGTAAGTGTTAATAATAGATCATATTTCATAACACTATCCTTACTATAAGTAGATAACATTAGGTAATTTAATGTATTTTTTTTTACAATTCTTCACCTTGAATTTTATGTAAATATCTGATTAATATATATTTTTAACATTCTCAAAGAGCATACTTTTTTGTAATTGTGCTATGGGTTTATTTGTTCATTTGTGAATCTCTGGCCCCTGTTTCATTGATTTATTTATTTTTTTGTTGAGTAAATTACCTTTTGATATAATAACATAATAATAATATGATTTTCATGTTTTCTCTTGTTTCATGCTAGATGTGTTTATTTATGGAATATTTATAGTTTTCATTACAATAAATTATATCATTCATGCTTGTTCTAGGAATGATCAATTTAATGAACCAATTAAATTTATTTCTTAATTAATATTTATTTGGGAATAAGTAGAACACTTTTCATAATTAAATTCAATTTGTTTTTCCTTAATTGTATTTCCTGTAAACTATAAACTTTTTTAAATTAGTATTTCAAATAGGACATGGCTGACTATTATAGTAATGAGATATACTTAATACACTGTAACAGGTAGGTATCATAAGATATTAAATCCATAGCTATATGACAATTATCTACTTTACACATTACATTATTTTTAAACAATAAATTAGATATTTTGTTTATTACCTATTTAACTAGAAATGTACTAACTTAATTTTTTTGCAATGCATTTATATAAAATGATGATACCAAAGCTGTTTCTTATCTATTTAGATATTATCTCAAAGAAGAAAATGAAGCCTATCATGTTATAATTTCAAATGCAAAATTTGATATGATATATATCAATTACACATAATTCATATTTTAGTGACTCCTAAAATCGTGATAGTACTTTAATACAATAGACAGGCAGCATCGACAGATTTTAATACGAAATTAAAAAGCCAAATAAATGAGTAATTTTACTTACTTGCCAATAATTTCACAAAGTTCATACACATCATCGAATAATACCTCGTCCTCAGCCATTTTTAGAACAAACACAGTTCACTACGTTTCAGAAAAAGGTAAAAAATATCATTTTAACACAGCCTTCGATCCGTTTCTAGGAAGGTTACGCCCTGAGGTGAATTTCAATTTAAAAAGGATCTCAATTGGTATATATGAACACGCAACGATATTACAAAGATTTTTCCCTTATTTCAACCAGATTTAACACACCATTTTACGTGTAAACAGTAAATTGTGCATTTTCTACTAAATAATTTATATTAAAAAGATATTATTCCAATAAGAATTGTAAATGACACTGGTCAATAACAGTAAAAGGATGAATTATAGAATGTAGTAATGAAATAAGCCCTAGTCAATAAATATTAGCAAAACTGTGATTAATCATAGAATAATTCATTTTCGGAATAAAACAATTTTTTATTTAAGTTTGACATTTCTAGAGTTGAAAATGAATAACTTGAAATTAGCAACAGTTGTATACAGTGTTGTCATTACAAAACTCTTCTAACCCATATCTATTTAAATCAAAGTATTTTAGAATTTTATTGTCGAGCTGCATTTTTATATAATACTAGCGGTGTGCCTAAGACTCCACACTCATTTGTTTCAAGGCAGTGATTACTTTCTTCCTGTGATTTTATTTTAATATAGCATATTAATTCAGGAATGACATATACTTCCTGTGTACAATTTTCATCATATTTTTTTGTTATTATATAATCGATATATAATGGTATGGTATTCGTATGGTGGCGTCGCGATCCTGTGGCGTAAGGCGTCGTTAACATCAGTTTCTGTGTTGGATTGTGACAATCCGCGAATAGCAGCGATAAAAGTGGTAGCAAATAATCGTTCTATATTATCGTAAAGTGAGTGCAATTATTGATAGTGCTGGAGTTGAAGCCGCTTTTACCATGGGTGATTTTAATGCGCACCCGCGGGAATTATTTTCTGAGGAGTTACTACAGTTCTGTGAAGAACAAATGTAGCAATGTGCTGATTTTGAGAAACTAGGTATGAACTCAGACTCTTATACTTTTGTTAATGATGCGCATGGCTGCAGACGGTGGCTTGATCATTGTTTGACTAAGGAAGCGGCATTTAAAACTATTACGAGCATTAATATTCTTTATAATGTATACTGGTCCGATCATTATCCTATAGAAGTTGTGTCAGATTTACTTATTGTAAGACCAAAAATACCACATAACATTATTCAGGACAAAATTATCTGGGGTGTTTGACGTCCAGAACAAATAGAAAATTATTCTAAATTATGTATTAAAAAATTTAGGGATATTCACTTGCCTGATGAAATGTATAAATGTTGTGATGCTATGTGTACTGATGTACAGCATAAAACTATAATATGTATAATAATATTGTTACTGTACTAAGTGAGGCTGCTGTCTTTTGCTGTGAAACTAATGTTGTTAGACGTAAAAAAGTTATAGTAGGATGGAATAAATATATTCGCGATGCTCACAGAGTGGCCAAGTCATACTATGAAATATGGACATTACACTGTAAACCGAGAACTGGAAATGTTTATGATCAGATGTGTGAACGTAGGAAAATATTTAAGTCTAAATTGAAGCGGTGTCAAGTTCATGAAGACCAGATTAAAATGGACATATTAGCCTCCCATCACTCGACAAAAAAACTTAAGCAGTTTTGGAAATTTACAAACAAATTAAATCGAAGACTTGATCAGCCTGTGAGCATTGAGGGAATAAGTGAATCAAAGAACATAGCAGAATGGCCATGATAGCCTTAGTGTTGAACACCTACAGTATGCTGGAGTTCACTTGCCGAGAGTAGTAGGCATGTTTTTCTCTTTGTGTATAGGGCATGGTTATCTTCTTCAAGATGTAATGAAAACTTTTGTTGTACCAATTATCAAAAATAAAATTGATGACATATTTCATATCACTGGCAACTATTATGGCAAAGGTGTTGGATTGTCTGCTTAGGTCACACTTAAACGATTATGTTAATCTTCAGGATTCCCAGTTTGGTTTCAGGACTGGCTTATTTACTGAAAGTGAAATTTTAACTTTAAAACAAGTTGTGGAATATTACACAGATAGGCGAACGTCGGTGTACGCATGTTTTTTGGACTTCTCAAAAGCTTTTTATATGATCAAATATCAAGCTTTGAGGCAAAAACTACGGAGCACAGGAATACCGAATGAAATTTCATTAGTTTTTGAGTATTGGTAAACCAATCAGATTAATCTTATCAGATGGGCTGGAACTCTTTCTGAAGCATATAAGCTTGAATGTGGTGTAAGACAGGGGGGCCTAACATCACCTAGCTTATTTAATCTGTACATAAATGAGTTGATCGTGAGACTTAGTAGCATGCGTGTCGGTTGCTATATCGATGGAGTATGTGTTAATAATATAAGTTATGCTGAAGACATGGTGATTTTAAGTCCTTCGATCAGTGGTCTCAGGAAATTACTAAAAATATGTGAAGTTTACGCTAATATGTTTGGCCTTGAATATAATCTTAATAAGAGTAAATATATGATATTTAATCCACTTGGAAACGCTATTACCTGTAACTTATCTGTGAATCTTAGCGGCACCAGTTTGGTAAGAGTTTCGCAGTTTAAATATCTCGGGCACTACGTTACGGATAACATGAAAGATGACAAAGATATAGATAGAGAGCGCAGGGTGTTGTCGGTGAGGGGTAATATGCTGGTTCGCTGGTTTGCCCATTGTACACCAAGCGTAAAAATATTGCTCTTCAAAGCCTACTGTCAGTGCTTCTATACCAGCAACCTCTGGACCACATATACTCAGCTTGCCTATAATGCTCTACGTATACAGTACAATAATGTCTTCAGAGCATTGTTAGGGCTGCCTCGGTACTGTAGCGAATCAGGGATGTTTGCTGAAGTGCGCATTGAAGATTTTTACACGATTATTCGTAAAAAAGCATGTTCCATGATCAATCGACTGTGTGGTAGCTCTAATGGTATCCTGAAGATAATTATTATCGAATAGACCAGATAGTTTGTTCATTCACCATTAGACTGAATTAATTAAAAGCGTGTGTACCTATGCAAATTACTGATTTTTCTTTTGTGTGTAAATATTTTTAAAATGTGTTTTTGTCCTTACTAACATAGGCTGAGTTTACTTACAATATTGGATGTAAATCTGAAATAAATGAAATATTATTATTATCAAAATTTTAATTATTTGTTGGGAATTTTCAAAATTGTTATTTCTTTTAAATATTTCTGAAATTATTGTTGACGCTTCTTATAGCCCATCAATTATAATATTCCGTATGTATCTCATCCACGAAATTGTGACATAAGTGGTTGAGAACTAATTGAAATATATATTTTTTTAACAGTTTTAAAAATATTTGGGACTATTTTTATAGCCTATTAATTATGGAATGACTTATGTTTCCCGTATAAAAAACCTCATCAAAATCGGTTAAAAATGAAAGAAAATATATATTTTTATTAAATTCTTTTTAAACAATTTCTAGAAGTACCTAATATTAAAAATGCTTATACTCTATCAATAAATAAATTATATAAGCATCCCATGTACAAAATTTCACATGAATCTGTCCAGCTGTATTTGATTAAAATCCAGACAAACAAACAAACAAGCAGACAAAAAAAATTGTGGCATATTCGTGATCAGTATTGTTCATATAGTATGCCTATCGGGAAAAATATTAAATGCATGGATATAACTACAGATTTATTAATAGTGATTGCATTATAATAAATCAGCTAAATATCCTGTTATTGGTCACCCCGACGTAATATGAAGTTCAGCCGTCACAGAGGTCTGCTGTTGTGCGCACATCATGTAAAAACTAATGGATAGATTTTGATCTTTTGCTTTGGTTTTACTACTTAGATACTTGCTCATCTCAAAAAATATTATCATGTTAAACAATTATTCTTTAGCCTGCTCGAGCGAAACCGCGGGTGCAGCTAGTTAATGTTACAACGAAATTACTGATTATTGTACAGACCTTAGATGTACCTTATATACATATAATATATGGTCTAACAAGATAGTGGCTCCCTTATTAGATTTTATAGATTCCCATATTAGAAGTTTTTGTGATATCTCAAAATGCATGTTTTCAGTTTAAAATTATAATTCACTTCACTTAGGCATAACAATCAAATTATATCACTGAAAATGTCATCAATGTTACATAATATAAGGTAAATAATTAAAATATAAACTACAGAATGGCAGCTCAAGATCCCGGCGAAAACTTTCATTAATATACATGTCTTTAAAAACAGGAATAACGAATAAAAACCTAAAGATGATTTTAAACATTTATTTAAAAAGTCATAAATAAAGATCACTTACTACGTATATTAAAAATTTTTACACTATAGTTATACTTTTTTTAATAAAAGCTATTTACCTATTGAATTTATAATATCTAAATAATGTAAAGTAGTAGTTGAACAAACAGTCTATAAATCTCATATTTTACTTATTATAAATACCTAAATCTTTTAAGTCCTTTTAAAAAATAAAAAACAAAACACTTGCTATTTATCTAACTGTATTTGAGGCTATTATGATGCTATGAATTCGTAGCTTTTTATTTATATTTCAGGACTTACACCTGTATTCTTATATTAATTCTATAGTGATTTTTCTCACTTTGCGCAATTAAGAGTAGTCGTATTAATTTTTCGTTTGAAATATTCACAACCTGGAACTGAAACTATAAGTTCAGAATCGGGAACTTTAGTTTTTGGAGACCTATTTACGTTTACTGTGTAACTGCAGTGGTAATCTAGTTCATATAAATCAAACGTGGTTTGCTGAAATTGAAAAAAATATTATCAATTTTTAATTTTTTTAAAAGTAATACTTTAGTTAAATTAAATTGTTACTCTTTACATGTAATAAATAATACATTTATGGCACCTTGTAATAAATTAATAATGGCAACATCTTTACGCGCCCTTATGCATTTATGTCTAACTTCACTATGGTTCCTTAATAAAGTGGCAAATTTAATTTGAAATTTTTTTTAAATAATTTACCTCTGTGGTTGCAGATAAAACTTTAATAGGCTTCGAAGAATTACACCTGATTGTCTTCCAATAAACATAATACCTGAAAGAACAATCTTATATTGTTTTATTTTAAAGAAGATACAGTATCTAAATTTTAAATTAAAAATACAATATATTCTAGTTTTCTAGCACTTTTAAATTATAAAAGTAGTATATTTCTTTAAGAGATGCTCATTTTTATTTTAAATCAATCTAGGGAGAAACATTTATAGTGTTCTTAATTTGTTATACCTTCCATTCGGCTCATAATTACTTGATATGCGATCCCATGAAATTCGTGCTTTAATTTTATGGTTATACCAAATAATTCTGTGTAATTTCAAGCCTTTTATATTGTTTTCAGTTGTTTTAAGCATTTCTGGAGGTGAATCTGAAAATTATAATTGAATTATAATAGTTATGTCTTTCTACAAGATAAAAATTACATGTCACGCTATAATACACTCTGATAAATAAGAAATAAATTTAATGTTGAAAATTGTGTGGGATCTACCTAAATTCTTACGCAACGTTACAGTAAGTTTGTATCTATGCGTTGCCTAAATGATAATATCGAAATAAGTATTATATAAATTTACAATAATTCTGCCTTTAGATTTTATTTTCTAAATCCATGCTCAACACACTATCGTGTCCATGCTGTTTCAAACCAAATCTATAAGAGGGGAGATTAATCGCTATTATTTGAAGAATAGCATAAACAAAGTAGTAAAAAAATACCATTTCCAATAGTATTAGTGGTGTTGTAGAATATAGATGCCTTTTCACTTCGCAGTTTTCCCACGCCGAATTGACTAATTGTTTGTACTTGCAAAAAGTACATTGAATTCGGTTGTAAATCTTTAATTTCTATAGAGTTTTGATCCTATAAAAAATAAAAATTGAATTGTATATGTATGTACATAAATTAAAAACTCATAACAATTATACAATATTAGGCTTAGTGCACTAGGTTACTACTAGGCATACTAGTGGCATACTAGGTTTGTAGTGGTTCTAGTCTTAAAGTAAAACAACATAAGTTCGATTTACTGAACTAATATCGACTGTTGTGTGAAGAACATAGATCGTAATAGGCAGACTATATTTGCCTAAACTTAGAAGAACAGAGACGAAATTTGGAGACTTCCTTACGACAACATTTTTTTTCGGGACAATCGTCATGTGTTTTGGGACATGAATTATATTAAAAACGAGCTCTACCCCACGGTCTCACCCGTGTTAGTTTTATACGACAAACATCGCCAACGTAGCCGTGTAGGCAATTATTTATACTTTATGTAAAACTATCGACTTTTAAATGAAGAATAAATTATTTTTTCCAATTAAAAAAAGTCTATCTATATCGAATAACATTATTTTTAATATACTCAAGTCAAAAAAAGAAAAAAAGAGTTCCGCGTAAGGAAGTCTCTAAATTTTGTTACTGTTCTTCTAAACGTAGTCTTACTCGCTACAACTGAGCCACCATTGTATCAATATAATATGTTGTAACTGCACTATTGTACTGCACTAAATGTATCATGTTATGTCTAATATAATTAGTATAAAGTGCAGTTTGATATTTTTACCAAACGAGTTTCATTATGATTAATATTATTAGGCATTGCAGAGGTGGATTCAATCAGTGCAAGGCCTGTAGCAAATGTTACCAGGAGGTCTTAGAATTAACACATCTTAATAGACACAAAAATTTAAAAATTTAAATAGAATACGCATGGTCCGTAGTATTTACTACTACTGCTAATGGCTGATTAATTAAAATACGAAGCATATATGTAGTCAAATATATCTTTTTAAATAATTATTTTCGATTTTTTTATTTTTTTTTATTAAAGACCGTCTGAAGGCAATTCGTTTGGAAAACATCCCAATACTCGAGAAAAACTGGTAAGAAATTGGGTCGATTATATCATGTTTATTTTTTTGTTGACAGCTAATGATTACAATTATATCGATACCCTTTATGAAAAAAATCATAATTTATTTATTTAGCCATGGTTTTCAGATGCACCGTTTTAAATTGAAAATTTATCAAGTTCGTGTTTTCTTTGGCCACATGATTCAAATATAAATTCGGTAATACCTATTTTTAAAATACTTTTATTTTGATATTTGTTAAATTGTCATTAATTAATTAATGATAATATTATTTACGAAATACCTATCTTTTATTTTTGCAAGTCCACAATGATGAATTTTAGTCAAGGAAAAATGGACCAATTAGTGGTAGAGGCAAGGTGTTAAAACTCAAGTATAAAGTTGTTTTTTAACCCCCGACGGAACAAGAGGGGTGTTATAAGTTTAATGTGTGTATCTGTGTGTTTGCTGTAGCATCGTAACTAACAGACAGTTGAACCGATTTTGGTCTAGTTTTTGTTTTGTTTGAAAAGTGACTTAATCTAAAGTATTCTTAGCGCAGCCGTTTGAAGATTAACAGCTCTTTTCTAATTGAAAATAGATGTGAACATCATCAAAACGTGTGATTGAGTCGAGATGTCTCGTAGACCACTGTCATGTTATTTGCTTTCTGGATAGACCCAACCTGACCCCCTGCCCGGTTCTTACCTGATATAGATTTTTTGCAAAGTCATTAACTTCAAATGTATTTTTAACGGCTGATCTAGTGCTACTTATTTATTTAGTAAGATTCTTCATCACGTTACATGATCGTTTAGGTTTTAAAAATATGACTTTATAGTATATATATTGTAGGTATAGGTATAGGTAGGTATATAGTATGTAGTATAGTGGTATGTATGTAAATATATAAATATTGTATATGGATTATTCCTTTCATGGAAAGCCAAAGTTAAAATCACGATCAGATTAAAGGAGATATACTATCGTTGACTTTTATTTACATCTAATGGACGCCTAATTTTTTCCCTTCTTGCAGGTCGTCGTCTACCACTGGGAGTAGATATAGTCCACTCTGGGAATCACTGGCTTAGCGCATAATTGTATTTTATTTTAATTAAATTTATGATGTTATTCATATTAGGTGTCGATATTATTTTTAGTGGATCCACATAGAATGACTTAACTATACTTCACCTTAGGCACTGTTTGATGATTGACGAGAACAGAATCCAGTTCTCCCCCCAGTCCACGTACTCGTCTACTCCAGAACACCTTATAACGTACGACCGGCAAATCTGAGCGAGGTTCTTTCCATTCCAATTTTACTGTCACGGTACCTATAAAAAATATAAAAGTATACCAAAAAGTTTTCAGATTCTTTCTTAATGAATTAAAAAATGTACATGCTTTTGTTTATGGATTTTAACACTGTAATGTTGAAGGTATATATAAATATACTAAATAACATAACTAATAAATAAATAACTAGCGCTGCCTCGTGGCTCCGTACGCATTTATGCGCAGTAATTATTTTAGTCTCTTAATTATATTTCTACTCATTAAAGACAATTCCGTTAGCCTAACAGTTGAGTAATAACATAAATTTTCCGTGTACAAAATTTCATATTTCAGAATTAGTCGTTTTTGAGTTAACTCCGAAAAAACAAATAGACAGACAATAAAATCGGTATTTATCAATACATTTCGAAACAATATTGTACAGACAGAATTACAGAATTACAAAAACAAATATAAGAGAAAAAAAAATTGTGTTATACAATTTAAAATTACTGTCATTGGAATACTGTATTAACTAATTTGGCCTTTTAATATCAACTAAGTACATTAGCTTATGTGTTTGTATTAAAACTGTATAAAAGACACACTGCAATATTAAAGGCGTGGCCATAAAACTAATAACTTTGTAAATAATAAAAAAGGTATACATAGAACACTAAATTGAAAAAAAAAAAAATCTGTAAAGATGCATTTGTAGAAAAACATTCTAAAATTAGGTATGTTAGGTAGGTTTTGTATGTTAATATTGTATTTGTTACTACTCTATTCGAGAGATAAATATTTCTAAGAAAGTAGCGGACATTAATTTACATTAATGTTAGGTTGAAATCCATTGATTGTGGTTCGCCTAACGACTGCCACTTTTGATTGGCAGCATGGCTGTTAAATGTAAAATAATATACGTAATTTAACATGATTTACTAAACGTAATAATGGACTGTTAAGTTTGAAATAACTAATACTTAATAGAAATGAGTCATTTCAACTACATATTTAAATGTTATATTTATATATTGTTAATAATTCACGATACTTTATTAATACCTCAGTAATATGCATTATTAACACCTTAAGACGTATTCTGATACGTGTACCTACAGATAACTTATATTTTGTTACTCATTATTTTTATAGTAATAACATAACGTTGTCTTAATTTTTGTATATTTATATTGCTGCTTTAGTGTCCTATTTCACGTTTCTATGTATTTTTTATATAATAACATAGTCAACGAGGCTAAGAGGCCAGCATTCTGGATACGTTTCCTTCTGGCGCCGATATGGATTTAACATAACATAACATACCATCACGCCTGTATCCCCGAAGGGTTAGGCAGAGGTGTACTAAGGTACACCCTCAGTTCGCCGTGTATGTTTTTAGGTCCCATGTAATAGGGGGCGAACCTATTGCCATTAATCGGGCACAAAACCAAAGTCCGAGCTACTACTGAGAATTTAATAGGAAAACATAATAACACTTTGTTCGACCTGGGAATCGAACCCAGAACGTCGATCATAGCAGTCGCGCTTACGACCACTAGGCTAATGAGGCAGTTAAATATTTAAGAATAAATTTAAGTCTAATATTCATTTTGAATCATCTTATTCCTTATGTATAATTTAAGGTAGGTACTTATTAAAAGATTTAAATTAACATAAAATAATTTTAATATGATATAACTAAATAAGTTTACGTAACATTCAACATTACTATAATTTATTAAATTCTTTAAATCAATATGAAAACGTTTTAGTTGAGTATTTGCATTTGAAGATAATATAAAAAAGAAATGTCTAACCATTGTTCATCTTAACTGGTCGAACTTTTAACTTTTTTGGCATCGGTGGAGGCCTCGGACCCCGGCGTGGAGTGAACGGAGGGCTCGGCAAAGAAAATCCTCGTGTACCAGACACATTCACAGCTGCTACGCGGAAACGGTACCAACGACCTGGTTTTAATAGGTTACGTAAGGAGACTTTCGTTCTGCAATAAAATACACAAGTTAGTTTTAAACTGACCTTACGTTTTACCTACATTTATCTTTTGATTCGGTGCTTCACAATAATTACATTATTAATTACATTATTACAATTACATGAGGTAGGATATATTCAGTTACGTTAAGTTTTTTATCGTACCACGGCAAAGTAACATAACCAGCACTGATGGTAAGCACGACACAATCCAAAAACTGTGACGACCACCGAAGGTTAGGAATCAATCGGCAGTAGCCACTACCATACTGGCCTCCGTAAATGAAAACTGATTAAGCATCAGCTGACCCTAAAATGCGATGCGCATTAGTGAATCATTATGATGGTCTTTTCACCATATGAATGGTGATCGCAACCCAATCAGGTTGTACAGCCCTACCACCCTTTTTATCACCATTTCCTTGTTCATTACTCAGCAGGGTAAACCACGTGTAGGTAAGTTTGCTTAAATCTTACGATGTTATTTGACCCCCTTACATCCTTTATAAAAAAGTATAACAAACAGAGATATAATATAGGTACCTACCTGATGTTAAGTGGTTACTAGCTACTACAGTTATTGGTGAACTATAATCACCCTTAACGGGATTTGAGAGACAGATTATTTACAGATAAGTTGCTACCATCGAGGATTAAGGTTACTTACACCTGTAAGTACTTGATAACAATCAATATCGACAAACACCCGTGTTTTTACGTCACCGTGGTTTCAAACTCGTAATGTATGTATATATAAGTAGCTAGGTAACTTAATAGTAACCTACTATTAGGACCAGTATAATGACTGATCCACCCTATAAAAATCTTATAACAGTATAAACCTACTTGAAATCGTCCTTGAACATATTTTTCGGCAAATCAGTAATATTTTTACAAAATCTAGTTTATTTAAGTTTTTGCGACCATACATTAAAAATATCGAGGTTGTATTGCAGGAGCAAAGTAAAGATATTAAATTGCTAAAATTGTTTTTTTTTTAGTGATTCGTTTGGCTCCATATTGTAGAATGTTTATATTGCCTGCTTTTAAAATATAATTATCGTTTCTACTTCAGCTGTTATAACTTCACTTATTAACAACTTTATTAGTTATTAAAAACTCAAAAAATTAAACATTTCTGTTTAAAACTTTCTTTAGAGACCTTTGTAGTAAAATATCAAATAAAACCGTTTTGTTATGATTTATTGTTCATTGTTCTTGTTGTAAGTACGATTATATAATGTAAAATTAATTAACTCCACAAATAAAAAAAATATTGATTAGCAACTATGAATGAACGTAGATGTGATTATTTAATACTAGTTTCGTGCTATCATTTTAGGTAATAGTGTGATTCTTTGCAATTAACTAGCAGTTTCCACAGAATTGGATGTAGGTACCTTATTTTGATATCTCTTGAAAATTACGATTATGTAGAGGTATTTTATAATTTTAACGAAATTAAATCATAAATATAACTAACTTAAGTCATCAAATAAGAATACAGATAGATGCATTGTTCAATAACTGATTTATGTTTACAAAACTATTTTAAATCCAAAGATACTTACTTATTTGTTCTTAATATTAAATTCCATTCCCCGAGTCTAGACTCCTCATACTTTGGCCCTAAATGGTGTTGTTCTTCCAAAAGATAGAGAACACGACCTGGCACTGATCTAGCAGAATCTCCCACGCCATCTGACCATCGTACTATTACCGCACGTTTTTTCTCTTTTACTTCATCCATTGTTGGTAAAGCTGGCAAACCTTAAAAAATATTAGAAAGCAAGCCAATTAATTAAATCTGATAAAATTGTAAATGCAGTACTTTCATAACTCCGTTATTTTAAATCTAATAGCTTATAACAATACACTGATATGGACGATACCATAATTATATTATTTACTTCTTCCATTTGCAAACCTTTTTAAACTATAGCAAATAATACGTAAAACGCCCACAAGAATTTTAGTGCACTGAACTATCTCTCGGTAATTCGAAAGTCTCAAAAAAGTTAGTCGATTTGGGAAAAGGTATAGAAGTTATTTTAATGGATTCTTAAACAGCTATATAGTCACTGCTGGGTGACTAAATTCGATTGTTATTTTTGACTCGCTTCAACACGTAGTTTTAGGATCGACCATTTGTATATAACCAGTTACTAGAAGCTTTTACTGTGATATTGTGAAAGCGGCCGCAACGTGACGTTGATGATAGACCAGCGTCAAAATCTCTTTACGGCAAACATTAGGTTCATGAAAATGTCATAATAAGAATATCAGCCTGTATGTGCCCGACTGCTGGGCAAGCGCCATAGGCCACTTTTCGAAAGAAGGCACAGCCACAAACACCACGTCATCCCACGGCGTGTTGGTGATTTCAAATTTTCTATATTTTTTCCACATACTGTAGTATATAATACAAAAGCATTTCTTAAGCGTTCAGATTCTATTACGATGTTTTCATTCACTGATAGCAGATAGGCAGTGTTAGTGTTACCAATTCAAATGTAAATTTAAGCGAATTTCTAAAAAATCGTTTGAACATGCCGGAATTCGAAACTGAGGACATCGAACTGATATCCACCGGCCAAACCACTCGACCACCACGACTTCAATGTCATTATTACGAGCCCGTATAAAAAGCAAAAAATGTAGTCTTATCAAATATTTAAAGATTCAACGTTCCATTACCTGGAATTATAGATAAATCCAATGGTTCGTTGCAAGTTGATCCGCATCCATGGTGACAGCATCTTTGAGTCCCATCACACTGAGAATCAGTATTGCATGCTTCTACACAAGCTGCGGCCCATTTTGGAGAGTCTGATATCGGACATGTTCCGGGCTTTTTTTCTTGACTTCGACATTGTGATCGGCACTGTTACCCAGAGTTATAAATATTAATAAATAGTCCAATAACTACTTTCAATTTTTATTTTTATTTGAAAACCTTTGTATCTTAAAAAGATAAAAATGCACTACATGGTCTGTACAATGTTAAATAAATAAATCCATGACCAGAATAATTATTGCCTTTGAAATCACACGCTCGGCTCTAAGCAATGCTAACAGACAAATATGAACATGAATAATTTCCATACTTTTCTTAGAATTCGGTGCAAGCATTGAAACAGTGGTGTTCGTTCAGTATTATTCCGTTATGTCAGTGATTTCATTATTGGAGTATCATTATCGTCTAAACATTAACTTCGCTACAACGAATCCTTTGAAATTCTATGATTCATTATACAAAATAATACAAAACGTAACTTTTAATATAAAATAAAAAAAAAACTGTTTAAAAAGTCTTACATCAAATTATATTCAGAAGTAAGTTTTCTCTGATTGATTTTATATATTTATTTACGCTTTCATTACAACTTTTTCACTGTTCATTTACTTTATTGAATTAACTTATAAACAATTATATTATTATTTTTCTAGTTATCTGTTGTTAAAATCTCTCATAATAGTAGGTATATTTATTTACGTTTGAGATATTATGTATATAACATATAATGATTATAAGATCTTAACAAGGATATATTGTATTTTGTCTCATAAAATAAATTGTACCCAATTCGAAGCTTACACTAGTTTTACATATCCTGTCTCCAACATCTAATAACGCCAAAGTCGATTAACCTTTATGGCTTACTTATACTGATGAGAATCAGTCAACAGTACAAACCAACAGATATAATGCAAGAGAAAACGTATAAACATATTTTAGGATATCACTTGAGGCAAAGATATTCCAGAACATTACAGCAACAAGAAAAGGTTTTACCTTCTGCGAGTTACAAAAAAAATGTTTCGTTATTTGATCAAAATGCGATTGTCTTTTATTTTAACACTGTCCCCTCACGCTGTATGCATTTGCCGGTTTCTTATCTTATGCGTTTTAATAATACTTTGTCGTTCTGAAAGTAACGTATAGATATTTATGACTACCGCAAGTAAAGATAGAGTTCAATATTTGTAAACATATTTTACCAGCCGAATGAAAAGAAGGTCTGCAATCTTGATTGTGTTTCGTTGCGACGTTGCATATTCATTATTTTTTATTTGTCGTTTTGTCTGGAATACGAGGAACTTTAGTCGTGTTCGCATTGTTATCTTAATAAATAAAAGCGTGGGCATCCAGTATATTGTCGGAACGTTTCGGACCTATTTTTTGCGGAGTAGACATAACCACGCAATCGTGAGTGGTGAGTGATAAGATATCTATGTGCCTAAACTTTTAAACGTTGAGAACTTGTTGAACTTTTGAGAACACGATAACCTCATTGCATAAGGAAATTTAATGATAAATATCAGTGAAATTCAAAAATAATATTTTGAGGTTCGGTAGATTTATAATCTATGTGATATAATATTATGTTGTTACAATAAAAATAAAAAGTACTTATTTGGATTTTGCTTAGTTAACTTGTGTAATCTTTATCTTCTTAGTTTTAATAGACACCTACCTATGTTTGCTTGTATGTATTTTATAACTCTTAGTCAAGCTTAACCCAGACATTTATTTTGTTCAAATTAATAAAAAAAAATTGTATGGCACAAAAAGTCGGGATGCTTTTCCAAAATATATTTTTTACTGAGTTAATATTGTAATTAACAAAACAGGGGCAATGTTTTGTAAAAATATATTATAGAGCTTTTCTGGAGTTATTGTAGAGTGTTATGAAAATATATATAATTTACTCCATCTGACAACCAAAATTCAAGTAAAACTCAATAGATGTTTACATGATGTAATACATTATTATAATATTAATGACCTAATAAACTTTTCAAATATTTATTTTTCGTAAAATCGAACCTACATATTATTATGTTTTAATTTATTTTCATAAAAAAGTTTTTGGGAATGGGTTTACCCAAAAAAGAAAACGATTTATCCACCAAAAATATAAAGTTACAGTGTAAAAATCAATTCGTATTATTTTAGTTTATCTGTCAGAAAAATAATTATAATATAGGTAATAAGTAATACCTAATGTAAATACATGGATAATCATATATTTTTTAACGCTAAAAGATCAAAGGACATAAAAATAAATAGAATGAGCGTTTGGTTGTGGGTAAAACCAATCATGTTAAAACTATTTTTTTCCATTGTAGACGTACCATATTCTAATCGTATCAATTAGTAAAACAGTGTGAATAGAGATGTGGAAACCATAAGAAACTATTTAAGAAATTTATTTGATGATTAGTACATCCTCTAATTTGTACATGTATTTTAACACCGAAGCCTAAATGGTACTCCTACTTTTAAAAATATTAGTCATGTATTACGTGTATTCATAACAGTAGTATCACTTATTGTCTCGTTTTGAAATCTTAATAATTCAAACGACTGTATGTATCATAGAATTAAGATTTAATATTACAATTGGCCAAACAACTGGAGCGAATCTGATGTCGCATTTTGTGGATTAATTACAACCAATACAGATATGGTAGAAATATACCACTATGAATTGCCTCGGTGCGTCTCATTTCCTTAATAACCAGTCTATTTCTAATACAAGATACACATCGCATTTTCTATTTCTAGGATAGCTTGATGACGTTCACTTTTGACAAATATTTGTTTCTCGTAATTAGTGACTTTTGCAGTTGTATTAGGTATAATTAAATTTTCGCATTGTACTGAACTTTAGCTAGTTACTAGTTATGATGATGCTCTTCTTGAAGTATCTGTTTACGGCGAACCCTGTCAGCTTCGGTAATAGGAGCGAATGTGGCTCGCTAAAACCAAATTTCGTTTTGAAGACTCACAGTGTAGCCGACTAGAAGAATTCACAGTGTAAATGTAGGAAGGCCTGGCAATAATATTGGATGGTGGGACACGAAAATTGTGTCCGATTGGAATTCGACTATCATACACCTGGAGTAATAGTAGCTATAGGTAGTGGCAGTTTCAGGCGTTTCGTGTTCCCGGATTAGCCAGTTTATACCTAGTAATTAAGCTGGGTGGTAGAGAACTGTACCCACCCTGGTTGCAACCACTCACTTTAGATTGTGACTCTCTTTTGGTTTGTCATAGTTCGAGACCAAACAGTGTATATTAAGACACGTCACGTCTTCCTCTCCTGCGGCACCTCAAGTCTAGGTCCGTTCCCTCGGTATGGAGCCCTTGAGTCTAGCAGCCGCTTGCGCGATACAAGTGACACTGCACTTGCAATCACTAGCTATCTACAGACACCATTACACTGTACCTCACACTCGTGCACACCACACAGTTACATAGGTTCTGTAAGGGACCTTTTTTTCTCTTTTTTTATACTAGTTAATTTAGACAAAAGTTGACAGACCACTAAATACATAGACATGATCCTTCCTTCCTCCGAGGAGGCAGGAACACGTATAGTATATGTATATATGTTAGTTTAGATCGAATTTCTACGGATAGGCAATTAGCCAGTTTGCGACTTAATTGAAACGACAACAGCGTAAGTTGAGGTCCGGCCACTTTGGCATCCTTGAACATGTTGCCACGCTTTCGTGGCTGAGTGCCATAAGCTATGGTGAATCTGTAAAAGCCACCTGGAGTTCCAGGGCCCTTATGGCTAACAGTATAGTCAGTTCTACCTAGAAAATTGCAAGCCGATATAAAAGCGACGATCGTCAATGGATTATCTATCATTCGGTGGTCGTAGTTATTTTTGATTATATGCACTGTGCGTACCATTGGGTATAAAAATGTAGTCACTTTACTGCACTACTATGATAAAAAGAAAATCTTTTATACTTTATGCCGGCTCGACCGATAAACCTTACAAAATCTGGCTCTCAAGTACAGCTGTTGGAACACACCTAAAAGTGCTTGACGAAAGATTTTCAACTTGAGATTGATAGCTAGCAGAGGGTATTAGAAAATTCTTTATCAACATGCTATAGTTTCATCACAATACCTATTTTCTTTTACCGAAAGATCATGCTTATAGTAAGCAGTATTCGATCCCACATCGACTGACTCGAGGGATTCTCAAGCTATATGGCGATAGATTTTCAACTTGAGGAAGGTAGCTACTAATTAAGGGACACAATATTTACACTCACCTGAGATCTGAGTTCTTTAGGCCTCTCAAAGCACATGAGGTCACATCTCGCTTTCGACAAAGAGTTCGTCTGTATCTTCGAGAAATTTCGCGCCCTTGGGAATACCACCGGCATCCAAGAGATCGCCATTAACACAACGATCGTCTTTGTCAACATTTTAATCAGTTCGGTAGAATATTATAGACTTAGCTATATATTATAGATCATGACAATAACTATTACTGCGCTGGATTAATACCACTTCAAATATTTTATTAATTTGGATCTAATAAACAGTCATATAAGCAACTTGAACATAGTACAAGCCCGGTGAAGCTATAAAGGCCTTCAGGTCAACAGTATAGTAAGGTCGCTTCGCTGTGGCTCAGTCTAATAATTTCTAAGTACCAATTTTCATAGATAAATGACAGATTTTTATACACACTTTCATCCCCCTTTTCACCACATTAGGGGTTGAAATTTCAAGGTCCTAGCCCCAGTAGTTTAGATTGTTGTGGATATGTCAGTCAGTCAGTTAGTTATAGTATATAGATTTAACTAGTAACTAAAAACTAAATTTCCAAATTAAACTATGGAGATTATATGTACCATGACGTAGAGATAATAAAAGGTTTTTTTTTATATCGTTATTGATTTAATAACCAGAAAGTTGTCAATATGGAATTAATAATTATCTTCCGATGTACTCTAAATGAATTACTTTGTAAATAAGACTATTTGTTTTATTTTGTTCATTCTTTATCGAAGAAATAAAAAAATATCTTTGCAACTTTTTTATAAATTTTCTTAGAGGATACGCATGGTAAAATACGATGCATTTTTATTTCTGTATGAAATGAAAACCAGATTTTATTAGTATATCCTTAAGCTTGTAAAGAAAATAATACATTACGATTTACTATTTGCTTCTGTTGATAATATCTAATTGGCAATTTGCAAAGTTTTGTGTCATTTCTTTTATGTAATCGTTTGATACTGTCGCAATAATTATCCTTTGCCCGAAGTATGTTGCTTTTAAATTATCCTAATATTCTAAAATACGCGTGTATTGACAATAATTACTTACTACGTAAATCTGTTTCAACTTTTTATTATATAGGTAGATCCAAAACTAAAATATTTTAATAATATATTCATTAAATAATATTTATTTAATTCTTAGTATTTTCATTATTTATGTACCTATATGGTTTAATTCGTATAGTTGAGTTTTAATAAGTGAATTATAATTTTAAAGTAAAGCGGTACATTGTACGTTATCGACTACACGCAAATTGGTTGCACGTATTCACGCAATTGTTTATATGAAGTAGGTAGTAATTAATAGTTTTTATTACTAAAATAAAGTACTTTTACAGTTTTATGATCGTGTTTAAATGAACATAAAAATATTTAATGGATTAGTATTAATCGATATTATAAAAATCTTTTCGTAACATACCGGTAAATAGGTTATCAATGTATGATAACACCTATTGACTTATGACAACAATTATTATATTACACAATTAATTAATTAATTACATGACGATTTTTTTTGGTCATTAATTTCAAACCAGAAGTGACAGTTGTAAAATATAGGGATTTCATATTATAGCTTTTGGCCAAAAATGATTTAGAGCCGTTTCTACCTATGCATCATATTTTAGGCATTCGTAAATTTTATGACATTGTAATCATGGTTATTACGAAGCCACTTAATTTTATCGCGGGGCGATTTTCTTTGGAAGCCATAATTAAGATCGAATAATCGTAAAATTTAATATCAGATAATGAAAGCTTTTAAACAATATACAAATAATAAAATTGGTTACATCGATAAAACCACTTCCTGTAACGAACACTGCAAATTGCCAATTCAAATCGACAAAAAACCCGAGTGATCTTCGATTATCGATAATCAATTAAAACCGTAACATTATCGATTTCCGAACGTATCATTGACCTCGAAAATGACAGGAGGACGGCGGAGAGCGTTTTGCGACTGTTTCGTTTGCAATGCGCGGCAACACTGGCGAATGGCGACGGGACTGCGCCGGCGCATCGTTACGATGATGCGTGTTCCAACTTCATTAATACACATCGATGATGCTTTCCTGTCTGAATACGAATGACGGAAGGCTACTTTTACCGGCCAGTTTCCTAATATAAAAAGCCGGATAGAAAAGCTAGATATATGTTCGCATAGAAAAAATTACATTGAAAACAAAAATATTGTAGCTTGACATATATAAGACAGATCGCCTTTTTGCTTTGGTTTAACTTTATTACAAATAATTAATAATTATTTCGCATTTAAAAATACAGTGTAAACTCTTTATAACGTTATCCTTTATAACGATAAACTCCCTATAAGGTTGAAGTGAGCCCAACTTGGTTGGTTTGCGTTAAAATCTACATATTGAAACACTCTTTATAGCGATACGCCATTCTCTATTACGAAGAAATGTGTTCATATTTTTAGACAGTAAATATTTATTATCGGTATTATTGTTTATTATCAGGTAACAAAAGCCTTTGAAGCTCCGAAACATCCGAGGTCGGTCTAGCTTTTGTTATCCTTAATTGCCTTGAACACGTGCAGTATGGCGCATTGTTTTCTCGCAAGTGATGGTCTTCGACCAAGCATACTGGGTACCTATCGTATTATCAGTCGTAAATCTACTTTGAAACTGTTAACATGACCAGTAAACAGAAAGCGATTAGTGTTGACAAAAAAGTTTGTGTGATACGTGCGATTGAAAAGGGAGAAAATAAAAGTGACGTTGGAAGGCGTTTTGAACTAAGTCAATCCACTGTTGCTACCATTTGGAAAAACCAAAAAACAATTCTACAGGCTGCGCTGGAAGGAAACTCTTCTAAAAAATTAAGAAAGCCAAAATTCGAAGTCTTAGATCAGGTAATGTTGTCGTGGTTTAACAATCAGCGCCAGAATAATGTACACATCTCGGGGCCAATTGTAAAAGCTAAGGCTGAAAAGTTTGCCAACCAACTTGGCATAATTGACTTTAAAGCATCTGAAGGTTGGCTCGGAAAATTAAAACACCGTCACCAAATTACGTACGGTAAAATGAACGGAGAGGCGCGGGATGTCGATATGAATGTGACTAACAATTGGATTAGTACTGTTTTTTGTTCACTCCATATAACGATAACTCTCTATAACGATAAAAAATGCTCAGTCCCTTGAGTTTCGTTATAAAGAGTTTACACTATAATTCAACAAGTTATTGAGACAATATCTTATTTTTAATCATTAAATATTTGTAGAAAGTAGGTACCTATACAGTAAAAGTAGTAATAATAAACATTTAATATAAATTAATAACAAACCTAAGGATAATAAAATTAAAACTACATAAATGATCTATACAAAAAACGTTAGAAATTGTTTCTGTCGTCTTAAGTAATATACTTGATAAGACATACACCGTATTTAATTAAGCCAACAACTTTGTATCGCTCAGAAAAGAGACTATCTCTTTTTCTCTCGAAGCTAAATTTCATGTACTGCGGCTCCTGGCTAGAACGAGTAACTTAGTTCAGCGGATACAAAATGAGTGCGCTATATTCTGCTTTAATATTCCTCCCAGAAACACGTACTTTCGTATTTAAATCAGACAGATATAACGTGCATGTCTTAATAGACGTTATGTTTACCTTGCTGCACATCTTCTTGGTAGGTATACCATCAGAACGGGAAAACATCTGTACCTTTTGAAAAAATTGACCTGGTCAAGTCGTATCAGACTCTTATCAGATGAGGCCATCACTCCGAAAAGAACATTCAGTAAGAGGTAGTTTGCTGCTATTAAAATCTGTAGGGATATTCCTCCTCTATTACAGTTTACACGATCTCTACGCACAAAATGAAGAAATACATTTTAAGTTTACAGATAAGCTTCAGTACAGAGCATTCTTTTTAATTTTTTAACTACATACAATGGTTATGAAATGACGCTTCGTAAATAATGTTCATATATTGTAAATAACTTATGTAATGTTCCGCCTTTTTATTCGGAACCTACCCTCTATCTTATACCAGCACTGCAACAATAATCAATATCTTTATTATATACCTAACTTTAAAAATATGGCATGTATCTATCTATATTTCAAAATACAGTGTAAACTCTTTATAACGAAACTCAAGGGACTGAGCATTTCTTGTCGTTATAGAGAGTTATCGTTATATGGAGTGAACAAAAAAACAACCAAGAATTTTTAATACATGTGTGTATGTCTTAGATAATAAATGCTTATAAATTATTGTTTACACATATAGTCTGATAACTTTGTCTGACGTTTTTTGCTATGCCAGTACTTGCTTTGTATTATTTTATGTATTCTATTCATATCTTCTTCTATCAAACTTTTTCGTCAACACTAATCGCTTTCCGTTTACTGGCCATGTTAACAGTTTCAAAGTAGGTTTACGACTGATAATACGATAGGTACCCAGTATGCTTGGTCGAAGACCATCACTTCCGAGAAAACAATGCGTCATACTGCACGTGTTCAAGGCAATTAAGGATAACAAAAGCTAGACCGACCTCGGATTTCTCGGAGCCTCAAAGTCTTTTGTTACCTGATAATAAACAATAATACCGATAATAAATATTAACTGTCTAAAAATATGAACAAATTTCTTCGTAATAGAGAATGGCGTATCGCTATAAAGAGTGTTTCAATATGTGGGTTTTAACGCAAACCAACCAAGTTGGGCTGACTTCAACGTTATAGGGAGTTTATCGTTATAAAGGATAACGTTATAAAGAGTTTACACTGTATAAAATACAAATATCTCATTCTTTTTTAAATAATTAATCAGATAAATAAATGTAACAACAATACTTATTGTAACCTATATAGTTATAAAGATATAATAAATCATGAATATCAATTTCTAGAAAATACTACCGACTACTCATAACTCTTCAACTGTTGTAACCCATCGACATAATAAAAAAAATACGTTTCAACATAATTAAAACTTTATTTCATGTAAATAATGACTTTTTATATGCAGTAAATTAATTACATTTATGTTTTTGAATCCGACAAGATCTGCTTATATAGGTCAAAAAGACTAAATAATTACTACAAGTATTGGATGTCATCCAAATCACCGCCAGAAGGAAAAGTACCAAGAAGGCTGGCCATATTACCTTGTTGTATAGCAATGCTTATTCGTTGACTGAGGTATTGGCCAGCCCTCTGATCTCGAGATGTGTCGACCAGTCGACTTGCGTGTTCTTTAAAGAGGCTGCGTGCACTTGGTCCCCGTGGACCTAGCTAGGGTTTCGAATCCAAAGAGCACAAATATTAAATTTATGTTTATAATACCCCTACATAATTTTAAACAATGAAATTGTCTTTAAACAAAATTTATGCAATATTAGTACCTAAAGGTACGAATAATATTTCATAATCACTTTATTCTTATACGCTATTCTTTCTTGTAACAGATGCATTCATCAATTCGTTGTTTCTCGTTTATACCAAACGTATGATTACAACAAAAGCTTAATTGCAACGAATAATAACCACTAGCCATAACTCCTTGTTTATTATTATTGCCATTTTTATTAAATGCAATGAAATAAATTGATGTATTAATAATATACGTTTCGTTGAATTTAAGTTTAGGAAGAGTATGAAGCTTAGAACTCCACGCACCGCGCCTTGTTTAATGCTGACCGCGATAATTTACAACGAGAAATTCCAGTGTGTATATTAGATTGAACTAATATCTAACCAAAGCAAACTATCTACCATCCATTACTGCTTATGGTAATTAATTATATCTATGGTAGAATCTCTCACAGAAATTTCTGCTTATTACGATCGTTTATAAGTGGTAAGCTTATATCTGTACTACTATTATAAAAATTGTCCAATGTGTGGCGGGCTACGCGTAGTATTTTTTATATGCTAGTTCGAGACAATGATCTGTATATTACCCGATGGTAACCACGGTACAATCCACAAACAACGGCGACCGTCGGTGACACAAATTTCATCGAAATTCGTCGATGTCATGCCGTCCTGGTGAAATGCCTCTTCACACCTCGTTTGTAGGACCCAATAGGGTTCCGTAGCTACCTGTCACAATATGTAGGAGGCTTTTAGTAATTTTAAATGGAATTTATACGAAATTAGTTCTCAGAGTACATTTTATAAGTACCTCGTTAACTTGTAAAGCTTACTTACCTTTAATAATTTCCCTCTTAACTTCGTTATACATATATACTACTGTCTTGAATGTTTTCACATATCCAAAAACAACCATTTAGCTAGCAGTGATTTGGGGACAATTAACTCTAACAAAAGTTATAACTTAATATAATATTTCGCAAACGGAATCCCTGAATCAAAAAATGGTTTTCGCACATCCGCAATATTTTTTAACGACTACCCAAAGACATACCCCACACAATGGGATAATCAGGAAAAAAAATTCGTCTCTAATTTCCGTGCAAGTGGAACTTGGTAACTTAATTTAAAAAAATCAAGATTTTATTTTACAAATTTTTTTAGCGTGATTAATATGTAATATCTGGGCGACCGAGTTATGCTCGGTGACTTATAAAAAAAGAAGAAAAACACCTATCTAAGTAAACTTGAAATGTAAAGCATTATATATATATACAAGAATAGCTCCCTTAATATGATAAGATACCCACACAAAATTATAGGTTTCTAGTACTGAGAATTTCTGAGCTTAACCGTGGACAGAAAGACGGACATGGTGAAGTAATAAGAGTTCCTTGTGTAATTCGGAACCTTAAAAGTGAGAAGTTAGAAGTTTGTAGGAGGTAAGCTCTGAAATTACATATACATACATACATACATAAATCACGCCTATATCCAACGGGGTAGGCAGAGACTACGTCCTTCCACCTGCTACGATCCTGGCTTTCACTTCTTCAACATTCATTAATCAAAATAACATATAGGATTCTATAAATTCTTTTACAAAGAGAAACCTACATTATCGTTGAGTGATAAGCTGTTTTTGTATTTATTAAATTTGATCTTGTCATAGCTGTGCCCCCGGGTTTCACCGTGTTCAATTAGTTAAAGCAACTCTCCATCGTGCAACGCATCCGCGCCGCCAGCGCACCGTGTAGCATATCATTATTGTTCTTACTTCCCGTACGTTCCTACAGCTTGCCAGAATGATCGACGTTCGTAGTTACTGTTTCGCTCCTTTAGGTCGTAACGTGAAGTTATTTAAAGGCAATACATAGGCTATGAAATTTAAAAATAATTGTTCTAATATGACTACTGGTAGTTCCAGGGATTAACGAGTTTAACAGATATATTTACCGTGACGTCAGATCGTTATCGAGAGAAGTTCTTAACAGCTGTTTCACGATAGCTAGGTATCACTGATTAACTACAGAGTTTCACTTGTAGTGTTGGGTTGTAACTCATTGCTATATCTTTTAGAAGCTATATACAAAACCTGGTATAATGTATTGAAATATTTTATAAACAAAACAATAGAAAACTTTGCAGACAGACTTTGCAAGACTTTTTATGCAAAATTTTTCTTCTTTGTCAGTAAATATAATACTATCAGGAGGGTTTTGGGAGAATCGCGATCTACCATGTTGTGGTTTTTATTTAAATTCACATACCTATGTCATTTGACCCAAAATTATGTAATTGGTGGCATTTTGCTTGATATAGTACTTTGGTTTTTGTACTCAAGTGAAGTTATATACGGGTGGGTGCCTACAGAGTGTAACATTTAATTTTTAGACATAGGATTTCTTGGCAACATTTATTCCTTACAACATAAACTATCAATTATCGTAATAAAATATTATTACAATTATTATTATAATATGACATAGTTTTTTTTTCTAAAAATGATTTAAATGTCACTCACTGTCAATCACTGACCGATTTAAATGTTATATTGTGTCTAGAAGCATGAATTTTAAACTAACCCCAAAATCCACCCATCTTGATAAAGCGTTGCTTCAACTTTGTATTCTATCCACGCGACATTGGCATAAATGTATATAAACACACGTTACCATCAATTACGAAGAAGAAGAAGACAATCATACAAACGATTACGTCACAGAAATCGACTTTATTTTCCTTTCAAACGAATAGAAATGAGGCCGGATTAACTTAGAATAGCCAGATAAAACAAAGAGATGATCCTTGAATCCTTTTAATCGAAAACAAACATTGCACCAGCATCCCAGTGCAACAGAACTAATTAAGCACTTGAAGGGCATCCGGCGCACGCGCGGGGAGTAATCAACCGGTCGTTTGCCCTGACATTGTACCAACAACCAACAATTTATCTTCGTCTCTTTTTATATTTATGACTAACATCGCTCGAATGGTTCCGTCTGTGTTTCGAATTCAATTAAGACTCGGGTTCATTTTATATTAACTGCATATTTTAATCAACAGGTACTTTAGTACGTTACCAATCAATCCTTTAACCCTATCTAAATCGATTTAGAGGGAATTTTTAATTTTAAAAAAGTCAATAAAAGATTTATCTAGAATATTTTCGGAATACCTCGTGGCCTCGTGACACGGTGGTCAGTACTTTTAATAATACGAGTGTACGCAGGCTTGAGTCTCGTACAGCACGGGTTTTCTGTGATGAATATTGGTATTGAACCGTGTCGTGTCTAGTTTTTAATATGTACGTATCAGCTGTTTCTCACCATAATATAAACTAAGTCTAGATTGAATTCAATTTACAATATTTATTTCATAATAATATAATAATAATAATAAATTACATAATACACTTAATTTCTTTTACTAATGTTTATCGTTCCAAATCTAAGCACTTTTATAGCAAAGTAATTTGAATTTACCTCTCGATATATTGAGACTTTTAAAAATATTGTTCATTAATAAATGACTATACCTACATTTTATCTGAACACTTTTCTACACTTATTTACAATTATCTGTATCATTTTTTTTATTAACTTTTTTTATATATTTTATTAATTCAGTGATAAAATTGTAGGTAGCTTGAAGTGATAATGATATTTAATTACGTTCATTGCTTACATCACTATTCACTACCGATGGTTTTGATCGTCGACGGTGATTTACGCACCGACTACGTAAGTACCAAGTAAATAGTACCTACGAGTAAATACTTTATTTGGACAACAAGGCTAGTTGTTTAATTTATTATTACTTTACAATAAAGTGCATAATATAATGCTATGTTTGTAATGAGATTATGTAATCTTAGGCTATTAAATATAATACATTATCATTATAACTTGACTTATGATCTAAAGAAACTAATTCGTGTTTAGGATCGCTGACCTCAGCTGATTAAAGATCAAGCATCTATAATATTTTTACGTAATACTAGTACGTAACCATTTCTATTTATAGTGAAGGATTTTCTCGTATGCTTTTAGCATTATAATTATGTAGTTATAACCAACGAAATACTATTTCTGTAATCATTAATATTCTCCACAGATAACGATTATTTAATCAAGACTGCTCAGTCGGAAGTCACACTGATTATTAAACCCAGTGCTTCTGTAGGTACTTATTAGGAATTACCGGGCGGATAAGACCGATAACATATAAATATGAGGACACAATTTCACACATGGCCATTTAATTACAAACTAAGCAAAGCTTGTATTATGGTAACTAAACAGTTGGTATATATATATATATTTTAGTACCTAGACAATTACCTATGCTCATCACACAAAAGTCAGTCATGGGCGAGGATCGAACTCGCGACCTCTCGGTTCAATAGTAGCATAACATATCATAAAATCACATCTGTATCCCCGAAGGGTTAAGCAGAGGTGTACTAATGTACACCCACAGTTCGCCAGGTATGTTTTAGGTTCAATGTAATAGGGGGCGAGCCTATTGCCATTAATCGGACACAAAGCCAAACTCAAAGCTACTACTAAGAATTTCATAATATAAAAACCCAGTAACACTTTACTTTTCCTGGGAATCGAACCCAGGTCCTCGTAACATAGCAGTCGCGCTTACGTCCACTAGACTAATGAGGCAGTTTGATGAAGTTGAATGAGGTTAGCTTGATGGAAATATCTCAAGTATTAATTTTAGTTTTAAGGGAAATAAGGAGGGTGTAAATGAAGACGTTTCCAGCCGAACATCGGCAAAAAGAGGAGGGGCCCGTGCTCTGGGTCGTTCCAAAAGTATGGGACTCCCAACTTCGGGGCAAAGGAGACGGTACTCGGTCCTATTTAATGGAAAAGAGCGTCGTTGGAGAGTTTATGGGGGACTCATCCTCATCAGCGGATGAAATAGAGGTGCATTTGGAGAACATGGCTGGTGATGCACTACTTACCATAAACTCGGAGGGGGCTACTCTCCAGAGAAAGCGGTCTTTCAGCGACAGAGGAGATGCTGCAGTAGCCACGAAGGTAAGTAAGTCAAGGAGAGGCACAGGCCGTTAGGGTGTCTCTCGCCGAGAATCTGAAAGTGTGCAGCAAGTCCGGAAACCTGAAGGGCACCTTTATCAGAAACTTGAAGGGGGCCGCTAAATCTCTGATGGAGATTGTGGAGACGCTCCTGGACCGAACCGTCAATGAGGAGACGACTCGCCTACAGCGGGAGAAGAACAATCTCCGCCGACAGGTAACGGATTTGACCAAGGAGGTTGCACCGTGGAGGCGTGAAGCCAGCACCAAAAAGGCAGTAGCTGTCCTCCTCCTCAGTCTTTGCCGTCGCCGCCGGAGTCGACTGTTCAGGAGTTGCTGCAAGTCCTGGAGGAAATGGAAGAGCGCATTAAGCGGTCGGTCATTTCCACTGTGGGCAACATCTTAGATGCCCGCCTGGATAATTTGGAGGGTCGGCTGCTACCTAGGCCGGCGGTCCGCCCGTCTCTGGTGGCAGATAAGAGAAACGCTGCTGCATGTGCCAAAAACACGGGGCCTGCATGGAACGTAGTGCAGCATCCCAGTTCTGGGGCTTCTGCAAAGCCGGTTACCGCTCCTCAGTCGACGGTGACAGAGAAGGCTGCGCTTCCGACTGCGACTACTTTACAGGCCCCAAAGGAGACGGAAGAGGTGGCGTGGATGACGGTGGTGCATCGTCAAAAAAAGAAGGCGGCACCTGTGGCAGCGCCTCCCGCGCGTCCCGCGGCTCCAAAGAAGATTAGTCGCAAAGCGAAGCTACCCTCTTCGCCACGTGCGGCTGCTGTGTTGATTACATTGCAGCCTGAAGCAGTGGCGAAGGGTTTGGATTATAAGACGGCTCTTACTGAGGCGCGGGTGGCAGTTCAGGTTGCGGGATTAGGAATTGACGATATAAAGGTCCGGGAGACAGCAACTGGCTCCAGGATCATCGAGCTTGCTGGTGCCAGTGGTGCTGAAAAGGCGGACGGCCTGGCACTGAAGCTGAAGGAAGTGATGTCTAGAGTAGCGATAGTGACCAGGCCTATAAAGAAGGTCGACATCAGAATAGTCGGTATCGACAAAACGGTGGAGAGGGAAGAGCTGGTTGCGGCAGTGGCAGTTAAGGGATGCTGTGAGGCGTCCCAGATAAGAGCTGGTGAAACACGCCAGAATAATTGGGGGGGCGGAGTTGCGCACCTCTCGCTTCCACTCCCTGCGGCCAGGGTGTTGGTTGAGGCTGGACGCCTCCTTGTTGGCTGGAGTGTGGCCCGTATCCATTCATTGAAGGAAAAGCCCATGCGCTGCTATAAGTGCATGGGCTTGGGTCACACTCGATCCCTGTGCCAGTCCACGGCCGACAGAGGGTTACGATGTTATAGGTACGGTAAGGAGGGACACGTGGCGGCAGTCTGCACTGCAGAAAAACTGAACTGCGTTGTATGCGCTGATGCCGGGAGGCCATCCGATCACTATGCGGCGGGAACTAGTTGTAAGCCCCCCTCCACCAGGAGACGGATGGCCACTACACGTGCAATCCCAGCCTCCACTGTGAGCCAGGGAGTAGTCGGTCTGAATACGGAAGGAGCTTTTATGGACCACTTATGGACCACGCCCGTACAAGCTTCCTCCAGACAAATTCAATTCAAGTCAATTTTACCAGTCTTTAGTAAGCTTTTTGAATTGATAATTCATAATCAAATATACCCTATATTAAAAAACTTTATGCCCGTCAATCAGCATGGTTTCAAGCAAAAAAGATCAGTTGTTACGAATCTCGCTAGCTTCACAGATTATGTAATTGGTGCTATGGATGATGGCATGCAAGTTGTTACTATTTATACCGATTATGCAAAGTGCTTCGATCGGTTATCTCACTCAGTTCTTATAAAGAAACTTGAAGCCATAGGTATTCATGGTGACCTACTGCGTTGGTTAATATCATATCTTGATAACCGGTCTCAGGCAGGTAAAATAGGGATGCAATTGTCCAGATTCTTATTTATTGCATCGGGTGTACCCCAAGGCTCTCATCTTGGACCCCTATTATTTAACGTATACGTGAGCGACATTGGTTCCTGCTTTCAATATGCAAATTTCTCTATGTATGCTGATGACACTAAAATATTTATGTCAATATGCACTGTTGATGATTGTAACAAATTGCAATTAGATTTAGACAGGTTAAGCGAATACTGCTCACTTAATCTTTTGGATCTTAATGTGGCCAAATGCCAGTGCATTACATACACGCGCAAAAAAATGTCATTAAATATAATTATAGACTTAATAATACAATAGTTTCCAGAGTAACATGCGTTAGGGATCTGGGAGTATATCTCGATCATAAATTATCATATGTAGATCACTATGAATACATTACTCAGAAATCTTATAAAATGTTGTGCTTCATAACTAGATTATCAATTCATTTTAAAAATAATTCGTCTATGAAAGTTTTATTTTGTGCTTATGTAAGAAGTATTTTAGAATTTGCATCTCAAATATGGACTCCCTATTATAACATACATAGCCATAAAATTGAAAACATTCAAAATAAATTTCTGAAGATTCTGAAACGTCGTGATATGCTTTTATCAGCGGATATAAATGAGAACTTACGGGATTTGGGTATGTTATCCCTGAAACATAGACGCTTGGTAGCTGATCTGATGTTTTTATATAATTTGATGAACAATAAAATTGATTGTTCATGTTTGTTGGAACGAATTGGTCTAAGGACTACAACTAAACATATCCGTAAACCCCAGACCTTTCACGTTCGTTCAACCAAGACCAATTATGCCCATAATTCAGTATTGATAAGATGTACACAGTTTTAATGCTAAAGCTGAAAATTTCGACATATTTTCTGACAGTAATGCAGCGTTTAGAAGAAAAGCTATTGATTTATTCAGAGTTTGTTAAATATATGTGATTATTACACACACGCACACACACACGCACACACACACTATCTCTCTCACTCACACACACGCACACACTCACACACACACACACACACACACATACATACATACATACATACACACACGCACACACACACATTCACGCCAGAATCACTACATCGTTCTTTTTGATGCAAATAATATTTAATTAATAATTTCGTTGGGGTATAGAATTATTATAACTTTATTGTAATACGATGGAAATCATTTTTGGCTAAGTCAATATGTCAACTTAATTATGTATGTAAGTTAGAATTTAAGAGCTGTAGATTTCTTTAAATAAATAAATAAATAAATCTGAACCACTCCGCCGCTGTACACGACTTGTTTGTGCAGTCAGTGGCGGAGTGGAACATAGGCGTGGCGATCACTGCGGAGCCGTACCACGTCCCTGCCCCAACACGCTGATTGGGTTCGTGGCGGCCGCCAGGGGATAAAACGTTATTATTGGTGGGTATTTCTCCCCGAACCGGGCCCTGGTGGAGTTCGAGGCTTTCTTTGACTCCCTAAGGCAGGCGGTGAGGCGGCTGTTGCCGCTCCCTGTCGTCCTGCTTGGGGACCTTAATGCCAAGACACGGGCGTGGGGGGCGGTGACCACGGACCCAAGAGGATCGGTAGTTGAGGAGTGGACGGTCGAGGTTGGACTGTCCCTCCTCAACAGAGGAACAGCACACGGACGTCTGCGACGCGTCGATGCCGTGGAGCAATAACCATCCGCAAAATAGGCGGGTGGTGTACTGGTGGTCGCCGGAGATTGCGGATCGGGCAGGCATTGTGGTGATGCCGGACACGCCCCATCCCGTAACAGACTCTGAGATGGGGCTGGTATCGGGGCGGCTGTGCCTTCTAGCGAAGGAGGGCAGCCCTCTAGACTGCCCGTCATCCTACCGGCCCCTGGTGCTGTTGGATGACATGGGAAAAATGCTAGAGCGTATTGTCACTTCCCGTGTCATCCGGCACATGAAAGATGTGGGGCCGGAACTGACAGACGGGCAGTTTGGCTTCCGGGTGGGGCGCTCCACGGTGGACGCCCTCACTGCCCTGAAGGTATTGTCCACGGAGGCAACAGATCGAGGGGAGAGACTGTTGGCGGTGTCACTCGACATCGCCAACGCCTTCAACAGTCTGCTGCATGGCGTTATACGGAAGGCGCTTCGGTACTTCGAAGTGCCTCTGTACCTGCGGCGGCTGTTGGGGGATTACCTTGACGATAGGGTTGTTGCCTACGTGGACAGCCAGGGGGTCGATGGTCAAATGCCAAGTAAGGTGGGGGGTTCCACAGGGGTCGGTATTGGGACCGCTCCTGTGGAACATGTGCTACGACTGGGTGCTCCGTGGCGCACTCCCTGAGGGAGTGCGAATCTTTTACTACGCGGATGACACCCTAGTCGTGGCCCAGGGGCGGAACTGGAGGGAAGTAGAGCGCCTGGCCACGGAGGGAGTAGCCCTTGTGGTCAGGCGCATAAGGATGTTGGGCCTCAGGGTGGCCCTCGAGAAAACCGAGGCCCTGTTGTTTCATGAGCCTCAGTGCGGACCGCCCCCTGGGGCCGTCGTAGACATAGAAGGGATTAGGGTCCGAAATATCGGGGTCTCACCTTGGACGGAAGATGGCGGCGAGGAAGGAAAGTGGGGAGCCTGCGGCTCCCACAGAGATTAGCCTTTTCAGGCAAAGGGCGCAGGAAGAGGTGCTCAAGCGTTGGGAGGAGGACCTGGCGGATGCGCGCTATGGACGTTATACCATAGACGCCATCCGCCCAGTCCTCCGAGAGTGGTATAGCAGGGAGCGTGGCTCCCTGACTTTCAGACTTGTGCAGGTACTGTCCGGACACGGTTGTTTCGGATGGTACCTGCACAAGATAGCCAGGAGGGAGCTCAGCACTACGTGCCATGAGTGCGGGGCTGTAGAGGACACGGCGCAGCACACTCTCTCTGAGTGTGCTGCGTGGGAGGGAACAGCGCCGCACTCTGGCCGTAGCTGTTGGAGAGAACCTTTCGCTGCCAAGTGTGATGAAAGCCATGCTCGGCAGCGAGAGGGCATGGACGGCGATGGCCTCTTTCTGTTAGGACGTCATCTTGCAGAAGGAGGCCGCGGAGAGGGTTCGCGAGGGGGATCCCTTAAGCCACTTAAACCACTGGGCTAATGAAGCAGTTAAATTAAAAATTAGTTAAAATTTAATTAATTAAATTTACTAGTAAATCAGTTTTAATTAAGTTAGTCTTAAAATATCATCAAAATCGTTCCAACCATTTTTGAGTCCATATGGAACATAAAGACACATCTTGATTTTTATATATGAGATTTATTGAGGAAGGTTCAGTATAGACCTTCACGCTACAACCTTAAGGAGTAAGCAGTATCAATGCACGTCAAGCAATCTGGTAAACTGTAAACAAGTACGGGAAGTGAGAACGATAGGGTACACGGGTGCTTCGGCAGCTGCACGTGACGGAGAGATGGTCGAATAAATGTAACACAGGTGAAACCGAGCACAAATAATATAATATAAAGTATTGTAAGTGTAGTAAAACTGTACAAGTTTCGCCTGGAGTTTTTGGCGAGATCTTGAAGTGGCCTGTTGTGGTTTTTATTTCTAATTTATGTTACATAGGTTTCTTGACTATATACTATGTAAAGTTGGTGACATTTTGCGTGATATAGTTTAGTTGTTGTGCATAAGTGAAGTGAATTATAAATATAAACTACAAGCATGTATTCTGAGATGTCACAAAAAATGCCAAGATAATTCTGACAAGAGAGCCACCATCTTGTCAGAAGACCCCACTTTGTGTAATTATTAAAAAAAATATATGAAGGCTTCAAAACATTGACACTGGCAAGTGATTTTTGCGGCGCCAAAACATGAAGAAGAAGAAGTTTCGTCTGCGTTAGCAACAAGAGTTACATCTATTTCCATCGCAAAGTAGCAGTTATCATGATACAGTGTTCCTGTCTGAAGGGTGTGGTTGGCAATATAGTGTCACCTGAGGTATCACTGGTCTAGCCTAGTCTGACTTTTTTTAACGTTGTTGTGTTTTTTCACCCGTTTCTTTGTTGTTCAAGATATCGTGGTTAAAATAATATGAAACAATTTTAAGAAGTAAATGGTGTGGTACAGTTTTCTGGTATTCCTATCTTTGAGTGTTGGTAATATAATCATCAAAATATATTAATAGAGTAAGTAAATCAATAAATTTGGCTTTTTGATGTAGGTATTTAAAAAAAAACTTAATACAACTAATTATATAAACTAGCGGTCGCCCAATGACCGAAATTCGACCAGCGACTTTTTAATTATAGACAATTTTCTGTTTCACATTTGCAGTATGAACCTAAACAATGAATATTATATCACTTGCTGTCACTTTTCATTGAGTGACAATGTCAATATTTTGGGGGGTCTACGTTCAATGGCACTGGTCGCTTTAGAATTCGCAGTATTAATTTATTTAATTGAATATATTAGTAACAGGTATTATAGATAAATTTTAGTTTTCTGCACTCCTTATCCATATAAACTTTAACCGTGCCAAATCTCACAGACTTCCGTGCACGCAATACACTTATAAAGGTGTCCAAAGTTATCTTCTCACGTATTAATTTAATGATAATCATTTAAATTATCATCATTTTAAATTGACATTATACAAATTATAATTTCTATAGCCAACTGTAATTGCTAATAAACCAACATAATAATCTATTTTAAAATACTCGTGGAGTATTTCTTCCGCACTTGTGTAAAGAAAACAATGAATAATTATTTAACTTATTTTAAAGAGGGAAATAATAAAGGTAAAAGTACGGAACGATTCCGACAACGTCTGAGAAAATGCACAAAAGAACCTGTCAAAGTGTACATACGAGTGATTGACCTACGGCGCGGATGTCACACAAATTAATCAAGTAAGCCATAAGCAACGTCTGGGTCGTGTCTCTTTCATAAAGATACATTTTAAACGAATGACAAAAATAACTATTCTCAGGACGGTTTGCATTAATCCTCACGCAAAATGGCATTTTAAACAATGATACGATAGAAATTAACAAAGTAGTGAGTCAGGCATCTATCTGGGTGGCATTGTCTGTTAGTTTTCAAAAGGCTTTTGACAAGCTTATCGGTTGATACGTTGATGTATAGCTTTTTTATGATTCAGATATTACTGTTTAAATGTAATTTACTTTTAAAGGAAAAGGATCGTAAAGTCCGTTCCCTCTCTCTTCTCTCTCCTTCTGGCAACTTGCCGAGTGAAATTACCCACAGAATATCGCCGCTAAATAACTTTGCGGCAACGCGCTAGTGATACCTATGGTGTACGGTAACAGCATATACGGTGAGCTTCTTTACCACCTTATTTGTATTTAAAAAAATGTTTAAAAGTTTTGAGACAGTGCTGGGTTCACTTTCATAAAAGTACATAATGAACTAGTACGATGTTCGTTCAAAAATTTCTAGTGACTGCATTTTAATGAGCTATTTTACTACTTATACTAAGATCTTAAGCCATTAAAAGTCATTCAAAGATAATCTCTAATTAAGCTAGTACGGTGATGTTACTTTATTACATTATTCATTTTGAGTGTGTGGTGTATAATCGTAATTATCATCATTACATTAATACGTGAAGTAAAAACTTTATACCCCTTTTTAAGCGTATTGCGTGCACGGAAGACTGTGAGATTTGGCATGGTTAATATTTATATGGAGGAGTGTAGAAAGCTAAAATTTATCTATAATATCTGTTACTAATATATTAAATTATATAAATAAATACTTAGGCTTAGACCCTCCAAAATATTAACATTGTCACTCAATGAAAAGTGACAACAAGTGATATAACATTCATTGTTTAGGTTCATACTGCAAATGTCAAACAGAAAATATTAGGTCCTTACATATGAAATTAGCGTTTTGTCGTACTGACCACTTTGATCTGAAATATCTCCTATTTGGTTAAGAATTCCAAATTCAAATTTTTTAATTCATTTAGCTGGTACATTTGAGTTTTGAAAACAGTCATTCATTTGTTTCATTGGTAGATAACTAAATTTATAGGGCGTAACTTAGGCTACTTTTATTTTAGAGAAAGAATTAGCGTTCTGCACAAATAAAAAAGAACTGGTCATGGTGAATCAATTCGGGCGCTTAAATGGCTTACGCTGAGTAAACCATAAGAGATATTATAGCAAATTAATGTACTAAACAATTGTAGACATTAAAAAGACCTAAAAAATGTTTGGGAGAGTCTATCACATCTATCTTCTAAGAAACACCCACAATAAACATTTTTGTCTTTAACATAGCCGGGAGCGGGGTAATAGGCGTATATTGGGAAGGAGACTGATCAGAAACATGATTTAAAAAAATGTGTGCACGTTTCAATGTATTCCAAAAACGTATAAATATTTTATGATTTTTTTTATAAGATCAGTTTGTAGAGCAAAATATTATTTGGATTTTCTATGAAATTTTCAGTAGCAGCTCGAAGTTTAGCTCTGTTCCCGATTAATGGCAATAGGCTCGCCCCCTATTACATGGACCCTAAAAACATACTCGGCGAGCACAAGACAGTACACCACTGCCTAACCTTTCGGGGGATATAAGCATGATGTTTGATAGAAGTCTTTAAGCCATGTCATGTACCGGGATAAAAAGTATTCTATGTGTTCAGTCATTTTTCCTTGATTGAGTAACAAACATCCAAATATACAAACTTTCACATTTATTATATTAGTGAGGTAATAATTTATAAATTATATAAATTATTAATTTTCAATCGATTTCGATCAAATTTTATACACTGGAAGTATATAAAATGTTATTCGTCATTATATCGAATAAATTACTGCGTAAAAACACGTGCGGAGCCACGGTCATAGCTAGTAAAGTATAAAATTAATCTAACAGTGCAACAACAGGACTGCTAGGTAGTATGCTCGAAATACTAGCATCATTCCCACGCTGTATTGCGATTTATAGATATGATTTCTCTTTATTACAACTTGATATTTGTAGCAAAGTCATGACGGAACTAGATAAATTCTAGGAAGTAGATAAGAATTAGATTGGTTTGAAATAGTTGACTATGTGTACGTACTCTTAAACACTTACTGAACGTGCAGTTCTGGGGTTCAAAAGCCCCGTACGCTTACAATGGAACAAGGAAAATGCATCGTTAGATTATTAGTTCTCACGGCTATAAGCGTTTCATGTTAGGTGTTTCGTGTTACATCTTTATGGATGGATTATTTTTAATTAATTAGAGTTTGTACCCTATTTTATTAACAGTATATTTTATGTTAAGCAACATTTATATTTTTTTTTTTTTATACAACGATGACGGGAACCAGGTGTACAGCACGCCTAATGTTAAGCGGCTACAGCAGTATATGAACGCTTGTAACACGAGAGTTGTCACTAGCACGATGCCAACCTTAAACCCCCCTTCTCCATGGAGCTCTGGTAACCTACTCGCCGCAGAACACAACACAAGGTTATTTGACCACTATATTCTATTTAGTGAAGGTATTTTACCAGTCCAGCTGCCCCAAGTAGAAAGGACTTCCCAAGGAGATTTTTCTATAAAAGTATAATGTAGTAATAAATTACATATTTGTATTTAGAATCATTAACAAAAATAAATCATGATAAAAATGGGAGCCAGATTCAAATTTTAAGGAGCAACGTTATTCGTTTCAAAATCAAAATTTCACTACGGCTATAGAAAGTTGGTAATGTGAAAAATAAAAAGAAGATTCATTGTACCATGATTGTGCTGTATAAATGCGGTAGCGCTCATCACGGAACGAACAAAGAAAATCGAAAATTCTTATTAACTTTACCGTATCGTGCAGATGTGGAATTTATAGTCTTCCAGCAATCCTTTTTCCGTCATTCCTATGATATTGGGTCTTTCACACGATGCGTGAAGAGGCATTTTAACAGACCGCCATGACATCGACGACTGCTTAAGAAATATGTGTTAGCGATGGTCACCGTTATTTGTAGATTATACTATCAGGTGATGTAAAGTAAGAAATATTTATATACTTGTTATAATTACTACATTACATATTGTAGAGTAGGAATTTAACTATACACAATTTTGTCAATACGATATGGAAATCAAAAGTTTAGTAGTAAATAAAATAAATAATAAAGTATGTAACTTATGTGACGAGAATGTTACAATTTTTCAGATAATTTATGTCTCTTTTAAGCTAAAAACTGGAGTAAATATTTTTTAATATGTAGGTGTTTGATATTTATTCTTTAACTAGCTTTTACCCGCGACTTCGTCCGCATAAGTTTTTTTGTTTTCTCCCGGCTATAAGTCCCCCTGCAACAATGTCCCACTATCGTGTTCCAGTCCTCAACTTCACATCAAAATTTGTTCAAAAGCAACCTAAGCTACATAATGGATAACTCCGAATGTTTCCTTAGTAAATATAAAAAGTAAATAATGTAAATCGGTTTAAAATACTACTAACTACCTACCTGCCAACCCCCGATGTTAGACAGTGTGACATCCGTAACATCGTCTGCGTAGGAAGTACTAACTTAATGTAAGTAGTATAATAATGTAGGAAGCTAAAAATAAGAGGCCTTATTACTGTAGTACATTTTTGTAAACTATGTTCTTTGTTTTTCCCTCTCTGGCCAACACATGGAGATTCTGTGGACTTGAAACACGTGAGCAAGCCACGTATAATTGTCCGTGAGAAAAACAACTCTTTTCTAAATTAATGCCGGCTACTTTTAATGTTTGCCCCTGAGCTTTATTTATCGTCATAGCGAATGCGATTTTCAGCGGAAACTGTAATCTCTTAAACTGGAATGGCAAATCTGTCGGAATTAGGGGTATACGGGGGATTAAAACGTTCTCTCCTTTTGCCATTCCAGTCATAATGATTGCTTTTACAATATTGCGACCGAGGTGTGTCACTTGCAACCGTGTGCCATTACACAGTCTTGGTGCATCTAAATTCCGCATTAAAAGGACAGGAACGCCTACTTTCAGCCTCAGTTTGTGTGAAGGTACTCCCGACAGTTCTAAAGAATTAAGAAATTCTACAGGGTATGATGTTACTTGTTCAGTATCCATTACAGTGTCTACAGAGAGAAACTCAACAATATCACCTTCCACGCGTGACATAATTTGCTTGTTTATCTGTCCCACCATTTCATTCGTCGGCGCTAAAATTGCTCTTTCACATAACCAGTCTCTATTCCTCATATTAGTTAGCAGTTCGCTATAGACGAAGTTATTTAGATCATCTGGATTATGCACAACATTGCAGAATTCACGATCCAATGTAATCATGCCATTACCATCCTTTGCCATACGATCTTCTCCAATTTTAAGAAGAGCAGCAGCATATTGTCCAGATTGTACATCATTGTGTAGTTGCACTCTCATATTTGTAGACAAACTAAACGTTTTTACGTGCACCCATAACGTTGACGCTTTTAAACACGCATTTATTTCATCTGCAGGGGTGCCTTTAGTGATAAACGGCAAAGTCTGTCTAAAATCGCCCGCTAAAAGTACCACCATCCCCCCCATGATATTTGGATTACTCTTGATGTCTTTCAAAGTCCGATCTAGAGCTTCAATTGCTCTTTTATGGGACATAGTACACTCATCCCAAACTAATAATTTACATTGCTGCAACATACGTCCACGCTCGCTGTTTTTACTTATATTACAGACTGGCATTTCTTCATGGGCTAAGTTTAATGGCAGTTTAAGCACCGAATGTGCCGTTCGACCACCATTGAGCAGAGTGGCGGCTATTCCGGAAGAGGCAACTGCTACAGCATTTCTTTTATCTTTTCGGATTTGCGCTAAAAGCAAGTTTAAAAGAAAGGTTTTTCCCGTGCCTCCAGGAGCATCCAAAAATAACAAACCACCTTCGCCATCTTCGATTTTTTTGAAAACATTGTCAAATACTAACCTTTGTTCTGGGATCAAACGTGGAACAGAATCTGTCAATTGTTGTTGTAAGGAAGCAGTATCGTAATCTAGTTCCCGTATTAAATCGCTACTGATTTCCTCGGTTCTCTGTGGTCTGATCATTCCATAATCTGATAAATCCTTTCTAGAAATTGTTTTAACCTGGTCTTCAATTTTTGTCAGACCCTCATTGTAAATTAAATCACTGTACGTGACATTGGGATTTTGCTCTTGTAATCTGTGCAATATATCGTCGGTCATATCATTTTTGTATTTATCCCACAATTGTTGAGGATTTGAAAGACCACATGTCGCTACTAATACAGCAAATAGCTCTCTCATCTTGCCTGCTGATCTACATTGAGCAGCTTCTTCCAGTGTCACATCCCAATGGTTGTCATTCTCCAGTAATCCTCTTGCCTCACATGCCTCTCGAAATGTAGGATAATCTTGTGTGTTGTATTTTTTTAGATCATTGAAAGAGGTAGGTCCGCGCACATGGTGTAAAAGCATGCGTAGACAAAAACATTCCATGTTACTAACATGAACTGTATAAACTCGTCCTAAAGCATCTCCAGATTTGACGCCAGGCCAATCGTGAACTGAAGTACCTTGAATGCGGCGTTTCCAAGTTTTCCTACTTGCATCCCAAGTATAATACCTCGGCACCTCGACATAAAGAAGAGTTTTTGCAAACTCATCTCTGATACAAAGATCAAAAAAAGCAGTGAGTGTGGTTTTTGGCGGAGTAGTTATTCGTTCGTGGAAATTGTGTTCATTAAAATAAACGCGTTCACCATTTTCTAAATGCACGCTGAGATGTGTCACGGTGGGATGCCTTTCGTGTAACGGAAATGCTAACAGACGCCACACGGCTTCGTTGCTGCTGACATACCGACCAGACTGATAAGTTTGTACCTCATCTACGGGATTCGCAAGATCAGTATTTCTAAAATTGAAAATAGCTTGATCACTACACTTGTTTATATATTTGCAAATATATTTGATGGCGCGTACTGAACTGCATGCCTCAACATTTATGTGGGCGTTAAACATTTTTGATAAAATTGGTGAATAGGGGACTACCCAACTATTATCAACCGTAACGTAGCTACCATTTCGGAGCTTCACGGTTGCTGTTCGACCTCCGTCTGCTGGCGCTCTTCTACGATACTGCGGGTATCCGTGGTCGTTGTGAACGGTCTCTTTCACTAACTTGCGAGGAAATTTTTTTGTGCATTTTCCGTCTTTCATGCCGTGGCACTGTGGATTTCCGGGTCCGCATGGACCGTGAATCATATTTTTTACAATAATGTCATGGAGAGTCTTGTCAATGTTAGGATCCGGTATTTCAGCGCTGATTATGTTATCTATTTGATCGGGTCGTAACTTATCTTTTAACCACAATAATATATGGACATGTGGCAGTCCACGTTTCTGCCATTCGACAGAGTACATAAAGCAGCGCGCTTCTCTGAACACTCGGCCTTTATTAATCACATCCATTAGTTTTTTAACTTTTAGTCTAAAAACTCTTGCGACTACATCATGTCTATCTATTGCGCTTTGCCCCGGCATCAACTGATTGACTATTTCGGGCCAGGCTGGGTTGCAAGTAAAGGTGACGAATAAGTCAGGGCGACCATGTGTACGCACATAAACAAACGTGTCCTGAGTATATTCGTGTAAGTACCGCGGGCTATTTACAAATGAAGATGGTAAAATGACCATACGACCTAAGTTATTTGGATTTAAATTAGCGTCATTTGCCACAGCGTCTTGAAGATGGATGTAATTCTCTGCTCTTAGTTTAGTTTGATTTAATGATATGTACCGTAACCTCTCGCTTTCAACTTTAACGTACATGTCAACGTAAAAGTGATTGGCCAGTTGCTTGCATCTTTGTACAATGTTAAAGTTGTTTTCTCGTATCATCATGTTGTAGGCATAAAAATCCATACATGAAACCTTTTTGTTATGCAAGGGAAGACCTGTTACAGGATTAATTTGAGGAACTTGAAAGTGGTACCCCTCTTGTCCCTTACTAAATATGATCGGATATTGCAACGCATCATAAAATTTATGAGTATCAGGCACCCTGGTTAATGTGTCATCTCGGGCCTGTAAAACTATATCACGGAAAGCAAACTGTTCGTCTGTAACCAAGGCTGCGACTTCATTTATTAACGGTGCATTATACCGCCTTTCATGTTCCCCACTTGGTGTGCGATCGGGGTGCATCACCAACCTATAATCCTCTCCCGGCATTCTTTCTAGTGCTGTTTTGAAAGTATTGATAAGGCGATTATGTTAATGCAACATTCTCTGGATTTTTAAAACAGTATCCCTTTCGATTCCTTGTATATTTTGACACCTGCGATCAGCTTCGTTTTCTTCATCGCCCATGAAATAAAGTTGCAAAAACTTTGGTTGTTCATTATTTGCAGGAAGTAAGGAACCAATCCTGTGATACACCTGTCCTTGGATGGTAAAAATCCAGGCATTACGACCTCCTTATCTACGCCAAATGACGTTATCTGAAAGCAAGAATTATACTTTCTAATCCTGCTTAAAAACCGGCGCGATTCGTTACTGTCGTATAAAAGTAAAGATTTAAGAGGTTCCTCTGGCTCGCCAAGTAATGGAATTTTAACCTTTCCACCAGAACAGCACATACCTGGAGTTTCTTCTTTCCATTTCAGTGCTTCACAATATCTGCATTTTTTATCCATTCTCCCAATGATAACCAATCGGTGATTAACATAGTCGATCAAAGGGTCATACTCAAAAGCGGCACCATTAAATGCCTCCCAGATTCACATTTTAAGGAGCAACGTTACTCGTATCAAAATCAAAATTTCACTACGGCTATAGAAAGTTGGTAATGTGAAAAATAAAAAGAAGATTCATTGTACCATGATTGTGCTGTATAAATGCGGTAGCGCTCATCACGGAACGATCGCGTAGCAGTCCGACTGCTCAACCGGCGCCTAAGGTAATAGCTAAGGCAGTAGTCAGGGGCGCCGCCGCCCCCGCGTCCTCCCAGCTCCCCGCGCCCGCCGGCGGGAAAAAAGAGCGTGCCCCACCTCCAATCATAATCCGGGACAAGGCAGCCTGGATGGGAGTCTGCAATGAGATGCGCAGACTCAAACTCGACTACCACAAGGCTAGAAACATAGTCAACGGGATTTCTATTTCGGTGAGTTCTTCGGAAACTCACCGTAAACTAACCACCCTCCTCCGGCAGAAAGGTCTGCAATTTTATACGTATTCGCTCGCGGAGGAGCGCGTCCTCCGAGTGGTCATCCGCCGCATTCCGGTGGAGCTCGACCCGTCGGAGGTGTGCTCCTCGCTCAAGGAGCAAAGTTATCCCATCCGGGAAGTACACCGGATGTACAGTAAAGATAAGCGGCCACTACAAATGGTAGTGGCCATATTGGACCTTTCCCCCGAGGGAAAGGCCATCTTCCAGCTAGAGACGGTGTGCGGGCTCTCCGGGATTAACGTGGAGCCCCCACACAAAAACCACCAGCCTGCGCAGTGCCACAACTGCCAGCTGTACGGGCACGCTGCCCGTAACTGTCATTCTCGTCCGCGGTGCGTAAAGTGCCGAGAGGACCACCCCACACGGGAGTGCACGCGCGAGCGTGACTCCGTCGTCCCCCCGAGCTGCGTGTTATGCGGGGAGGAGGGGCATCCCGCGAATTATCGCGGTTGCCCCAAGGCCCCGCGTACCACGCGGCCACGTACACAGAGGCAGGCGGCCCCCCCCGCCTCAGCCATCAAAGCGCAACCCCTGCTGGCGTCAGGGGAATTTCCCGCGCTGCCGGTCCCGCGCCAGCTCCCGGCCGCCGCCGGCCCCTCCGCACCCCGCGTGGTGCAACCGCAACCCGTGCGTTCATCGCAGAACGCATGGGGCCCCCGCCGCCCCAATCCACAGCCCCTTATGGCTATGGATATTCCCGCGCCCCGCACTCCTGCGCCCCGCGCGCCCGCTAACACTGTCGTCAATAGTAACGACCTAATGATACTGCTCACCCGCGAGCACGATATCCGCGAGCTCATCGAATACAATGACCATTTGGAGCGCTTCGGTCTCATCAAGACCGCTTGCGCGTTCCCCCGCCTCGTAGAGACACTACAACGTCTCGATCGCGAGGCGAGTAGTAATAAAAATTAGGGCCTTTCAATGGCTAAGTTTAAACCGAAAGCGTTAAATCTTTCATTTTTTAACGCGCGAAGCCTACTTCCGCAGCGTGATCTCGTCGCGACCTTTCTTAAAGATCACCAAGTAGATGTTCTTTTAGTGCAGGAGACGCTCTTAAAGCGTGCTAAACGTGATCCAAAAATCGCGAACTACAATATTGTAAGAAATGACCGGGCCGGCCGCGGGGGCGGCACTCTCATTTATTACAAACGATCGTTATATTGTACGCCGGTAGATCCTCCGATACTTACCAATATGGAAGTATCCGTGTGTAGACTAGGAATGACCGACCACCCGTCCATAAAGTTAGTCTCAGTTTATCTCTCGCCGAGGAAAGAGCCTCTCAGTTCTGACCTAGAAAAGCTACTTTCGCTCGGTGAATCGGTCATTATAGCGGGTGACCTCAATTGTAGACACACTTCGTTTGGCAATTGGAGAGACTCCAGTAATGGGGTTAAACTCGAAGAGCTAACGAACGTGCTAAACTTTGATGTCATAGCGCCACCCACTCCCACCCACTTTCAAGACAACTGTATGCCGACAGTGCTTGATGTAGCTCTCATTAAAGGTATCGCGCTTCGGTTACGACTCATTCGGGTCGTACACGAGCTCGACTCCGACCACCGTCCGGTCATCATGCAGCTAGGTCAACCAGACGACTCTAGCCCTCCTTCGGTCCAAGTGGTTGACTATGCCAAGCTAAAACATTATCTTGCGGACAGGCCGTCCTCGTCCAACTTAGATAGGATCCCGGACGTATTGGGGTCCGTTACGGACGTAGATCTCGCGATCGATTCCCTGGTCGACCACCTGCAGGCCGGCATCGGAGAGGCCTCGAGAGAGGTCGAAGAGGCGAGCGATCGCCGCTTCGTACTCCCTGCCGACGTGCGGGCGTTGTTGACGGAAAAGAACGCGGCGACTCGTGCGCACGACCACTATCCGACCGAGGAAAACCGCGCACGTTTACGCGCACTTCAAAGATCGGTTAGAGCCCGTATATTAGAACTCAGAAGTCACAGATGGGACGCCCTCGTCGAAGGGCTAAGGCCGTCGCATCTGGCTTACTGGAAATTAGCTCACAGCCTCAAAATAGAGGCTTCTTATCTTATGCCCCCCCTCGAGAGGGGTCCCGGTATACCGCTCGCCTTCGATAGCAGCGACAAGGCGGAGTGCCTCGCCACTTGTTTGGAGAGCCAGTGCTCTCCGAACAGTGTCGATGCAAATACCGACCGGGTCGAGGGTATCGATGGATGCGTGCGGGAGCTGGATAAGCTCCTCCGACAGACTCCCTGTCCCCAGTCACGTCTGAGGAGGTTCTTTCCATTATAAAAAGCCTTAAGCTTAGAAAAGCACCAGGTCCCGACGGGATCAGGAATGAAGTACTTAGACTTCTTCCCGATCGCCTCATAGCTCTTTTGGTCTGCATCTTCAATGTAGCCATAGCCCACTGCCATTTTCCAGCCGCCTGGAAAAAGGCAATAGTCATAGGTATCCGTAAGCCCGGCAAGAGCGCGTCGCTTCCCGACAGCTATCGCCCGATCAGTCTCCTAAATACTTTAGGGAAAATGTACGAGCGGATCCTTCTGAACCGTCTCAAGTCAGTAATAGAGGAGAAAGACCTCTATCCGCCTGAGCAATTCGGTTTCCGTGCTAGATATTCTTACACTCATCAAGTGCACCGCCTCACGGAGCACGTTGCATTTAATTTTGCTGAATTATATAAACCCCGCCGTACACTTGCGGTCTTTTTCGACGTTGCCAAGGCCTTCGATAAGGTCTGGCACGAGGGATTGATCTACAAGTTGTATCACTTTGAAGTCCCCGATAGGCTAATTAAAATAATTCGCGACTATCTAACAGATCGCACCTTTCGCTATAGAGTGGAAGGTGAATTGTCCACGCCCCGTCCAATACGCTCAGGCGTTCCCCAAGGTTCGATCCTGGCTCCTAGCCTATTTAACCTGTACGTCAGTGACCTACCTCGACTCCCGGAGGTCGAGGTAGGGCTATACGCTGACGATACAGTCTTATATGCCTCAGATAGGAATAGATCCCACCTCAGACACAAAGTCCAACGCTCCGTGACCACTCTCGGGAAGTGGTTTAACGAGTGGCGTATAGCCGTTAATCCCTCGAAGAGCGCCGCGATGCTCTTCGATGCGGATTCGTCACAGATACCGTGGAAGCTTAAACCTGTTAAGCTCTACGATAATCCGATTCCGTATGTAAGAGAGACCAAATATCTAGGGGTAACCCTAGATAGTAGGCTCTCTTTTAGACCCCACATCCGTAAGGTTAGGAACAGGGCCGCGTGGGTCCTGGGCCGGTTGCATCCTCTGTTGTGTTCGGTGAGTAAAATGTCCACGCGACATAAGCTCACGCTCTACAAGACGTGTATTCGACCAATTTTGACATACAGTTGCGCCGTGTTCGCACATATGTCCGAGTCGAGTTTCAAACGGTTACAATCGATACAGAATAGGTTCCTCTATCGTCTCACCGGGGCCCCGTGGTATGTTCGAAGCGTAGATCTCCATAGAGATATGGAGCTTCCTTCGATACATGCCTACGTTAAACAGCTCTCCCGTTCGTATTTCGACACCGCGTCGAACCACGCGAATCCGTTAATAAAAACAGCCGCCACTTATGTTCCGGCACCCACGGACATCCGGTGCAAACGCCGGCCGCGCAATATTTTTATTGATCCCGACGATCACATCGAAAATTCGAATAAATATTACACATCCGTCTCTCCAAACAGAGCGTGCCAGCGCCCACGCCCGCGAAACCACCGTTCTCTCCGCAGAGGGCGGGCGGTCAATTTCGCTCCAGCACACCCGTCACGTCCACCCTCTCTAGCGGTAACCCAAGCCTAGGTCCGTTCCTCGGTGTGAAACCCTTCGGTCAGGCAACCGCCCGCGCGATACAAGTGACACTGTACGTGCATCACTTAGCTACCTACATACAACACTACACACGTATGAACATACACACGTGCACACCACACAGGTACATAGGTTCTGTGAGGGACCTTTTTTTTTCTTTTTTTACGCTAGTTAGTTAGCGCTAGTTAGTGTAGAAACATTCTGATTATTGAATACACATACGCACGGTTCCTTCCTTCCTCCCAGGAGGAAGGGAACGTGCCTATGTGTATATTTAGTTAGCTCGAATCGTAGGTGTAGGGATTCGAATAGATCGCGACCTATTTGCGAACGCGACGACCGCCCGAGCCGAGGTCCGGCCACTTTGGCACCCTCGTGCGAGTCGTCCACAAAACTTTCGCGGCTGAGTGCCCTCTGCGCTCGCCCCCAAGTCCGGTGAAGCTGTAAAAGCCACAGCGGCTTTAGGGCCCCTAAGGCTAACAGTGTAGTCAGGTCTAAAAAAAAAAAAAAAAAAAAAAAAAAAAAAAAAACACGGAACGAACAAAGAAAATCGAAAATTCTTATTAACTTTACCGTATCGTGCAGATGTGGAATTTATAGTCTTCCAGCAATCCTTTTTCCGTCATTCCTATGATATTGGGTCTTTCACACGATGCGTGAAGAGGCATTTTAACAGACCGCCATGACATCGACGACTGCTTAAGAAATATGTGTTAGTGATGGTCACCGTTATTTGTAGATTATACTATCAGGTGATGTAAAGTAAGAAATATTTATATACTTGTTATAATTACTACATTACATATTGTAGAGTAGGAATTTAACTATACACAATTTTGTCAGTACGATATGGAAATCAAAAGTTTAGTAGTAAATAAAATAAATAATAAAGTATGTAACTTATGTGACGAGAATGTTACAATTTTTCATATAATTTATGTCTCTTTTAAACTAAAAACTGGGGTAAATATTTTTTAATATGTAGGTGTTTGATATTTATTATTTAATAGAAACTCAGCCTCAAAATTACTTTTATGGAAAAAAATGTCAAATTAAAATTGATAATTAGACGCAAAATAATACAACGCTTAGTAAAGAGAGCAATATCGCCGATAGCACCACGCGCGGTTCTCCCGCCTGCTACGAAAGGTTAATAAAGGTAAATAAATAATCGTCGATCGGGATCGGGATCGGGATATATCGTATCGTTATCGTTACATCCTTGCTTTATAGCATAACATAGAACTAGTTTGTAGTTGGATGTGGAGTGTTATGAGAACTACTACAAATTGTGCAATGAGTCCAGTTAATAACGTACCTACGTAATATGTCAGATAATTACGAGATTGAATGTATTATTATTAATATTTATGGGCAACTAATTAATCCGCATCTGTTATACCTGAACAATAGTTATAAGGGTGAGATTATCAGATGGGCTTCACGAACGGTGGAATAAATCAATAAAAACGTCCACAGTTCTCGGTAATAGATCAATTCGTGCGATAAAGGCGTTGCTTTAATTCATGTCAATCAAGATAATTGTCTGGTTTTCTTATAACATATTTTTTGTTTGTTATTGAGTTAAGCCTTAAGCTTATTTAAATGTATTATAAAGACACGAATTGGTCTTCCCGAGCCCATGTTTTAGAGTCAATAATACTTTTTTAGGTAATAGTGTTAGGTTCTATAATAAGGTTCCAAAGCACGATCATAGGAGAATGAAAGTGATGTTTGGAAAAGACTCCCAATGTGTACAAACTATAAAATAATCTAATATTATTGAGAGTGAGCAATTCTTGTATGTAAAATGTACCTAATTGGTTTTTCGGAAAGGGCTCGGTCGCCCATATATTATAATTATTATCTATATACATGAGTTAGAAAGTTTTTTTTAAATTGATAAATTAGGTCTCAATTTAATAAAAAAAATTGTTGTTTTAGAATCGAATAGAGTACCTACAAATTGTACTTATTGCTGTTACTCATATTGCAAATATCTTAAATATGCTATTTTTAAAAATAACAATTAATTTCACTTATTGTAAATTTTAAAAGTTCCCTTAATGTAGTATTTTAGTTCATTAACATCGTTGCTGTTAATGCTTTCATATTTCTACATTTTCATTTTGGTTATTAGACATCCAATCTCAAATTATATTCAGTGGAACAGAAATTTTGCTTTTGGACTGATTCCACAAAAGCATTGCATGTGATGGTAATAATATTAAAGCACGGTCTATGTACAGTAGCGACTGTACGGTGATTAGGATCCAGTGGTGGTAGCCATTAGGTTAGCAATTTTTATGATAATAGATATCTTCTTGATTGTAATAGGAAACTATGTAAAGATTTTTGCGATATCTTCCAATATGACCACCAATAGGCCGGCAATTCCTCGACGGCCACCGTTGTCATGTTGACGTGCATGCTTCTCGTGTCTAAATATACACTAGATGATCTTCAAACGGTGCAAACCAGACGAGAGTCACCTCGAAACCTAGATGAGTACATATACGTACCTATAAATCCGCTTCTTTACTATACCATTTCCATTTCTTTATTTTCTTGATGACAGCTCCTGTGAAAACTTGAACAAGTGTCTTTTTACATTATGTATGCATTATTTTATAAAAATATGACGTTTATACACGTACAAGGTTATACCAGAGTCGGAGAAACTGATAGGGATGGAGCTATATCGATAAACGTAACACGATAACGGACCCGATATTTTTTTACAATATGTAAGAAACTAAACTACTGCCGTATATTTTTGTACAAATTTATTAACTAATATTATATTTCATTACAAGATGTTACACGTATTAATTCTTGATTGATAATGCCAACTTCTACAAAATTTTCGAAGCTGTTGTAAACTAAATATGTATAGGTAGGTACTCGACAATGAAACGAAATAATTATAACGACAGGTAATCTTTATTTATTTATTTTAATCAAAATCTGTTTGTTCAAAATATAATAAATATTAAATATATACTTATTTGGTCACAACACTACAACTATCAAATTAGAACTGTCATCGAGAATCGTTGGAGCTGTTTCCGAGAAACCAATAACATATATTTAAACAAGAATTGCTCACATAATATAATAAGATATACCAACTTGCTGATCCCGGAGCGCGATCTTCATAAGCGTATCAATAGTGTGGGTATTGCAAGCGATGTATGGACATCACCATCCGACTATCGTGTCCTACCACCACACAGCATAATTACGATCAATACGAAGAAAAATATATTCCAGTTTGAAATTATGGATATGTTTCTACTAAGCATTTATGCTCTGTAATACATTATTATCAATAACTCTTAATTTTTAGAAGGTTTATTACTTTTATGTTAATGTTTCTTATTTACGATTGCACCGGTTGAGATATCTTTTTGATGTTTCTAAATTAAAAAAAAGATATACGGACTGTAATAAAATCGTCACATTTTACAAGTTACAAAATTTATATCATTTAATATTTAATTGAATAAAATACTCTTTAAAAGCTCAAAAGTTTGTTTGTTTATGAAGGCAGTAATCTCTGGAACTATCCGTCAGGTTTGAAAAATTATTGCATATTTTAACATACTAGCTGTACCCGCGGCTTCGCTCACGTGGACTACAGAATGCCATCGATCGGACACACGCACGAATGTTGCCCTCTCGCTCCCGTTTATTTTAAAGAAAAAAATGCTTTTTGTGGGTGACCCTTAGAAGATAGACATATACTTTCACTTTTTTTTTGTAGACCTTTTAATTGTCAAAAATTATTTAGTACAATAATTTGATATGTCCCTTATGGTTTACTCAGCGTAAGCCATCTAAACGACCGAATTGGTTCACCTTGAACAGATTTTTTTAATTTCCGCGGAACTCTAATTATTTTTCTACAAAAGTAGCCTAAGTTACTCCTCACAACATCAGCTATCTACCAATGAAAGTACTGTCCAAATTGGTCCAACCGTTTCGGAGATTACCCGGAATAAACAGACAAGCAGACAAAAAATTTGAAAATTGTTTTTTTTTATACGTTTCGTATTTATTATAATTTCATATGCATTTATTAAAAAGCTGTTATTTTGATATTACAAACAGACACTTCAATTTTATTAAGTGTATAAATTGTGAACTTTATAGGTTATATTATAATAACTTTACATAGAAGCAGGATTAATTAATTAATTAATCTGCCTAGCTGTAGGTAAGTAGGTACGGGAATTGAGAACAAAGAAAGGGTAATCGGGTGCGTTGGAGAGTTGGTCGAATAATTTTAACATGAGTGAATCCCTGGTGCAGAGCCAGTATAATAATTATATTATGTATTATTATTTATTTAATATATTGGAATTTACTTATTTTTAAGTCTTAAAGTTATTTTTCATTTTTTGATACCTGCTTCAAAAGAAAAAAAAACTCTTGGGTATCGGTTTCGTTGATAGAAGAACCGATTAATTTATAACAGTTCATGTAAGTTGAAAATTGAATAAATATTTGTATTGTTTTTAAGCTAGCGTTCAGGTGCGCATGACCTCCCATATCGCTAAACTCCACGATATTCGAGGAAATTACGTCATTTTGCACATAATACGTGTACCTATATCAAATTGAAGTAAATATGAAAGCAAGATTTATTGTTAAGAAAATTAATACAGAATATTCAATTTATTTTACAGTCGGTCGTTTTTTTTATTGTATTACTAACAACCACCTGCGACTTCCTACGCGTTAATTATAAGATCTCTATCTGAACGTAGCTTTGAAAGAATTTTTATAATCGGATCTGCAGTTTCAGTTATACTAACTTTACCTCATTTTTATATTGGCTCGTCAAAATGACTGTAAAACACCTGATGGTAATTACGGCTATGTTCTCAACCAACGGCGATAGTTGGTGACACAGATTTAATCGGCAGTCGAAGATGTCATGCTGGCTTGATGAAATGCCGTTTCATTTGAAGTACCGAATACGAATTATGGAAAGAAAACGTTGACCGGAAGGTAAGAATTTGCGAATTCGCAAACTTATAATAACTGTAAGATTATTGTGACTTTTGACTACAATAATAATATACAATGTTAAGTAATAGGCTACCTCCTCATTCAACTTTTTAAATCTCAACTCCCAAGTGCAGCTGCTAAAATACGCCGATAGAAACTAACTTGGGCGTGGTAGGAAACCAGACAGGTGCTAGTGAACTCCCCACCACCAACAGTCAGCCGTATGTGATCTTTAAAACAATTGCATTATGATTCTTTTCATGACATTTACTTTAAAAAGATTTACCAGTAAGCCTTTTTGATTTAGTCATAGATGACACAGAACAATGGGGTCGATGTATTTTTGTAAGGGAATGCGGTATTTTGCGTATAAAAAGTAGACTAGTAGTAAGTAAATAGTATAGTATCAACCTCTCCCACAATAAGTAAGCCCCCGTGAAGCTTGTAAAAGCCATTAATAGCTCCAGAGTCCTTAAGGCTAACTACCCAGACTTCGTATTTAAATATTATATAGCCTATGTCACTCCCTCAATTAAGACGAATCTAACGATGTCTCGCATACTAATATCCATCAAGCCGTTTAGGCTACAGAGCGTGCCTAAAATATAGACATACATAACCCTCCATTTTCGCAGTCGGGTAAAAACGGAGATTTGATCAAATCCCTAAGCTAGACGGATGGATGGATCAATCATGGAAGATGTGGCTGGGTTAGATTAGGTTTGACTTGTGATAAGAAACAGCCAAGTACTAATAATATTGAAGAAAAGTATTAGAAAAGCGTTTTGATATTGTTTGGTGATTCGATTGTGATGTGGTCTATTACTTTAGGGACAAATCTTGTTAATTAGGTCATTTAACATGCATTTATTCGGAGGTAGTAAAATCATACCCTATTAATACTTTATCGTCGGTTGTTATTCTTATTTATGACGATACCATGGTATTACTTCTCACAACTTTTATATAATAAATATGATTTATTGTTTATGTAATTATTCTTTGAATTGATGACTTAAATATGTAATCGACCTTTTTATTAGTACAAGAGAGTCATGAATCACTAAAACGGTCAAGCGGTTGGTATATTCAATGATAAACAAATAAAATCAATTTTTATTAACCCGCGACAATCCGTGATCTCTGTGGTTTTAGTATTCCTAGTGATTACCTATTTGTTTTATTACGTAACATACTTTTTTAGCACCTACAAAAATAATAAGTAAGATTATTAGTCTCAATTCAACATTTATATTACGTGTTGATTCAATATGTATTAGCGGTCTTCGAGGTATAAAATTTATATATAACCGATCCGGTAAACAATTAAGTTAACGAGTTAACGCACTCGTGTAGCCATTTTGCCTATAACCTATCACACAATAAATAGGCCAAAAAAAATTCAAATGTGACTGGTAATTTCAGAGATTAGCATGTACAAACAACCAATCTTATGAGCTTTATAATATAGTACCTATAGAACATCATTCACGTGAGACTACTTTTGGTATTCTACGGGAACTACTGGTCTTATCTGGATTGAAAATGAGTTATCTTTTACTTTTTTTATTGTAATGCGTTTATTATAATGTTATCAAATGTTACAAAGCATTATAAACTCTCAGAGGATGTGGGTGTTTCGTCATCCAGACCAGATATAAATTTTTATCATCGAAAAATCAAACATATAGTACTTGTAGAGTTTACTGTACCGTGGGAAATTAGTATACCTAAAGACCACGCAATAAAAATGAATAAATATTACGATTTAATTAATGAGCTAATCAAAAACGGCTATGCGGTTAATTTATATGCGGTCGAAGTGGGAGCGAGAGGTATACCAGAGAAATCTCTCTATAACTTTCTAAAAGCCCTCAGCCTGTCGAGAAGTGCAGTAAGTTCTATTTTAGAACGGGTATCTAAAGAAGCTTTAACAGGCTCTTACCAAATCTGACTTGAATGGGAGGGTATCGCGGCCAGTCAAGTGGATCTGATGTGCATTATAAGGGAGCCCCTAAACTGACACATGGGTTAGAAGTCCCGGTGGCTGCTCGTGTTTCCCTTTCTCTGCCAAACACAGTGAATCCATGGAATGCTGTTTGTCTCTACTGCATAGCTCTTGAGAAAAAGCGTAATTTTATAGTGATACACGTTCTAACACAGATAATTTACGATTTTATAATATAGCACTTCTAGAATTATAAGGAATATTTAAAAAAGTGTCATACAATTCCGTTAAATATATTTTTGGTTAAATTTATATTAAAAAAACATTAAAATTATTATATTATTAGGAAAAATAAAGATAATAAATATGATGTTGTGATTAATATTGTAATCTCTAGCTCTAGAGATTGTAGTAGGGGACAAAAGCTTGTGTAGTAAATCGTAAATTGAGGCTAGCAACATGATACCATTACATCGTCATGCATCCTGGAAGGTAAGCCGGTTCAGATACAAGTCGAACTGGTATGCGTGTATATACTGTACTGCCTTTATCTTTCGTAGACATAATATGGTCATGGATTGTTTAGCCATTGTTATAGTAACCGAAAGTAAAAAAATAAAAAGCAATAATTTATCTTTGTTCGATTTATCACTTCTTTAAGTAGGTAGTCTACGGGTATTTAACTTATTTTCCTAAGCTTAATCCTAAAACATAATTATATGATTAAAACTAATTTAAAACTTAATCTTAAAATTGTTCTTAAACTATTAATTATATTGCAGAATCGGTGTTTTATATATCAAACTCTAGGTGATCTGACGGACCTTATTATAAATATAAATAATGATATTAATTTTTTCTATTAAACTTTTTAAAAGCTGATCTATCACAGTTTACCTAACTAAGTACACATTTTACTCAGTCGTACATATATATTATTTACTAAAGGTACTTATTTCTGGGAACGCATAATTCAAACATTATTTTAAAGCATAATTAATTGTCCTGTGATAAATATAGAAAAATGGTTTAGAATTAGCAATATCGTGAAAAAAGAGATTAAAACCTTTTCATTAGGAATGCAATCTGAGATGCTAATGAAAATATACTCAAGGCACCATCTATTAACAGTCTGTTGAACTAAGATGACAGCTATTAGATTGTTTACCTTCTATACTGTCATAAATATTCGTACGGGTCAGCTATACATTTAAGTAGCAATAGATTATCATAAATATATAGGGAATATAAAATTTGTGGTACATATCACTTTTCTATAAATTTATAATTCTTTTTATGTCGTTAGTTTTTATGCAGTAATTAGTTTCGTCTCTTAATTGTATTTTTATTGTAACTAGAAGTTAAATACTTATCGCGGGGTGAAAGTTAAACTGAAAAAGTGTTCAACCCGACCGACACTAATAAAACAAACACGTACATAAATAGTCCTTTTTATGGGTTACACTCACAGGTTATTCTACAGTACCGAACATTTGGAATCTAAATTTTATAACGTGTATTTGTAATACTTGACATTGGCAAAATTGCCTACATACGCAAAAAGCCAAAAAAAAAAACATAAATAGGAATTTCAAAACTATGACAGACGTGGAATTGGCTCAGCTGTATTACACTACGCAAAGTTTTATGCATACAGAATGATTTTTTATATATTTTGTTGTATAGTTTTTGTTTATAAAGTTTTGAAAATCAATATTTTGTTTATATGCATTTATGTAATAAAGAAAAAAATTTAATAATAAATTTTAAAAAAAGGAATGAAAAGTTACATTAAAAAATAAGTATATATAAAAAATCCCGAATTAGCAGGAGTGGCATTGATAATTTTTATAGCCTATCAATTTTCAAATCGAATGTCATATCATAAAGCGAGACGAGGGCGCCCTAAAAAGACTTGGATGAACTTTGTGAAAAGGATATACGTGTGCGGGGTGTGAGCGCAAAGATTACGAATGATAGGCTGAAATCGAAGAAGAAAACGTGACGTGCCGACCCCACCTAGTGTAGGATAAGGGCAGGAAGAAAAATATCAGAAAAATATACTTCCAAAGGAACAGGAAAGACAAACAGACCGATATATTTTTTTAATTCGAGAAAGTAGCATTTATGTAAGTGCTTGATAACTTGAAGTACAATATGTAAAAAAAAAGTACATTTACATGTACAGACAGAAGTACAGATTTATTAATATAGATACGGTTTTTCTTTCTTTTTTTTACAAAGAAAGTTGCAATGAATGACTTATTAGCAATCAATGCTATCGTTTTTGGATTCACAGTGCGTGACATGTTCTTGCGTGTTTAGTTATGTACGGTACGTAACATTGAAAGCAAAATACTGATGTATCGGCAAACTTGCAACGTAATAGTAAAAATTGATCGTTTTCATTATTTCATTTGCGGTTGTTACCTGTTAATAAACTTGTGCACGTTTGATCTAGGTTTTAAACTAGGTAAAATATGCTTTCATTAAACATTAAAAAATTTATATTGCATTCTGTAATAAATTTCAGGATAAGAGCTCTTGCTGATTTAATTTTTAAAGATCTGGGCGACCGAGCTGTGCTCGGTTTCATATAAACAAAAAAAAGAAAAGAAAAGCACCTATCTAGGTAAACTTGGAATGTAAAATATTATCTAAATAAAAAGTTTCATCGAAATCGTTGGAGCCGTTTCCGAGAAACCAATTACATATATATATATATATATATATAACAAGAATATAATATAATAAGATAAATTTTAAATGATTTATGGTCTAATAATAAACATAATACGAAATTAAACGTTTATTATGAAATTTTGTATCTGTAGATATATCATATTCATAATTATATAGGTAATTTATTATCCAAATATTTTACTTTCTTGTAAAAAAACTCTAAAATCGACTTTACTGATTTATGAAATTTTGTACTCTGTAAGTTTATTTAATAATTATATATAATATTACCAAATTATGAAAACAAATCTAAATATTAATATTATTTATACTCTACCGATTGTAATGAATTTTTGTATACAGGGAGTATGGATATGTAAATATGTATTACATATGTATGTATATACATATATGTATACTATAAAAATTATCATTATTACTCCAAAAAGTCATAAAATATGAGTAAAAATAAAGATAGGAGACGTTAATTATTACTGGTTCATAAACGCGAGCAGAACTGCAGGCATTGCTAGTAAAAGTATAATCCTTATTAATAAGACATCACAATATTACTTTTTTATCCTATTTAAGTATAAGGCAACGAAACGTAGTACATCAATATTGCAATAAAAAATCGACTAGGTAAGTATAAAGAAACTTTAGGTCGCGATCTGGATGACAGCGGGCGCGCTATTTTGTATGGTGCTATTCGCGATGACAGCGGCGCGGGTAATACGAGCGTAACGCTCCAGTCGAGTTGTAGATGCACGTTTTAACAGTCATAGTAACATCCTGTTTCTTACCTACACCATTTTTTTAAGAGATGTCAGTCGAGAAAATCATTTCAATAGTTTAAAAACCTCACCAATAAGAACAGAGAATATAATAATCATAAAAATAAAAGGATAATTAATCAATTATTGGAATTAAACCATCCGGATTCTTCTTCTTCTTCTTTGGTCTTCATAATTTCATTTTATTTTTATTTTCTTTTTTGTTGTTGTATGATTAGTAATTACAGTCAAGGTGCGTGTAAAATAGAATAAAACTTACACGTTCTAATACGGGCCAATTTGATTGGAGAATCACATTAACCATTTTGGCGAACCTTTTACCCCTCAACCCCTACCTATTCCAACCGCCTTAGCACGAACACTATTGACAAAATTCACTCAAATTAAAAATCAAAAACTGAGATTCTGGTGCTTTTGGATTTGGGTGAAATTTTGTATTCAGATAATGCCATATAAAGCTCGGTCACCTAGATATTGACCACAATAATTCATAACAAACAAAAGAACTAAGTACTATAGAAAATATCATGTCGCAGTATCGACATTGCACACTAGCTCGTCACAAAATTTCAACGTGGCCACAAACCTAGAAACCACAAATCTAAAATGGGCCACCAAGTCGCCGCCCGCATCGCACCGCCTCCTACTGTCATTCAGTTCGCGGCCTTATAATGTTCAAGGTTTTTCCAATTGGTTCCAATGATATGCATGTAAGAAGTCATAAAGATGTTTTAACAAACCGTTTAATCACAATAAGTATTGTGTAATATATTATTATATATCATAACAATAAATAAACAAATTATATTTAATATACCAAACTTATCTGTACTTTTAAAAATATCATGTTTATAAAAAATGGGGACTAGCGGTTACATGATTCTTATTATAGTATAATTTTTTACGCATAATTATAGACAAGAGTTTATGATTTTTTTAAACCAATTTACATTTTACGGTAGATAAATATACGAAACATAACAAAAAAAAAAGATACCGTATATAATAGGTATTTACCTGTGAAATTGCCGTTCTGCAGTACTGGCCATTTCAAATCAAAATAATTTTTGTTTGGCTAAGAATTCTAATTTCAAATTAATGTTATTTTAAAAACATGGAATTCTTTTTCCAAAAGTAGTAATTTGTTTATTGATTAGTGTTACATTTTCATCGCATTTCAATCTTTTTTGTCATCATGGATACGTTAAAGATTCGAGTAATTATAGAATATGAGTACCGTCGTGGTAACAACGCAGCACAAGCGGCACGCAACATCAACGACGTTTACGGAGCTAACACTACAAACCAACGCACCACCTGTTATTGGTTTGCTCGCTTCCGTTCTGGGAATTTCGACCTGAATAATGAACCTCGCGGTCGTCCGAAGACTTTGGTCGACAATGACGAATTAAAGGTGATCGTGGAAGCTGATGATACACAATCTACGGCTGAATTAGCAGCAGCTTTCGACGTTAGCGTCAAAACAATATTGGTCCATTTGCGTCAAATTGGCAAGGTAAAAAAGCTTGACAAATTGGTGCCCCACGAACTCAATGATCGCCAGCGCGAAGTACGCCTCGAGACGTGCCATGCACTGCTCAACAGATACACAAATGAAGGAATTTTGAATCGCATTATTACCTGCGATGAAAAATGGATTCTGTTTGATAACCGCAAGCGCTCAGCAAGTTGGTTGAATACTGGTTCAGCACCTAAACAATGCCCTAAACGAAAACTTACCCCTAGAAAAGGGATGGTCACTGTTTGGTGGTCTAGCGCCGATGTGATTCATCACAGCTTCATACCAAATGGTGTGTGATGTGTACTGTGAAAAACTGAACACAATGATGGAAAAGCTGGCACATCTCCAACCAGCATTGGTCAATCGCTCGTCTCCGCTGCTCCTGCACGACAACGCGCGACCTCATACTGCACAGCAGACGGTCTCCAAGTTGCAAGAACTGGGGTTGGAAGTTCTCCGTCATCCGCCCTACTCACCAGACCTTGCGCCTACAGACTACTACTTTTTCCAGAATTTGGATGACTCCTTGGCGGGAAAAAAATTCAATACCCGAGAGGCAGTATAAAATGCCTTTGAAGAATTTGTTGCCTCCCGTCCAGCTGATTTCTTTAAGAAGGGCATCAATAAACTGCCACTGTGCTCGCAAAGATGCATTGTTTGCATGGGTGATTACTTCGATTAATACAAATAAAAAATACATGAAAAAAATTTGTTTAAATTTTTTCATACAAAACGGCAATTTCATAGGTAAAGATCTAATATTATATTCTGTCTATTGCCCTCTGGCTTGACTGGGCGATAAAAAATGTATCTTATGTCCTATTCCACAACAATATTGCCTTTTATGCCAAATTTTGGGTAAAATCTGTCTGGCTTGGTGCATAGTTGATGGACAAACATTCTCATAAACGTAGGTACATTCACACAGTTATTTTATAACTACCTACTATCAATAAAGAAGTAAAGTTTATAAGTACATAATTAGTAATCTCTGAAACTTCTGATACGATCTTAAAAAATCTATTACAGATAGAAAACTACAGTCTCCCTGAGTAAACTAGGACTTATTTTAATGTTATTAAATATTATATTGTAATTAACGCGAACAAAGTCGCGGGCGGTTACTAGTACATATAAATACAAAACGAAATGAACATCGAACATAGTTCTGTACCTGATTTACAGAATAACATAAAGGTGCCAAACAAGCATACGGCCCGCCTGATGGTAAGCGGCAACCGTAGCCTATGGTTTAGGTTTCACTAGGTTATTTGGCTGCGAACTTCTGTGGGGTGGAGGTATTCCACAAGTCGGACTGCTCCAAGTAGAGAGAAATCTCTAAAGAATTTTCTCTGTGACCTACCTCTCTTTGTACTCTTTGTACCTCCTCCATGGAGCTCTGGAAACCCTACTTACCGCAGGAACACAACACTAGGTTATTTGGCTGTGATCTTCTGTAGGGTCCAGGTATTCCACCAGTCATGAATGAATGTACGATGCCATACAACTTCTGATTCCACAAAAGTTACTCAAGCCGAAAGCCGAGCCAAGGTTACGAAAGCGATTCCCTTGTAATAATAATGCATTACTGCAATATTAATTTACGCTTTAACATATCCGCTTTTATTGCATAAACCTAATCGTTTGTAATATCACTGCGATTTATGTTTTCCTCTGATAAAGTATTCAACAAATTACTCATATTTTATATTGGGAAACGCATAATTCAATTAATCGCTTGATTACTTACAAAGATGTTCTGAGTGATTTGTGTGTTTCAGCGAGCCTGCATTATATTTCCTTTATGTTTGTAAATTGTACAATGTTCACCTAGAGTATTATGAGATATTGTTTGTATTTAGAGATTATAATAAACTTTTTTAGTAGCACGGCAAATTGATGGTACTACCCCTGATGGTTTTTTTAGAACCATAAGGATTCTGGAGCCTCAGACGGCTTTTACAGCTTCACCGTGGCTTGGGGCGAACGTTTAAGGCAATTAACCGCGAAAGCGAGGCAACATGCTGAAGGGTGCCAAAGTGGCCGAACCTCGACTTGGGCTTTTGCCGTAATAACAATTAAGTTGCGAACTGGCTTACTCCCTATCCGTAGAAATTCGAGCTAAACTAAGTTACACATATATACATGTCCCTGCCTCCTATTTACTTGTGTGGGGTGCAGTATAATGGTGTCTGTTAGTAGCTAGTGATTGCAAGTGCATTGACACTTGTATCGCGCGAGCGGCTGCTAGACTCAAGGGCTCCAAATCGACGGAACGGACCTAGGCTTCAGTTGCCGCAGGAGAGAGTGGACGTGGCGGGTGTGCTTATCCCTGATGCTAAGTACAATAGAACATAACGGCAACCGCAGTGAGATCAGCAATCCATCGACGGTTGCCGTTGTCATGGCGGCCTGCATAAAATCTCTTCACGTTACGCTTCAAGGACCTGATGTCGTAAGAACACATTGGTTGGGAGATTCCAAAGTTTCACATTACGACAAGATAAGACTGAAATAACTTTTTGGAGATTATCGTAAAACTGTGACTGCGAAGTACGTGTGGTTTTGTTGTGGAAAGAAGAAGAAGGAATTAGAAGTAACTATTAAAATAGCGGTAAGAATTCCGCAGTTCGTAATATATTTATTACACAGTAATTATTTTCTTCACGTCGTTATATTTTACTCATATTATTGACAATAATCTTATAGCCCATGAATTATGGAGTTACATGTACATCTAAATCTTATGTTGTTATTGTTGTTCAAATGTGCATCAAAATCGGCAGAAAATTAATACAAATCTAATTTTTTGTTAAGAAAAATTATGATTCGTAAAAGTATTACTGAAATGTACATTTTTTTTCAGTTTAGCTCTCATCCCGCTGTATGTAACTTCGTTAGAAAATCTATGAAACAGAATTAAAAATGTCCGATCAATGCGAGCGTAGCCGCGGGGAAAGAAATAGTTACAAACAAATCAGGTTTTGGAGGTTTATTTTATTGTAATTATCATAATTTATTATTAAGGATATGTAAAATTAAAGTTATTAATAAAATTATCTTAAGCTAAGAAAACGATAGTAATTAAATTATTATTTGTGAAAAAATTACATGCTTTTAATCGTCCATACGTGTAATAAACATGAATAAAAATTAATAAAGTATTGTATTTTAAAATAAGGTTATATTCTCAATAGGTTCTAATATACATTACATCGTAAATAATTCAAGTAGTAGAATATTATAATTGGCAGAATTAAATTAATAATTAAGCTTATACGATTGCATTATTATGATTGTATATTTAAATATACAATAAAATAATTATACATACAAGAATTATTATTAACCAATGATACGTAAATTAAATGGCGTTTGTGCTATCTGTAAAGGTACTGGGGTTTGTGATATCTGTAAAGGTACTGGGGTTTGTGATATCTGTAAAGCGACTGGTGTTTGAGTTAATGTCGTGTTCGATGGCAACATATTCATATGCCAATTTCCCCTTCTCTTGGACATGATGAAGCTCATTCCAGCTGAAACAAAATAAATAAATAATTTGAAACAATGGTGAGTTTATTCTGAATTTTATTAAAGCCACAGAGTTAATGAAAGGTTAGACCTGACATCCAAAGATGTGTGTTACATATAAATATGATAACCATTTGTTATACTTTTTATCATAGCGAAATCTAGGCCCAGTTTTTTCATCCGTAGTAAAAGACACTATAGTTAGATTGACCATAACTAAAATGGTAACCAATGTTATAGTCCAAGCCGAGCGATTAAATTTTCTTACAAATGTCACATATTTGACATAATTGGTTGGTTTTTAACTATGAATAAAAATACGCATCGGCCATTATTTTAATCATTTGGTACAGAATCTGACCATTGGTTGAGTTAACTACGGATCAAAGCTGGACCTAATAACACAATTTCTTACAAGGCTATTTAATTCTAAACTATGCATAGCTTATATTATAGTAACTAAGAGGGAAGCCGATATCTGTCTTATGTTAAAGATAATGTAATGTAACTTATAATGCGAGTGTGAAAGGAAACGTTGGAAGAGAAAGGCCTAGACGAACATTCATCGATCAAATCGGAGACGTTCTGAAGAAAGGTCAGGTCATGAGTACCTACTCTAAACCGACGAGCATGCATGAGAAGATTAATGAATGTCGAAGAAGCGAAAGATGTATGCCAGGATCGTAGCAGGTGGAAGGACGTGGTCTCTGCCTACCCCGATGGGAAATAGGCGTGATTTATGTATTAAAGATTGTACTTATTACAAATATGTTCTAATCGAGGTTAGTAAACTCAGATATGTTATTGAAATCGGCCGTTATTCAACCGATTGCAGATCTATACTTTACTAAATCTATGATATAACCACTTATGTCAGTTACTGTATTAGCAGTGACTTTTCAAAATGCTTTTACTCACTGATGATGGGCAAATATAATTAAATAAAAAGTTAAATTTGGTTAAAGAAATGTGTCAGATTTCTCAAGATAATATTAAATACAATCGTAGTGACAAATATTTCAATAGAATAAGTAATTTTATATTATTTATCTAATGATTATAATAAATATTTATAATTTAAACTAACATTATAAAGCTCAATATATAATTTGAAGGTGATATACTCTGGCAATACCAGTCAAGATTGAAAAAAAAAATTGTTGTATTTTATGACCTAAGTATTTATTGAGGCAGAATATAGGCTACATAACCTTATGTTACGACCCTAAGGAACAGTGTAATATTTTTTTATTTTTTTTACAATCAATAGGCTCGCGTTTGACCACTATACCTGATCGTAAGTGATGATATGGTCTACGATGCAGCACGCTTGCCTAGAAGGTACCTATTCAATCGAGACTTAAAGATACTCAGGTTATAATTATCGGGAAATACGAAACCCGGCAAAGTGTACCACTCTTTAGCGGTGCGCATTATAAATGTGCTAGCAAAACGCTTTATGCGCACTGGTGGAATGTTTACCATAAATCGATGACGCTTCGCCGTGTCTCTTGTCGTCCGATGGTGGAATTACCATGAACGTCAAGTAATTAGGGAAGCTGTAGGCAAGTACGGTAAGGGACAACAATGATAGGCAACACGGGTGCGTTGGCGGTAGCGCGATGGGTAGATAGTCGATTAAATCTAACACGGGTGAAACCGTGGTATAGATCTTGTGATACATACGCATCGAAAGATTGAGGTCACCGGGGCGATTTCGTGGTCGCGGACCGCAATCGCAGAACTCATCGTAAGTATCATCATCACATGTGATAGTACACCACAGTAAACTAAAAAAGGGCTGAAATATTAAATATAAATATTATTGCAGTTCATTTTGTTTTAAATACAAAAAGTTGTTAATGTAAATATAAACTACAATTTTTTTAATTGTATTTTGAGTTATTTCAGTTCTACTATCCTATTAAGTCAATATAACATATTTTATACTGATATTTGTGAATATAAAATCTTCAAAAAGTTTGTACAAGAATTTTGAATATCTATACGAGTTGATCCTTTTGAAGTTTTTTGCGGATGGTTTAGCGGTTTTTATTTAAAATTCATAAAATTGTGATAATATAGCTGGTATTTTGCATAATAAGGCTTGATTATTGGGCACAAATATATAGGATTAGAAATAATAACATGGACGACGAATTCTGAGATCCCACAAAAGCTCCCTAAAAAGTTCTAACAAGAGAGCTACCATCTTGTTACAATACTGAAATAATCATAGGACAGGATACTCTAGATTCACTCGATAATGGCAGTAATGGTCTTCAATAAAGAGGACTAGTTGCCAAGTTAGGAAGAAGAACATAGATAAGAGGAGCCTATATTAACTTTTTTGTTCAAAAATTTCTTAAATTAAGTGATACAAAAGCTAAGTTTTTTTAAATATAGGGTTTAATGAAAATAATACAAAATTGATTTATTATTTATGCTATTGTTTATCCATAATTTTCCATATTTATATTCCTTAATCGTTATAATAACAAAATAAAACAAAAATTGTTTCTTTGCAATGTGTACTTGGGGTATAGTTTACATTTTTTTAGGAAATAATATTGAAAAACCTACCTTTGCAGCAATGACTTCAAAGAATAGAAACATCACAATAATATACGAAAACACTCGCACGTCAGCCATGTTTTATGATTTCTTCATGAAAAACATGAAACTAACTTATTTCATACTTATACCGCGAACTTTGCGTAATACAAAACTGTATTACAAAAACATTGCTACGGAAATTCATGAAGTAACACAATTTATATGCGTTTATTCTTTAAAATAAAACAGGTTTGAGGTGTAATTTAAGCCGCTCCCAGATCAATAGTCCAGGAGCTAGTCTGTTATTCATTTCGCCCTTTTTTTGTCAGCCATTACGTCTGCGAAATATTTTATTTTTTTCGTTATAGGTTTAGCGTTGTGGCCGCAATCTTACCTGTTCTTATCTTATGTGACGATGTGGCCCAAGATGGTAGCACAATAATTCTAGTGGAAACCTGACTCTGAAATGCAGCTGCCGGACAAACACCTATTGGTGTTTGGCTACAGATTTTCAACTTGAGAGTGGTAACTAACCAGGCGGGCATTAGAAAAAACCCTACCCCCATGCTTGCTTGCATGCTATGGTTTCATCACGATGTTTTCCTTCACCGATAGCTCAAGCTCATAGTAGGGATTCGAACTCACGTCGATCGACGCGGAGTTTGTATATGTTACCAACTGAGCCATCATTACATAAAAGAAAATCATTGCATTGCAAAATAATTATTTATAACCCTGAATTTAGTAGACATTTTATTATTTATTTATTTTGAATAACGTTACGTTTTAATAAACAGAAAATGTCTACTAGAGCACTGCAAGAAATGAAATATACTTATATTTAAATATTATTTAAACTTCATTAACTGTATATATAAATAATTAGATGAAAAAATTTTTTGCAAGTGAAATCTCAAAATCGTAGAAAAGAAAGAAAAATAATATTGTATATATCGGAAAGTTGTCTTATGTATTAAATCCTTTCAATTTGGCTTATTGTTATTGTATTTTCGATTTTCTTACCAAAAATTTAGCGGATCGAATATCTCCTACAAAAGCATTTAATTTAGCACTTTAAAGAAAACAAAGATTATAAAAAGGAATACACCATGTTTTTATTAAACATATATGCTCAAAAAATGCAAAAAAAACAATGTTACCTACATATTTTATATACATAAATTTAAAGTTGCACTTTATTTTTTTATTTTCCAGCGGCAGCAGTTGTGGCAGCGGCTGTTGTGGCAGCTGCAGTAGTAGCTGCGGTTGTAGCAGCTGCAGCAGCGGCTGCGGTTGTGGCAGCTGGAGCGGCAGGTGCAGGTGTTGCAGCCGGAGCAGGCGCTGCCGCAGGAGCTCCTGCTGGAGCAGCCACAGGAGCTGTACCCGTCGGGCTCCAAGGAACCATATCCAATAGAAATGAACCACCCATATTGGACAGTGTAAGATTGACCCCGTTTGCAGGAGCTGTAATATAAGTGTATTGATGAATAACATTTCACCAATCACCATAAAAGTTAGTCGTTCTAAATGATTTTTCATGGAGATTTAAAATCTATCCTTGAACACAATAGATGACGGCTGTGGTCATGTTATTAAGTTTTGAAAATGGCAGAACGTTTTCGGAACCAGCTAATGGAATACAAATGTCAACTAAACTACCAATATTGTATAGAATTAAAATACTGACGTATAACTAAGCTCAATTGGCCTGGATGAGCTCCTGGAGAAACTGGTGATGCTGGTGAGCTCTGCGGGTGGCTCTGGGTATGACTCTTGGGACAACCATCACACAGGCCATAATCATAAGAACTTTCATCACTTGAGTCGTAATCATCACAAAGTAAGCTGCACCACATACCCAAGCCGAAGAACGGCTGAAAATACAACATACGTTTTATATATGTATTACAAAATTTTTTCAAGCGACTTGTATAAAACTTAATAGTATATTTATCTATGATACTATATTATTATTAACTAATAACTAAATAAATAAGAGTTTTTTGTTTGTTTGATTAAACATATAATCTCTGGAACTATAGAACGATAGTTCGGATTCTATTTTTTATCATAACCGGATTCACGAGGAATAGTATAAGAGAAGTAGTATAACATTAGGCTACAACTCTCAGCTAGTATTAAGTATTTATTTTAGTTAAGTAAGTCGAAAATGGAAGTGTTTCAGAATTGCTTTAACGGCGTGCGCAGGCGTAACGGTTAATGGTACGTAAAAATACAATATTGCCCAAAAATATTGGCCCTTAGTATATCTAAACAAAGTCCACGATAGCATACGTCTATCTTTTATATATAAGCCATAATAAGGTATATTGTTACAAAAAATATCAAATGATAAAAAGTTATTTTTGAGCATTATTTTTAGACACGGAACATTAATTCTTATGAACAAAAACTACTTCATTATAAAGACAATTTTATGAAGTGAAACTTTGCCCTTTATGGCATATTATTAGGACATATAGTAGGAGAAAATGGAAAATTAAAATTATTTGTACTTGCGGGAAGTGAGAACAATTATGATAGGCAGCACGGGTTCCTTGGTGGCGAAACGGGATGTTTGTCGGATAAAATTAACACGAGTAAAACCGTGGAGCACAGCTAGTATTTAATACAATAATTTTAATTGTTTGATATATTTACAAAAAAACGAAGTAAAAAATGTAATACTACATTCTATTTATTGTAGCTGTGAAAAATCTTTTCCATGTGCATAATAAAATCATAAAGTAAATGATAAAATCTTTGAAAAATGAAAATAGGAAAGTATTGTTAAACTAATTTAATTTACATATTATAAACCAAATGAATAGAAATAAACAAACACAAACAATCATCAGCCTCTTTAGACTATAATTAATTACGATTAATACTTTTAAATTTTTTATTACATCTCAACTTAATAATTTAAATTTCTTATAAAATTAAGACAATTAACGTCATTAAAAATCAGATGCTTCTTGGAGTTTGTTCAGACAACATATTATAATGTTACTGAATATAATTTATTTTAAATATTAATATATCTGCTATAATACTAATTATTCCTTATTTTTTAATAAATAAAATAAAATATGTTCATTGAAAAGCACACCTTGGCAGCGATGACTTGGAATGACAGAAGAGTCACAAAAATATATACACACGCTCGCACTTCTCCCATGTTTCTGATGTTATCATGAAAAAACGTTCAGACGGTATTTTACATGTACGTACGTACTTATAACGCGGGCTTTTGCGTAACATTGCTTCGTCTTGCATGAGTTTTGGATGCTACTTCAAGGTTCGTTTATACCCGTGCAAGGTTCTGCTGCGGCACTCCATTGCCGTATTTATTTCTGCCACAACTGTTCCATTGCGCTGATGTTTTTCTGTTCAAAGTGCGCGGTTGGCAACATATATCAGCACACGGTGTTTCAACTAAGTCCTCAGAAGTATCAAACTTGTTACTAACTGGCATCAGTTAGGACTACGTTCCTATTTGAAGTTGTTCATTAATATTAATATGCTAAATAATATTAAAATCTATAATATATATTATAACTAAATAAATTTTAGATACTAACTTTTTTATTATATCTGTATTATGTCAGATAATAGTGTTTTAGCCTTTCTCGACAAGTCTTTGTTCCAATAAATATCCATACTAGCTGAAGATCGCGTCTGTACTCGTGATTTTTGAGAGTCCATGACTAGATGGATAAAGATAATATAGGTAGCTACCTACCTAAATCTAAACACAAACATAAATATGAAAAAGCGGTCAAGTTCGGTAGAAACGATCTTCAGGGTAGTCGATATCACCGATAAAAGAGCTGAGATGTTACGGGTGCTAAGTTCTATAGTAGTTCCTTTAATTATAGCCGTAGGAAATGTAACTTCTTCAATTCATTTACAAATGTATTTGTTACTTTCTTTGATATTAGATTGGGAATGTTGCTCGAAATGGTTCATGTCAATATATATTGCATTGTATTTATTAGATACTCTTCTTTGATTTATGAACATTATTTTTATGTTCACATATTGATCCTCACGAACAAAAGTTACTTGAACATAAAAATAATTTTATGAAGTTTAATTTTGCCATTTATAGCACATTACTTGGACACATAGTTTTTAGGTCCGTTTCCTCGGCGTGAAGCCCTTGGGTCAGGACACCGCCCGCGCGATACTAGTGACACTATACGTGCATCACTTAGCTACCTACATACAACATTACACACGTATGAACATAACACACGTGCATACCACATAGGTACATAGGTTCTGTGAGGGACCTTTTTTTTTTACGCTAGTTAGTGTAGAAAACATTTCGTTTACTAAATGCACATACGCATGTTTCCTTCCTTCCTCTCAGGAGGAAGGGAACGTGCCTATGAGTATATTTTAGTTAGCTCGAATCTTAGGTGTAGGAATTCGATTAGATCGCGACTTATTTGTAACGCGTCGACCGCCCGAGCCGAGGTCCGGCCACTTTGGCACCCTCGTGCGAGTCGTCCTAACAACTTTCGCGGCTGAGTGCCCTCTGCACTCGCCCCCAAGTCCGGTGAAGCTGTCAAAGCCGCGGCGGCTTTAGGGCCCCTAAGGCTAACAGTGTAGTCAGTTCTTAAAAAAAAAAACACATAGTTTAGAAGATAATGAAAAATTAAAATTATTTGTACTTTATGTATTTGTATTTATATTTTATACATTATATTGAATTTGTAGTTTATAAAAATTATAACACCAACATTATTGTAGCACAACAAAAATTTAATAATAGTCAAAGGATTTTTTTTCTCTTTCATTTGACATTCCACTTATCACTTTCTCGTTATGATGGTAAAAAATTAAGAAACTTCTGGTTAAGTGTGGATGGGTTCTACCCTCCTACAATATCAGGTCCTGAAGAGAAGACGAAGAATGGTCGTGAAGTGGCAATTCTGCAGTCGACCAATGCCAATGGAATTTGTCGCCAACAGTCACCGTTGTTTGTCGATTGCATCTTAGTTGCCATCAGGTACTATAAAATCAATTTGTCCAGCAAATGTAATAATAACATTCTTCGAAGTGACTATCGTCTCTTCAAATTGAAAACAGATGTTGTGTAAAATACAAATTAAATAACTTTGAATCTTGTGGACAGACCGGGCTTGAGATATGCTTAGAAAAGGGTTTTTTGGAGGAAGACAACTTTATACATACCTACATTATTAGCGGTTTGCCCACGGCTCCGCTCGCGTTTGTTATTTACATCCGCAATATGCACACAATACTCTTAAAAAGGCACCAAAAGCTTTTGTTTCACGTATTAATATATAGATACTTCACGTGTACAGAATTTCATCAAAATATTTAACTGCTATTTTTTACTATGCCTAAATATATTGATAACTGTTCTCATTAAGGAAAAACAAATGCTTCCTGTCTCCAAAATTAGAGCAGAATCGGATGAGAATAATTGACGGATTTTTTTTTTCATTCTTCGTTTTTGCTATTTCTAAATGGAATATTGTAAATTGTTTTAGGCTGTCAGTTATGGAATAACCTATACTCCCCGTGTACAGTTTCATCAAAATTGATTAAGAATATTTAGGTAACGTTTTTTCGAATTTTTTTGCTATTGCTAAAAGTATTATTCAAAATTCTTATAACCTATCAATTGCCCAAAGACATAAGCATCCCGTGTAAAAAATTTCATAAGTATCGGACAAACCGTTTTTGAGTTCATTTCGGGCATACAAATAGACAGGTAAAAACATTTTAAATGTCAGATTCGTGATCAGTATCGTTCAAATAGTATGCCTATCGGAAAATTTTGGAAAATTTTAAATTTTAAGACAGATCTACAAATTCATTAATATAGCTAACATTTTATAACATGACGCATATGTTATCTCCACCTATTTGTAGCAAATACATATTTTGTTTTTCCATGAAGTTCAGCTGAAATGAAACATTTGCGTTTCTTATACATAATTTTACTCGGTTATTATACTTTATATTAGATACGGTTTAAGTTTGAATGTCAGTTTATACATAAATATATGTGTACCTATATCGAGTGTGGTGTACGAACAAACACTCTGGTGAATACTAATTACGTCATGGAACAATGTGCATGCTCTATCAGTTCTTCGAAGGAATACTTAAGTTTCATGGTTGAATTCTCAATGTTTATTAGGTTGTTCGGGTTATTTCTTAAGGTACTATCAATACACACAACTGTACGCAATTTTGTTTAGGTAAACTAATACGCATTCTTATGTATTTATTTACATTTAAAAATACAAATATTTTTTTAACAATTAAAAACGATTATCAAATCAGCTGAGAAAGCTTAGATTTTGTAATGATATTTTAGGAATATGGAAAATTAATACTCAAAAGTTATACCTTGTTAGCTACCTAACTGCCTTAATAGATGTTATGATAGCTTTTATCGTGTAAACTTTTACTGGATTTATAAATCTAATACTATTAAAGTGAACAATTCTTGTATAAAATATATTTAATTTTATTATTTAGCTAATTAATATTTGACTTTGTTTAGATACGTGTTTTTATGACACCGAGAAAAACTTGATCACCCACGACATTTTAATATCGAAACACAGATCAACAATTAAAATAGCTAATACACATAAATTAAATTTGACCTACTGTCGTTAATAATATATTTAATACACTTATTTATTATAAATACATTGTGCGAAATACAATATTGTCATGAATTACCTCATCCATAAGCTTTTCATACAATATTAGCTGACCCCGTGAACCTTGTTCTGCCCTTTCCAGATCAACAACTCGGCCACAGTGTGTTCAGGTATAGCATAAAACCTCCGTGTAAAAATACTTAGATATACTAACTTTCATGGTGATCGGTCAAACGGTGTTGTAGGTTATTAATATCATATTATACCTATACGGGGTGGATTTTGAGATGGGGCAGTAAGGGTAGATACACGAAAACTTTCTGAGGATACTGTCCTTAACTTTTTGACTGCATTTACATTTTTTTTAAACTGGACAGTTAGTAAGAAAATGGGCATTTTACACAAAACTTTTTTTCATGCCAATCGATCCTGTTTCTTATAAGCATCAAGGAACTCGATGGGACCAATTGAGGTTAGAGTACTAGACATGTCAGAAATTGCAAAAAAACTTTTCCCATACATTTCGTACGAAAACATGTTTTCGTTTTGTCCGGTCTTTTTTGTAGCGCTTAGGCTACCCATAACAAAAAGTTGAATTAGGGATAAAACTAAGTTGCAGTGTCTCTTTTCTGTCAAAAGGTGAGAGAGTGCTTAGCCTGACACCTCAAGACCGTAGTGCGTGGTGAAGAGCCACATCCTTCTCGAGGTGACCCTGTCTCGCTGAACACTACGGATCTAGGCTGGAGAGCCGAGAAACACTGCTAGTTTTGGCGTGTGAGCAGCGCACCCAGTATCGGACTGGGGCCCATGAGAACTCAAGTTGAGTCCCAAGGGCCCAGTTCCGGACAGCGACTGGCGGGACTGGTGACTTTCATACTGGTTCCGGAAGGCGTACTGCGAACTTCAAGATGACGATGAAGATGAAAAATGTCAGTATTTCAAAAAGAATTACCCCAGGAGGGTACCGGCTATGCCGGAGAATCCCTCCCCGGGCTCCGGCCGGGCAGCCCCTCGTTCTCTGGGGGGGGCAAGATTTTGACAGTGGATAAAAACTCAACGACTAACGCTAGAACACGGACTAATGATTTTGCAGATGATGTGGTATTTGCGGGAACCAGTATTGGTTCTAGGGAGTGTCGCCCATTTTTAGGATGAGATCACCGATCCTTATTTGTGGTGACCGTAGCAAGCGACACTTTCGCCGAGTTAAAGGGTCGGGGTCTGGGTCTGGCTCGGCTTCGAGTGACGCCGAGCCAGAACCAAAAGTGCGACAGACGGTGAATCGAGGTAGAGGCCGATCTAACGAGGCTCTCATCCACAGAGGCTAGGCAATACCTCAAGGGATCTTTTGGTGACCAGTCAGAGGTCGATGCCGAGAGAGAGATTGTGGAGATGGCCAAACAGGCCTCCGACTCCTGGGTCACACGGCGGTTCTCAGGACTTCCAGGAGAGAAGGCGTCCGTTGACTCCTTGACATCCGAAGCTTTTGAGAGACAAATAAGAAGTTCGGTCTCAGCGGTCTTTCGAGTATCGCGTCTCTCCAAGGGACTGAAAGGCACCAGTTCTCGTCTCCTTAAGGATGCAGTTGCCTCCATAACTGAGGCAACGGGTGTCCTCGTATCGAGAAACACCACAGAGGAGACGGCCGCTTTAAGAGCGGAGATTGCAGCCCTTAAAAAAGAGTTGGCTGAAGTAAAGGCGCTACTGAAGCCCACCAAGGCTGCTCCCGTGTCTCCAGCTGTGAAGAAGTGCCCTCAGCAAGCGGCGAGACAGGAGGCGAGGGAAGACTTTCCTTCCTTGCCAGGGCCAAAACGGCAAGAATTAGGGAAGGAAGTACCTCCAGTATTGGGACTGGATGAGATCGTGCGCGCCGTTATGCTCCAAGTGGGTAGTATGATGGACGCACGAAATTCCGCACTGGAGGAACGGTTACTTCCGCCACCGCCTCCTCGTCGGCCTCCACTTGCAGTGGATCATAGGGCTGCAGCTGCGAGTCAAGCAAAAGCGCCAGTTAAGCGTCAAGTCCAGCCCGAAATCCCTTCCGCCCAACAACCCGTGGGGAAGGAAGCTCCCAAAAAAAGGTCCGAGGAGCATCTTCCGATACCCAATCCTCCTGATGGGGAATGGGTTACCGTAGGAAAGAGAGGCAAGCGTAAGCGGACGCGTAAGGGAAAAGACACGCGACCAAAACGGCGAACGCATACCCTTCGGCTTCCTAAGTCGGCTGCGGTGGCGCTAACAGTGAAGCCTGAAGCTTTAAAAAACGGCCTCACATATACTGAGGTCCTTAAACAAGCAAGGGCTAAGGTGGACCTCGCCAGTCTGGACATCTCTAGCGTCCACATTAAGATGGCAGCTACTGGATCGTGCTTAATTCAGGTACCGGGCACAACAAGTGCCGAGAAGGCGGATGCCCTCGCTGAGGCTCTCAAGGGGTCTTTTGAGGCAGACGACGTAAGAGTTTCCAGGTCAACAAAATGCGCAGAAGTGCGCATTTCAGACTTAGACTGCTCTGTTGAAGAAGAGGAAGTTGTGGCTGCTGTCGCCCGAGTTGGGAACTGTCCTCTTGAACATATCAAGTGCAGAGGCATCCGAACTGGGTTTAATGGCCTAAGTACCGCTGTCATTACGTGTCCGGTGACTGCGGCCAAAAGTCTTTGCGATGGTCGGCGGCTCCTAGTTGGCTGATTATCATCACAGGTTAAGGTTCTACAGCCAAGACCTCTGATGTGTTTCCGTTGCCTGTGTATTGGGCACGTTGGTGCTCAGTGCGAGGGAACAGATAGGAGTGACCTTTGCCTGCGCTGCAGCAAAGTGGGACACAAGGCACGCGAGTGTAAAGAGACGCCACACTGCGTGGTTTGCTCGGAGGTCGGAAAGACGGCAAATCACCGGATTGGCAGCGGAGCTTGTGCGGCATCCTCAAGCAGAAGGAGAAAACGGGGTAAAAGGCGTAAGGAGCATCTCCACAGACAACGCGATCGTCGGCCCTTAATAGGGTGCCGCCGGCTGTGTCGGAGGCGAACATGGATTACCAATAATAATGGCACTACAGGTTCTCCAGGCGAATCTAAACCACTGCGCCAGAGCTCAAGACCTATTGCCAAACCTTGGGGGGCTCGGTTCCGCTTGCCGGAAGCTCTACCTGGGAGCCGTACGGTTGATGGCTCTATACGGGTCTCCAGTGTGGGCGGACAGCCTGACAGCCCGTCATTTCACGTTCCTGCGTAAACCGCAGAGAGCGATGGCCGTCAGAGCTGTCCGAGGGTACCGTACGGTCTCGTTCGAAGCAGCCTCCCTATTGGCTGGATCTCCACCATGGGATCTCGAAGCGAGAAACCTCGAGCTGCTGTTTAGATGGCGCGAGGAGGCGCTGAGACGAGATGAGAGACCAACGCCGCGAGAGATTGCGGCGTACAGCTCAGAGCTTCGTCAAAATCCTATGGTTGAAGTGTGGGACTTGCGACTTAGCCACCCTAGTTTTGGCATGGCGACCGTGGAAGCAGAAGATACTGCGCAGCACACACTAGCCGTCTGTCCCGCATGGGACTCGCTGCGCCGTGACGTTGTCGCGACAATCGGCACCGATCTCTCGCTCCCGGCCGTGGTTCTGTCTATGGTCGAGAGCGAGAGCGGGTGGAACTCCGTCTCCTCGTTTTGCGAGCAAGTCATGCTTGCGAAAGAGGAGGCGGGGAGGGAGCGGGAGCGTAACACCTTGCTCCCCTCCTGCGGTTAACGAGCCAGGCGCCGGAGACCGCGTGATGATCTCCGGCCGCCTTAAATGGGTCTGCAGGTGGCGGACCTGGGCATGTTCGTCACCGCGTAAATGCAGGCCCGAGATGGAAGAGGCGCACTGGTGTTCGTGCGCTCTCCGAGGCTCGTTGGAGGTGACGATTGCCTTCGACCGGTACGGGGCCCCGTGATAGGGCCACACCTGCCGGGTCGAGCGGATGATATATGCAAACAGTTCCCGCTCCCGGGCCATCGGGTGCGAGAAGAACACCGTGGGGTTTTAGTCGGTAAGAGTCCGACATACCCCTCCCTTGAGCGGCCCGGCTCGGGAGGCGGATCCAATACAGGATTTCCCCAAGCTAAAAAAAAAAAAGCCACGCTTATTTTCTACGATATGTACATGGGAAAAGTTTTCTGCGATTTCTGACATTTTGTAATTCTGAAAAAGTTAAGGGCAGTCTCCACGGAATGTTTTCATACGGTTAAGGTACACCTACCCTTACTGCCCTATCTCAAAAATCCACCCTGTATATATATATACTAAGTAATGATTTTCCCGATCTTTAAAGATGTATATCCGCAGATACGGGTATACGGACCAGAAAATTCGTACTTTGTCTTGCAGTTGACGCGTACGACCTTGAACATGTAGTTAGCAAAGCGTTGTTTAAGTGAAATTATAAGAAATGTTTAAACTCGCATTTTCCGCTGATTTGTATAAAGAAGGCTTTTTTGGTGAACTTCATCTTAATTACGAGTATGAAATTAAACTTACTTCTATATAATATGCAGACGTGTTTTAGTTTCATTTTGTCGTTTTCATTCTATATAACCATTCAAAATTAGTAACAACTAAAATCAATTTAAGAAGTTTTTAAAACTTTTATAATTTCATTTAAGGAATTAGTTTAAAAGGTAATCTGGGTGACCGAGCTGCGATCGATTTTGTTTAAAAAAAAACTCTTATCTAGGTGAAATTGGAAAAAAATAAATAAACGCAAAGCTTCATCCGAATAGTTGGAGCCATTTCTGAGAAACCAATTACATATAACAATTCATACAAAAATTGCTTACTTAATGGTATTAGATATGTGTAAGATTCGCAAAAAAAACGGACAAGGCAACGAAAACGCTTTTCCTTGTCGAAAATTTGCGTATACAGATATCCGACACATCTCTAAATTACCAACATACATTTTTACATTTTAACATCGACAGGAGTTCATCCTCACACCTTGCACTCTAAATGGTCGCGGACAGTCCGGTTTCAGAGAAGTTTCCTTCCGTGTACTTTCCGGATTTGGAATAAGTTCTCTACTATGGTTTTCTCAGGGGACTAAAGTATAGGGTTCTACAAAAGATGAGTGAACAGGCTTCTAAAGGATCGGTAACGTGCATATGATGCTTCTGGTATTGCAAGCGTCCATGGGCTGCAATGACCGCTTACTATCAGGTGGACAGCATGCTAGTTTGCCACCATCGTGATATAACAAAAAAAAAAATAGTAGAGATATATTGATTATTAGTTTACAAAGGTCTCGTTCAAAATCTGCACTGAAGCAATGCTAGGACTACGAACAGCTTCGACATAAAATTTCATCGGACTTAGATTTACATAAGGATTTTATGTCTATGCCTAACTATAATACCTTGAACAATCAGAGCAAAGATAATTCACGTTATCGATTTTTTTATTCATAGCCACGCCTTCTATTTTCACCTTCCAACTAAATGAGAAATGGCAAATGTCAGATTAGCATTATTATTTATTGCAAATTGATTTAACACTTTTAAAAAAATACATTATTAAAATATTAAATTGGGCTCGCCCCCTATTACATGGGGCCTAAAACATACTCGGCGAACTGTGGGTGTACAAATGTATACCTATGCCTAACCCTTTGGGGAATACAAGCGTCATGGGATGTAAATAAATTAATAAAGCAATACGTGTGTTATGCCTTGAAACTTTGAGGATAAAAAAGGCTAACAATTCTGTGACACAAATCAAACTAGGTAATATAAATTATTTTTAGAGATTTATAAGCTGCTTATCATATGTCCTCAAAACTGTTTTTTCATGGCAACGCCATATCAAATATAGTTTTAAATGAATGTTTTCATATATTATGTAGAACTAGCTTTTGTGGTTTATGTATATTTCTTTTCCAATTTCTGTTGTCGTCGTTATTTTAATGTTTCGATCTAGTACAGTTTAGTCATTATGCCTATAATATATTTTAAAAAAAAAACCCTTGAATTCATTCTTACGAATTTTATTAAAAAGAATAATACATTTAATAATATTGCTATAAATACTAATTATTATGTCCTAGTAATATTCGATACATGTTTTTTAATTTTACAATTTACATGTTTTTTTTTACATTTTCATTTTAAAATCCGACATCGTAGCTAATTTTTGGACGCTTTGGAATTTTGCTATCGACTTCTAATAGAATAGGTCCGTAGTTCGGTTCTAACGGTTTCTCAGTACAATCGTTGTGCGATATCGGAAAAACGTAGTTTATGTCGACGTCATACCTGTAATTAAATTAAAAAAAAATTATTGTTAGTTAATATTTCTGATCGCAGTTGCAGGCAATCATGTCGCGTTTCTAGAATAACCGGTGAATATCCAGTAAACAAGCGAAGTACCAGGGATTTCTACCAGACTTTATCGTAACCACCGTCTCGACCAAACTCGGCACCGTGACTCTCTTTTAGCTTGTCGCGTTTCGGGATCTGCCAGTCTGTATATCCAGCTATAGACCGTCTTGAGAGCGACGACCAGCAATGGATGGATGTTCTACAAACTAGTGGTCGCCCAGTGGTTGAAATTTTATCGTAATTCATTAAATTTTTAAGATTGAACGTTATTGAGGTTCTTTTGTTAAAAACTATTATTATTGGTACCTATATAAAAACAATACTATATAATAAAATATAATTTTTTGGAAACGTATTTGCACATTTGCAGTATCGTCAAACGAACCTCAGCTAAAAAACGTTCTCTGCCTTAAATATACCACCCCCAAATCACCACAATTACTGGTTCTGCACTGTTTGCATACAACGGCTTCCCACAAACTTTACCAGGTCGTCGGTCCACCTTGTGGGGGCCCTGTCTAAGCTGCGTCTTCCGGTACATATTTGCAGTATGAACATAAACAATTAATGTTCGATTTAATTTAATTTATTTCTAACACGTATTATTGGTCTTTACTCCTTAAGAATCTATTTTCATATGAGAACCCGGTATGGAGTTTTATGAGCAGTGAAATTTATAAAAGCGTTAATAAAAAAACAAACATTATGTTTTCTGTCAAAAGGTCATTACTTCTTAGTAAATATCAGATTTATTTGCGATCTAGTGACTAATGCAAAAATTGACTTCCTCTTTTAATTATTTCAAAAATATACACCCAGGTTTGTTTATTCTTTAATTTGCTGAAAGATGGTGTTCTATGACAATCGTACATACACACTTTTATTATACATATTTTTTTGTTTTTAGCACTTCTTCTATAGAAAATTTAATTATGTCAAATAACAAACTCCTCCGTGTGTGAAATATACTTAAAGAAGGAGTACAATGTCTTTTCTTCACGTAATAGGTTAAAATACGGATTGTAAGATACCTAGGTAATTTATCCCGTAAATAAGCCATGACGTTCTTAGGTAAAGTCTTGGTTCTGGATAGAACGAAAGCTGTCAGGTATCTTGCTCCTTCAGTCTGCTCTGCACAATGTAGGAGAAGTGCCCACGTTTTATACTCAGTGTCTAGGACGTAAGTATTGTATATTCCATCATCTGTAAATAAAAAAAAAATATTAAAATTAATGGAAGATATCACGATAGAGTGTGAAGTTTGACTTAGAGAATAACTATTTATGCCGCAAAGCAGCAGTTCTCGCTCTGGAAGAGTTGGAAGGGTGTGGTTGCATGCTCATTTAATACCTCTTAACAAAAAATAAAAGAATCACCATGTTTTTATGTTTAACCACAATGGTTGGTAATAAGTTCTTAGTGACAGATTTTCAACTTGTCTTCTTCTTCTTTAATTTAAGAGTCCAGTTCTTGTCGGTGGAACAATTGCCACTGTTCCCTAACCTCTGCTCTTTTTTTTGACCTCTTGATACGACACGACTCCCACTTTATATTTCACTTGTTGGAAAAAGATTCGTCTAGGTATTTCTCTATTTCGCTTTCCTTAAATTTTTCTTTCTGAAATTGTCTTAAAGACCTTGTCGTATCGTATCAAGTATCCAAACATCTTTCCTCTTCTGTTATCTATATTTCTCATTAACTGTCATTCCTCATCAACCTTTCTTAACACTTCCTAATTTGTAATACTTTCTGTCCAACTGATGTTCTCCATCCTTCTCTAACACTCCATCTCAAACACTGCCATCTGTTTTTCAAATTTGGGGCAGCTTGAATGGTTTTTCAGAGGTATTTACTTCCACCCCACATAAGACTGCAGCCAAATAACCTTTTTTTGAATTCTTGCTGCAAGGAGTATTTCCAGAGATTCTTGGGGATCCTGGGTTCAAGGTCGATAACACGCTAGTGATACTTCTGGTATTACAAGCATCCGTAGGCATCGGTAACCAGTTACCATCAGTACACTTGTTTGCCATCTTAGTTATGTAAAAAATACTTCTAAATTGTTGTAAATATCACATCAACTTACAGGTGCTTTCTGCATGTGTCCAATGCGCTGGTTCATTCATATCCACTCTCCAAGTAATGTTCCCGAGCAAAGTTTCTCCAATAGGATCGTCGGCGAAGCGATACGTGAAGTTCATCGTTACTCCTGGAGTCCATTCCACTGTGCCATCTGGAAATTATAAAAAAAAAATAGCAATACGATTTGACTACACTGTTAGACTGTCATTATTTCCCTGAAGCCTCAGAAGGCTTCGATAGTATCACCGGGTTTAGTAAAAACAAAATTTTATTATTTGTTTTCATACGTAAGTCATAGATGAATAGAAGTTTTGTTTTAGTGGTACGGTAAATTGATGCAAGTATCCGTACAATCCATTGCCAATCGCCACTGTAATGTGGGTCTGCGTAAATAGACACAACTATACAGTGGTTGATTCCGAATCGGGAGTTGTATATGCGAATTACTATGAGTGGCTTTTCTTCATATTAATGTTAGACTTTTGCATCTCGGTATAATATGTACATTATTCATTACTTAAATACTGTAAATATTTTTTACTATATTTTTTATCTTACCAGCGGCTGGAACGTGGTCATCTTGAGTAAATACAGCTCTCATACAACTATACGATAGAGCTTCTTCAGAGCTCGCATAGTATTCCACGACGAACCAGTCTCCGAGCATCTGAAAATAATTTTGATCGTTGTTCCCATAAAATAAAGTTACTTTTTACATATAAATATATTGACGCAGAGCAGTGTGTCTGAGCGTTTAGCATATACGCCACGAATTTCTTTGCTATATATATTTTGTCAGGAGTTTCATTTTAAACGTAAAGGCATTAATTTATATTATTATTTTGATGATTAATATAAACAGGCGCTGTCACAATGGGTACAATTGCGTACCCTCTATGACTGACGACCGAAGTAGTTAATTTTGAACAAATTCAAAATTCAAATCCATTTTGTGCAGACCAGTTTATATATCAGTTTTAACAATTGCAACTTTGAATGATTGGTCACATGCATGACTAAGTAAATTTTTTTCTTAATTTTTTGTTATGAACTTTTTTTTGGAAGTTGTTATAATAGAATAATAATATAGTAAATAAATAAAAAATGCAAATAGGATGAAGGTAGAAGATATTTTAAATGTAATCTTTAGGTTAATGGCGCGCCTAGAATGTTCGCTTGCGTTAGCATCATTAACTAATATCTTAATTAAAAAACATAACCGGCATAGCGTGTAGTAGAAGTATCTAATAAATCTAATAAATGATTAGTAAATCGGCCTTTCCAACGCAAATATTTCGACATTTAAAAGAATCCTTAACAAAATATAGAAAGTGAAATTACTATTAGTTATTTCACTGTTGAGTCATAACGGAATCATTGGCTTTTACAAAGAATAAAAATATATAAGTAAAGAAATATTTTTAGTTTTTTTCCTTCTCTTATATATTTTTGCGTTAAATGTTTTAAGTTATTATTATTATTTCATGGAACAGTGTAATATGTCATTTTTTATCACTCTTTATATAGGGGTCCTTTTACAGCTGATGTATGCCAAACCCCATCGGTGCATAGACAAATTCTTTAAAATGAACATAGATTCTACAGAGAATAAAACTATTAATTAAATAATAAGACAACATACTTCTATGCCTTAAACTATAACTATTAACAATAAAGGTTCAGAGCATACCAGCCAAACCAGAAGTCAGTTCCGCTAGTATACGGTGGAACATACATACATCTAAAGAACATAACCCTAACTTTAAAATTAAACGACTTTTGCTTATTTCATACTTAACACCTTCCACCAACAAGACGTGTTTAATATCATTTTGAAATAACCAATCGTTCTGTAAATATTTAGAGACATCAGTAAATTGGTAAACTATATTTTGTAAACTTTTTATTCCATAAATGCTCGATTTAGGTTAAACTTGTAGGTAAATAAAAAACGGTACCTACTCTTGTAAGATACCTATTTCTTATACTAAAAATGTTTATTTTTAAGATTAGAGTAAGTCAGTTATCTAGTCAACTGAGTTGTTAATAATGATGCAAGGTTCGTTATCAATAAGTAAAATATTATGTCTTAAATTATAGATAGTATAAACCTGCAAATATTCAATCTTTGGGCAAAGGAAAATTTATATTTATTTATATTGATATTTATACATACTTATATATTTATACATATTTATATATACTCTTTCATATTTATCATTGATAAATATTAAGGAGCGAACAGGGAAGCTTCGGTTATTTATTCCACTATCAAAACAACTATACCACCAACTCGCTATTTTAACATAATATTTAACCTAAATTAGTACATAAACGCATAATAAAATCATTATTGCAGAGCTATTGAATTTCATTGCTATAAGCTATGACAGAGACAAGGGTAAAACAAGATTATCAGAAACAAATGTGTATTTGTATAAATTATATAGTTCATAAATGAAAAGGATACAATCATATAAATTTAATTTATTTTTAGTATTAAGGTTTCTAGTAAGTGCTTTTGGGATTCCCTCATTTAGTAATTGGGTAACGTCTAATGACGTTTTTTTAAAGGTACATCAAAATGTACAAATATTTTTTTTAATTTGCATGTAGAAATTAATATTCTGACACACACACACATACATATATATATAGATATATATATATATATATATATATATATATAGGTATATGATTACTAAAATAAAACATAACACTTTATGGAAGAATATGAGCATCATCTTATTTGGAAATTTCATAGTACTTATAATGACTATGATCATATGTAATTTCTATGCCACAAACCGATTTAGGTTAAACTTGTAGGTAATAAAAAACGGTACCTACTCTTGTAAGAACCTACTTAGGTAAGGTACATTCAAAAGTACAATTTTTTAAATTTTCAATAGAGAATTAATATTTGACACACACCTATATTATAGGTATTGATTACTAAAATAAAACATAACACTTTAAGGAAGAATATGAGCATCATTTTATTTGGAAATTTCATAGTACTTATAATTTAGTCAATTTTGGGTCTGGCATAACATTATTACACTGAGGTATCGATTTCCGTCGGTAAACACTATTTAAAAACCATTCAAAATATACTGGGTTGTATGTAACTAAGTACTTTAACTACCTATTTCATAAAAAGGACTATCTTCTATTAATTATTATAAAGATAAAAGTTTATTTGTTTGTAATCTCTGAAATTACTGAACTGATTTTGAAAATTCTTTCATTGATAGAAAGGTACTTTCTCCCTTAGTGACATAGGATTTTATTGTTATTAAGTTTTATGTTATAATTAATGCATACAAAGACAAGCGGTTGCTAGTTTTCTATATGTGTAACATGTAAAATGGTATATACGAGTATATGGTATTATTTGATTGTTAAACTAAAAACCGTTTGACGGATCACTATGACAGTTGGTATATCTAAATGTTGGAGAAAATTTGATGCCATCCTCTTAATTATTAATGAGCACCAATATACGAGTACAGAGATCTCAAAATAAATTTTGGCTTCGAAGTGAAACCGAAAATATAGCACAGAGTGGCAACTTAAATTTCATAATATATGATACAATATATTTTATTTTTTATGTGTAATATTAGATTTGTTATCACGCAAGCACTTCCGCCGCCTACAGGAATGTGTTCACAGAATAATTCAATAAGTGAAGTGAAGTACAAATTATTTGTTGTATTTAATTTGCGATCGCAAATAACTTCTTAACCCGTTGGTATTTTTTATGAAGTCATCTGTACATATTATTTATCTTATTCTTCTTCTTGCATACAATCTTAACATAATTTTTTTTAGAGAAACATGAATGCGTTCTATCTTGTATGTTGAGATTTTCCTATGAGGTTTTGTTGATTTTTGTTGAGGTTGTTTTATGTTGAGATTTAAAGATTGTGGTAGATACCTAACACGCCAGTATATACGAGGCGTTCCTAACTAGTTAAAAAATAAGGTGGCAAACACGACTTGTTTGCTATTAGTAGAATAAAAAAATGGAGTAAACTATATAATATATTGCTTGCTGGTGTTTTCATTGTAATGCACAATTTGCTTGAATCAGTATTTAAGGGAGAGATTTCATTTATTAATGATTAAATTTGTTATTTACCTGTGGCAAGTCAAAATACGGAACTGCTCTCACTTCAGGGCATTTTCTTTTATTCACTATCTTGGCCGCCGCCGTATGAACTATTACCGAAATTATAAGAAACTTCACTACCGCTTTAACCATATTCAAAGAAATACGTGTGTTTTCGGAATCACAACTGACTGTTGCGACGTATCAATTATTCGAGTGGTAATGTCGGACTAACAAAATGGGAATTGTTATCATATTGTATGGAGACATTTGTTAATGGTCGTTAGGACGCTACCAGCATTCCATTATCAACCGGTGACTCATTACGGTATGAACAATAAACATTTTTATTGAAATCGTTTTGTTTGCTAACTAAATCGGATACTAGGAAGTAAAAGATTGAGATATAAAATGTTAACAATGTTTTTCCTGTTTAAGTAATTATTAATGATCGGATATGTTATATTAATTCAGATGATGACAGAGATTAAAGGAAGATGTTTTTGGATGGAGAATAAAACCAATTGAACACTTATTTAGACGTGGTTTGGGTGAAACGGTATAAAGAAGTAACTTCTAATCTTACAGTATTTTACAATACAGTACAATCCAAAAGTAACGTTGACTGTCGAGTGATCGGAAATCCATGGCTAATCGTCGCCGTTGCATCATGCCGGTCTACAAGTTTCTTGCCAGATGGATATACACTGCCTGATCACGAAATGCAACAAACTAGTACACAGTGCCTGATAGTGATAGTATTGCACATGATGGGTTTACCACAACATAAATGGCGTCAAGACCCATTCAGCTACATATCCCTACTTCTTCGTAAAAGTTACAGTAAAACACTATTAAAAAAGAAGGGATTTTCTTCAATATTCATAATATTCCCGAATCTAAAAATTCATTTAATAATAGGAAGCTAAACTATTTGATTGTTATATGCTATGATTAACTGTTATAAGATTATTGTAGTTAACGCGTACGTTTATTATAAAAATCGTTAATAAAAATATGGTAATTGTACGTACCGCTTTATACGAAAGTTTTTACGGCGACGCGAGAAAATCTTTTTACACCATATTAACGATTTACAATGTAGTAAATATTCATAAGGTATAAATTATACCAAAATATTAAAATAGCTTTAATTTATTCTTAACATTTAATTCTTCGTTTTATTGGTATACTGATTTGTCACGGGTAGATTGTCTACGGAAAATTAGATTTTATTTTATCATTTAAAACTCTTCGTAAGCCAAATAGGTTGATTTTCTAAAAAAAAATATTTGTATATTTTTACGATAAATTAGTGTTATTGTGTCTTAACGTACGAGTTGTTTTTATTATTATTTGCTTAACACTTAAACATTTATTCTTTATAGATTAATAACGTTCGGGTCTACGGGCTCGACCGCATCTCTTTAATCGTTTCAAATACAACATTATCTACTATTACTAACATTTATCTTTTTCATTTTTCTTCTTTTTCACGATTAGTTTCAGATTTAACATTTTCACATTCATATCAACAATGACTATCAAATGTTTGTTTGTTGCAGAAAGACGAAACACCCGTTAATTTGTTTACAGGTGGAAGTAGCAAATAAATCTTGGATAAATTAATTTTTAGTTCTATCCCAAAAAAATATTGTCTCGATTTTCTCGAACCTCTACATTCATTTGAATTCAAGGAATAAAACATGATCAACCCTTTAACTGATAGAAGTGTTCCCGTAGCTTCGTCTTTTCATTAATAATATTATGACATGTGTAATATAATAAGAAAGATAGAACAAATATTATCTACGAAATGCAATGTTTGTTTTATTACTTTACTTTCTTTTATGAGATTTGTAAGAAGTATTAAAATTCTAAAAAACGCATTAAATTAATCAAAATTAAACATGTAACTACTATGGAAAGATTTAGATGACAACATCCTCTAAAACTTGTATTAAGTACAGCGTGATACTTTCAAACGAAAACGACTACTTTGATAATAACTTTCATAGTTATTTTAACTATTAGCCGACCGAGATTTCATACGCATTAATAAAATGTGCAGGCGTCATTTAGTCCACACAGAGTAAATCCTCTGTTTTATTACTGGATAATGGCACTAGAACAAATATTTTTATACTGTACAATCTATATCTTCTATGTTTTGATTTTTTCCCAAAGAAATATTATTATAAGTAGGTATAAGGAGCCTTCTAAAATTACTAAACATTACCATTGATACCGCTGTTATCAAATAGACATCTAACAAACAAACTCATTCTTATATTATTCTTGCAAAATTATTAATTTATGTTCAGTTTTTGGAGGAGAAAATAGAGGAATACGAAATTATGTTCTCGTCTATTTCATAAATAAGTATTATTAGTCCGAGCTATAACTGTCTCTCTCGCACTCTATTCGGTTTCGTGTTGCGCGAACAGCAACAGATTTCTGTTAAAAACGTATTCTTCAAATATGGCTGACCAAGTTTCCTCTATAATTGCAATATAATATTTTATAACAAGTAAATTTAGCCTATCGCTAAGGGATAACATAGCCTCTTATTATTAAAATCATTTTCAGAATAGGATCAGTACTTCCGAAGATTATCTCCTAAACCCAAACTAACTTTTTTTCTTTAAAAGTTCTGTGTTTCACCACAATCTCACATGATGTTAAGTTACTATATGACCCACGCTAATCCTTGTCGTAGGGCTGTCTCTCAAGTGCAGCTTCCGGAACACATCTATAAGGGTGCTTGGCGACAGATTTTCAACTCGAGGTGGATAACTAGCCAGTCGGGAATTAGAAAAAGCCCTACCACCATGCTATAATTTTATCACGTTTTTTTTCACCGAAACCTAAAACTCTCTGCAAGGATTCGAACTCGCGTCGATGAGAGCGATGTCTGTACAGGCTACCACTGAGTTATCGACGCTTCCCATTCCATCCCATACTTCTTTATAATATTAGTATAGACGTATAGTTTAAAAAACACCATTAGTTAAAATTTAAAAAGAAGCCGGATAATTAAAATATAATGTAATGTAAAATCAATTTAAAGTAATCGAAAGGTATGTGAAACCACAAATTCTAATTAAAACAATTTCTTACTTCACATGGAAATCGAGAATGAACTACACGTCGCGGGACTCAATAAAACATGTTTTAATTATTATTTATTCGAACTACATACCATCTGCTAACAGGTGTGGTCGCAGACAGGTTCCTATTCGTGTGCATTAGCAAAATTCGTTCCGTTATAACAAGTTTCGGTAACCCACTTTTTGTCTCAGTTTAGGTTAATAGTGCAAAGGTAGAACGAAATATTAGAAAGAATACGAATTTGATTAAAACAGTAAAATTAGGTGCATCCTAATTATTAATCACTGTGGACTTAATAACTAACTCGATTGAATTATTGCTGATGAATATCAAAGTTATTAATATCGCGTCAAATATAGACTTGTTGTGGATTGATTTATAATAATAATAAATATTTAAAGGACAATTTTAAGTAAATTCATTTGATTTACACGCTTTACTTGCTTTTTGTACATCTGTTCGATACAATTTTTTCTGTCGATTTTACAATAACTTCCCGATGAGTTATATAAATAATATGAGAGGTTGTTTATTTTTTTATTTATTTTTAAGGGAAACATACAGATTATTATGCTTAAAACTAGTCTTAAATAACAAACTCATTACCCAATAAAGTTTCCTCATATATAAAAACACAACGCACAATGTATGAGATTATACAGAAATAATATAAGTATACGTATGATATGATATGATTATGGAATCCGTATAAATGACTTAGTGTTAGTACTATTAAATTTACTATTGACTCGCACTATTGACTGGGTGCGATACCAACAGGTGTGCTCTGTAAACAAACGTACGTTATGAGCAGGCAACGTAACTCTTTTAGAAGCAATCTTGGGACTAAGATTATTAAATTGATACTCTATGAAGTATGAACTGATTTCTCAGTGTTTTTGTTTTGTATGTTTCGTATGCGTTCAAAGTTCGAAATATGAGGTGTATAAACCTGTCCCTGGACACTGGTAGTCAGTTTATTAATAAAATGTGAACGCAATTAATATTTCATGTTTGGCGTTCCTGCATATATATTTTTGCGTTTATATACCTCATATTTCGAACTTTGAACGCAACTCAAAACTGAATGACAATGGAATATTAATTTACTTTCGTGTCTATTTGTTTATTTGGTGCAAATTTTAATTAAGTCAATTTAAGATTATCTTCACACATGTCCTTGTCATAAAAGCAGGAAATAATGTTATTCAAACAAAAATATAATTATTTTAAGACAGAATAAAAGTATAAATTAATTAAAATATTAAACGTAGGCGCATGCAATTGAATTAGATAATAGTAAGGATATAATAGGAAGGAGGGGTGGGGTATAGGGTATCTTCGCTGAGAAAAACATACACATTTTATTTAATAATTTTAACAGATTTTGTGATTTACTGTTAAAGCACTAAATCAACTACATTAAGATTGGCCAGTGTAGGAAACTCTGAAACTATAAGAGATAGAGAAAAATATGTTCTAAAGAAGTATGAAATCGTTTTTAAAGACAAGAAAAACTGCATTCAAAAATTAAAAAATAAACAGTGTAGGTTGTGAGAAATAATTGTTACTAAGTAAGTATACCAGTATATTTGCAATGAAAAACAATCTGTGCGTATGTAATATTTCTCTAAACAATGTTCAGAGTGGCAGTCATTTTCTTGCATATAATAGCAATAGTGAAGCAATGATGGCTCAGTGATAGCGTGTATGGACTTCGCGTCGATCTACTCGAGTTCGAATCCGTGCAATGAGCCTGAGCTTTCGGTAAAGGAAAACATCCTGACCAAACCATAACCTGTATAATATAGCATAGTATCCATAAAAAATATATATATATTCGAATTGAGTGACCTCCCGTCTTTTGTTGAAGTCGGCAAAAAAATGGTGATGCGATTATAGGTAACGACTTTGTTATTGCGTTTTGTAGTTTCAAGTGGCAAGTTTGTATTAAAGTTGTCACTGCGGTTCAAGCCCGGTGAAGCTATTAAAAACCTTCTGATGGTTCCAGGGCTCTTAAGGCTAACAGTATACTCAGTTCCAAAAAATGTTAATATGACTACTACTGTTAAACCTTTAAAAGTGTCATGCCTGGTTTTGTAAACTTTCAGCTTTAACGTAACCCCGCAAGAAAAAATATAGTAGAGTTAAATCTGGCAACCTCGTCTATACCCATCCATTTACGTTGGTAGCTATCATTCAAAATTCAAGATTCAAGAGTATAAATATTTATTCATATCTGTATATGTACGTTTTATTTATTTCATGCACTACTTATGTATTTTATGTTGTGTATAAATTTTCTTATTGGTACTAACTACCTCATATGCTTTTTCCACCCTACCACAGCAGTGGTTAGCTGAAGGAAAATGTCTTGTCATTAAAGATATGAAATAAAAAAGCTCAAGATACCAATTATCTACAATAGTAACTTCGTTAAAAATATTATTGATTTTTTTTAAAGTAATACAATGCCGGAGCGTATTAAGTATTTTAAATATTTTTCCAAAAGATCGAATAGTAAATTCTATGTTAATAGGAACATACTATAGCGAGTTTCTAAAAGAAAAATTACATATTCAATTCGGGCAATGTCCTTGATTCGATCGGAAGTATTCGTGATTTTAGGTCTGCAGTGTTACGGTACGATCTACAATGAATGATATGATAAACTGAGTAATTATTTAAATGTTAATTTTGTCAATATATTCCACTCCAGTCGAATATATTTTAAATGTGTTCTTTGTTCGGGTCTATAGTTACGCGTATTTCTATACATTTAAGATATATAATTTCATATTATTATTCCAGATCCCATTAAAAAAAAATATTGTGTATAAACTTGTGATTTGTGTTTTGTCAATATTTGTTTTATTTATTGGTTATTCTGAAGTAGATCGTACATTTGGCAACTACATTCTAAAACGTATATTTGTCACTTGACATTGGCGAATTTGCCTACATAAGCAGAAAGACATAATTAAAAATAAATAAACAAAATAAGGTGATTTATACATTTTCTACACAATATAACTATAATTAGTAACTTACTTACCCATATTATGAATATTCAGCTTTATCCAAACAACAGAAAATTTAAATATCAAAAACAAAAATATTAGAATTATTATGTAATGTAAATAAATATATATTATGTAATCGGTTATTCAATACCCTGTAGCAATTCATGGGTGTTAAGCTTTCCTTGTACAACATTTCATAAAAATCGGTCAAGCTGTTTTTGACTTTGATAGGGACATATAAAAAGACAAAAAAATTATTATTGTCATATTCGTGATCATTTGTTCTTTATAATGATACCTATCAGGAAGTTTGTTCAAACAGAAATACGAATTTATTAAATATATATTACTGAAGAGTTCACCAATGAGACAATTTATTTACGATTGGTATAACTGGTCATAAACGACTATTAAAATAAATAAAACACATTTAAATTAATTGTCAATCATTCAATTGGTTCTTCAATGAAATTTAGCGGTCATCGCTCGCATAGTAACAAAGCTTTTATTTTGATAATTGCTGCATTTATGCTAAAAACGCTATCGAGTTCTTGAATTAATTTTTTAAGATAACGGTTACGTTTTCTTGTTACTGAATAGCTTGGAATGTATAAAATAATTCTTGTCTTTTACAAATGAAGCGATAAAAATAACATAATTATTGACATTGAACAATGTATTAATTTAATTATTTGTTGCAAATAAATGTACAATTAGAGGGCTCTATGCTAAAAGGAACTCTCTATCACTCTTTCAGGGGAGCAAAGAAAGGTTTATGAAAGGTGTGCATAATGCTTACTAAAAAATATTGGGAGGGAAAAGTAAAGATAACTTGTCTTTGAAACTCCACTTCCCCAAAGAGCTCTGGAAACCCTACTGACCGCAGCAACACAACACTAAGTTATTTGACTGCGATCTTCTGTTCCACCAGTACACAATCAATAAAATGTATACAATTAATAAAATTGAAGTGTCTGTTTGTAATGTTAAAATAACAGCTTTTTACTAATTGCGTATCAAAGTAATAAATATAACAAATAAAATAATAAATAATAAATAAAATATAACAATACCTATAGCAAAAAAACTATTTTTGTCTGTCTGTTTGTTTATTCCGGATAATCTCCGAATCAGTAGGACCGATTTTGACGAAAGTTTCACTAGTAGATAGCTTATGTTATAAAGGGTAAATTAGGATAATTTTATTTTAAAAAAAGAATAAGAGTTCCACGCAAATTAAAAAAAAAACTGGTTATGGTGAATCAATACAGGCGCTTAAATGGCTTAGGCTAACCATAAGAGATATGTCAAATTAATGACTTAAAGTAAACTTCTATCTTCTAAGGAACACCTTACAATAAGTAGTTTTGTCTTTAAAATAACCGTGAGCGGAGGTAGGTAGCAAGAATCGCGGTGTGCCCAATCGACAGCTTTCTGTAGCCCACGTGAGCGAAGCCGCAGACACAGCTAGTGCAATATTAAGCTATTTTTAGGTTCAAACGATGTAACTTCGATGTCCGGAGTTAAGTAAGGTACTCCCTTATGTTTTGATTGCAGAAAGTGTTTTTACTTTTCTCTGGTAAAGTTTTCACCTATTTATCAGTTCTCATCTGAAGCGGTACGCGGTCAGCGGAACGATTGATTCTTATCATGCGCATCGTCGCTCCACCATTGTGCACATTAGGTACTTTTTCTTGGAATATGTTAAGATATAGAATATTTAGAACTGTCTTATTTTATAAAGCTGTGACCCACAGTTTAACCAGTGTTCATTTTATACGACAAACCTCGCCAAGGCACTCGTGTAGACTAAAATTATCGATATTTTTATGACGAATACATTGTTTTTTCAAATTATGATATAGCTTATATTAGTCGCTGATACTGTATCTTTATATTGGTGAAAGAATTTTTAAAATCGGTTCCGTAGTTTTTGAGTTTATCAATTACAAACAAAAAAAAATCTAATTTTTCCTCTTTATAATATTGGTAAAATTGAACAGCAGAACTGATTGTATAGGTATTGAATACAGTGAATAACAATATATTGTATAATAATTTATATGTAGTTTAGTGATAAGTTTAATTATTAGTCATACTAAGTCTCCCTTAGATAGTACATAGCTGCATTTGCAAGTGCATCTTTTTTCATGGCTATTTTTAATGTTTAATATTATAAAATCATCCACGTGAAAAAAGGTGTGGACACAGACTCCGCAGATTTGTATTTTAGAAAAAAAATACACACCTCAAATAAATAGACTTTTTTTTTCTTTTGAAGTGAAAAATTCTTGAGCTCCCTTGTTATTTGAAACTGGATGATACGAAAAAGCGACACTAAATAGAGACAAACATATTATACGTCTATAGGATTTAACCTGCGAGAGAATGAGATAGAATATATTACACTGTGCTTCCTACTATCTTGGTCTTCTCTTTGTAGATGTTTTAGTACGTGTGTGTGCGTTTTACGCATTAGGAAGCTAGGGAAAATGTATTATAGCCAACGTGGTGTATTGTTCGCGTGTATCGTTTATGTGAATATTTTTAAGTTTTATGAAGGTTTTAGTTCTACCGAGTGTGAACTGCATACATGTTTTTTTCTTTAAGTCGCCTTATTTATAGTACGGGATTGTACTTTGCTGTAAAAACATTACAATTTGAAACGGCCGATCGTCGATCTGTGCGTCTCGGCAGTTGAATATAAATCAGCTGATCTCAGAATGCGACAAACCAAACTGTGACGAGCTTTTCACCATATGACTCGATCCAGTTGGATATGAATCCTTACCATTCCGATGGATTACTGGATAGCCCTACACCGCAACAAACCTAAACGTACCATTATGGCGAGTGTTACATGTGTATGGGGGTGGCGATCTAGTGGGGCACAATTTTCGTGTCCACACCACCCTACAAAACATTTTTTTTATAGTAGCACGACAAGTTGACGGTACTGTCCCTCATGGTAAGCACAGTATAATCCTAACACAACTGTGACCACCGAGAGATCCCAATCCATCGACAGTCGCCACTGTCATCCCGACCTGCAATAAATTAACTTTATATGCGTGACTGATCACGAAACGCAACACACAAAAGCGAGTCATTATGACGGACTTTCAACACAGCATGGAGGTCGTGACCCAATAGGGCAAACAGCCATAACATTTTAGTAATTTTTCTTCCAGATTGAAACTGTGAAATACTGTATCAGATTAGTTTGGATTATTATTACATATGGAAATCACCAAGATTCATTGCAACGGGGCAAATTTTGACGTGACAACGTCTTATAAATTGGTTTGCCGGGTGACACTTCAAGAAACTGCGTTACGCTCCGCTCACGTTATGCGCTCACAATGAGAGCGAGTGAGAGGCACGCGTCCCTTCCACTCGGGCATGGTTAGCCCGCCTAAGAGCGAGAGAGACAGACATAAAGTCGTTGTCACGTAAAACTTTCGCCCGTATACCGACTTTACAGGCAACCAAATTTTTTATTTAGTTAGTGAAGTATATCGAAGCAATGATGGCTTAGTTGGTAGCGTGCACGGACTCCGCGTCGAACGACATGAGAACGAATCCCTGCAATGAGCCTGAGTTTTCGGCGAAGGAAAACATTGTGATAGCCACAGCTACATACAGTTAAGTATAAGTTAATATCTAACGATACATTTTATTTAGCTTCTTATTTCTGTCTCACATCCTACCCAGAGCCATTCTAAAGACAATACTTTTTATGTACCTACGATAAGAAACTTTTCTTCAAATATACTAGCGTAATTTGCGTTGCCACATAAACACTGATGTACGTACCTATGTAGATTTTTGTGAATTGGTACGTGTAGCAGCGTGTGCGCTCTGGTAAATATTGCAAACTTAGCAAAACGATATATCGTGGTTGAGAGCGCACACGGGCTTCAGTCGTCGTCCCTCCGCGGTTATTAATTTACTACTATATCGGAGTAAAGGAATACGCACATTAAATAGATCTATATTATTTATCTCTATAGAAACCTCGTAAGGAAGCTAGGGGTAAATTAACAATAAATACCTACAGAGCACCGAGAAGGTAAAGTACGTGTAATGACATATATTAGAAAAACTCTATCAAGAGTCTATTCGTTTAAAACTTTCAATTGTTGCAGTTAAAAAACTATGGACTCGTAACTTCATAAAATCTGTTGCATCTAATTACTTATTTACAGTAGACGTGGTGAGATGGTTGTGATAATTTTATTGCCGTGATTTTTTTAATTGTCGTGTCTATTTATTATTAACTCGCATGTAAGGCGGTACAACAAAATCTCCAGCGAATCTTAATGAATTTGCGCGCTGAGAATTACCAATCGTTGAGTTTACCGCGATTCTATTGTATACAGATCACGTTTCGGGCTTACTCGCACACTTTCTTCGCATACCGCTACGTGATGCTGTTTTAGCTGTTTTCTTTACTTAGATTAACGTCCACCTCTGTTGACTACAAATCAATGGACAGCGATGACAGACCGACAATAAGTTTCACGATTCTATTAAAGTTTTTGATTAATATATTTAATGCATAGTTTTAAATTACATATAAAGCGGCAACTCGAGAGATTAACAGTATATACGCTTGTGTTAGAAGTGCTAGAACGAGATTCGTCGTGTATCGGCATACGTAAATCGATATCAAAACAGGCGCTTATTTTTGAAAAATCTAAAGTTCTAATGCGTATTTTAATGTTCATTTAAGTAATCAACAAAATAATATGCAAATTATAGTCGTATTCCGTGTTTGGTCTCATCTAGTCAACCTATTGCCGATCTTTAATCTATTAAATCTATGATTTGACAAATGAATTTGGAATTAAATAAAAACAAAGACGACAAAAAGCCAATATTTTTTTATTTACGTATAAATTGTATTTTTAACCCCCGACACAAAAAGAGGGGTGTTATAAGTATAACGTTTATATTTATGTATCTATCTGTGGCATCATAGCTTACAAATGGCTGAACTGAGTTTGATCTAGTTTTTTTAATTGTTTGAAAGGGGACTCGATCGAGTGTGTACTTTACTGCGATTCAAGAAAATCTGTTATCTCTTTGCTAGCTCTTTTATAGTTTATAAATAGATGTGAGCTTCGCCAAAAGGTCTGATTGAGTCGAGATTTGGTATTTTGTTACTTCAATGATATTAGAAAGAAATTGACCTGATGCTGCAGCGTCATCTGGAATCCGTAGGATACCTAACTCCTCACCAGCTTACGGCAGAGTTATCGTATTTGGACCCATTGGAATGTTCTCAAAAAAAAAAATTCTAGTGTGGGGGCTTATTAAAGTTTCAATTTAAGTTGTATTCTTTTTACTTTGATAATCTTCATCACAAAATCTTTACGTCAAGCAGACCCTGAAAATTAGTTGATTACGAATTTAATACAACTATGCATTTGGTTAATTTTTTATGTATATTTGGGTACTTGCCAATTTAAAAAAAAAAACCTCGATACAAATAACCTACTGAGACCATTTCAATGAGCTCAAACACGATACCTATGGTGTAAAGTGGCAAGAAGTTGGATATCCTGTAAATTCCAGACAATACTGCAGAATAAGGTGAAAGTTATCATTAAGTAATGTAAGTAACAGGTAACTTTCGATGTGAGCCGTATTATTGAAACGAATTGAGTAAATACGAAATTATAGATTTCTCAATTATTAATGACGCCATTTTGTAAGTTTGCTTGCAATTGACCTTTTTTGAAATGCGCAACTCCAGTCGGACTTTTACTAGGTGGTATTATTATTATTTGCTATAGGCATCAAGTTTAAATAAAATGAAACGCTTCATTATAATTGGTTATGAAATATCGTGTCTATTTGCTACACTTACAACAATCTCAAAGTGACAAATAGTCAACACATCTAACAGTGAGCTTGTATCCGCTAATCCACATGTACTAATCCAGGTTATAGAAACAACCGGCCTTAGTTGATCTTCTTCGACAACGTTACTCAATAGACGAGTAAGCAACAGCTAATAGAAATACGGGGTCTCGGAAAATTGGCGTTTATATTCTGTTAACGACGTTGAGCTGGGGTTCGTGGAAGTAGTGAAATGATGAAAATGGAACAAACGATCGAGTTAACCCTGTACTCATTAAACAGAGCTTAGACTAAATGACTTAGTATTCAGTTGATTATTTATATTAATTCAATTGACTGTACATCGGTTGATAACAAATTATAAATTTCGAACGCGGTAATCTATATTAATAAACAAGTTATATATATACATGTAACAGTGATCACAAATAACAAAAATTAAAATCTGTCTGTCTACGGCTAGACCGATTCTTATGAAATTTGTAGACGGGAAGCGTGTATCACTGTTTAATTGATAAGTTATAAGAATTTTTAATTATTATATAATTTTAAAAATCTTTAAGAACTCAAAAATTCATTAATTTCCAACCAATAAAAAAAAAATGTGAAGTATAAACGTAAAACGTAATAAATATGGGGCAAAATAAATAATATATTCATAATAAACGTGTGCTGAGCCGCAACCGCGAGGCACCGCAAATTATAATATCTATAAAACTTAATATCAATAAAATATAACTTACAACATTAAGCAGAAATGTAATTTCCTATTAGATAATAAAAAATATTATAAAATCGGATCGGTGGTTTCAGAGATTACCTCTTACAAAATTTAATTGATTAAATTCTCACACTTTACCTTATTATAATTTTATGTATGATACTTTCGCCGTAACAGCAGCACGACTGTGTAATTCGCTTCCTATCAACCTCCAACTAGCCAACTCTTTGGATTTCTTCAAGTATTCGCTACGTAGGTTTTCCTTGCAGAAGTTGAATGACGATTAATTTTTTTTTCACTAAATGTTTTGAACACCTTGCTTATATTATGCACACCTTTCTCTTGCTCCCCTGGAAGACTGCTATAGATTACTTTTTATTATTAAACCCCCAACTTGTACTTTTATATGCAATATAGAATATAATATAAATTTTAAAAAACATGTTTAAATATTGCAACGCCTTTCATATTTATGTGTTCAGTGGAATATTGAACATCAATTTAAATGTAGTGAGATATATTATACTTGTCTAGTTTATTTTTATTATCGATGTCACTGGGACAGCAAGTGTGATACGACCTGCACCCATGAGACGTGTTTTCGTACAATTCTAACCAAGGTCATTTCAATTTTTAATTTGAATATAAACGAATTTAAATTATCAGTTTATCGATATGATAGGAATTAATAAAAATTTGTTTTAGAAATAATCATGATTAAAATTGTTAATATTTTTATTTGCAAAGTGAAAAATAACAGGATTGTGTTCAGATTCACATACACACACAGATACGTAGCGAATACTTAAAGAAATCCCAAGATTTGGTTAGTTGGATTGATGGGAAGCGAATTACATAGTCGTGCTGCATAAATAGCGAAAGTATTATATATAAAATAATAACAAGGAGGTAAACTTTGAGAATTTAATAAATTATATTTTGTAAGAGGTAATCTCTGAAACTACCGATCCAATTTTGTAAATTCTTGAATGACCTAACAGGAAATTAATTACTATATTACTGAATCAGTTTAAAAACAACACAATTCAAAAATAGAGATCGCCAATTTATCGACGGTCACCGTTGTCATGCCAGCGTGCAATCTTCTTGACAGCTACGAGGGCGGTACTGAAAATTTCGGGAATCAAGGAAGTGACACAACATTACTATTTAAAAATGTATTTATTGCTTTTCCAAGTATTCTCCGCGAAATTTGACACATTTTTCCATACGATGGAACCAATCATTGAAGCAACCATTCCATTCGGAAGTTGGGGTCTCCAAAATGGCCGTTTTGTAGGCGTCCACAGCTTCTGCAGGTGATGAAAATCTCTGTCCACGCAATTTATTCTTTATTTTAGGGAAAGTATAGATATCATTAGGGCTTAGGTTGGGGCTGTACGGCGGATGGTCTAATAATTCTATGTTTTCTTGCTCTAAAAACTCTTTTGTTCTGTGCGCGGTGTGAGAACTCGCATCGTCGTGATGGAGGATGATGCGGCGGTTGCCGTTCTCTTTACGGAGTTCAGAAACGACCTGTGGCAAACAAATGCTAGCATACCATTCTGCATTAACCGTTCTTTGTCCCTCAAGAGGAATAGTCATAACATGGCCGGTTTTGGAGACAAACGTGGCCACCATTTTTTTGTAACACTCCGTGAACGAATAATTTTTGTTGGCTTTAACTCATTTTCGAACACCCAAACTCGTGACTGGTTTTATGTTTCGGGTTCGTACGCGTATATCCAGGATTCGTCACCTGATACGATGTTGTATACAGCATTTAAGGATCCTGCGTGGAATCTTTCGAGAGTTCTGACGCACCAAGTAACGCGAGCCACTTTTTGCTCTTCACAGAGCGAATGCGGTATCCATCGGGAAAACAACTTTTTTACACCTTATTGTTCATGCAAGATCATTTGTATTTGACTCATGCCAATGTCTAAAGTTGCCTGAATTTCGCGGTATGTCACATGTCGATCTTCCTCAATCAGCTTACGCACAGCATCAACGTTTTCTTGGGTGACTGCAGTTTTTGGACGACCTTGACAAGGATCATCACTGAGCTTGACACGTCCACGGTAAAATTCAGCAAACCAGCGATAAATTGTGGTTTTGAATGGGGCTTCATCACCAAATGCAGAAATCATCCGGTCAACACACTGTTTTTGTGTTAAACCACTTCGAAAATCATAATAAATCATCGCTCTTGAATTTTCTCGAGTCAATTCCATTTTCTCAATGACTAAACAAGTTTGACAAAACCTTGTGACAAGACCGAGAATCTTTTTTAAAATAAATAAATTGTATTCGATTTTTAAAACCAAGGAGTTTTCAATTAAAAAGATTTTAATATGACAGGAACAGTGGAAATATTCCATTCCCGATACTTTTAGTGCAGCCTATGTATATATGCACTGGCTGATTGCGAAACGCGAGAAACCAAAAGAGAGTTTATTTATGGTTACAGATTTCTACCACACCGCTGATTTACTATATGTATATACACCAGCTGATCTCGGAAAGCTTAAACGTGCAGCTATATGGTTTTCTTTTAATAAAACTAAGATGGCAACTAGTGCGCTCTCGACCTTGAACCCACAATAAGCTCTACCTATCGCAGGAACACATCACAAGGATATTAGCCCACGATCTTCTGTAGGGTCTCCACCCTACCACCACTAGTCGGACTGCCCCGAGTAGAGAGAAATTCCCCTGTGCCATTTTAAAGTGTTTTTATAGTTAAACTTTAAATATTAGTATGGATTTTTCAAAATAGTAAGTCGATAAACATAAAAGGATTGAGTTTGAAGGCAAATGTATATTATGTGGTTAATTCGACTAGCACATAACGTATGCAAGAGATTTAAATACTTTGTATAATGATCGCTCGGTAATTAAATTTGGGACGTGGGCGGAGACCTACAGAGCCCACTTACAGCTTTCCTATAGATAAGTAATGGCTTCGTAATATTTATCAGAGTTTTATTTTTATGATTAAAAAAAGAATATCTAATACATTAGAACCAAGGAGGTTTAAGTTTGTGGATCAAAAATATTTTTCTAGTCTTCAGAGTTTAAGCAACTCTTTGACGATTTTTGATTTTGGAGATTTCGTAGCGATTTCAATTATGCTTCTTTTCTTTATACTTCTAATAATAATTTATAATTATTCAGTTTTCTTCAGCATTATGCAGAAAGCCACCAATATTACATAATATACGGCCAAATAACGTAAGTTTATTAATTAAAATGAAAACCAAAATAAAACTCCTTGATTGTTGTATTTAATTAACAACGAAATACGTATGAAAAAAAGGTAATCTCAGCTTTTAGATGTCGGAAAATTCTTAATAATTGTTACATTTTAGTCAACAGACTAAGACAGTCTTTCGCCGTGGCGCTATTAGTATGTTCTAATAACAATGACAAATTTGTTTTCTATTTCCGGTGTATAACTGTACATAATTGCTTTAAAACTATGGACTTGACCAGAGATCAATTACAAGATAGTGGGGTAGGAAGCCACCACATCCGCATCTTTAGTTATAATATTATGTCTAGACATTCATTTTATATAGTAAGTTAAACAAAATGACGGCATTATAGAATATAAATAATCTAACAGCTAATATGATATATAAAAATATTGTTTATAGATTAATGGCGCCTTGTATAATTTTATTATCACCAACGGAAGGATTTCCTAATGAGAATGTTTTAAATATATTTTATTAAATTAAACATTAACTTTAAACTATTTGCTTATGTTTTGTCAATAGCGGGGAGCATAAGATTTAAAGTGCTGTTTAAAATGTTTAAATCATAAATTTTGATGAAGAACTAACAGACACATGGTGTTGCCAGGAAAAAACAGCTTAAACAATCTTAATTATTAAAAATGGAAACAAAAAACCCGACTACAACAAAAGAAACTTGATATTCTTTTATGTTTTTGCTTTTTATTTTATTTATAGACGTAGTACTTAAATATTTATATATAGCTTATGTGACTCCCACAGTTAAGACGAATTTAACGACACCTCGTATGCTAAAGTCCATCAAGCCGTTTAGGCTACAGAGCGTGCCAAAGAAATACACATACATATATATACATACCCTCGAAAAACATACCCTCCTTTTTCGTAATCTGGTAAAAAATAATACCCAAGTATATAAGTATGATAGTTTCGAATTTCTCAGAATTACATTGAAATGTTTATTACCTACTTAAGAAATATTAAAGAGATCTTTCTAAGCTAATATGAAATGATAAATATAAATAATAATAATATGTATAATAAGATAAATAATAATAACCTACTAATTTATGGAATAAATGAAGTAATTATTCTGTCTGAAAAGATATATTCTGTTGCTTGAACTCAATATAACTTACTAATGACTGGAAAATACATTTAAATATAGACAACAATATTATATACATGAAAACAAAAATATATCCTTACAGTCCCACCGTATCTGATGCGTTTGAAACTGCAAGAAACAATAAATTTAAATAATAACGCGTTCAAATTAATTGCATCTTATTATTAACTAGGTAAACATTACTTACATTTTTACTAGGGTAAGATTACTATGGGGTTGACATGCGCGAATTTTGTAAAAGCCCCTAAAAAGAAGAATAAAAAAAATTATACCATGCCTTAATGCTTGAATGTAACTTATTATAATTGAAAAATAAACAATTTTTAACATATTTACAGTTTTATACTTCGTGTCACCTACCAGTTGTGAAGCATGGCGTTTAAACATTTCAAAGGCGTTAATTTAAAGATGTAATGCATTGAAAGGCTAACATCGTGACGAAAACATAGCATGGTGGTAGAATATGGTATTCCAGCAGCTGCACTTGAGAATCAGTTCCTCCTCTAAGGTTGAGGTAATGACCTAAAATCCATAAAATTAAAAAAAGTAATTAAACTCGTTCTTATTAAAATCGATATTACACAATACAATTACAAAGACATTGCATTACCTCGAAGCTTTCCCTACCGCCAGGCTATCACCATCAGCTTATATAAATAAACAAATATTATTTTTGGAGAGTTAACCCACTTGATTACCATTTATTAGTAGTTAGAAATTAAAACAAACTAAAAGACTTGCGCTTAACGACACACACTGTGCGCCGTGCGGTAGAAAGCATTTGTCTCCACCATTTTTTAATTTCGCCATTGTGAGCTTAACTAAAATCTTTAAATTAAGAAATTCAATTTACTTTCTCTATTTGTTTGAACGTGCTTCATTTCACACTACGACCATAAGGAATGGACCAGTCTGCAGTAGCCATCGACGTCAAGAAATCTGGCATGCTGTAGCCGGCTTTAGGCAAGTACTTCAATGAGAACAATATAGGCTACGCGTGTGCGTTGGCGGCGTCACTGTGAAGTAGAGTTCCTAGGATAAATTTAACACGAGTGAAACCGTGGTGTACAGTTAGTTAAAAAATAACGAGCGTATCTTTTAATGTAAATACATATAATGGGTACAAACTGAGTATTTCTAAATATTTTCAAAAGTATTTTCAAAACATCGAAACTATTATGCGTAAAAAATCTTCCACTTACAATGTGAGTGTCACTTTTCTACAGAAAAGTCAGAAAAGTATAGCGACAATTTCTATTTTCTTATGAAAAATTGAATGATTTAAAAATCCAAATATTTGTATTTTTTTTACTTAAGTGAATGTATTTCTATGTTAATCGTTATAACAATGTAAAAATAACAAATTACGATTGTTTAAATTTCGTTAAAAATGAAACTGACGTAAATCAAATCGATTTTTCAGAGCTCATGTGATCATATATACATCAGTTTTATAATGCTTTTTTTATCGTTATAGGTTTAGTGTAGTAGACGCAATCTCACTCGATCTTAAGTGACGATGTGGTCCAAGATGTTAATATGCTAAGCTTATTCCGAAGAACTGGCTCTCAAGTACAGCTGCCAGAGCACACCTATTGGTGCTTGGTGACAGGTTTTCAACTTGAGAATAGTAGCTAGCCAGGTGGGCATTAGAAATGCCCTACCACCATGCTATGATTTTATCAGGGTGTTTTCAGTCACCGAAAGCATAGACTCATTGCAGGGATTCTAACTAACGTCAAACGACGTAGGTATACGCTAACACTAAGAAACCATCACCATTGCTTTAAAATGTTAAGCAACAATTATTAAATTGTTCACATGATTCACATGATTTATCATTTACAAAAACTATAGCATAGAGAAAAGCTAAAAAGGAACACCTACCAACACCTGCAGTAATAGAATGTAAAAAAAAATTACGATAAAACGCAACAAAAAATATTTTAGTTAGAAAACGAGAAATTAGAATTAAATAAAACTGCCTGAGGTTGTGTTTAGTAACGAAGAAGGAGGTGAAAATAATAAATAAGCCAATTCAATCTGTAAGCACTTAGTTTGAATCCTCGGAAATCATTCATTCATAAGTCTTTAATAGCACACCATTCATTATAACTATGTATAACATTTACAATATCAGAGTTGTTTAATAACAGTTTGCATACAAAATATGTTAAACTATCTGTGCCCCACGGTTTCACCCGTGTTTATTTGAGCAACTTATATGATTTCTCCATGCAAATTTTTAAACCCCGTTATACCCTTTTAGGGGTTGAATTTTCAAAAATTCGTTCTTACTGAATGCCTACGTCAGAATAACTATCTGTATGTAAAATTTCAGCCCAATCCGTTCACTGGTTTGAGCTATTTGTTGATAGATTAGTCAGTCAGTCACGGGTTCCTTTTATATACCTTAGAAAATTAGTGTAAAAATCGAAAGTTATGCCTATTCACCCCGTTTTACGATTTGTAATACGATATGTAATAAATGTTAAAACCGACGATCAAAATATAATCGTTTAATAAATCATTTATACAATAAATTGTTAGCGATCATTACGAAAATAACATTGTGCAGGAACTAATCGTAATTTTCTAAGAGAAAGTCAATGATTTTATTGCTAATACATTTGACGTAACTGGTTTTTTGTAACTACATATTATTATTATAATACGCCGGAGTTTTTATAGCGGGAACGTTTCGTCTATTTAGGATAATTACTGTGTTTTATAAGCTGAAAATCAATGGGTAAACGTAATAAGCATTTTTGCTTTTAACACTTATTAATAAGCGCTATACTTATCGAAATTGAGTTTTTAAGTCCGTGCATTGATGCGAGCTCTAGGCTGAGAAATAAAATCTGTTACCATCACTTAAACTAAGTAAGACAAACAAAAGTTTGCTTAAAAGTTAAGGTTCAGAATAAACTTCCTAAGCTTATTCCGATTTCCCTGAAAATACGTTCAAGAACCATGTAAAGTACCTATATTTTAATGTCGAAAGTGTGGATCAGTAACGGCTCGTGAATTTTTTAAATGTGTTTTCACTAAAAAATAGCACTCACTTTCTACTGATGTGATAGGAATTATTTAGAGCATATTTTAGGTATAATTTTCTAATGCGACAGATTCTAAAGCGTAGTCATAAAATATTGTGTATCAACGCTGTAATAATTTTCTATATTAGAATTAACTAATAGCTTATTTTTAACTAAATAAGTAATTATCTAAACACAAACTATACATACAAATAAGAATAATAATGAAATGCAAGTAAAACCATACAGTTCGCGTGTAAAATGTAGCGCAGAAGCACCGCTCCAACTTAGGTTCAGTTCTCATACGAAATCTTTTGTTTCACGTATCGGGCCGTGTAGTATGCTCCCTTTCGCACATATTGAACTCCGTGCTTATCGTTGTACTGAGCTTTGTACAACTCAGTACAACTTAATACCAAATCTTTTTATTGTACTTAATTGTTTTTAGTAAAAGGCTGTATTTAGTTCAGTGTATAAAGAAATATAGATTAATCTATACACGTTTACCTACCTAAAATATATAAGTCCTGATAAGAAAAAAACACAAAACACATTTTGTTCAGTAATTTTTGTGGGAGTGCACTGCACCAGCGCTCTTTAGGGTGAGTTGCCTGGTGTGGCAATGTCAAAAAATTATAATACATAGAGTGTAATATGATAATTATAAAAATATTTGGATAGACCCGAACCCGATCGAGTTTCTTGCTGGCTCTTCTCGATGTTTTCCGAACTAGCTGATAGTGTTTGTTCATTCATAAGTAACTCGTTAGGGATTAAATTGAATAAATTGTATTTGTTTTTCATTTCGAAAACGTTATTTATGATTGTACTTCAGGGATTTCTGTACTTTCTGGATCTTGTATAACATTTTAAAGGATAATAAAATTGCGGTGGCTACAAGCTATATTTATTTTGGATAAATATGAAATAAGTAGTGTCCGAAGATTAGTTCTCGTAGAAATGCTTTTAATGTTCCACAGGAAAGAAGTATATTGTCTGGATTAACAGAGGTTTGTTTTACTTTTTTTAAATTGCAATTTTATCATTAATGCTTAGCTCATATAGGAAAAATAATATTATAATATATAGCTTAGATCTTTCCTCCGGCTTAGTTATACATATTAAATTGAAAAGTACATTCAAATTGGTTCGTAGTTTCCAAGTGATACGCGTTCTAACGTGGAAAATGTACGTTATTTTTACCTGACTGCGAAACTTTTGCTTTTTATTTCATTCCCAGACATCGTACTTAAATATTATATAGTCTATGTCACTCCCACAAGTAAGACGAATTTTACGACACCATCTAAAACATATACATGCAGTGACGAGTGTAATGCCACAAGGCAGTACAGAACATTGTAGGTAGGTACTATTAATCAATGCCTGTGAATTTCGTTAAGTTTAAACTTAAATAGTTACTTGAAATATGTTTACATATCGAGGTTTTTAAAACTGTACTGCACATGAATATAAGTACTAATGTTTTTATTTTTATTAGAAAATAAATAAATAATAATAACACTTATTTAACCCGACTGCGGTTTATGTTTTACGACCGTATGTATATATGTCTGTTTCTTTGGCACGGCCTATAGTCTAAACGGCTTGATGGATTTTAGCATACGAGATATTGTTTCAATCGTCTCAACTGTGACAGTGGAGAAATCAGTTAAAAAGCAGATATAGAAAAATATATTTTTTTAGTCGTGTTTTGTTGCAGTCGGGTGTTTTGTTTCCTTTTTAATAATTTTCTTTGTATTGTACATTTTATTTAGGCACATAATTAATTATATGCCATAGAAATGCAATACAGACAATTCATGTAAGTAAATCTTAAGTAGGAACTGGGAACAACAAAAATTCTAACGCTCCTTACCGCAAAATTTATTTCACTTTTATTTAGTTTTTATTTATATTTCTATTAATTATAATAAGGTTATTAAATATATTTTAGATAACAATCTTTGTAAATATAAAACTTATGAGATTGTTTGTTTGAACGCGCTAATCTCTGGGACTACTAGTTAGGTTTAGAAAAGATATTTTTGTATTTCAGTTCAATTTATTAAAAAAGGATGTAGGCTACATAACTTCACGCTACCACTCTTCGGAGCGGAGCAGAAACCATGAACGTCAAGCAAACTGAAAATATGTAGGCAAGTACGGAAAGTGAAAACAACGATGCACCCGGCATCGGCAACGGTGCGGTGGAGAGTTGGTCGAATAAAGTTAACACGGGTGAAACCGTGTAGCACGGCTAGTTAAAGATAAAAGTCACAACAACGAAAGTGTTCGGTTGAAAACTTGTCCACTTCAAAATAAATTGAAATCTAAATCAACATGAATCACAGCCAACTAATCGCTCGACGATGCGATACGCATGTTTATACGCGTAAATGAATAAAACTGCGTCGGAGTTGAAATATGTGTGTCAGTGTGTTGAGTGTGTGGACCGTCATCCGGCTGCGGACGGACCTACGAAGTCTATCAGATCCGTCTTGCGCGTCACAAACGGTGTAGATGCTACAATATCTTATATTACGATATCGTAACATAAAATATTATAGTATCATAAAGTATCAGACGGTTAATGTACGTTAATATATGAAATCATTTCAGTCTATTGAATATCTGTTTAGGTATTCTACCTTTTTACCAACACTAGGCGTAGCAGTGCAGTCGTGAGAGATATGTGACAGTCGCATCGCATCATTGAGACATTTGAGACCCCTCGCTTCGCACCGAGAGCACGTCATAACATCTTAAGATGAAAATATATATAATTTTCGTTATGTGTGATAGTCCATTAAATTTTATGGGAAGCGATATTTTTTCTTAACATAAAACATTATAGCGCCTTCGCTGCCTGTGACGAGCTTTATATTTTACTAGCTGACTCACGTAACTTCGTCTGCGTCATATAAGAGAGAGATAGCGAGAGAAAGGGTTACAGAGAGTTGCTCGTAGGCAACGTATTATAGGTGCCGCCCGCCTCCCACATCATTGTGCATAATAAAAATGCGCTTGTGGTACTTGATCATTATTTTGCTGACGAATTATTTTAAAACGGTGATCTCTTCTAAAATATTAATTTAAATCAATTACTGTAAATGACAATTTTGTACAAAATTACATACTTGATTACATAATTGATAAGAATTAATAAACACTATGTATATTAAATCACCTTCGCAAATAATTTATTATTACTATAAAAAAGCTTATATTTACTAAATTTTAAAAGATAGCCATATGCTAAAGCGGACTTTTTTTTTTTAAGAGAAACAATTCCGTCACTCGTGATTGTTGTGTAACTTAAACCATTCACGCAGCGCACGCAGTGGTAGCTCTCAAAAGGAATACATTTCCCCGTTTTTGCAACATTTTTCATTAATACTCCGCTCCTATTGGTCGTAGCGTGATGCTATATAGCCTATAGCCTTCCTCAATAAATGGGCTATCCAAGATTAAAACAATTTTTCCATTCGAACCAGTAGTTTCTGAGATTAACGCGTTCAAACCAAACAAACAAAGTCTTAAGCTTTATAATATTAATATAGATTCGAAAAAATTTATGTGATGTCCAATACTCTCGCCTTTTGTTGGACGCTATGAGGATTGGCCTCATGTATTTTAAGTGTGGCACCATTCTTTAGGAGATATCCGTCAAATTACAAAAACATCAAAATCATAGCGAGAATATGTTTTGTTCTTATGTTTGTTTTAATTTGTTTTAACATTTTCATTAATAATAATATTTATAAGTGTAAAGTTATTGAAAAAGTTTTATTATTTGGGGTTTTATAACTAAAATGATATATTAAAAAGGTTTTCAAAATTTTTTTTTACTTGATATGTGTTTGAATATTAATTTAATTACATTGTTTTTCGAACAGCTTTACAAAACACAACAACACAATATACTATTACACTATAATTAAGTTTGTATTTATTTTGTAGAGTAAAATAACAACAACCTTACTGAGTATGTGCCTTCTTTTTCAGTTACGTAAAAGCAGTCTCATTCCCTCCTTGTTCATTCATAATTGCTCTAGTTTACTGACAATTTGATTCATTGATGATTTTGATAGCCTGAACTTTTTTACGTATTTAAGCCATTTTGTTAAACATTTAATCAGTATTGTAACTCCTTTAAAACTAAATTAAAATCAAATAAATAAGACAACAATTATCCTATAAAAATATAAATTATTTATATGTGACTTAAGTACATCATATACACATTGACTCAAGCAAGAAGGAGACAAATAATAGAACACGTATTTAAGTCAATAGTGCTAGTAACTGATGTTTTTATCTGTTTATAACATAGCATTATATAAAATATAGATACATATCAGTAATCACAATGACGTTTTTAAATAGACGCGTTATACTCTTATTAAACGCAATTTGAACACGGTACAAATTTGTTATCAGCATGTTGAAACAAAAGAGATAGGAAATCACAGCGTAAGGCGGAAACTCTGTTGTCAAAAAAAGACAAAGTTTCTTCTCGTTCTCGCCGGTATTAAGTCGAAAGTGAACTGAATGCACCACCGTTCACGATTGCATGTAAAGAGCGTCAATGCCGTATCTACTTAAAAAATATCATTGTTTGATCATTACCTAGTTGTTCAGCACATACATATTATAACATATAATGGAACAGAATCTAATCGAAGAATCGAATCGTAACATTGTATACAATTGTATTAATAACAATATATTGATACATCACGACTTTGTCACTCGTTATTGACAAAACTTTGCCACAACTAAATTGTCCCTTATAATTAATCTATATAATCAATAAAATTGAAGTGTCTGTTTATAATGTCAAAATAATAGTTTTTTACTAAATACACATGAAAATATATACGACACCTATAATTTTTTTAATTTTTGTCTGTCTGTCTGTTTATTCCGGGTAATTTCCGAAACGGTTAGACTGATTTTAACGGGACTTTCACTCGTAGATAGCTGATTTTAGTAAGACACACGAATCTGGGCTTATAAAAAGACCTACAAAAAAGTCTGGAAGAGTATATATCTGTCTTTTACCCACAATAAGCATTTTTGTATTTAAAATAGCCGGGAGAGGAGGAGCAAGATTCGCGCGGGCATTCTGTAGCCCACGTGAGCGAAGCCACGGGAACAGCTAGTTTATAATCACGATTACATAGTAAATCACATCTATACCGATATTTGTATAATAAACATAAGATAGAGTGATCATGATTTATACGATTTGTATTTATGATATTTGTATATATGTTACTTTTAATTATTCATGTATTATTATGCCTTTATTAATGTTAGCTTATTTTTGTTTATTTTTACAAATTCTTCTATTTGCACTATCTATGGTACTTTTTTATCCCACAATGCTGCTGTACTAATTAGCTGTAAGAAAATGCCTTGTGCCATTAAGCTTGTCAGTATAAAATACGATATAAAATACAACAAATGAGAAAAATAACTGAATGAAACTTTAGAATACACTTTTTCTTCACTATTTCCACTTACATTGTTATATTGTGCACAGAAAAACAACTCTATTATTGAGGTCAAAGTTATGCTAATTGGCACTAGTTCTTATCTATGTTAATGTTTTTATATTTAAAAAAAAAAACAGTGCACCCAAAAGAGTGAGAGTATATCGGCCCACGAAAGCTCACACAATTAATTATTGGTCAGTGGTGAATGCAAGATTTTTTGCGCCCGATCTCATTATTTCTCCGAACTCATTCAGAGGGCCTGGACTGCTGTTAACTCTCTATTTTAAATGCCAATTAACGTATTACATTTTTAGCATCGCTTTCAGACGATTTAATATCAGATTGCCTCATGTTTACTTTTTGGAACAAATATTGGTGATTAAAAGTGATGAGTGGTATGTGGAGAAATCAACAGATACTTGCCGATGGTTTTATCGCCAAATTGTTTTACGTGAATAGCGGAGATGTCTAGAAGTGCTTCCCTCTCTGTACATCTACTGAAAATAATAATATAAAATGTTGATAAACCCGATCAAGTTTCTTGCCGGTTCTTCTAGATGACTAGGATGTTTTCCGAATCTGTAGTAATGTATTGATATTCATAAGGTGCCTTCTTAAGACCTAAATTGAAAACATTGTTTTTGATTTTAATTTGATGAATGCCAGTGTGAAAATATAATATTATGTAGTTAAAAAAAATACCATACCATCAAATGCATGTGTTTTAATACTATATTTTAGCCAATCGATCGCCAATATATTATCAAGTTGCTATTGTTTCATGACAATGTATTCATCGATAACTCAGATTCTTTGTAGAATTCGTTCTATGCTGAAAGCGACATCTAAATGAACGACAGTAAGGTATTTAATGTTTTAATATTATGTATAATAATAATTAGTATCGTTTGTTACAATTTTTATTTTGTTACAACTAAAGTTCCAAATTTTCCAAATTTTCCTGTTCTTTGCATCATAAGCGCTGATCATATTTTTAGATTACTTACAAATACTTCAAACACAGGTTATAGGGAAAAAGAAAGAATTTTCGAAAGAGTAAAAACAAATAACATAAGAGCTTTGGACAGTGATAGCGAAAGCTCATATTGACATGTTGGAAAGTGGTAAAGAACGAACCTTTTAAAATTAAGCTTTTAAATTTAACCCTTATGATGTAGACGTTAAGCACCATTAAAAACTGACTATTCAACAAACAAACCAATCTCACAGATGGATTTTATCGAGTATTGGACGTATTTAGGTTGAGAGCTTAAACAGTAAGTGCACGTAATGTTTCTTCCATTTATGCCTTTTCTTTTAAGTCTGCGTAATGCGTTTCTTGGTGTACAACTTTATAATAAAACAGGACTAAAAAGTTTTTAAATGTGCCATTGTAAATTTTACCAATACCCTAAAAAATATAGAGAGTTTCTATAAATTACTATAGAACTATAGTACTATAGAAGAAGTTACATTGATAAAAAAGGCGTTATTCTATTTTACACGAAATATATTATATATTTTAAAAGTGAAAAACTCTTTAGTATCGTTGTGATTTGAAATGCAATGAAACGAAAAAGTGACACTAAAAAGAAATAAACACATACATCCATAGGGTTTAGCCTACGAGAGAATGAGATAGAATATATTATAAATGATTAATGCAAGTCCTGATTTTCACGACAATTATCGTGACGACGAGACTAGGACGTACTGCTCTCTATCTACATACAATACCCGTGGTCGATATTTCGAGTTCCGCAGATTTTGATTTTTTTTTAAATAATTTAAAGAAGATATTTTTATGTTCTCTGATGGTTTTACTTCTACCGCGTGTGAACTTTTTTTACTTATGATTTTACATTATGATTGAACACATGATTTTTTATAGGTTTTACTTTTTGGCCACTATCTCATGCTACTGTTAAGGACACTATGACCCAATATGGTAAAATGCTAAGCTTAGTGGTAGTGGGGGTCTGGTAGCTAGCTTATCCTTTCAGTGAGGACAAAATATGACGATACTTCCTTTGCATGGTGGCAGAGTATTTTGTAGTTCTACACGCCTAAGTAAACATGATTAACCAATGCCTTTAGCAATTTATATATATACATTTAGCAATTTAAATAATCTTTTGGTAAATAAATATATTAGATTTAAACATAGTTGTTTTATTTTATATTTCAAGAATTACCTAATTAAGAATATAATTGACTGACTGATATAATAACGCACAGGCCAAACCACTGAGGCTAGGACTATAAAAAATTGTATGCGGGTTCCTTTTATACTGTAGCTGAGCGCTATGGATTTTTTTTTTAATTCAACCCACAAGGCGAAGATTGTATGAAAATTATTAATTTTTGAAGATATGTCTATGAAAATTGGTATTTAGAAATTCAGATAGAAAGTGAAAAAGATGGGACATACTGAACTATGGCGCGGTTGAAGCAGCGGGCAAAGCGCTAGTTAATTACTTTCTAATTTCCATAATCACTCGATAAAGATGAGTAAGTTAACTTCTATATCGGACACAAGTTTCGAGCTAAAACAAATGTTGGTCGCGTTCTCGGTTAGGAACCGGATCTTAGAATAAATTGAATGGTCCAATAACATGTCTATTAAAACCAATATATTATGAGCCCGGGTATTCTTTATATTCAATACAAGTAAGTTTTAGGATGATGGGTTTATATTCGCACAGGTAGTAAATATTTTTGTTTTAATATAGCAATGTAAAATAAAAATATCTATTTGTCTTTAGAACACCCGGGGGCACGGGTACCAATATTCACGTATGTACCAGATCGACGGCAATTTGTAGTCCACGAGAGGGAAACCGCGGACACAGCTAGTCTATACTAATGATATAAATCTCAAGGACTTGTTTGTCTGTTTTAGCGCACTAACTTTTGGAACTATCAGTCATCTTTAAAAAAAATTGTAGCTTCTTATAAACCTATTTATTGAGGAAAGTTGTGACTTATGAGCTATACGACACTACACTAAGGCGCGAAGCAATAATCACTAACGTCAAGCAACTTAGCTGGCTACCAGTCATCTGTGAAAAATTCTTCTAGGATTTTATAACCTATTATTGAGGAAGGTTATGACCTTTGAGCTATACGACACGACACTTAGGCGCGAAGTAATAATCACTAACGTCAAGAAACTTGGCTGGCTACCAGTCATCTTTGAAAAATTCTTCTAGAATTTTATAACCTATTATTGAGGAAGGTTTATGACCTTAGAGCTATACGACACGACACATAGGCGCGAAGCAATAATCACTAACGTCAAGCAATCTGGAAAGCTGTAAGCAAGTACGCGAAGTGAGAAAAATACATGCTAATTTAAGCGTGAAACCGGCGGGTACAACAAGTATTAAATATTTAAGCATATTAAAACTTATAGAAACATTTTACCTAAAACACAAAAAAAAGAAAACTTAAAATTTTGCGCGCTAAATAACAAAATTTTTGAAGATATTAAATATTTGAGAAATAATGTTGAAAGAAAGTGTTGCGAGTGTATAATATATGTTGGCAACGAAGGATAAGCGTTACTCCTAGAAACGCGTGTAGCATCCGGGGCGGGCGGCGCGCCAGTGAGCACGCGACACGAACGCTTTACCACTGTTAACTATTCGCTAAAATAGAGTGCACTATAAATTAAAATAAAAGTTTTTCGATTCTTTGACCTCTGTATGTATAATAATTTGCAAGCAATTATAGTATTAAAAAAGAGTCAATGTAGTATATATAATATTTATATATATAATAATATATAGAGTAATATATTTTATATTTTTTAAATTATTTTAACTAAAAAATAAAATGGAGTGTAGTCGTAATATCAATATGTTTGTTTAGAGAGATTTTAAATGACCATATTAATTTTCTTATTATGATAGAAATCTTCAAACTATCTTTAATTAAATCTAAAGAAGAAATAGGACATACAAAAAGATTTTTAGATCCATAATATATGATTTGAAAGATATTTAGTAATAATAGTAAAAATATTTGAAGGAAGTATATATATAAGGAAGTATAGATTTTAATAAGAACCAATAAGAAAATTAAGTACCTATATTTATTTTTACGTAAGTACTGAACAAGCATACGATATACTAGCTGTAGATCTACATAAATGTACTGTACTGTATATGCATGGATTCCGACCGCAAGATGCAAGGGGATGCACTCGCACTTCCCTGACGGGAAGGAAAATACTTATAAAATGTATTTTTTATAATAAATGGCTGTTTAACTGTTTAATGCCCAAATTTGTACAATAAAGATATAATTATTTATAACATATCTTTTCTTACATTTTCTTAGTTAATATTATAATATAGCGTGTAGATGCTGATACACCCCCCGAAAGTAATCCTATCGGTACCCATATAGACATGGTTAAAATGTCTACAAATGCACCTAAAATTAGCGTATAGTGAATGTAGAAGCGTGTGTACGTCGTAGTACTCTCGTAGTGACAACAGCCCACTTGTAGCGCATCCTACTCGTGACCTTGCCGACCGACATGCGTCCCGCAGATTTCACTTCCTACACACGCGTGTTTTAAAAAAATTTGAACGAAGGTATACTTACATAGTCGATTGGTTTTTGTTCACGCGGTCGTTGACCTTAGATTTTACCTTATTTTAAATGTCTAACGCTTGAGTAGGTCCGAACTTCGAAGTGAAATAAATTTAATTCAGTTATGACGTTGACTCGGAAAGCAACTCGTCAATGGTTTTCATTACATGGTATTGAATAGATGGTACACAATGGTTACTTATAGGTATATATAATCATATATTATTAAATAGTATTGATCCTTTCATTGAAATATTTCATATTACACATAGCAAATATTATATGGCAATCAGGTAAGTAATATAAGATTTTTTTTTAAATTACGCATGTATCACTAACTACGTAGTTGATTTAAAAGTAGAATCCATTTTATTATAAACGAAAAAAGAAAAGTTTTTGATATATTTAGATTTAATTCAATTTTAAATTAAACCCACGATAAAATTATGACCTAATTACAAATGCACCAGTTTCATATTAAAATTGTCAAGACAAAGTTTTCGAAGAATCAAAAAGAGACGGACGATCCACCAACTCGTTTATTTTGTTCAGAATGCAGCGCCTGTTGGACTGTACTATTTCTTGCATTTCATCCACTCAGGTACATATGTTCTCTAAGGGCCCTTTCTTTTTTCTTTCTTTGGCTAATTAGTTTTATACCAAATTGCCAGATTACTAAACGCAAATACGCATGTATCTCCCTTCCTCCCATAAGGTAGATACATGTGTATATGTATAAATAGTAAGATCGAATTTTCTACGGATAGGGAGATGGCCATATCGCGACTTAATTGCATGTAAGGCAACATCCCAAGCCGAAGTTCGGCCACTTTGGCACCCTTGAGCGCTAGTTGCCAAGCTATCGCAGTTGAGTGCTTTCAGCGCTCGGCCCCAAGCGCGATGAAACTGTCAAAGCTCTCTGAGGTTTCAGGGCCTTTAATGCTAATAGTCTTGTCAAATAGAAAAAAAAATGTATTTCAATCAATTCATTATCAAATCTCCAAAAACCATTTTTTTAGTTATAGCAGTTTATTGTTTAGGTGCGCTTTGTTTTCATTAATATTTGGTGAAATATTTTTAATTTGCAACTACTTTTTGTAAAACTTTCAAGTCAATCCATCAATTACTTTTCGAGTTTGGCGGAGACAAATATAAGCTATAAGCTGAATTCTTATATAGATTATCAAAGAATAAAGAAATATACACATTAAATATTAAAGGAGAATAAATTTTAAATTACAACCAATCAGATAATGTTAGTGGAAATTCTTAAGTTTGTAATATTAAATGAAAAAAAGATGTGAGAAATGTAAAGTGAACCTCATTTAGACATAACACAACATAACCAGAATATAATGAAATTAATGAATGAATACTTTGTTGCAGTTTTAGTTTGTAAACTGGCGAGTTTAAAGCATATAGCATGTTCTTACATAAAACCAGCGGCAATGTGGAAAAATATATTATTTTCGTTAGTGAATAGGAAATTAGATCTAAAACAAAAATAAGCAAACGAAACATATAAAACTAGGAAAATAAAAGTATACTAAACTAATAAAATAATGTAGAAATAAATATAAATACACACAAGAATATATATGCATACTTATTCAAGTACAAATAAAACTAAATACACAAGTTATAAATCCAAATCATAAAAATTGATTGATGGCCTGTCTTTTTAAAGGTGTTAAAATCTGGTACTTTTCCTAGTAAATATTTTTATCCTTTTAAGTGAGGTCTCACGTTTCAACACGCTTCTCACAAACTTAGTAATATTTTTGCAACATTTCAGATCCTTATCAGCAGTATCATGTGTCGTCACAATTTACATTAGGTAAGTAAGTGTAAGTGAAGGAATAGAAATTCTCGACAAACAGAATGTGTCCGGTGAAAACATGTCCTCAAGGTGCCGAACGTCACAAAAACATTAAACGAATGTTTCGAGCCGTGGGAAAACAACATTGTAGACAAATAAGTGATCGAGATGTTCGGCTGACTTTCGTTTTCATTGCCGCGCTAACACAGTACTTACCTTAAAAAAAAAATCGCATTACGTTTAATTACATTTATATTGTATCTTTTATTTTATATTATAAAACTGAAAGGATTGTTTGTTTGTTTGAACGCGTTAAGCTCTGGAACAACCAGTTAAATTTGACAAATTGTTTTTGAATTTTATAGAGTATTTATTGAAGGAAGTTAAAGGTATTTAATATATCGCTATTATTTTAAGAAGCGGAGCAATCAGTATAAACGTCTAGAAATCTGGCAAGATATAGATAAGTACGAGAACTGAGATCAACAATATGCAACAAGGATGCGCTTAAGGCGGTGCGGTGAAGAGTTGATTAAATACATTTAACACGGGTGAAACCGTGGGGCAACGCTTGTATTAAACATACGGAAGACTTAATTTATAGAAAGTCATTAGGCATAATTATTTAGAACAAGTACTGATAACGGATTTAATTTATATGTATACAAGTAACCGCTCTCGACTTCTTTTGCGTTAATTACAGTATAAAACTTAATAAGAATAAAACGAGTCAATGCCTATAAAACTCAGGAATACCGTGGCTTCCTATCAGTGAAAGAATTTTCAAAATTGGATCAGCAGTTTCAGTTTCAGAGATTACCTCTTACACCAACTCCAGATTTCAAAGATTTTATATTATTCATAAGTATTATTATTTGTATGCGATTCACAGTTCTTACTTGAAATACATAATTAATACTGTTAATCTGAAAAGAAAGTTGAAAACGTAAGTATAATTTTCACGTAATAATTATAAATAATTACAATCCTTTATAAGCGTCGATTGTCAATTTTAACTAAAGTGCGGACTTCATTAACAAATCGATATAATTAATAATCGTAAACAGACCCTAAAATTTTTGATATGATCTTAAAAGTACATGTCTCCGGTATGCTCAGTAACATGAAAAATAAACTCAGTATTTACGTTAAAAATTCGTGTAATTAAACAAATAAAAATGTTGATTTCGTTATCGCGTGTCGACTACAGACATGTATTAATAATTTAAAGTACAAAATAAGCGTAATAAACGTTTATTTATATGTATTTGATTAGACGCGTAGTTCGGCATTCAATAAGTGGTCTCCGAGTATGTGACAGTTGTCTTAACTTCAAATAGGTATATTATCATCTGTATCATGGTGAATATTCTAAGGAGTTATTTCCCATAACCCCATCATCTTCCTTATACTACAGAACCAAACTTTGTTTTTCATTTTTTTCCCATTTTCTGTTACAATAAATTAAGTGTATTAGTTAATATCTCTATATTATAAATATCAGTATGTCTATCTACTAAAGGGTGCTTTAGTGGAAATATGTTAGTGTGCATCAGTCAAATCGCGACTTAGTTGCAATCGTGGCAACAGCCCAAGCTGAAGTCCGCCTACTTTGGCACCCTTGCGCTCATGTTGCCCACGCTTTCGCGGCTAAAGTGCCACCCTAAGCGCTCGCCCCCAAGCCCGGTAAAGCTGTAAAAGCCTTCATTGGCTCTGTTTTTGGATTGGACCCTTCGCGCTAACAGTAAGGTCAGATATTAAATATAAAAAATGTTAGTGTGAGTGTAGCGATTTCAAAATTTTAGTTTGTTGATTGGGCACCACTGCGACCCTTACTATAAGCTTTGTTACTACTATACAAATCTAGTGGAATATATTTATATCAATATTCATAACAAGATAAATTGAAAATTTGAGAAATAGAAGAGACACAATTGACCCATTCATTGAGACCATTTCAATGAGTTTAAACACGATGTATCTGCTGTAAGTTATTGAAGAATTAGGTACGCTGCAGATTCTAGATAATTATGTAGCATCAGTTGAATATTGCCATGTTCTAATATCATTGAAGTAAGAGAATACCAAATTTCAACTCGATCTGACCTGTGTAAGATGGTTACATCCATTTATCAACTAGAAAATAGCTGATAATCTTCAAACGGCTGAACAGGTTTCTATAAACATAACTAAGAACAATCTTGATCAAGTCACCTTTCAAATAAATAAAAAAAACTAGATCAAAATTTGTTCACCCGTTTACACACACAATTATACAGGCACACGTAAAAGTTGTAACACCCCTCTTTTTGCGTCGGGGTTTAAAAAATAGTTTCAAATGTATTATATAAAATGGGATCTCTGTCAGAGTATAAATCGTAATTCAAACATCTATCTATATCTTATTATATTAAGTGAGCAATTCTTGTATATATAATAATATATGTAATTCTGTAATTGGTTTCTCGGAAACGGCTCGAACGATTTAGGTAAAACTTTGCATTTAGATAATGTTTTACATTCCAAGTTTACTGATAGGTGTTTTTCTTTTTTTATTTATAAGACAACAAGCACAGCTTGGTTGACCAGATATTTTGTATATTTATATATTAATGTTTCATTTAAATATGATTCCGGAAATACACCTATGTGATTTTTTAATGAAAGCGTTTGAATTGCTTAAATTTGAATCTTAATCCATTAACATAACTAGCAACAGCTATTAAATTAAATCAATTTTATTGAATATTTCTATATATAATATTAATATTCAATAGTAACAATTTTACCTACCTCGTCTGTCACATAGTCAAAAGACGCATTTTAAGGGGAAACTGCACAGGACCTATGTATGGTGCTGATTTTGTATTATAGTATCTATATTTATTTCGATAGATAGAAAATTATTATAAATTTATTATATAACCTGTTTAATTGATAGAAATTAATTCAATAAAAGACGAAGTTTTTATTAAAATAGCATAAAAATAAACTTTTAGAGGTCACTATGGGGATCACATCTTTTGACTTTTGATGCTATAAGAGGGTGTGATAAGTCTCAAAGGCATATAAAAATATTTCTATATTCATCAAATTACTTCATATTTAATCATTTGTGTTAATAATTAATAACATTTCTTATTATTAGACAATGTATTATTTATTTAAATACATTTCAAAACCAGATTAAATATTATGTTCTATATATAACCAGCGAGCTCATTTCATTTTGTTTTAATGTCTGTCGATACGAGATCCTGAATGTCTTAATGTTGATTACCGTGTAATTTGTAATCGTGTGATTAATCGATAATTTTTACCGCGGTTTCGACTGTCATGAAACCAATTGTGTATAATCAATTTTAAATGCATTTAACTGGCTATGTTGAAGGAGAATCTTTAATAGAATTCTTCCATTTCATTTTGGAAGTAATTTGTCCTAATTTTACTCTACAATAAAACTACAAGAGAACGATATATCTAAATACGCTTAATAATGTCTTAAACAGTTATACATGTAATAAATTATGCAATATTCTTTATAAAAACAATTATGCAATGAAATAATTAGATACTGACAGTGATAAATGTTATAATACAAATGACCTATGACAATTGATAGATGTACATATGAATCTACTACGATGACCTTACAATATCATTCATCATACACTTAATTCAGCCAGCTCAATCAGTTCGGAAATTTGGTATGTATGTAGGCAGACTTTCTCCAGGAGAAATGGCCGTGAGGGAGGGGCACGACCTTGTTAGAGGGAAGCTGGCACCTGCAAAGTAACCACTTGTCGCTCTAAAGCCGGCGCGGGCGCATTGCCGCGTTCGATTTACAAAAGCCGCCGCGCACGTGTTCGTAATTTAAATTTTTGCGAAGTTTGGAAACTCTTGTTTGGTGCGAACTGTGTGTGTTTTGGACCAGTACTGTTTGTGTTTTTAATTTCGGAAGACTGAGTGGTATGTTTTATTCAAGTTCTATTATATATAAGTGATTAGAATCATTGGTTATACTGAGTTGAATAATGTATATGTATAGACATTAATTTACAATTTTTACAGTAAATAAAGTAATAAATTTGTCAACTCGTGTAAATTCATCCAATTATCATGATTGTAGATAGAGTGTGTCAAGAACATACATATTTTATACTATTTTCATTTGAAGCTTAAGTATATTATAATACTGTTTTTAGATTAAAATCTTCTGACATTAAAAGAATAAATAAAAAGTAAAAATTATTATTATTGAGGTCAATAGAACATGTCAACATTATAATTATGTACAATAATTTTTTATTTGCATAAAATAAAAATTTCTCTAATAAACATAGCTATAAAATTATTAATTAAAAACTGTTAAGTGTTGATTTATATCCGTTTAAGTATTCAGACCGGATCGTTCGTATGTGGAGCGACGTAATGCTTAGCCCGCCCGCCCTAGCGTGAAAAACTACAATCAATTTTTTTATTTTTAATGTTTATTTGACCTTAATAACAAAACAGGGAAAGTCGTTAGTTTCTTAGAATTGGTTTTGTTTATAATCGCAGTTACTTTTATCAAAAGATACAGTCTTTTTTATTTCGTACCTGCTTTCACCATTTATGAACCAACGTACCATTTCATAAATATAAAACCTACAAACATTTCTTAATAATAAAATTAATGAATAACTGTCTTCTTAAAGTATATAAAAGTACTGCTATCATTCTTTGTAAACAAGTAATACTATGATACAAATAATGTTAGTAAACAGTCTGAAAATTTCACGGAGACACGTTTCAATATATTCCAATGCCAAGGTTACTAGAAACTACAAGAACGGTACAAGTCGGTCGGTTTATGTAACTTACGTGAACACCGCTATCGTATAATCCATTTATAACAATTTATTTATGGAACATTAGTAACATAAGAAGACTTAAAATTTTATAATTTTCTAAGAACTTTCTAATACATTATAATTACACTAACATGAGAATAGGCAATTATGACTACAATATTAGTATCGCTAAAAACTAATGTTATTGGATATGTACAAAAAGTTATGTAATTTTTTTCAAATTGTAGATATTAAAAATAATATTAGGTATTATCAACCTGAAAATGAACCACTGTTGGGCAAAGGCCGAGGGAAGACTGCGCCAGCTCACGAAGTTTTGGCGATTTCTAACGCCGGAAAATCCATCTTTCAATATTTCTCAAGCGTTCAGATTTCCTCATTATGTTTTTCGCCGTTAAACGAAAAGAGAACCAATTAGAAATTTTAAAATGTACGCGAACTCCGAAAAGAGTCTTTAATCCTTGAAGGCTCGGACATCTTATTGATATTACCCTAGTCTAAGCCACTCAATCAACATGCCTTTTTTAATCGACTACAAAAAAAGACGGAAGTTACTTAATTCAATTGTATTTATTTTTATGGATGTTCAGCCGTAATTTCATTGTTGATGAACCGATTTGAATGATTATTTTTTGTTGGATATGGAATAGCTCAACGGTGGCCCCATTTTTACAATTTCATTGGCATTTGACCTTGAAATTCGAAGATATATCAGAAAACTCTTCAAAATACTAATTAATGTTGTTTGGTTTTGAATTATATTAATAAAATAATTATGTAGCATTAACTCATACTAAATATCTCATCTCAAAACAATGACTTAATCTTAAGCGTGATATTCATTGTTAAAATGCGATTTATATACTCAAGACATTCCACGTTCTTATGTAAGCATAATAGCAATAGATTCTTTAATAAGATTCCGAAACACATTACTGATTAGACTTGAAATAGTTTCAAGAACTACGTCAAGCAGTTGTACTGTGAAAAGGTTATTGAAAGTAAAATTTATGTGAATGAGATAGTGATTTCTAGAAGAGACTCCCTCTCTGTATATCCAAAAAATATTAATTGTGTATCAAATTATTTGTACTGTTGAAAAAAAAACATTAGACAAAGTTTCTTGCCGACTGTTCTCGATGACTTGAGATGTTTTCCAAACCGGTGGTAGTGTTTGACGATCATACGTGACTTCATAGTGCCTAAATCGATTAAAGTATTTTTTTTATTATTATATTTGGAGATAGTGCATGTTACTTATATCTTGCCTTTTTATATTTTTATACTTTATAAGTTTATCATTATACACTACTAATGGTTCAAAAAACATCCCAGTCAACGAGAAGAAATGATAAGAAACTCGATCGAGTTTAAATACATTTTTTCTCTTTTTTTTTATAATAGCTCGGTACATTGACGGTAAGCACAGTACGGTTCAAACATAAAGGCGCCGGCCTGCATAAATATCTATTCACGTTACGCTTGAAGAACTCGATGTTGTAAGAAGAATGGAACACACTGGCCGGGAGAAGCTTCCTCAGCTTCACGGTACGACAAAAATAGAGACATAGAGAACTTTTTAGTTCGTGTCGAGATGGATGTTACCGTAAAACTGTGACTCCGAATCCTAGCGCGTGTGGTTCTGTTGTGGAATTAAACGGAGGGTGGGAGGCTGTCATGCTTTACTAGCGAGACATTCTGAAGAGTGGGGAGGGGAGAAACGGGGATTTCTTTGACGTACATACTTGAGTTTTGTTGGCAATGAACTAAACCAAGTTACTTGCTTTCCATGTAGACACGTGGTGCGAGTATTGGTTAAACTCAATCATAAGTTCCTCCTATTTCTTCCCGATCACATGAAGGCTTACTATAATAGCTCCCATGAATAATGCTGTCATATGCATAGCAATGAGTAGGGCCTAAAGGTATCATATTATTGATATGTAGAAGAAACAGAGTGAGCGAAAGCACAGAGCCTTGAGGAACTCCAGCGTTTATGGACATGAACTGCAAATTACATTCGTTTTTCTTCTTTCCTAACTGTATAAACACTATTACGTAAAATACTTTTATTGATCTTACTAAAACACGGTACGATTAATTTATCTCTATTTGTAGTATTAACATTGTTCTGATCTTTGATAAAATGTAGCTTGACTAAGTTTTTACGAATATACGTTAAGTTATCAAGGATGCATCGGGAGGGCAAAGTTAAGATACTAAATTCTTGGAATTTTTCTTTAGTTTATATAATCCGAATGAAAGACATAAGATACTTCTTATCCCATTAAATACACAATTCTAAACTCCACGCAGATGTAGTTGTGGGCAGACGCTATTTTATAACATTTACACGCTTGATTTCACAGATCGAATCGCTTCATTCAGCCCATTTGCATTGTAACTTCTTCTATTGTCGATTACTTTTTCGCTTTTTACCGTAACTAACGTAATTTAAATTAAGCAAGACGTCATACTAATTCTGTAACGAAGGCGTGTGCTTCCAATTTTAGATGATATTTTATAAGCATCGTTGTATAATTTGATAAGATAATTTCTTCTTCTTCTTATATATAAAAATCGATGGTTATTTTTATGTTCCCTAACGACTCCAAAACGGTAGGAGTGATTTTGATGTAATTTTCAGACATTTCGTATTAACCCAGTGAATGATCCCATAAAATTTCGTAGCGATCGGATCAATGCTACGAATGCCCTATGAACTCCAAAACAGCACAGCAACGCGTGACCTGATTAGCTAGTATATACTAGTTATAGTACCTAAATAAATTACAAAAAAAAATTAAAAAACCGAATGATTTTCTAAATTAATATATCTATATTCCAAATTTTAACATTTAACTAATTTTTGCCAATCTATTTGTAAGCCTGGGTTTAACTCAAAAAGGGTCACACCGATTTTAATGAAATATTGTATACAGAGAGAATATGTTATCATTAAATTTGTAAGCTACAAAAACAATCAATATCTTGAAATATGAGGACAAATAAAATTACTGTGTAATAAATACCTGTGGAGCCGCAGGTACAACTAGTATATCTATAAAAACATAAGTACCTATTTGCTTAAAATCTCCCTAAATCTTCTTCATTTATATTTATATAATTATTACGTTTTAAACTATGGACCATAAATACACTCAACCTCTCGACTGAGTTGGAATACCTTGTACGTCATTATGAATTTAGTTCTTTAATTTAGAAGCATAAAGATATAAGTGAACTATATCGTACTAATTTACATCTATCACTTTATTTATTTAATTATTTAAATTAATGAACATACAACTACCTAAGTAACGAAAGCTCGTATTCACCATTACCAATAAATCATCGTAATAGTGAATTATTACCATAATGGTGAAAACGAGCTACTAGATATTCGTGATATATGTATGTAGAACTATAAGTATATAACCATTTAGAATAGAAAGGAATTGTCTTGTACACATATACATACGTATATAATTGTGTATTATATATTATACGAGTCATCAGGGGCTAAAGTAGAGAAAGTTAAAGCTAAGATGTCAACAACTGAAAGTTAACTTAAGAGATAAATATTTAATCTACAGTGAGAGGAGACTGTATATTTTTTGATTTCGGAAGGTGTGATAATTTATTTTTTTATAAATGTGGTACAAAATTTGTTTAATAGGTAATGATTTTTGTATACGTTGATAATATTATTTTCAGATTTTTCGCCAAATATTATGTCCAAAACTGTGCTTGGAAATGAATTTTTCCCGGAATAAATAATGGAAAACGCTGTGAGAGCATTAGGCACCAAGGTAGCTTTAATGTGGCGTTTTACGAATCTTCACTGTTGAGTTATTTTATATGTAACGTGATTTATTATATATTTAGGGTGTCAGAGTGAGTGAAATAGTATCTTAAGACTTGAGTCACTCAAGTAACCTCATATGCACGTGGTAAACCTTGCTGAATAACGAACAAGGAAATAGCAGGGTACTAGGGCTGTACCATCCGATTGAGTCGTGACCATCATACAAATGGTGAAAATCACATCATAGTGAATTACTTATTGCGCTCGAGGATTAAACACACATAGCAACCGTAAACTCTCTACAGTCTACAGGGTATATAATAGCAGGAAATCTTTAGTTTTAATTTTATTTGGGGGCCGTCCATAAAATACTTTCCCCTGAAGGGAGGGAAGGAGTTTCGCTTACTGTGCCAAGGGTTTGGGTTATATAAGGAAACGTGACGTTCGCAGTTCTTCAAACAATTTTGCAACTTTTATCTTTCTTTTATTTTATATATTAATTTATTAATGCAAATAATAAATACTTTAAAATATCGAAATTTGTGTACAATTAATTTCCATATATCATGTACGGGGTGAATCTATCATTAGTGACGCATTTATTAGGGGGGAGGTGTCGCTCAAAATGTGACATAACATGATGAAGGGGGGAAGGGAAGGGAGTCTAAAAAGGTACAATTTTGGTTGACGTATTTTCATTTTTATTAATATGCAACTGGCAATGGGTTATTGATATATAGGTGTTCGTTACTCTTTTTAATAATATTAAATACTAAGGTTTGTATAATTGGACGCCCTTAGAGCTGCCCCACTGTCAATTTAATTTCTCGAATTACTATGCATTAATCTGTTTGTCCGTCATCAAGTTAACATTGTTACGTTTGCCCAGCCCTCGAGCGATCTAATTAAGTCGACAGGAAGCATCTGCATTTGTTGGGTTTGTTGGAATTCGTTTAATAGAGGTTTAATCGTCACGGTAATAGGTGAAACCTCCGCTGGCTTCGGATGCATCCACGCTACTCGCTGCCGTTGTTCCTCTGTCGATACTTTCTCTTGTTGGGAAATGTATTTATTTACTTTAATTTATTCCATTTTAAATTTATACTTTAGATAAGATAGAATTCAAAATATTTAATTAGTATTAGTTGCTTACTTTTATAGTAGTTGATTTTGGTATTTCTTTTCTGTTTCATTGGATTTTAGGTTTAGTTAAAATAATTCTTAATTATATTTGTGAATGTCAAAATATCATTTTAATTATATGAATTAATGAAAAATTCATAGTACCTGTACCTTTTTGTGCTTTTGATTAATGTAAATGTGATAGTTTATTACTAAATTAGACTAATCATTTCCCAATTATTATGTTTATTATAATTTGTCACATAATTTTACACCGTACTAGTAAAAATATTTAATAAATAAGTTTATTATTAACAGCGTGAAAATAATGTGATAGAAATATTAGGATATTTTACAATAAAGTATTTTTACTATGTAGTATTTATATAAATAAAACATATTTTAATTACGCCTGTCTATAAATATATTAACTAACAATAAATTGAAAGTTATATCCAAAATGTTATAGCATAAATAAATTAAAAAATGAGAGTGCATTTTGTAAATAGTAATTTCATTGAATTATGTATATGCCTTTCTTTTTTACAAAGTAAATAATACGTTTATTCAATAAACTATAAAAAGCTAAGAAGCATCTAAATTCGAAATTAAGACTTTATCTTATTTATGAAACTTTACTTACGTAGTTTATTATCAAGTAAGAGTTTCTCTAATCATCCATTACTTAAAGTTTTTTCTCCTATGGTGGGAATTATCATGTTAATAAAAAGCTATTTAACTTTGAGACCCACCTTTGTTCAAGTGTTACTTCTGAGATCGTAAAATGGAAAGTAGTGTAACAACTTCCTAAATGTTTTTTTAGGTAAGTATTCTTCGAGATAATTTCATAGTATTTTTAATTATGCATAAACTATTAATGTATATATTCATAAATAAACGAAATAATATTAATTTATTTGGAGTTTATATCAAAATGAAGATTGAAGAAATCGTACATTTTGTAACAACAAAGTTCTTACAGCGATCTTGTTCGTAAAAAATAAAATAAAATAAAATATCATATTTATATTAATTTTCACAGATTTTTTTTTATTATTAGGGATTGTTTTAATAAATTACGAGATACGATTATACATATTCATACGAGATGCGCCCGCGCATCCGCACGTTTTTTATAAGCAGTAATTTCTTCGTCTCGGCATCTTTCTTTAACTCATAGTTTATGTTGTATAAATGTATCATTAACAAATCTATATATCAATTGAAGAATAATATAAACTTCACTTGTATTAAATTTCATATAAATCGGATAAGGCGTTTTTGATTTAAACTTTTATTTTAATGATCAAGGGATTGTTTGTTTATTTGAACGCACTAATCACTCCAACCACCAGAGAGTTTTGAAAATAAAAAAATATAGCATAGTAATTGAGCGCTGCAGTAACCATGAACGTCAAGCAATCTGTTAAGTTGTATTTAAGGTTACTTAAGGAACTTAAGGTACCGTAGGAAGGGAGAACAACACGGATGAAACTATGGGGCATAGCTACCATACACAACACACAATTTTTACAGACAATAATTTAGAATAAAGAATAACTGTTTTTACCAGTGTAAATACAATTATAGACAGAAAAAGAGATTAAATTTATTAAAATAGATGGAAGATTACTGGGGAGTTATACGAATAGAATACTCATGATTATAATATAAAGGCATAGTAGATTAATTATTGGTTTTTGCTGGCGCTTCAACGATATACCTACATAAAATAGCTCCTTTAATACGGCCACTTTATATCGTAGTTTTTTTTTTTTTTTTTTAGAACTGACTACACTGTTAGCCTTAGGGGCCCTATCGTCAAACAGAGCCGCTGCGGCTTTTACAGCTTCACCGGACTTGGGGGCGAGCGCTTAGGGCACTCAGCCGCGAAAGTTTGTGACGACCCGCACGAGGGTGCCAGAGTGGCCGAACCTCGGCTCGGGCGGTCGTCGCGAATGCGAAAAAGTCGCGATCTAACTAATTCCCTAATCTTATGAGAATTCGAGCTAACTAATATATACTCATATGCACGTTCCCCTCCTCCTGGGAGGAAGGAGTGGACCATGCGTATGTGTATTTAATAATCGGAATGGTTTTTCTACACTAACTAGCGTAATAGTCTAACTAGCGCAAAAAAAGAAAAAAAAAAAGGTCCCTTACAGAACCTATGTACCTGTGTGGTGTGCACGTGTGTGTGTTCATACGTGTGTAATGTTGTGTGTGGGTAACTAAGTGTTGCACGTATAGTGTCACTTTGTATCGCGCGGGCGGCTGCCTGACCCAAGGGCTTCACACCGAGTATATCGTAGTGTGTAGTGACTATTTTAAATGAAGTTCGTCAACGTAACAATATTGTCTTGTCGGTGTGACACCGACGCGAGTACGCCGATTCAGCGTAGTTTTACTATTTAATATTACGCCGACGGTATCTAATTAAAGTGGCGCGAAAACCAATAGTTAATCTATGTTTAGAAGATTTTAAGTAAGTAGTTAGACGTTACCATGGAAACAGGTTTCGTATAAATATCCGAGAAAAAAAAAGATTATGCTGGGCGATAATATTACCCGATAAAATATAAACGTCTGTACATCAATGATAGCTTGATTGAAATAGTTCTGAGGCACGCAATGATTATACGCTACGTTAACATACTCATTGGTGAAGCAACACAAAATTAGATATAATATGACAAGTTGTTCGGAACCAGTAATGGAGAAAGTTTTGAGTCTCGTTGGGTCAGGCAGACGTTAACATGAACAAACATTATAATATTGGTGTTAATAGATTCTGTTTATAGGTAACAAAGATTGATTTGTATAAAAATGTATGTTTTTCGTGATAGCATTTTCTGTAACGGTGGCGTTAACCTGTATTTTCGAGATACTGTAATATATATAGCAAACGTATTTCTCGGCTCTGTATGATGCTTGGAATAAATAATGATTTGTAGGTTGGCCAGATATTAAAAAGTTATGAGATTATAAATATATTAATTTGTAATTTTGAAAACTAGAAACCATCCGCATTCCGCACCTTCGTTCGCGTTAATCTATATCAATATAAATGAAATGCTAAGCGCATCGCTTCAAAATGGCTGAACCAATTCGGGTAAATAATTTTCTTAATGTTAGTAATACTCCGAATAAGGTTTTTAGAGATAAAAAATTTGAATATTTTTATAAAAATAATTAATAACAAAATATTAAATTGACTCGAACCATCGACCACTTGTTCTGTACGTACAACAGTGACACGTAACATAGCTGTGCCAATTCCACGGCTATCATACTTTTTAAAATCCTTTATATAATAAATCATATATATAAACATAAGTATTTGTGTGGATTTTTATTGGGTCAGTCACTTTTTCAGTTTAGCTTCCACCCCGCGATATGTAACTTCGTTACAAAAATCAATTTCTTGAGCTTTGTAATATTAGTATAGATTATATCATTGAGTTATTATGTACTACATACTAGAGACGACGCCTCAACCAGATTGTTTGAAACAAGCGATCGAGTGCATACATTCGTACTCACAATCTGCGCCAGGCACTTTTGTGATTACACGTTTGAGTGCTAAATTTTACTTCATAAATATGCTTTCATGTGCACTGAGATACTGTTTAAACAACTCGAGAAATACAAGTAAAGAACAAGGAGTGACATTTCATTAGTAAGTGCAATGTATTAATGCGCGCGTGACCCGCACCCGCACCCCGCACCCCGCACCCCGCGCATTGCGCATTGCGGTATCAAGTGGTGTACAATTTTTGTTGGTAATAGCTGCTCTAGAAGGTAGTACATAATATCTTAATAAATTATATTCACTTTTTACTGCATCGAAATGACAGCGTGATGATAATAAACAGCGTATATTTTATTGACTGATACCGAAATGTGACATACTGGAACATAGCAAATGACCCTGCCCTTAACAACGTCACAGTCAAAACTTTGGTCACATATATTTTTGAACTTAAAGTACCTATCTTTACAAACTTTATTTTTGGATTTATCTCTTTACATAACGTAAAAAACCGAAATGAGGATGCTGAGATGAGCAGGAGGTGTTACTCTTAAGGACTGAGTAAAAAGCGAGCATGCCCGAGGACGTTTTAAGATCCGCCCAATCGAAGAAAAACTCTCTGAAGCGCGCCTGAGGTGGTATGGCCATATAATGAAAAGGCCTGGGGAACACATGACTAAGCAAGTCCTCTACATGAATTCAGATTTAAAGAAGCGCAGTAGACCCCTTCTCACTTGGATGCTTGTAGTAAACAACGACCTGAAGCTAGCACATTGGATGACTCGACGACCAACTGAAACATCGGTGAAGAATGACGAGGAGAACTAACTCCAAATTAAATCGGACCAGGCTAGGCAAAGAGAGATAATGTAAAGAAACCTTTACCAATAATGTTAAATTAAGTAAACAATTCATACGGCGTCGACAAGTGGTTACCCCCGTTTAGAAACAAGCCGAAACAAGGGTCACACAAGACCTTTGACCCACTTTTCTCCCCTTCGTAAACCCGAAACGCCTATTTATTACGAGTGAAGTCAAAACTTAATGGTTACACTGGAAACTTTTAATCATGTTGTTTAATTGGTTTAAAACATTTTCATTTATTTATATATATAGCTAGCTTTTGCTTGCGACTTCATTCCCGTTGTTTTCAAAATAAAACAACTCGCTCGGCACCTTTTTGAAGTAGTTATACTTTTACAGAACATTCACAGGCGTTCGTGCAATATCTCGCCAAAGTTTAATCGCAATTGGATTATTGGTATACGAAAAGACTCTATACAAAAATATATTGTACACCTGATCGAGCTTCTTGCCGTCTCTTCTCGATGACTGGGACGCTTTTCGAATCGTTAGTGGTATTTTAACGTTCATATGTGCGTTCTTAGGGGGTAAATTGAATAAAGCACTTGAACATTAATTTATATTTAAGGGCTAATAACTAAACCACAAGACAAAAATTTTTAAGACATAAGTTGATAAAGTATATACGATACCTACAACAAAAAACCCATTTTTTAAATTTTTGTCTGTCTTTCTGTCTGTTTGTTCCGGGTAATCTCCGCAATATCTCTCACAATAAGCATTTTTCTCTTTAAAATAGCCGGGAGCGGGGGAACAAGATTCGCGTGGTCATTCTGTAGTCCATGTGAGCGAAGCCACGGGCGCAGCTAGTATATAAATAAAATGATTGTGGTTTGCCGTTGTGCGCGCATAACGCAAAGACTAATGCATAGATTTTGATCATTTTTTAACCGTCCTAAAAAATACGGGACGTTACTCAATTCGAATGTATACAGTATTTTTTTATGGATGTTCACTCATAACACTTCTGTGCTTGTGAACCGATTTAGGTGATTCTTTTTTGTTGGATAGGGGATACCTCAAGGGTGGTCCCGTTTTAATTTAATTGGCATTGGATCTTCAACTTCGAAGATACAGGAGTGAACTATTCAAAGTCGTTGAAGTGGGTTTTCTTTTTTGTTAAAAATTTTCTTGTAGCCTAACGATTTGTCAATGACAAATATTCTCTGTAGGGACATAGATACAATTTTTTGAATCAAAATCGGCTGAGCATAAATGGAAATTATTTTCTTGTGTGTTTATTAAAATTACTCCTTAGATATGTAAGTACTTGGTTCTTATCAAAAAGAAAAATTATCACTATATCTTAATAAACAATAATTCTGAAGCTCACGCGAGCGGACCCTTGGACACGGTTAATTTATAATAATAATTTTCTATATGGTCAGTGGGCCGCGGACAGTGTGTCTTCCGCAAATACTTGTACGTTGAAGTCTATCAACAAAACATAATACTTCATTAAATTAACCTCTAGGATAAGCCTCTGCTAGTTCTATGACATCTGTCTATCAATAATTATTTAAAATTACCGCAAACTTATTTGCAAATGAATGACAAATACAGAAGAAAATACAATATAGTATTTTTATTCATTGAAATGTACGTGCACTCTATGCACTGTTTATAAACATATTTATTATGCTTGAAATTAAAATGTCCAATCGAATGTTTTAAATCGCCTTCGGCAATGGTACGAACGTTTTACAATCTTAAAATTCACTAAAAGCGACCATTCACTTTTCAAACGAAAACCAACTTCAAAGATTTGGAAGAGTTCCCTGGTGTATCTTCGAAATTAAAGGTTTAATTTCAATGAAATTAAAATAAAACCAACATTGAGGTGTTCTCTTTGGAAAAAAAGAATCATCCAAATCAATTCATAAACAAAGAAGTTATGTCTGAACATCCATAAGAATATAATATATTATTGTGCATTCGAATTGATTAAACCCCGACTTTTTTATAATATGCGCAATATTCGCACGGGGTCAGCTAGTTTTTTAATATTTATTTTCTTCAATAATGACTGTGTTCCATTTAGTTTATTTATTTATTTTTTTCAGGTATTCTACAGCTATTAAATTGTAACATACATAAATAATTAAATTTACATATTGGCTTAGCCAAAATGATTTCAATCGTATTACAATAAAGATATAACATCTTATAGCCCAACGAAATTATTGATTAATATTATTTGCATCAAAAACTATGATGGAGTGCTTCTGGTCGAAATATATATGCCGCGCGTGTGTGTGTGTGTGTGTATGTACTAATTACATATATTTATCAAATTCTGAATAATATCTGTTTTTTAATTATATCTTATATATAATTTTAATTATAATGTCAGTTTATAGGAAATATTTACTTTCTTTAAAGTCATTTAAAACTTATTTTCACGTTCTACATCAAAGGGGCTCAGACTTATAGTGTTTGGCGATCTAGTAAAGAAAATATAAGCAGCAAAGTAATCGACTACTATCATTATAGGTGTCGTTGTATGAGAGATCGATATCGCGAGATTTTCATGATAATGATGGTTTTATACCCTTCTTCAAATTCCCACGATCTACTTGGAAAAGTCTTGTGATCTACTGTTGGAGGGCACCTAAAATCCTGTCCAAGTTGCCTAACTACAAACGTCAACCCTAGCAGAAAACGATAAAGTGTATAAAATTGACATATCTCACAGTTAAATCACGTGATCAGATTAACGATTCTAGAAAAACAACCTGACAAGGCCCCTTGTACATATTATATGATATTTAATTTACATGTGGTATATTTTATTTAAAGTTATGTTTGATAACTATTACTATAGATCTTAAAATAAGACCAACATGTAATGTGATTACGAAAAAACGATAATCACAAAATTATTATTCCTTGTTGTAGCATATGTATTACAAAACTATTCAATCAAAACTTTCACACGTTCCTAATAATAATCCATTACTTATTAAAAATTACAAGTACATTATATTAGAGCAATCAAAACACATATTTGTTTGTCATCTCAGATGGTCAAAGTCAATAGTTTACTACGTCAGTCAATTTAATTGGAGTGGAACTGTGTTAATCGGACGGAGTTATATTAATGTCAATAGACACTTCATCAATACGTGTATTCTCTTAACATAATGTGTTAGTAATTTATTCAAATATTTTTAATATGTTAGTTGATTTTTGGTTGTTATTAATTTCTAACTTGAAACAATATTTCAACTAACTTCACTTACAACTAAATTATTATACTATTATTACTTATTATATTATTAAACTAGCGACCCGCACTAGCTTCGCACGGGTACAATTTACAAAGTGGTGTATTTTATGTTTAAAAAAGCCAAATTTGAAAAAAAGACGATAAACTGCTTTAATATTGACAGTTCATAACTTCATAATTACCTCATTAGCCTAGTGGTCCTAAACGCGACTGCTATGCTCGAGGCCACGAGGGTTCGATTCTCAGGTCGAGCAACGGGATATTGGGTTTCTGTATGAAATTCTCAGTAGCAGCTTACATGCCTACAACCTATTACATGGGACCTAAAACATACCCGGCGAACTCTGGGTTTACACCTCTGCCTAACACTTCGGGGATGTTATGTAACTTCATAATCAGGACTAGAGCGCTTGGCTCGCGTCGTGTAATTTATCAGTTTTTTTTTTATAGGATTTCTTTGGTCGCGAATAATTTTGATTTCGTGATATCTTCTACGGTATTCATTTCAACGGAAAACTGTAAAGGACAATCTTAATCTTTATTAAATGCCCAAGTTAACTAAAAAACTTATCTGGATAAAGATAAAAACTAAATTGGAGAAAATAACTTGGCAAATAAAGTAATATTTTTAATTATTATATTGAAGATAAAAATGGTTACTATGAGTCAACCTTAGGAAATGATATATGCCATCGTGGACTCTTCTCTAGGTTTTTAAAAACTACAATTCTTTAGAACATTATTTTGATATATCTCATAAGGTTTAGCCAGCGTAGAGCCAGCGTAGCCATGTAAGCGCCCAGAAATCATTTTTTGAAGGCTTCATTACAAATAATTGAATTTATCTACTATACAAAAACCTAATTCGAATGTATTGTATAATTGAACATTTCGTAAAAAAATCTTTAAATGTTAGAGAAAACGGCATTAAAATCCGTTGTGTAGTTTAAGAGATCTAAGCGTACATAGAGGACAGACAGCGGGAAGTGAGTTCATTTTATGTTATGTAATAGATTACACACAATGTTATGAGGGTGATTTGCAGAAAAAAAGGGTTTTTACTTAAATTCAGTTTAGTTGTGTCAAATTTGTCATTCTTAAAATGTGATCTAACTATTTGATTATGATTTAAGAATTTGGTTAAAACCTCCTGAAATGACTTATTGATTTTTTTTAAATAATAATATTTAATTTACTCTTTTTTACAGTATAATATTAGATCCTTACATATGAAATTAGCGTTTTATATGATAAAAGTAAAATGAAAAAAATATTATGAAATTATAAATTTAATCAATCGAAGTATGTGTACCATTATTATCTATGCACTTTCGCCATTTTAAAGGTAGTTGATTGATTCCATTGCCGAAAAAATTGTGGGAGCAAGAATCAATAAAATCTTTGAAGGCATTTTGAACAGCCTCATCGGAATTGAATTTGTTTTCATTGCAAGAAATTGTCCCAATTCCGAAAAAAGTGGTAATCTGTTGGAGCAATGTTCGAGGAATATGGTGGGTTTTGGAGACATTCCAACCACAGTTCCTCTAATTTAGCGACCGTCGGTCGTAAAGTATGGGGTCTAGCGTTGTTCTGAAGCAGCAGTGGGCTTGAAATATTGACCAGTTTCGGTTGTTTAACGGTTAGCTTTTCCATCATGGTTTGCAAATATTGACAATACAGATCTGTCGTTATCGGCTAGACAGATCTTACGAAGCTGTAGTGTATGACACCAGCACTGGTCCACCAAACTCTCACCAGTACCTTTTTCTGAGACGACTTTCGCTTGGGACAGGATTTGGCCGGTTTTCCTGGGTTCAACCACTGTGATGAGCATTTCCGATTGTCGTAAAGGATCCATTTTTCGTCAAAAGTAACAATACGATTCAAAATTCCCTCGTTATTGTGACTGTTGAGTAATGTAATGTAGAACTCGATAGGCGTTTGTTGGCGTGCTTCAGTCAATTCATGCGGTACCCATTTCTCGAGCCTTTTCACTTTTCCTGTTTGTTTCAAGTGAATTTTTATTTTTATCACTCACCGAAGCCTGCCGCTAACTTTGATATGGTTTGCGAATGATCCGCTTCAAAGATCACCTTTGATTCTTCATTTTCACCTAGGGTCTCCGGCCGTCCAAGGGGTTTGTTTCGTAGGTCAAAATTTCCAGAACGAAAACGTTGGAACCAAAAACGTACTGTGTTTTCTTTTACAGTAGCTTTTTTATACACATAATTAATCCTTCGAGCTGATTCTGCAGCGCTGATGTCACAATGGAACTTATATTCGTAAATAAGGCGATATTTTCAATTTTCTATTTTATGAAAAGAACGATGCCAAAGAAAAATAAAATAGTGCGAAAATAAATGAATCACTAAATTCGAAACACAAATAAACAAGCCTAAATTTGGAATAAATTTGAATTTGAAATTTCTAACCAGACGCCACATATTTGAGATCAAAGTGACCAGTTCAACAAAATGCCAATTTCATATGTAAGGACTTAATATTATATTTTAATAAATTAACTAATCAGTTGATAAATGGATATTACATTATCAAATTTATACCCTTTTTCATCTTAAGGTTACAAAAATCTTTAGCATCCAAAGCAAAATCATATGTAAGTATATTTCTTCTTTATTGAATTTGAGTTCAATGATTTTTTGAAATTAGTTGCTTATCCCTATGCTTACATCGACAACAAGTCTATTATTATTGTTTATACATTTCATCTTTAACTTAATAAGTACAAATACCAGACACGTTACCTGGTTTTGAATAATTTTATCAATCTTTATTAGTTACGGATCACATGTGAAAAACAGACACAAAGAAAATTTCATATTTTATTTTATATGGGAATACTGGAAGTCTTGTTATAATAACATGTCATACATATATACAACTAGCTGACCCGCACAACTTCGTCTGCGTCATATAAGAGAGAGAGAGAGTTGGTCGTAGGCACTGAATTATAGGTATCGCCCGCCTCCCATATTATTTTCTATAATAAAAATGCGCTCGCGATACTTGATCATTATTTTGCTGCCGAGTTATTTTAAAACTGTTATATCTCCTAAGATATTCATTCAAATCAATTACTGTAAAGGGAAATTTTGTATAAAATTGAATACTTGTGATAAATAACTTATTTATTGCGATAAGAATTAATACCATGTATATAAAAACACCTTCGCAAATAATTCATTATTTTAGAACTAATTTTATTACCACGAAAAAGGTCATATTGAATAAAGCTTAAAAAATTACCATATGCTGTCGCGGACTTTATAAATTTTTTAGAGAAACAATTTCACTGCCCATGATTATTACGTAACTTTAACCATTCATTGATGCTCTGCTCCTATTTGTCGTAGCGTGATGTTCTATAGCCTATAGCCTTTCTTGATAAATGGGCTAACCAGCACTAATATATTTTTCCATTTGAACCAGTAGTTCTTGAGAATAGCGTGTTCAACCAAACTAACACAAACTCTTCAGCTTTATAATATTAGTATAGATTTTAGGTAAGTAAATAACACGTTACCAAGGAAACAAGTTTCAGACAATATCTTGCGCTTCACGCACGAAAGTGTTGTTACTTTACAACGACCAACAACAGCTGAGTTTTCTGTAATAGAAAATAAAGCACCTAGATAATGTTATGTATTTATAAAACTATTTTTACATAGTATTTTGTAACGTAGTTACTTATCGCGGGCTGCGAGTCAAAATGAAAAGTGTCCGATCAGACCGAAATTAAAAAGAACTTTATAATGAAAAACAAAAAAAAAGTTCATATAAAAAATCAAAAACCAGCGGGACTAGAACCATCAGCAACTCGTACTGTACATACAACAATGCGTATAAATCTGGTCATCACATAATAATATATTACTAGCGGTCGCCCAATGATCGAAATTCGACCAGCGACTTTTTAATCATAGACTATTATTGTCTATTTGACATTTGTAGTTTGAACCTAAGCAATGAATATTATATCACTTGCTGTCACTTTTCATTGAGTGATTATGTCAATATTTTGGGGGGTCTAAGTTCAATGGCACTGATCAGATTAGGATTCGCAGTATTCATTTATTTTATTTAATATATTAGTAACAGATATTATAGATAAATTTTAGCTTTCTACGCTCTTTCTCCATATGAACTTTAACTTTGCCAAATCTCACAGTCTTCCGTGCACGCAATACGCATAAAAAGGGATACAAAGTTTTTGCTTCACGTATTAATATATAAATGATGATTTACAATATTTATACAGCGTAACAATTGTGAAAAATGACAGCGAAGGAACTGGCTCTTAAGTTTGTGTACCATACGTGATACACACACACGTTCCTACTAACTAATGTTGCCCAGTAAATTTATCCATGGTTTAATATTGTACAGGCCGAGGTAATGATTATAAATTATACGTAACATAAATATTTAACAGAGGTGTAATTGATATTGTCTTGTAGTTATTCTAAAATACTATATACAGGTTTAATCTTGAAGATACGTCTCTCCTAACACCATACAAAACTTAGCAAATAGAAAGTTAGATCGTGTCTAATGTTTGAACTGGTCACGAAGGCTCTAATTGACATTTACAAATGATCTTTTGTTTGAACAGCTGCTATTGCGTAAAAAACACTTAATATTTGTAAAGATCCGCCTTTCATTCAGTTGACACAGGACAGAATCCACATAGGCACATAATAACAAGAATTTATTTTAACAAAAAAAAGAAACAACTTCAATGATTTTGAAGAGTTTCCTCGTATATCTTCAAAGTTAACAGTTCAATACCAATAAAATTAGAATGGGACGAGCTTCGAAGTATTCGCTATCTAATAAAAACAGAATCATCCAAATCGGTTCATAAACAGAGAAGTTATGACTGAACATCTATAAAAAAATATACATTCGAATTGAGTAAAACGTGTTTTGGTGTAGTCTTTTTCTTATTTTTTTTTATTTAATAACTACGGTGTTCATCAACAATTCTGCCAACGTCACGTGAATAGGCTATTTTTGTAATTATTCTCGTAATCTTCAAACATAGCTAGCTGTAACAAGATAGCGCTTCCCCTGTTATAACTGTCCAGTGAGTTTTTGTGGCATCTTAAAATTGCATGCTCCTAGTTATTATTTATAATCTACGTCACGCACAATAACCAAACTATATCACATTACATATTATAGGACCAAATAAAGTTCATGAATATTATTATAAAAACTCAATGTCTCTTTGTCTGTCTGTCCGTTTATGTTCTTTTCACGCGAAAAGCGCTTATCACATTTACCTATATATTTTATTTCATTCATAACTATACTATTTGGCGAGTTTATATGCTTTGATTATAAACGTCTTATATAATAAAAGGTAAGATATATTTTTTTAGATAAAATTACATACGAAATAAGCAGTGATGACACTTGTGAATCAATTCAGAAAAAGACGCTTATGTGCTTAAATGGCTTACGCTAAGTAAATCATAAAGGATATTCCCAGTTGATGTACTACATAATAATATATCTTAAAAATACATAGAAAAAAGTCAGCATTAGCATATTATATTTATATACCAACAGCCATAAGAATTTTTGTCTTTAAAATAACCGGCGCGGCGCGGTGGGCGATTGCTCTGGACGGGAGAAGAACGATTATCGCATGTGCTCGACCGATGACATTCTGTAGTCCACGCGAGCGGAGGCTGTGAGTAAGTTTATGAGTAAAAATAATAATCACCATACGAGAGGTCAACATTCCGCCAAAAACTCCATGTACATATATATGTACGAGAGATAAAAATGTATAGATGTTGAATATAATTGTAAGAGCATTGGACACAGATTGAAATGTTAGGAACGTGTGCTTCATTTATTATTGACAGAGTACACAATACATTTCACTTCGATACAGGCTAGGTGCGCTTACGTGTTGTTTATATCTCCCACGCAGTTATTAAATATTGAAGCTAACGTAACGTCATGTATAACACAACTCCGCCCAACCAATCGATTACAGCCGGATACGCGTGCGTGAGCGCATTGAACGAGCGAAGGCGGTAATCTTTTGATAGTGCTGTGCCAATGTTGTTATCGATTGCATCTAAATTTATGTTTTAATAAACGTTAACCTTGATCACTATCATTAAAGGCAAAGGAAGGTTTATTTTAATTTATATGATTGCTTTTCTTTTTGAATTAAATTTCTTATACGAAAACATACGTTTTAATTTCTTGTATTCTTCAATAGGTCATTTATGTAAAAATATAAAAATTGGTACATGTTAGTGGTGTCTCATTTTTACAAGTTTTTATTTATCTTGAAATGAATGAATCAAATCTTGCACCTGAAATTTAAATCAGTTATTCCAATCAGATTGAGATGAAATATAACATACACGTTTATTTTGAATGACGATGCATGGCTAGCAAGTGACGTCATTCTAAATCAAATATGTCATAATCACAGAGACGATAAATTATTTATTTTTATGCACTACCATGATATGGATATCAAATGTATGGGTTTGCTGAGAAAAGAAAAAAATATTAATTAAAAATATTTTTTTAAAACCATATTTTATTCAAAACTCCACTTGAACTAAAATTAAAGTACTTAATAATTTTATGCAAGGGCTACGCTGAATGTTATTACTATAGAAGAATATAATAAAGTAGGTCATTCGAGATCCTGTATAAAAGTACCTACTTATATAGACACGATGTTAGATTAAACACTGAAAAATAAATATTGATAGTTATACCTAATATTCTGTAACAAAAAGTAATTTTAAAAACTTGTAGCTCCAATACAAAAGGCATAAGCAGAATTTAAACTAAAAAAAAATCTTGCACGTTATGAGTAAGTGCCTTCTTAAGGCCTAATTTGAATAAAGTATTTTTGATATATTTGATTTTAATTTTTCGAATAAAATTTTCAGTTATTAAATGCCAGGTTTTAACTACACGTTACTAAAACAGTTCTCACCTTTCGATGTCTGCATTTTAATCATGATTATTCGCACATTAATAATCCGATGTTAACTATAATAAATCATTTAATAGGCGGTTACGTACATCTGTATCGACATTTGTTTCTCGGTGGTCTTGTAAACATCGATATACCCGGGGTCGCTAATTAGCCGGCCGGAGAAAGTTCCCGACCGACTGACCACAATCCGATACCTGCTCGATGTTTCGGCGATGTCGATTTTTAGATCGATTCTACTTTCGTTTTTGAGTACTCTTACTTACCATTCACTATGAATGTTGATTTATTTTAAAAGTTACATCGTTCGATTCAACGTCTACCTCCAACCAACACTTGACTAATTTATTTTCACATGAACGTCTCAAGTTCAATTCCTATATGGTTAATGTAGTTAACAAGAAAATATATATTATAAACACAAACACAGAGAAGCTTGTAAAAGTAAATAATTATAATATTTTAGGTATTATAATAATCTTTTTCGTACATTATATGTAAACAATCTAAACAGCTGTCATGTTAGTTAAACAAATCCTTAATAGATGGCGCCTTGAATATGTTTTCATTAGCATCAACAGATGGCGATCCTAAAAAATATTTTTTATGATTTTTTCAACAAAAATATATATTTTAATAGGTACTGATGATTAGGTACCATATATTGTATTAAATATTGTATGATTTTAAAAATATTGCCAAACTGGCACTATAAAAACGATTTATTTGCTTACTAAATTATTTAAATTAACACAAATTACTTAACGGGAAAAATATATTTCTATTTAAACGTTCGAAATAATTTCAACGTAATACTTATTAGATAATAATTAATCTAGACAAGGCAGTCCACATTTTATAAACCAAATGTGTCAATAACATGAGTAGGTAGTTAAAAAGTAGATATTTAAGTATGATCACGCTCCGTTTGCTCAAATGTTAGCAATCACCTATTACTTATAATATATATATCAGTATGGAGAGGAGCTTATAAACCGCACCTAATTTCACTGAAAAGAGCCTAGCGATCAGTTTTAAAAGTTATGTTTCTCTTAACACCCGTAACTTGCACGTGTGTATTGTACATATTAGATATTTCGAAGCACTCCTATGAGCTGTAATACCTAATTTATGCTCTAAGGGCTTATTGATTCTTCTTCTTTCTTTCACTTAGCATAATTAAACTAACTTAAATTTACACACGGTGACCCTTATACACTTGCGTACATGGAATCATATACTTACACACAAACACTTTTCTTTATATATGTTGTACTATGTTACTGTTTTATACCTACGTTGTTCTGAAAATTATTAGCCACAGAATAAATACATCCTCTTTTTTCTTGAAACTATTTTGAATTCATAGCTAATTTCAATACAAATCTTTTGGCAAAATTCATTGGCAACCTATACGTAATTTTTTTTTAAATAGTTTAATAAATTATATGTCACTTTTTTTTGTTTGCAACAATAGACGTCTCGCGGAAAGCTTCTCGTGTTATGATTTTTTATGATAATAAACGGGGGTTACACTTTAAGAAATCTCACAAAAATTTACAAGCTGCATTTGTGGAGTCTGTTCCTGCGTCAGAAACAGTTATTTATTAGTTTCGTGAATTTAAACGTGGTCGAGAGAACCTTAACGATGACCCCAGACCCGACCTAACTACACCTGCAGTAACTCATGAAAATGTCATTAGGGTAGAGTGGCTATTACGGGAGAATAGACATATTAAACGTCGAGAGATTCAGGCTGAACTGAAGATTAAATTACGGGTAGTTTACACCATCCTGCATGAACACCTTAAATTTAGAAAGCTTGCTTCGCGATGGATACTTCATTATCTCATCGAAGAGCAAAAATCCCGTCGTTGTTTGGTGACACATTTATGCTAGAAAAGTTTTTAGGAGTAACTTCGCAAAACGTATCCTACATCCTTACAACTGACGAAACTTGGATATACAGTTATAATCCTCTCACAAAGCAACAATCCACGCAATGGATGTTTGAAGAAAACGAGTTGCCCACAACAGTTGTTCGCGGTCGGAGCGTTAATAAAAAAATGATATCGATTTTTTTTCGATGCAGTGGACCAGTAGCAGTTATTCCGATAGAAGATTGTATCACAGTTACTAGCTAATTATTTTGCGAAGTTAATCTGCCTCAAGCTTTCGAGGAGTTGAATAGGGAATATTTTGAAAAGCTTTATATAAACTTTATTCATATTCTATTTTTCATTTCACTAACAATTTTTGGAACAGTCCACGTTCATTTGACAATATCATTTTTGGTATTTAACCACAGGAAGGGCACTGGAATCCGGGACACAAAATTATTTTCATCCGGACTTAATGAACCCCAATAGCTGTACTGTTATTAATTTTTTTTCTTTGAGCTTGGTAAGATTCATGGTAAGATTGGGTGGATATTAGTCGATCTTTTATTGACGGTATTAACTTGACACTCATTCTGTTTGCTTAGCTCCTGTCGATATTGTATAGTATGTAGTATGGATGACCTGGCCTACGACCCAACAAATGTATGCCAGCAGGTCTAAGAAGTAGGTTTACGCGGTAGCATCGTGTTCTCAAGCCGTAGGTGCCGTCGTATTGTCTCCGTCAATTAGCAGTACTGTAAACGGTTTATATGATTTCTTGTGAATACGTTTCAATTTATGTTTTATTATTTGCTCATTAAATTAATTATTATTGCTACTCGTTTTATACCTAATTATTGTGTTTATCTAATCTAATCTATACATATAAAATGGTTTGTCTTGAATGACTGACTGACGGATCAATGCACAGCCTAAACCGCAAATCGTAGAGTCCTGTGTTTTCTGTATGACCTAGGAATCAGATAAGAAAGAATTTTCTAAAATTCTACCCCTAAGGGGGTGAAAAAGGGGGGCAAAGTTTGTATGGGACAACATGATTCCTTGGTCCAATCTACTTAAAATTTTGCATAAACCTTTTTTAACAGAATTGATGGAAAACGTGTTTCGTATTTTATTGAAATTCATCCCCTAACGGGGTTAAAAAGGGATAGACAGTTATTTTGACGGTGATTTGCTTCGAAGTTGATATCAATATTCCTTAGTGCTTTTGATATAAATTACATTTTATTTTGACACATGTTCGAAAACTCAATCCGATTTTATTCAAAAAAGGTTGAACCGACTTAAAAACTTAAGTAAATACACGGTCTCGAAAGTCACCGTCACCTTTAAAATATTAGTACCTCATTTGAAAGTTTGAAGGTATGCACTTTTAGGACACGCCCTCATAGGGACGTAGAGTTCGAAATTTGAAATGGTAAAGACTAGAACATTTTGGTTATAAATTATACGAATACGTATACTAATATAATAAAGAGGAAAAGTTTTTTTGTTTGTTTTTTAAAAACACTCTAATCTCTGGAACTACCCGTCGGATTTGAAAAATACTTTATCTTTAATGATAGCCAGACTCACGAGGAATAGTATAAGCTATAATAACATTAGAGTACAACTCTAAGTTAACCTTAAATATTGATTTTTGTTACGTAAGTCGGAAGTCAACGCGTTCCCGAACTGCTTTCTCCGCGTACGCTGGCTTTATGGTTAATGATACGTAAATACAATGTTTTACAAAAATATTGGACAATAATATATCAAAAAAAAAGTCAGCGATAGTGTATAGCCTATCTCTTATACATAAGCCACAATGAGGAATTTTGCAATTTTTTTTAAGATTAAAAATTAATTTATGAGCATTATTTTTTGGCATGGCATATTAATCCATATAAACAAAAGTTACTTCATCATAAAGACAATTTAATGAAGATAATACGTCGTCGTTTACACATTTTTATTTGGACATATCGTTTAGGAGATAATGAAAAATTAAAACAATTTGTACTCACGGGAAGAACAATTACAATAGGCTACATGGGTGCGTTGGTGGTCTGTGTTTGTCGGATAAAATTAACACGGGTGAAACCGTGGGGCACAGCTAGTCTAAATATTTATATATAAAAGGAAACCCGTGACTGACTGACTGACCTTTCAATACGTAGCTCAAACCACTGAACGTATTGGGCTGAAATTTGGCACCCAGATAATTTTTATAACGTAGATATTCGATAAGAACGGATTTTTTTAAAATTCAGTCTTACAGTGGTGTAACGTGGGTTCAAAGTTTGAATGGATTTTTATTGACGCGGGTGAAAACGTGGGACTCAGCTTGTTGAGCTTATATAACTGTAAGTTGAATCTATTTTTAGCAAGTTATCGAGAAATTAGAGAAGATTTAAAAGAGATAGGTCACAAGGCAATCATATTGGAGATTTCTCTTTACTTGGAGTAGACCTACGAGTGAAGTACTTTCACCCTGGAAAAGATCGCAGCTAAATAACATTGTGTTAAATGCATAAAATAACCTGCGATAAGTAGGGTGTAAAGAGTTTTTGGGGTGAATGGTTTTTTTTCGGTAACGTGCTTGTGATAATAAATCTCCATTTTTAGGGTTTTCGTTTAAAAATGAATATTTATATTATCTTAATAGATGTGATTTGACTTTTGTTGAAATATCTCATATTAAAAATGTTTCACATTGAAAGTTATTTAAGAAAACTTCGAAGTGTACTCTGTAAACTGAAATAAAGTAACTTTATATTATCAAATGAACGGATCCGCGATATCGCTGTTACTTCGGTAAAAGTTTCAGCGAAAGCAAAAGTTAAAATCCAATGTCACTGACCGCAGTCACATGAAATTTGACCATCAAAATTGTAACATACATGCGACTTACCAACGTCTCTTTCTAACACATATATGTTGAGTATTTTCATTTCAATTACACTTTATTATGAACATGTCGTACAAGCGTGATAAGTTGTCATACCGGAGCTATTTAGATCCTCGAAATCCTATACGGTGAAAGTGTCAACAATGACTTACGATATAACAAGTTGTTTGTTTTAAAAGCATACCTGTAGGTTATATCTATACAACTTGTTAGACACTTTTAAAAGAGTCAATTGTTATTTTATGGAAGCCTTCTAATTTATTATCCACTTGACATTCAGTTGCAAATGCAATCAGTTGGAATGGTTATAGTATTAATGTAAATACAATAGAAATCGGGACATACTGCATAGTGAAACTATAATGGAATAATGCAGTTAAAAATATAAATCCTTATTTTACTGTAAATAGGGTAGTTAGTACCTTCCCTATGTATTACTATACTCATGTTAGTATTTAGCCAGTGCTGTGACAAGCTCTCCGCTTGTCAGATTGATTGAAGTTAATGCTTTTATTTAATTTTGGCTTTCTGCCTATGTAGGCAATTTTTCCAATGTCAAGTGTGACAAATACACGTTATTGAATTTAGTTGCCAAATGTTCGCTGTACTGTAGATTAACCTATGACAATAGCCCATAAAAAGGATACATTGATACAATATAAAACTGTCACAAAATACATAATACTTGTTATTGGTACTGCAAGGATAATATAAAACTACATATTATGATAAACATATAAATAAAACGCATAACTATAATCTATATAGACGTTAATGATTATTGCTCAGCTCCATAAAATCGTACCGTGAAATTATATAGACATAAAATCCTTAATAAAATATAGGCCATAAAACGCAAAAAGAATTTCTCAATTCTGACAAGTTGTTTTGGAGATTAGCATGTTCAAATAAACAAACTTTTGCGCTTTATAAAATATCATATCCTGTATTATTAATAATTATAAATCTGTAGTTATGTCTGTATAAGTAATATTTTTTCCAAATTACCCGATGGGCATTTTGTATACGGGAAAGTTTATGCCATTGGTCAATTGATATAGTATAATAATTTTCAATAATACTTTTAGAAATTGTAAAAAAAATACAAAAATTTATTGATTTCAAAAGTTTTTGAAATTTTGTACACGGGAAGTGCCTACATTTATCCCTTAATTGATGGGATATAACCACTTTCAATGTTACTTTTAGATATCGCAAAAAAATAATTTAAAAGATTATTTTTTTATAAATTCTTAACTGATTCTGATATAATTTTGTAGGCAGGAAGCAGACGTCAATCAATAATTGAAAGGCTATAAGAATCCTCAATAATAAGAGGATGTTAGAAAACCATAACTTCTGTAGAGATATTTTACCACTCGGACTGTCCCATATAGAGAGACACTTCCAAAGAGTTTTCTCTGAGCCCAACCTGTCTTAAAGATAAAAGTCGACTATTACGTCCGTGAATGAATGAACAGGCTTGACTTTATATTCAAATTCGTACTGAATGGAGCACGCGATCATTGTCGCGCTTTACTTTCTGTTTCGTCCGTACGCCGGTGAAGGTCAACGCACTTAGATCTAGTACATAGATAGGTACCACTCGAGTCTGACTATCAACTCAATTAATATTGTTTACCTATCTCTCGATTACAGTACATAATGTAAGATTAAATTTCAATAAACTACTTAGGTTTTTTTTTTCTTATGTTCTTCTCTTTAATATGAGGAACTTTTATTTATTAACCAGCTGATGCCTGCGACTTCGTCTCGTTGCTGAACTCGTAGTGCTTATAAAAATCTTAGTTTCTTAAAACTTTAATAGCTTTTTACTGAATCAAGATATCGTGATATTTTTTTAGATAAAGACCGAGTATCTAAGGAGTAAAAAAATGATCAAATCAATCGAGTAGTTTTTTGCATGATACGCGCACAACGGCAAACTTCAATCATTTCATTTAAACAGATTTCGGCTTTAGTTAATACATATTGATTCACAACAAAATACAAATTTCCTTTAAAGCACCAAATCTTGTATTTTATTTATAGTTAGGTATCCATTAAACTCTGTTTATTCTTTTAATTTATTTGTCCATAATCTATATCATTTATTAAATAAACAATATATCCTTAGTTAAGTACAATACACATATTAACGCCATTGAGCATAAATATTCATGATACAACACAATTAAAAAACTTCAAAGGTACAATCATAAATCAAAGTTCCCCACCGTGTCACTCTGTCTGTCTGAACGCGTTACACTCAAAGACTACAGAACAGATTTATCATATGGTTTTCATTAATGGATAGAATGAGTCAAGAGGAAAATTTTGATGTATAATTCATTAAAGGGTTTGTTTAAATTAGTTGAAATATGACAATTATTGTTAAAGATGTAAACTGATAGAGTTATCATAAACATATATTACCCTGTTATCCGTGCGATGTTGGAGCGGGCTGCTAGTAAAATAAAAATTATAATAATTAACTATCTTAATTTTGACTCACAATCAGTCATAAATCATAATAGGTAAACTTAAAAAAAAGTAATTTGAATGAACGGCCCTTCTAACAAGGCCAAGAGCGCAGTGAAAGTTGAAGTTGTATGAGCCCAGACACTTTAAAAGTTTTAATATCTCAAATAATGAATGGGTCGTTGACCGTGGCAGTCACGTGTTCAATGGTAAATTGAATTAAATTAATTAATTGTTAGATAAATAATTTTTAATGATCACCGTCAGAAGATTAAATTTTTTGTTCGAAAATTACAATGTAGGTTAAATAAATTGTTAACATTTTGGAAATCGGCAGTGTTTATTTAATTTATTTCTTTTCTTTAAAGTATATTATTGGGTTTAGATTACCATGTTTTTTAGTAGGTGGGCAAATCGACGGTACTCTCTCTGATGGTAAGCACAGTACCTATAACAATTTAAACACAACGGCGATCACCGAGAGATCTAAATCCATCGGCAGTCACCGTTGTCATTGGCTGGGAGATGATTTCAAAGTTTCACGGTACGACAAAGATAAGTGGAATATTACGTAAGTCTTAGAAGTTAAAAGTTTAAAATCTGCGAACTATCAATTATTCAAAAATATCACGGACCTAGTGCGTATATTTTCTCCGCTAATTTAAAATTTATTACTTACACTGAGCTGGTAATGATGTAAAATTTAGTTAAGACAGGAGACAGGGACTAGACTTTAGGAATGGCTTAAAAAAAAGAAAAATACAAAAGTATAGATTCTTCACACTGTTGAAATCACCCGTTATGAGTCCACGTGGTAAAAAAGTCCATGTATCCTGAAAGAAGTATTCTTTGCCCAAGTAGATCATACAGATGGCTACTGCTTTATGGAGCATTTTCGGGTTGGAATTATTATATATTATGAATTGAAATAAAATGTACTGTAATTCTAGAATGGCTAATCCAAAAATTGCTTCTAAACCTTTAGTATAATACATATATTATTTGTTAATGAATATACATATTAAATTATTTTAAAGCTTGTGTTCCTCGCTATTAACGAGAAATAAATAATGTTATCATCAATTTTAGTAACACCTACACAACAAAACACATACATATTATAAAGGATTATCAAAACCATGACATTCTTGAAATTAGCTCTGCTGTGTTATGATCAGATGTTTTCATTCTTTTTTAAAATAAACTATTTAGTGTTGAATGTACTGAATAAATATATAATTTGTTTATAATAATAGTAATTAATAATAACAAAAAATTCATAACTTTTTAAACAAAAACTCAAAAAAATAATTATATAAAAAATCCGTATCAGCGGGACTCGAACTATCGCCCATTAGGAAGGCCGTCAACAGATGGCGCCATCTATTAACAATTTATTTAACAAGACAGCTGTTAGACTGTTATCATTCTACAATATTCGAAATATTCCCTAGTATCAGCTTTTTATCTAACATTGTTGAAAAACAATTTACAGATAATTCATACACAACACAATCAAGTTTCCACTAATCATATTTCATTACTAGGTCAAAAAGAATTCAGAAAAAAAAATTAAACAAATGACAAAACACTTTTTATTAATTATTAAGTGAATATCGGTTATAAATAATTAAAAACAATCAATTTATAATTAAGGCGTAATTAGTTAATTAGTAATGTTTTAATCCGCAGAATCATATAATAAATTATGAACGTTAATAAACACTTTAACGACTCGTAATGTGCGAATGAGTAGTTATGGAGCGAGAAATTTGTTCCGATAATAATTAAAATATAGCAATAATAATGATTCGCCGAGGGCACACCGCACCCTCTTATTATTAAGCCGATGTTCGACCGCATAATTTGACAGTAAAAAGTAAAGTGCCTCAACAGTTCCGGCTGCATCAAAGGTACTTTCTCCCGGTGGTCCCACGAGATACTTGGCCCGAAAAGTTAACTTGTCGAACAGCACCGCCCAAATTTAACATTGATTATGGCCCGGTGTGTCTGAGGCTTTACTTTCGCTCCTATAGCCTCATAATCAAACTGGTAGCTCAGAGTTTTTTTCTCTTTGTTCATTCATGTCGTACTCGATATTGCTTAGTTTGGTTGTAAAATTTTACATGATTTTTTTTGTATTGGTTGATAACGAAATAAACTTTGATATAATAACAAAGTCGTTTAAAATTTACCATTATTGAAATATAAATTAAATAGGCAGGTATTTGTAATAATTAAAATATATTGCAAATCAAACATTCAATGATTGCATCTATATATATTTATAAATATGTAGTTTTGTATGTACATGTAATTATTTGAGGATTGATTTTAATGAAATTTTGTACACCGTTATAATGCGTTTTTTTATTCCCACCGAGTAAAATGACATTTCATGTGTAGCAAGTTTATTGCGTTTAAAAATAGTGATGTCACTAATCGGTACTAACTGTAAACCGTATGAGATATTATTATGGTATTTTTTTAAAACATTGAACCCTTTCAACTATTAATAATAATAACAAAAAAGCTTCAATTTAAAAGGTATGTAAGCCCAGCTATATGTTGTCTGTTTTGTTACTTTTGCAGTCAATCTTTATGTTACCATCTGAATAGTAACAAAACCGAAGTAACACATAACTTACTTCTTGGATTGAAATAATTTTATCAGCAATTAAATTTTTGGTTTAATGTTAATTTTGCGCCAAACTATTCTTTTATATCCTAAACACGAATCAAACGTTATCGAACAATGCTTAACGTATTAAATTTTTAGTAACATAACTGAATATAAATTTCTACTCGAGTTGAATCCAAACACACGTCTACTCGCAAATCACTTTGTAATCAAAATGTACATTAATTTTTTAAGATGACATCCAGGTATCCGCTTAATGTTTCCATTTTGAGAAATATAAAAGGCAAATTGGTAAATATTATGTTCAAAAATGCTGTAACAGACTCGACATGTCCGGAAATTACGAAAGTAGGGGACAAACTCTTAATTTAATTTTAAAATCGTTAAAAGGTATTATTTATAATATAAATTAATTAATATGAAAAACATTTTAAATAAAAACTCAATGTGACGGGAGGGCCAAACGGAATAATCGCGAAAAGTTTATTTAAATTACTGAATATTATCTGGGGAAAGCCCAAAATTATGGGTACTGTTCAATAATTATTTTTATTTTTTGCAAATTAGTTTATTTATTTCATCATTACAGATTTTACGAATTGTACATAAAAATCCACAATATTTAATTCCCATCCAAATTTACTGTTATAATGTAAAATAAATCGAATAAAAAAATATGAAGTTGAGGTACAGGCTAAAATATAAATAGCCATTACGTTAGCGCACGCAGATAAAGCAGTTCGGGAGCGCTTTATCTTCCAACTTACATATCAAAACACAATATAAATTTAAGGCCAACTGAGAGTTGTAGACTAATGTTAGTTAGCCTAAACTATTCCTCGTGAATCTATCTGACTATCATACACAAAAATAATTTTTCGAATCCGACTGGTAGCTCCAGAGATTAGCGTCAATTTATTCCGCGGGAATAATAAACGTAGTATAGTTTAAATGTCATTTTTTAATAAAAGGGCTACAAAAATTGTCGTTATTATATATGTAGGTATTAATTAAATTACAATAATAAAATAATTAGTGCGTCATAAACGTGTACAGAGCCTGCAAGCCTACCCGCTACTTTTATTACATAATCCCTAACCACCCTTCTTAATAACTCTGCTTCTGGGGATAGCACATATGCCAATTTTATGTAAATTTTAGTGACGTAAAAGAGTAAGTTTTACGTTTAGCAGTATGACACAATAAGACTTTTTATTTTTATTTTACACGTATAATAAAATGTTCTCGAAAACGAAACTAAATACAAAGGCACTTTTCCTTTTAACGAAGTAAAAGGGATTCCATTCCACTTTACTGATACCTAACGTTGATATATTCACCCTTGAACTTTGGTTTGTAATGTAAGAATCTAGCTGGCTGTCGGCGTGGTTAGTAATTGTTTAACGAGGGAATATTTGAAAGTTATACCTACAGGGTTATTGGTAATTCGACGTATTCCCGTTAGGAGGTGATAGGGGTGACTAATTGCAATAATTTTAACCCTCATAAGCATTATGCAAAAGTGAAAAAATTTTGAGTTATGTTTTTTAGCATTTTTCAAAATAAGTCAAAAATCCAACAAATCAAATTTATTTCAAAAAAGTATCCATTTATATCTTCCTGTTGGTTTGCGAGACGCGGGATGGCGGTTGTGCACGGATATACACGGTATTGATACAATAAATCTTAGATCATTATATTAAGCATGTTATTGCAGCTGTGAGAGATATTTATCTAATGATAAATAAAATACAATATATTATTGTCTTTGCTAAAATGTTAAACAAAAAACTAGTGTATTGAATAAAAATTGTACGTGTATTCTTAACACGCGGTAAAATTAAAATTACTTTGAATTTAATGGTATTTTGAATATAATCTACTTAGAACGACTAAAAACATTACTCTTGATTGACTAGTTATGTTTTTACGGCAATTTTACTCAGCAAAGTGTTAAATTTAGACTTGTTTTGGCGCGTCTAATAGATGGTAAAATTGAGATCCTCGCGCGCATGTTGTGATGGAAGTGCGACGTGATAATCATTAATGATAATAGTGGTTTTATTTATAAAAAGTAAAATTATTTCACATTATAATTTTCATTGATAGCTAATTTCATAATATTGTAGGTATTTTTGTTGTATTAAGCCAAATAAGTTATTTTTCTTTAAGTCTTTACTTTTTAAATAAACGTACAATATGTACCGAAAAATGTGAACCGAAAAGAGACAGCTATATATGTATGTATAGGTTTTAGGCTGTGAGAGAATGAGATAGAATGCGTTTCTATATAGTTTCCCTAACCTTCGTCTATTCTTAATGTACACGAAGTATATACAAAGCCTCTCTTCAAAGAGAGAAGTTTCACTTATACCGCGTGTGAACTCACACTCATATTTTTTGTCAGTTTATCACATTTCTAACAGTTTACTGCTTATAAAGTAAGTGCATAATTATACTACTTATTAAATTCTTATCGGATAATTCATAATAATATACTCTTGGGTATAAAATAACAATGTCACACCGGAATCTGACCTCAATATTATGAGAAAAATGCTAATATTCTCTGTAACTAGGTTCACTATGAGAACGCCATAATACGAGTAAAACTGGTGATTATAACAATATGAGACCAAGTACTTAAAATTTATTGCAGTAATAAACCACATAATAAATAAATAATAAATTATTTACCTTTTACCATTTTAAATTAAAAAATTATACTAACAGCTAATAATACTTTTCATTTAAGCAGAAACCTTTTAATTTTGTTTCGAATTTAATTTTATATAGGGCCGGTTTTTCAAACATCAGATAACTTTATTTGAGGAATAATTGTGATGTTTTAACGAATAATGTATGGAAAACCTGTCAAATCTTATACAATAAATAATTCCTCAAATAAAATTATCTATAGATCGAAAAATCAATTCTTAGTAAATTTACGTGAATTAACTTACTAATCGATAAAATAATCATAGAAGAAATAATAAATAACCTTTCTTTCAGAATTCTCAATACATTTTTATTCGAAACTATTCAAAATTAAATTGAGTTTGTTTTCTTAAACTTAAACTTTACTTAATTGATTATTAAAATACTTTTTAGTAATTACTAGATATGTACCTCAAAACTTTTTGTTACATTTTTATTGACCTTAATATAGATTTCGTCTTTTACTAGGAAAAATATGTGACATATTTCCTTGATGAACTACGTTAAATCACTGTTCGTTCGTAGATATTCTGCTTGTTACCAGACTTACCATTTAGCTAAGGCCTATCAGCTCAAATCCAATAAAGATGAAATTGACATTAGTGGGAACTAAAGAAGAGAACCTATGTGTAATAAAAACGTTTATATCTGTGTCTTGAATGCAATAAACGGAACTGTTCAGTGATTTTGAGTTTATCAAAGAGATAAAATTTTAATATAACAATATTTTCTTACAGAACTGGTCTTTTTTATTCGTAATAAGTTTTTAGCGTTTGGTCAAAATCTCACCTGATGTTAAGTGATGTAAGAATAGCTGCGGGAACACACCTATATGTGGTTAGCGTACAAAAATCCTTACCACCATGCTATGGTTTCATCTCGATGTTTTTCTTCATCGAAAGCTCAGGCTCATTGCAGGTGGACGACATCACTGGGCCATCATTGCTTCAAAAATGTACCAAACTTATAAAACAAATTAAATTCTTAATTATTATTTCTATGAGACAATTGTAGAACCCAAACAGGAAAAGCTTGTTCCAGTAAAAAGTAGGTAAATAGTTCATACCAAAATTTTTATGTCAAATGTAAACATATCAAATTCCCATCTCACGAGTATTTCTTCATGCTAAGTGACAAATAACAAACTTTCGAACGGCAGCGTGAGCGCGTAACATAACTGACGTTTTTGTATTTCTGTTCACAGTTCACACAATGCGGCTGAAACGGAGTCTATGTATAGGCGTCCTGTTCATATTACATATGGTGAGAATTTATGAATAACCTATACCTACTGTAACACGCTGTTCTGTAGAATTGCATTTTAAAAGAGTGTCACTACAGAATAAAAGTTATTTCCGAGCAATATCAACATCTAAATACGCGTCCATAAAAGTTGACACCCGTCTTGTGCGGTGCAAATTTTTACACGTAATTACATTTTTATTCCTCTAATTTTTTTTTTCAAATACCAAACATTAATGTGGACGCGACTTTTCATTTTGTTTTTTCTTAAATTGGTATCATTGAATGGCAGAATTTTAGATTTTGTTTGCTGTTAACTATGTTTTTTTATACTTGAATTTTTCTTATAAATAAACGCTTTTGTGTTATCTTTGTAATTAAATGTCTAAAAGTAGTTTACCAAAAGATGTTCGACCAACGATACTATTATTAGAAGCTTATCTATACTAAGATTTAGTTATGTATTCAAATATTCCGTCCTGTTCTCTTTTAATAATGTCGATATAACCCTAAGTTCAATTACTATTATTAAAATTAGGTCTGGTATGCACCAAGCATAATTATTGTATTCATAAATTTCATTTCAATCCATAGTCATATGATCCGTGGATGTCGTTTTGCACTTTATAACTTTTTCTGATTTATCAAGAGGTTTCTGATTGAGTTATATCAATTATGTGATAACATCACGAATAATTGCAATTACACGGTGTCGACGTTGAATGTGTCAACTTTCAATTTATTTACGCACAGATGAAGTCACGTTTCATAAAAAACGATAATAGGTTCTATATTAACTCAGTAATTATAAGGTCAAAAAAAGTATTACTTTATAGTCACGTACTGCTTTATGATTTAACTCAACTAATACAAAAACGTGGCTAAGAAGAGAGCGATTTAAGTTTGTTTTAGACTTACTATTTTAATTATTGGTTTTTAAGACGTTTTTTATGTTATTTTTTTACAACTGACTTGCTGCTATTTCATTCTTCATTTCAATGTCTGTTTATTTCATTTCGTACAAATTAACTAATTAAAATAAAATACTGTTTTCTCACATAGTAAATACCTACACTTTAATTTAAAGTGCAGTTGGTCTTAAAAAATTGCCCATTCAAATTTGTATGTATATATAAAAAAATCTTTATTCGCTTCCTTTTAATAGATACATTACAAGGATACTTAGATAAACCTTATAGTTTCATATAAATTTTTACAACATCGAATGGTCAACCACAAGCAAATTACCATTATAACGTACAATTTTATCGGATCTCGCTTACTCTGTTCTTCGCTAAAGAGGTCTATTGTGGTTAATATTTTCTAGTAGATAATCGAATAGAAAATATATTGACGATAATATTACAAAAAATGTGTATTAAATTGTTACCATGCGTTGTTTTTAGCCTGAGAATATCAACGATAGAATACAGCCATATTATAAGTGATCATGTATTTTCTTTAAATAAACTATAGCTAATGCCTATATTACTGTGTTCTATTTTATTAGGCTTTTAGATTTTAATAAAATCATAATAACACATAACATAATACTTTTGTGTAATTATGTAGAATCACTAATTTATTATTATATGAAGTGAGCAATTCTTGTATAAAATTATATATATGTCATTGGCTTCTCGGAAACGGCTATAACGATTTCGATGAAACTCTGTATTTAGATAATGTTTTACATTCCAAGTATACCTAGATAGGTGTTTTTTTGTAAGACACCGAGTTAGGCTCGGTCGCCCAGATATTGAGTATTTATTAATGTGTTAAATATTTATTAAAATCTTGTGTGCGTCTATTACTGATCGTGTATTTTCTGAAGAACTTGTCCGGTTAAGCTTATATTGACATACTATTTTTATTTTATCAAGACGATGGTTCATAGCTAAATTAGGTTCTGATAGGTGGCGCTGTGGTCAAGCTATTATCTATCAAAAAGCGCAGAAAAACATCTGCTGGGCCAGCCTGTTATCGTTAAATCGATTTATGAATTCGTTTATACCCTCTCTCAAAGTACCTAATTGTAACGAAGATAAATACAATGTTATTTATTTTGTTTAAATATAATGTTATTAATTATTTAAAAAATAATACTTATCTCGTGTTGATCTTTAATTTATTAAAGTTTATCTTTCTAAGAATTTCACTATAAACAATAAGCAATTATATGAATATATATGGACAACTAACGGAAATGAATCAAAACTGTACCGCAATGAAACAGACCGTCGCAGTATGAAAGTTAATTAATTTTAATCGACATGAATTAACCATATAATGCACATCACTGACCAGCCGCCAAGAAAATCACCAGTTCGTCTTGTATTTTCACTAAAATTGCCGCAATCCATTACGATCTATAACATTATCGTATGGCTGTTTCAATTTTCCTGTCGGTGTTTGTGTGCGCTTAAAGTTTTTGCTGCAATTTCCTCCGCATCCAAACAGGACCGCACAGTTGCCTTATAAAGAACTAAGAAGATCTTTCAGTGAAATGGAAAAATGATTGATTTAATTTGTTGTTTACTTTGTATGTAAACATTATTTTTAGTTTTATCATGTTTTTGTATTCGAAGCAATGGTGGGGCTTAGTTGTAGCGTGTACGGGCATAGCGTAGACCGTCGTGACTTCGAATCTGTGCAAAGAGCCTGAGCTTTCGGTGAAGGAAAACATCTTGATAAAACCACACCATGATGGTATGGCTTTTCCTAATGTCCGTCTGGCTAGCTTTCACCCTCAAGTCGATCACCAATCTGTCACCAAGCACCAATAGGTGAGTCCCGGAGAGCCAGTCTTCCACTAGTCTTAGCGTCTTAGGAACATTGTCACATAAGAACAGATGAGATTGTGGCCACAATGCTAAGCCTATAATGATAAAAAATGAAAACAAAATAACACAAAAACTTTGTATTGCAAACATTTAAAAAAGTAGCTAACACTAGAATTTTGAATTAAAAGAATTTTATATTCAGTACCTAACCAAATTGCTTTGTTTTAGATTATATTATTTTGAATAGATGAGATTATATACAAAGGACGTTGAAGAATCTCTTGATTTAAGTACTAGTTTAAAAAGAGCTAAAATAAATTTGATTTATGTAGATAAAGTTTGGTTTGGTTTGGTTAGGGTGTAAGGTGTGTCGAATTACAGCCCGACTGGGTCGCGACCTCCATGCCTGTGGTGAAAAGTCCGTCATAGTGACTCGCTTTTGCGTGTCGCGTTTCGGGATCAGCCTGTGCATATCCAGATAAATTAATGAAGGTCAGCATGACAGCTGCGACCGTCGATGGATTTCGATCTCTCGGTGATCGCCGTTGTGTTAGGATCACTGCGTACCATCAGGGATAGTAAAGTCAATTTGCCGTGCAACTATAAAGAAAATAATCTATGTTTAATTAATGAACAATACGTGACAAAATATTGTTTTAATGTTCTATGAAAAATGTCTCTTTCCATTTTACTCTAGTTTTAGTTTGACTAACCTGCAAAATTTATATTTAACTAGCGGTGTGCCCGCGGCTCCGCACACGTTTGTTACTACGCATTATTTATTTACATCCCGTAATTTTATCTTTACTCGTGTCGTTGATAATTCATATGGCGTAGCAATTGAGAAGTGGCATGCATTTCTCGTGTAAAATTTTCATCAAAATCGGTTGAAATTTATTATTCTAATGTACAATTTATAATGGATTATTAACGATTCTTATAGCATTTCAATTATGGTACGGTGTATGTTTCCCGTCTACAAAATTTGATCAGAATCGGTTAAAATTTGATGTAAATTTAATTTTTTTCAACTCCTTTTTATTTCTAGAAGTAATCTTGATAATTCTTATAGTCCATTAATTATGTAAATACTTAGACTTCCCGTGTAAAAAATTTCATCAAAGTCATTTAAGAATTAATAAAATAAAAAAAATTGAAATTCTTTTATTTACGGTACCTAAAAGTGTTATTGAAATTCTCATAGCTTATCATTCATGGGATGCATTATACTTTCCAAACAAAATTACATCAAAATCGGCCAAATATCAATAAAAAAAAAAAAAAAAATATTATTTTCCTTTTACGATTTCTAAAAGTAATACTGAAATTTCTCATACCCTATCAATTTATATTAGAAGAATATTAAATCTACAGACAGAACTACAGATTTATTAATATAAATAATCGTAACAATAAAAAATCACACTAAATTTAAATAGTCTGTAATATGAAGATTGAGTAACATATCTATGTTATATCTATACATACTAACTTATTACTCAATATGTCATTATGACATCACTCAGGTTTTACGTCAGAATAACGTCAAGAATTTATAGACAGTACAAATTTTGGTACTAATACATTTCATTAGATGCCATTAATAAAATAATATCCTGTCAATAGAATTAAATGTATAAACTTATAAAAATTAATACATTAACAATATGCGTGTCATAAGTACGTATCAATCTGAGGAAATAAAATGAGATAGAATCTAATACGGTCATCGGGTGGCATATCCAAATATGGGTACATGTCGACCCACTGCACATGCGGACGTTCGCCGCGTTCCGTCTATGTCCACTGTTTACCTGTTTACCCTACTGTGGAAAGTAAGAAGGGCTACTGAACCAAGTCGCAGTGGCAAACAAACACTGTTGCAACGGAAATGTGATTGAGTTAGTTCTCCGCATGGAAGTAAATTACCTTGATTTCACAAAATGTTTTCTTTATTAGAAAAACCATTAAGTCGGTCGTGTCATAGAAAGTTTTCTGTTCAAAGGTTCTACGATTTTTCTCTTTTTTAGTTAAAAAAACTTATAGATAAGTTTTTCTGAAAAATCATTGAACCCTCCAAATGTACAGGCCGAATAAGGGAAACGAAAACGCGTCTCTCGTGGACCAACCGAAGAACTCTTTTGTTAGTTCTTTTTATTTTGTAATTTGTTCGTCATGTTATAAATTCTAAAATTATGTGATGATAATAGTAAATTATTGGACATGTTTAATGATACAAAATATTTCAATTATTAAATAAAACCCCTTAATTCAGTGTTTAAAATCATATGATTCACATAATTGGAACGTAAAATGTGCGGTAAATGGCGGCAAATTACAAAAATGAATGTGGCAACATTATCAAGTTTGACGTTAGTGATTGTCAATTTACTCCGTGAGGTTAAAAACGCACTATAGAATAGAATTATTTATTTTGATTTTTTATATGTAGAATATCACTTTTAGAATAATTCAAATAACGTCAAACTAAAGACGGCATGCTTAAGGTAATAAAAACTGTTTATTTTGATTTTTTAAATAAAGCTTATCTCTTGTAGAGCAACAGTTTATTTTGATTGTTTAAAGGTAAAACAACACCTTATAGAACAATTCAAATCACGTCAAACTAAAGATGGTATACGTATGGTAATAAACAGTGTGCACAAGTCGATTTACGACAATAGAAGTCGTGGAAAGAGTAAAAGCCCGCTTTCCCGCAGTCCGGTCGCCGCGACCCACACACTCGACACACATCGAATATGAAATCCTGCTTCGGCTTTGTTGTGTCCGACAATTGCTCGTGCTACCCATTTTTTACTGAATTGTTTAAATAATTTACTTTAAAACATTAAAATTACAATTTACTTCACTTTATTAATTTACAATTTATTTAACTATTCTCCTTTCGTTCAATTAACACAGTAATACGTTATTCTATAATTCCGTTCATTTAATATTAAATTTAGTTATTAATATTCAACTAGCTTGTTGGCATTTTTTTTCAATTACATATAGGTTTTGCGATTGGCTACGATCTAACCTGATGATAAGTGACACACCTTTTTATAGTGGCTTGGTGACATATTTTAAACTTATCCTTATCACCCTATCACATCGATATAAAATCAAAGGTGCACTTACGTGTTTCAGAATATATATTTAAAAGGAACGTAGATAAAAAGTACATGTACAGACAAAGCTACAGGTTTATTAATATAGATATTTATATTATAAGATAATTATTAACAAAAAAAAACCGACTTCAATGATTGTAAAGAGTTTCGTGGTATATCTTCGAATGAAAATAAAATGGGACCCTTCTTGAGGTATCCCCTTTCCAACGAAATAAGAATCATTTAAATTGGTTCATAGACAATTAATTTATGGCTTTATGGCTCCGCACACGTTTGGTGATACGTAGTAGTTATTTAGATAGCGTAATTTTATTTTTATATTTGACAGTTTATATACCGTATCAATTAAAAGGAGTGGCATGTATTTCCCGTGTACAATATTTATCAAAATGGTTGAAAATTATTATTCTGATCTACAATTTCTAATGCATTAATAACGATTTATATAGCCTCTCAATAATAGTATGATGTATGCTTGAATGTATGTATGAATTGGTAGAGCATTGATGAAAATATTTTTTTTGTACTAATTTTTTATTTCTAGAAGTAACATTGACAATTCTTATAGTTCATTAATTATGTAAGCACTTAGGCTGAAATCTATAGAGCTTACTCAGTTTTAGCTCAACCTTAGCTCAGCTCAACTCAAACTTCGCTAAGTAATTACTCAGTGCATTCTTAGGTTTCGAATTTATAGTCGAGTTACGCTAAGCTTGTACTGACAATTATTGCTTCGATACCGCATCTGGACTGTTAAATTTTTTCAACTCAAACAAGTAAATTAATCACGAATTGTGTATAGAAAATTAAAAAGCTATTTAAAATAGAATTCCAATTGTGTAATTGTATAGTATTCACTTGCTTTAAAGTAAAAATGACAGATTATTCGTACATAAAATAAAAAGATTAAAGTTTCAAACAAATAACGAGAAACAACTGCAAACAACAGGAATAACAAAATGTGTACGTAATAAAAACAGTCATTTCTATGTAGTAGTAGCCAATAAGAATCAAGCAATACAGATAATTTAAAAAGTATAGTATTATATATCACATACCATAATAGTGTTATGCTATGCTATTTTTTAGTCGTATAATACCCAAGTTTTCCATAACTCGTCGAATTCAATGACTTGAATTTACTCAGGCAGAGCTGAGCTAATGCTAAGCTTCCGACTATAAATTTGAATTTAATAACTTAACGCTGAGTTAAGTCTGAGCTAAGACTGTGTACGCTCTATAGATTTCAGCCTTAGACTTCCCGTGTACAATTTTTCATAAAAATCGGCCAATAATTAAAGAAAATAGATTTTTAAAAGTTATATTGAAATTTATTATATCCTACAATTGACCGATGACATAAGCATCTCCTGTACAAAATTTCATAAGAATCGGTCAAACCATTTTTGAGTTAAATCCGGACATACTAACCGTCCCAGAACGTCGATCCCAAGTCCGTCACAGACATACAAAAAATATTTTAATGTTATATTCGTGATCAGTATCATCATACAGTGTGCCTATCAAAAAATTTTTGGAAATTACAGACAGGACTACAGGTCCTACTATTATATATTTTATACACAATCGAATTAAGTAACCTCCTTTTTTGTAGTCGGTTAAAAAATATGTTTATTGATAAAAAGTTGCCAGTTTTAATATTTGGATAAACTTTGATTTTTAAATTTTAATATTATTACAATATTTCTCAAAAGTGTTTTTGTAGCAAGGTTAAATAAAGGAGATATCCTTTAACTCTTCACCGAAGTCAATTATTCATACATCATTTTAAATCTTATAGTCCCCGAAATAGGCGGAAAATAGACTAATAGTGTAGGACACGCCGTCTATTAAGAATCAATTGAACTAACATGACAAATATTAAACTGTTTACGTTCTATGTTATGTGAAATATCGCACAAGTCTGCTAGTGTATTGTGAACTGGTGTCAAAACAATGATTAATTCTTAATTATTTTTTATTATCGTAATAAATGTTTGTAAATATTAACCAATGCGAAGCCTTATTCACACCGCAAAATCTCACCATAACATTGTCGAGGATATCTCTCAGGCTTTCAAGTTTTACTCCGCAGTCCGCCAATAATGTTACTAATTTCATTCACATTAGTAATTGAGAGGCAGTGCACAGAGATATCTTTTCTCTCTCTGGATCTCTTTACTTGGAGCAGTCTGACTGGTGAAATATATATCTCGAAGCTAAATAACTAGTATTGTATTTATGTGATGAGTTGTGTTTCCAGAGCTCCTCGAAAGAAGTCGGTAAACATCTAGTGATACCTCGGATGTTACAAATCGCCATAAGCTACGGTAACCTTAATTATACAAAAAAAAGAAGAATTGTTGAGCCTTCTATCACCATTCTGCATATATCGAACACCACCACCACCTTAAACTGATGATAATAGTTCTTTTTTAATTAGAACAAAAAAAAAATGAAAAGTAACTCAAAGAATGTGACGTAAGAAATAACCCGCATAAATTTCCTTTCTAAAGTAGAACTCCGGATGAGTAGAACACCCAGTATAACGTCCTGACCAATATAACGAAAGTAAAATCAGTTTGTGGGGAGCAATGACCTCGCACTGCGCTGCTAACACACTGCTCTTAAAGCCACACCTTGCCGCCGTGCAATTTGTGTCCAATATGTCGCGGATCTTATTTACTCATGTTGGTTGTACTTCGTTGTATTTATGACAAACATTTGTACAATTTTATTTTTTACACCAACTATCACGTTTATATGGAGCTAAGTATTTGGTGGACGCGAATGGGGGAAATAATAATACCACATGGAATTAGGGAAACTGAGAATATTAATGAAGAGGTATTCAATTTATAGGGTATTTTACAAAACTTGAATGGCATTATGAATGTTTTTTTTAATGGTGCGGCAAATTAACGGTACTATCTCTGATGTTAAGCAAAATATAATCCTAACAAAATGGCGACTACCGAGTGATCGTAATTCATCGACGGTCACCGCTGTTATGCCAGCCTGCATTAATTTAACTGGATATATACAGATTGATCCCGAAACGCGACACGCAAAAGCGAGTCACTATGACTGACATTACACCACGTGCATGGTAGTCGCGAACCAGTCGGGTTATACAGATCTACAACCCCGCTATCATCATTTCCTCGTTCTTTTATCAGCAGAGTGCACCACGTGTAGGTTAGCTTGGCTTGGGCGTCTCAGCTTTAAATATGTAATTCAAAAAATCCTACACCCCAAGGTAGAAAATTTTGAATACTATTATCACAGACAGGGAGAGAACACGGTGGAAGTAAATTCAGACCATTCCTAATTCCTTTTCGGAATATGATAACAAAGCAGAAGCCATAGGAAACGAAACAGTAATACCATAAAAAACTTATCCCACCAAAGACTTTCTCAAAAGAAACGCTGGCATTGCGCAAAAATTATATTCAGTTGCGTTTAATTGTTACTTTATCAGTAGGTATACAGAAATATGAAAATTAGTATAATCAATGTTGGATGGAAGAAAAAGACAATTGGATTTTAAGTGGAAAAAATCGTTTGTCTTTTGATGTATTAAGTTTGAAATTACTAACACAATTTGATCTAACCACTCTGAGATTAATATAATATTTTCAAGGCACGTTTATGAAACCAAGTATGTTGTTAGTGGCTTTCTCTTATTTTTAACTGATTACAAAATAGGCATATCATCCACATTCCATTCGTAAACTAATATAAAATAAGCGATGAATTCTCTTCTCTTGCGCTTATAAAGGCCCTCTCATAAATCTTTATCGGAAAAATAAAAAAAACTCGTATCTTGTCCGCCTCAATACTTTCTAATTTCATACCTCGAGGCGAAACAAATGAGAGTAATAAAATTGTTGACGATTCGTTAACGACCAGTTCAATGATAGGTGACACCCAATTTTATTTAAAGTAAGACAATTCAATGGATTTATAATTATTTAAGAAATTGAACTTACTAATTAAATAAAATTAGTAATATTAAAAAGATCAAAAGAAATATATTTTGTTTCTTTGATCGCGCTAATCTCTGGAACTACTAGTTACATTACTATATTATTTTTTTTAATTAAATTAAATTCTTTATTTAAACTTCACGCTATGACCCTAAAGAGCTGAGCAGTAACCATGAATGTCAAGTAATCTGACATGCTGTAGGCAATAAGGGAAGTGAGAACAATTATTATAGGCTACACGGCTGTGTTGGTTACAGCTACGGGTGAAATTGTGGGATACATCTAGTGCAATTAAAAAAAATACAAAGTACTAGCTGTGCCCGCGACTGCGCTCACGTGGACTACAGAATTCTGTCCATCGAGCACATATGCAATTCATGTAAAACTCCGCCCCCGGTTATTTTAAACATAAAAATGCGTATTGTGGGTGAAGAAGAAAGATATATCATCTCGCTGAGTTTTTTGTGGGTCTTTTTAAGATCTACAATTATAATTAATTATTAATTATATACTACATTAATTTGATATATTCATGGTTTACTCAGTGTAAGCCATTTAAGCGTTCCAAAATCGTCGCTTTTTTCCGAATTGATTGTTATTTGCGTGGAACGCTAACTATTATTTTAAAATAAGAATGCTTTAGGTTACTTCTTACAATACCAGCTACCTACTAGTGAAAGTGGTGTCAAAATCTGTGAAACTGTTTCGGAAATTAAAAAACAAACATACAGACAAAATTTAAAAATCGATTCACTTCAACTTTATTTATTTGTATTTATTAAACGTATACATATACGCTTTAATCTTATATTTTAATCTCATTTTTATATTTCATCTTAAATAACAGAATAGTTGTATTGGTATTAAAAAGTAGGTCACAAAATTATCATTTTTTCTCAATTATCTCTGTAACCATAACACAATTTCGTAATTAAGAAAATCACAAAGCCAAGTTGTCTAATCTTTTTAAATTTATTTTTCAGAATGGTACTCTAAGCGACCAAACATCGAACGAAAGCAGCGGCGCGACGGGTGGTTCAGGGTCGGACGCCAGCAATGCAGTCGAGCCAACAGCCGACCAATTAGCTATGGAGTCCGCGGAACGAGAGCCTCCAAGCCACGCGTACAATGGACCTCCACCACCAGTTCCGCCGCCGCATAACAGGCGACAAAATCCACCTCATCACCAAGGGCATCATACATTAGGTAAATCCAAAACAGTTTTTCACGTAACTTAACAATAAAATTGGTCTTGTTTAAATACAATAAAAATAGATAAGTATTTCGCAATAGGTGGTGTATCAATATTTTAATAACAAAAACTAGCTGGGCCGATAGACGTTGTTCTGTCCTTTCCGTTAGTTAATATATCGTTGTAGCGCCACCTATCGGAATCTAACATGATTATAAACCATATATTATATATCAAACAAATATATTATATGCATATGGTAATTCTTTTTCGAAAATAAAAGTACCATAAGTCACTCCTTATAACATCAGCTATCTGCCAGTGTCAGTAAAATTGGTCCAACCGTTTCGGAGATTAATCGGAACAAACAAAAAGAAAAAAAAACAAAAGCAAACAGATAAAAATAGGTTTTTTGTTATAGGTATCGCATAAACTTTTATATGCATTTAGTAAAAAGCTGTTATTTTGACATTACAAACAGACAGACACTTTATGTTTATTAATTTTTTTTTTATTATAAAAATACTGTAAAGTTACTTACATGTACTCCTATTATGTGTATTATGTTATCCTTCTATTTGGGCTAAGGGTAACGATACGAAAGCATTCTGAGTGTATTTTTGAAAATAACAATTTTAAGAGCCGTAGATATGTTTGTTTTTTCTCTGCCAAAACATAGGACAAAATTTGCATAAAAACGGAACTGGTTCCTTAGTTCTAGAATTTATAACAAAATTAATAAAAAAATGTAATATTTTTCATTTAAATAAAACATAAATGTAAAATGAAATTAAAAGAATGGATTGTTACACTAAACTATAATGACACTGAACAGCTCTTGTTAGCCAACTAATATACTATACCCATCATTAAACCTTTCATTTCATGCAATTAGAACTATCCTAACTTACAATCATCCTCCTATTCATATCTACCTACGCACACATACATCTCGCACACTCTTTTAGCACTCGGTAGTTAGTTTATAATAAGTATATTTGTATTAAATATTCATATATTAGAAATAGGTATATCATTAGAGTGTAATGTTTTGCTGTCATTTTTTATACTGCACGATGACTTTCATTATTTTTGTCTCTCTCTTTATTTGTGTTCTATTAGTCTTTAAAAAAACCTGATACCCAAAATACAGGATCTCCTAGTTCATGCTGTATTTGTATTTTCGTTAGTTCTTTAGAAATAAAATTTATTATTATTAACATTCTGACTTATTAAAGTGTAAATAACTAACTAAATATGATTTATTTATATTTTCAGGTATGCCTCGGATTCCAAATCATCACACGGTCCATTCGAAACCGTTTCCTCTTGGGCCACCAGTTAACCATCACAAAAACGAAATTGGTCCTGCTTTCCGAGGACCACCGCCACCGGCCGCACCACCAGCTGATGCACAAGCTTCAGGGAGTGAAAAGGTGTTCAGTGGAGCCGGAGATGTCTGGCCAGCTCCTGCCCCAGATATGCCTAAGATTATCTCTTTAGATGTAAAATGTGAGAAGAACGCAATGAGAGTCTTTTTAACATTTGACAAACCTTTCTTTGGTATCGTCTTCTCAAAGGGCCATTATTCAAATCACCAATGTGTACACTTACCACCAAATCTTGGTCGTACTTCAGCATCATTTGAAATAGGTGCTCATGTTTGTGGTACTGCAGGCAGCGGTGATTCAAGGTACAGAGGCGATGTTACAGCAGCTGGAACGTACTTTGAAAATGTTATAGTCATACAATATGACCCTCAGGTACAAGAAGTATGGGACCAAGCGCGTAAATTACGTTGCACGTGGCATGATCAATATGAAAAGGCTGTAACATTTAGACCTTTCCCAGTGGATATGTTAGACGTTGTCAGAGCCGATTTTGCTGGGGACAATGTTGGTTGTTGGATGCAGATCCAAGTTGGTAAAGGTCCTTGGGCGTCTGAAGTATCTGGACTTGTAAAGATTGGACAAACTATGACTATGGTTTTAGCTATCAAGGATGAAGATGCCAAATTCGATATGTTGGTACGTGATTGTGTAGCTCATGATGGTCAACGCGCTCCTATTCAATTGGTCGATAGGCGAGGCTGTGTGACCCGACCAAAACTGATGTCACGATTCACAAAGATAAAGAACTTCGGTGCAAGCGCGAGCGTTCTGTCTTATGCACACTTCCAAGCTTTTAAATTCCCTGATTCTATGGAAGTTCACTTCCAGTGCACTATCCAAATATGTAGATATCGTTGCCCAGAACAATGCACAGATAATGGTCCAAACATAATTGCCCCTCATGCAGAATATGGACCGCCACAGATTGATGCATATCAAGTTGGAGCTGAGGCGCGTAGAGACGAGAGAAGAGTGAGGAGGCAAAGAAGAGCTACAACTCCGGAGAAGGAAGTTGGTGTGAATAGAGTAATACGTGTCGTATCTGCTGGTGACTTAAATTTAGATTCTTCGGAAGAAAGCACAGCTTCCAAAGTAGTACCAACACCTGGCCTTGTTTGCATGACAACTCCTGGTTTTGCAGCAACATTAGGTGCTTTATTGGCTACATTGCTTTGTTCCTGTGCAGTATCAGCTGTATTATTCCTGAAATTGAGGCCTATAACAAATCTGAAAAAGAAAACAGCCGCGGTAACTACGATACCGCGGCCTCACCCACCGACGACTGCTCATATAATTTCAAAAAGCCGTTTCTACTCGTAACAAAGCCTATAAATAATTTAATTTGTACATATTATTAGTGTGATGAGACTGAAGTATGTGTAGACCATGCTGATTTTAATTCTTGCGTGCTACATAAGTGTTTGGCGTCACTTGCATAATTTGAGTATATTAAATTATTTTTTTTACGATAATGGCAGACTTTATACAAAAGAGTTGGGGGATAAACAATAGGTAATTTTAAATTATACACCATAGTTTCAAAGATTCAATGAAAATGGAAGAATTAACAGATGTCTGGAAAATAGGTTAATTTAAAATAGATAGTAATCAAACTATAATAAGGAATATTAAGAAAGAAAATGTTTATATAAGATATACGTGTGACTCGAGATTGAAATTGATTTTGCCAGTTTTTATTCATTTAAAACGATAATTTTGTTCACGGGTGCGATAGAGCAAACATGGATTTACAAATTATATAGTATTAAATTACCCTTATAAGTACAATCTTCTGTTACCTCTCTTCGAATTTGTATTTTGAAATAGAGGCAACGGAAAATATAATGTGGTGTATCAACATTTAGATAAACCACTAGATTATTAATTTAAAATAACTTGTCATTAGTATTAAATAATATTATTTATTTTAGTTATGACCTCGTTTTAGTACTTATTCGTTAAGTAATTTATTCGATCAATACCACCTCAGTACCTCCTCTTCTTATGTTATTTTATTTACATTACAATAGAGCTTATTTATTTTTGTTAAATAAAATAATTATTATCCTATAACGTGTTCATTTTCTTCATAAGCAGCAAAAAAATACTATTATCGGAGTTAACACTAAATTAAATTATAGCAAATTTGTGTTTATTGTATTATGAAATTGTAACAATTATGTGAAAAATTAAACTGTAATGAAAGAACTGTGGTTTACTTCTATCCAAAAAAATTTAGAAACCAATATTAATTAAATTAGGAATTATTGTTAATATTTAAAGAACAATTTTGCAACGAAGTTCCATATCGCGGGATTGGAGCTACATGGGGAAAAGTGTCCGACCGACACTGAAAAGAGGCAATCATATACACCTAAAAGAGTTAGCCTGAGAGAGAATGAGACAGAATACAGACGGTTAATGAAAGAAAAGATAGAAAACATTTATTCTTAAGAACAAAACACGCTACTACATAATGTAGACTAATTAAAAACATAAAGTCAATAGGGGAAACTGCACGTGAATTTAATTATACTAGCGATCGCCCTAAGGTCGAAATTCGACCAGCATCTTTTTGATCATAGACTATTTTCTGTTTGACATTTGCAATATTCATGAACCTTAAACAATAAGTATTATCTACATCACATGCTGTCACTTTTCGTTAAGTGACAATGTCAATATTTTGGGGGATTTAAGTTTAATGACACTAGTCGGTATAGGATTAGCAGTATTAATTTATCTAATTTAATATATGAGTAACAGATATTATAGATAAATTTTAGCTTTCTGCACTCCTCCATATAAACTTTAACCATGCCAAATCTCTCAGTTTCCCTGCACGCAATACCCTTTAGCAGAAAGCTTTTGTTTCACGTATTAATATATAGATTAACATACACAAAAAACTAAAATACATAAAAAAGTAATAATATAAATGGTCCAGCTACGTGCCCTGCCATTAAGTAAGGGCGTCCAGCTTAGCATATTAAGCTGAAGTGTCATGCGGCAGTTAGTGCTGATTTTCAGCTGGAACCCCAAAGCAAGTCACGGTGTGCCAACAATAATCAATAAAAAAATAAAACACATAACTAACAATACTAATTCACTACTAGGTATTCATGGTATAACATAATTTTTTAAATAAGCAAAAGTAATAAATAATATGAATATAAACTAAATAAATAAAGTGGGCACACATAAACAAATGAAGAAAAATAAATAGGTCCATAATAATACTATATAAAATAATTATCTAAGATAATGCTGATTATGTTTAAAATTTGTTTATGTTTTTTAAATGTTTATGTTGTAAACTTTTTTTGATTAAATACAATTTTATTACTAATCCTTTATTGTACTTGTTATATAATAACACATAAAATCTAGTGAAAGTATTTCGTTCCTACCAGGTGCCCACGACGCCTCTCGAGTTTTTTAAAACATAAATAGTTCATAAGTATACATATATTTACCATTATACGACATACTTAATAAAAAAGATTCTTCGATCTTTAACAACTAGTCGTACAAAAAAAGGCTAACAGAATTATTAATAGATTTATTCCTAATCTTCAAATATTCATATATATTCTCGCCTTAACGCCGCAAGATCTAAGTACCTATATGTACAATGTACTTTTCTTGCCTTTATCAAGATTTTACAATAGCTTGTCTCCAAAATCAGCAACCACCTTATGAACAGAGCTGCGCCACTCTCGTCTCTGTTGCGCGAGCTCTTCCCAACCCTCAAATTTATTTATTTCACTAATAAATTTATTTACAACCTTCTTTTAAAAACATCCTATTAAACCTCTGGGGTTTGTCTTAGCATGCCATGTCCTGAGGGTTTCTTCAACGCGTTGCTGTTTGTAAATATATTTATAGTATTTGGTCTAACGTTTAGTTAAAAGTTCATTATAATTTAATATACATATACCATTGAATAGATTCTACGCCTGTCATAGAAATTATTTTTATGTGGTATTTTTAATGATTTTGTTAATGCCTGTCGTGTATTAACATCATATTTAACTAGTATTTGTATATCGATATTCTCAAATTGTTCCATCAATAACAAGTACTCAGCGCGAACATGAACAGGTAATAATACCTTACAATATTTGAATAAACCGATATAGTTACATGCATGGATGCATGGATTTTACATGCAGTGAGATGGCATGAGAAGGCATCTGTGAGTAGAAAGAAGCTTTAGGCAACCTACAGTCATCCATACGCACAAGTTGTCCACGCCAGTGACGTCAGCAACTTTCAGCTTTTCTTGAAACGCCATAATGAGTTATGTCAACCGTTCTCTTTGATCATAAACGTCTCTAAGACTAAAGCACCACAAGTAGGGTCGGCACAATATGTTTTTTTACAATTTCCTCTATCAACTATCATCTCAGTATTCATATCTTTTATACGCATATCATTCCTTACACAATTCATACATACCTTCTTCGGACCTTCACTACTAATACTATATTCGTCCATTTTCATACTTAATATTTTTCTAGTTTATGACTTTCATCTCTCTTCATGATATCATGATATATATAACCATGCTACGCCATCCTCCTCATTTCTGTCACTGGTGTTATTTTCATACTTCCCATGATATACTCATTTCTAGTCTTATCCTTTCCATTTACACCACAAATCAATCATAACATTCGTATCTCTGCGATATGCACTTAATGGTAATTAGTGTGACGTCACATAGCGAATATCCCGCGGACAATTAAGACTCTTGAAATGCATACTGCCATGAACAAATTAATTTAAAAAAAATACGTTTCAACATCAATTTTATTCCATTATACAGAACAGTTGCATACACAATACATATTTAACACAATTGTTTATCGACACCACATCAACAGACTTAACATAGAAACAATAATGTTTTCTTAACAAATATAAATATTCCCAAAACTTATTTGTTACCTTTAGAAGTACCTCAACCGCGAAAAGTTTTATATTAAAATAATATATATTTAAAATAAATTATAAAATTGCACTTAAGGAAATTAGTTTTCATATGAAAACTCTATATAACTTATTTAATAATAGTTTCTCTATTAAATGCAAGATTTTTGGGTGGCATGTACTTATTTGGCTTGAAAGGTCAACTATCTTGTAAGACCAAAACGGAACATATTAAAGATCGTCTAAAATCTAACTTAGAGGACAAGGGAGGTAGAAAGTTAGAATTTATAGTGCCCACCTGTCAACGTTGATCGACAATAGCGACGAGTCAATTGGTATAATGCTTTCCTTGTTTGAATAATCTATATAAATATTATACAATTTTTTACAAAAAAAGAAAACCAGCTTCAATGATTTTGAGGTGTTATCTGGTGTACCTTGAAAGTTCAAGCTCCAATGCCAATGAAATTAAAATGGGACCACCAATAAAAACAAATCATCCAAATCGGTTCATATACAAAGAAATTATGGTTGAACATCCATTAAAAAAATACACATTCGAATTGAGAACCTCCTCCTTTTTTTGAAGTCGGTGAAAAACTCAAGGGATTGTATTTTTTTTTTGTTTGAACGTGCTAATCTCTGGAATTACTAATCAAATTTTTTTTGCATTTTATATCCCATAATTTAGGCTATAAGGTTTAAACTTCACGCTACAGACCCTAAGGCGGGAAGCAGTAACCATGGACGTTAAGCTAGTAATAACAATGATACGATACGGGTGCGTTGGCGGCGGGCTTTTGGAGAGTTGATCAAAAATATATAATACGGCTAAACCGTGGCTAATAAGTAGTGGCAGCATAACCATACAAGTGACAGAGAAATCTGCTATTGGAGTTCTGAAGAAACGTACGAGTGATCAATATACAATTTAGACCATCTTTTAGACTCAGTAAAAAAAATAAAAGTTTTACATATAATTGTGTTAGGTTCTATAATTAACTTCCTAAGTACATTACCAATTTGCCGGATAATAAATTCAAGAATCATGTTAAGCAAGTTTTATTGTCGAAAGGGTATATTATAGAGTAGCTGACTACGTGAATGATGGTGATGTTTGGATGTGATTCTCTCTATGTAAATTTACTGAAAATGATAATAAGTATATATTTCAATACTGTAAAACTAATTAAAAAAGTAAAATAAAATGATGATAAACCCGATCGAGTTTCTTGCCGGTTCTACTCGATGACTGGGATGTTTTCCGAACCAGTGGTAGTCTTTTGACATTCATAAGTGTCTTCTTAGGGCCTATATTTAATAAAAAATATTTTGAATTTGATATTTTTAGACCTAAGTAGCTAAAGTGAAAATGTACCTTGTCTCAGATCTTTCAAGCCATTAATAGATCTACACTTGTATTTATTTATAATAATTTAACCTTAAAATTAATAATTAAAAAGGGAAACGTACAATAATTTAATTTACAAATAAATTTGAGCAACATAGTAAGATGAAATGACAAATATATATGCAAATGTTATCCGATATAAAGAAATGAAATATTAATTTATGATTATTATTCATTGGTGTTTCAAGTTATAAAATTTTAACATTAATGAGGTCTATTCCGATGACAAGTGTTTTAAATAGCTCAAAATATTTTTATTGGATATAACTCGTTGAATGTTAAAAAAGTTTTGTTTTTAATGCTTCAGAAAAGACCATCAAGAATGTCTAACTCAAAAGCTTAAATTCTAATAAATATACATTAATAACTAAACTTTCTATACCTACTAACATATAAGCTTTAAAACCTTTTTTTATAAATATCTTCAAAATACCTACGTTTATCAATTTAATTACAAAAAGTTATGCTATATTTTCTATTATACATAATTTCCTTAGTAAATAGTTATTATAAAATAAACGAGTTACTCATTGCTTATACTTCAATTATTTAGAATTATTATGACAAACGCAATATTGTATTGTAATAATAAATGTAGAATACCTATATAAAAAACTGTTTTAGAAGTTTTTTTAGATTAAGCTCATATTTATTGTTACGTTCCTTGCCACTTATCGAAGCCTCTTGAAATATAAATATATATACTTTTCTTAATCATATTATGGGTTTGATTTTTAAATTAATTTATTGAGCAAGTCACTACAAAATATACGAAAACCTTTCGAATTAACTTAAACTTACGCTAATGGAATGACTCGTTTATACTTATACACTAAGCAGGGAATGATGAAATAGTCAATCGTGGGAATTCCCGAAAAGTACTTCACTAATTAAATCTCACGGCGTCTATCACTTATTTAAGGACACATTTAGTATCATCTTTTCAAGTTTAATTTTGGTACTGGAAAAATCTGGAGAGAAATATCCGCGTTTCGTAAAATAGCACGTCAGTTAACAGAAAAATAATATAAATATAGCAGTCGGCTAAGTAACGAACACATAGCATCTTACTTGCTGCTCTTGGTTGCTGTAATATTTTACCTTTCTATGAAAAATGCGCTATTAATATGATCTGCTATCCATCATCGAAAATTGTTGAACTATATACCTATTAGATTTTAAAGTGTAGGTAGTTAAAACCATTTCATAAACATAATGCACTTGTCTGTCGTTTATTATTCTTTTAATACTACAAAGGAAGCAAACAAGCATACGGACTGACTAACGGTAAGTGGCTACTGTTGCCTATGGACGCTTGTAATACCATAGGTATTGCTAGAGCGTTGCCGACCTTGAACCCGCCTGGAATTCCTTGAGCTCTGGAATCCCTACTCAGAGCAGGAACACAACACATGGATATTTGTCGGATGTATAGGGTGGAGTATGCCACCAGTCGGACTGCCCCGAGTAGAAAAAAATCTTTAAAGAAATTCCTCTGTACCCTACCTCCTTTGAAGTACTAAGTTCGCAATCAATCAATCACTCACAATGCTAACTTAATATTCTGTAGTTGATCGCCGTCAATATTAGTTTGAGCATCCCTGCACATAGCAATCGGTAATCGGAAAATATAAATAAGTTTAATGTATATATGTAATAGTCTGTACAAAATTTATATTTAATAAAATATTCACATACTGTGATATGACATAATTATCAGGTTACATAGGACTCAAGTCCGTAGCACGACCTAGCACCATTACGACAATATAGAACCATTTCGTTTTCTTAAATCTAACTTTATATTAACATTGATATAAAAATTATACCTATTAATATTATATAATAAATACGGCTAATATTCTTTTCAAACTCAAATATTTTTAATGAAGTTGAAAAGTACATAGGTACTTTCTAAAATATATTGCAAATAAATAAACCTAAGAAAAAAATTATTTATAAAAACCAAAATTATAAATATACCAATAACACAATAATAAAATAAACAAAATATCAAATTATAAATCGCATCCATTAAAGATTTATTCAATTAGAAATCGATAAATATTTGTAAGTCTTTAATTAATTGTATATCCTTAAACTACATTATGGAACAGATCTTAGATGGAATATATACGATATCGATTTCCGAGTATAAACATGATCAATATAGTCAAGGTATACACAAAATTATTATCGTCACAAATATCGAACATTTCTAGAATGCATTCAATACGATGTTCATTATTTTTAAAATGTAAGGTATATACAATGTCAAAATCTTAGTGGCTAAACGTCCAGCGAAGTAGTTATATACCAAAGACCTTGTATTATTTCCGCTGTCCGCACAAAATTTGGTAAGGAGACTGTGACGCGATACATTGCCGACTATTTATTGAACATTCTATGAAGTAAAATGCTTAAAGTAAAGCTTTCTTTACAACTTTCAGTATACTATGCGATACCGAATTATAAACATTGTCGATAATATATCGACAAAGCCAACAATGTTATCAAATTACAAAATAAAAGAAATCTCATAAAATACATAGGTTTTTAAATATCTCTCATATTTCGAATCTAAATATAGCCTTAAGGAAGTGTGAGTTAGCCTTAGCGAGAATGGTGCGGATGAGGTGGGGATCCTAAAAGTCTTAAGGCCATCCACGCTGCTAGAGAGTGTGCGGCTGGTGACGGAGAGATAGATGGTGGTGGTTGAACAACCATTCTGGAACGGAGTTTCTGGAGCATTACCGCTGCGGCTAACGCTGCACCAGCTGCTGCACCTGCTGCCGATGCAAAGAGAGCTCCGAAACTCACTGCTCCCATACAAATTCCATAAACCACCTATAAACACAATAATTTCAATTAACTTATTTAATGCTCCACTAGGTAAACCAATTCAATGTTATTAGACTACTAACACGTACACAATGAAAATTAATTTAAAGACGTGTATCCGTGAGATTGATATGATCTTACCTCTTCACGAATTCTTCCACTAAACACAGTAACAGGTTCTCCTCTGGAAGGTCCAAAAGCCAGATCGGCCTCTGAGACAACATCGTATATCCCTGATACGCCAACATCAGCGGATCTCGCATCGCGAACAGTGCGTCGTTTACGCAGAGACCTGGGGCCGGCGACAGCTGGGCCTGATGGTTTTGCCTGAACTACTCTTTCGCTCATCGGTTCAGGTTTTATATTCACATTGAAATTACGTGGGCCGTATGGGAAACGCTCACGTTCATCGAGATCTGAAGGGCGCTCCTGAAAAATTTCATACACATAAGTCACTTTCAACTTAAATAGAAATTTCCAAAGCATTGACTTTTCACTACTTCTGCTGGAGTAATAGGCTAATTCATTGAATATTACCAACCCACAACATTTAATGTTATAAAATCAAATGCATATTTTTTTATAATCTTAGGTAACTAAACATTTACCAAATATCGTAGATTTGAGAATACATTGAAAGTATAATATGCATCTAATCTACATTAGCATTTATCTTTAAGTAATACAAACTAAAAATGGCTACACTTAGTGAAACCTTTTTTGCAATTTTACCATGAATAATTCTTCTGAAACTAATTTAATATTTAAAACACGTAAAGTTGTGGTCATACGATACACTTACAGTAAAAGGTCTAGCCAAAGCTTCCACTAGTTCTTCAACACCTGATATATGATCACTGTCAGGTTCCACAACAGGTGCTGGTGCTCGCTGAGCCAGAGGAGCTGGAGCAGATACGGTATCACCAGAGACCTCATCTCCAAAGGCTTCTTCTAACGGTAAACGATGGTCTTCTATTAAACTCGATATATCCTCTGCTGAAGAATCACTAAGGAATACGAATTAAAAGAAAGATTAAAAAAATTTCTTACATTATTGCTTATACATATTTGTAATTTGAATGAATATCAAACCAGTTTATCAGTATATTATGTTACGGACCATATATGAGATTATTTTTTAAAGCTGTATAAATTTATCTCGTATATAGGCCACACGAAAAATGCAAAGTTCAAATTTTTTTTTCCAGTTTGTAAGCTCAAAGGACACACACTTGATATCATTATGATCCTGATGTGTCCGGTCATCCTTTCTGTCTAAAGCTCCGTGCCTCTGCGGTGTTACTCCAGCGAGTTGACAGTGATCCAAACAGCCGTGCCTGCAAATCTCCACTTTACACCTTATGTGAACGCTTAAAGCATCAGGGAATTTAAATGCGTGGAAGAAAGCGTAAGTTATGACCGTAGCTCGTTCATCAGCCGCTTTCGCTTTAAGAAATCTGAAACAATATTGATTCACTTAGACGATAACTTCTAGTTGTAAACAGCAGAATTTATACATTATAATACGAATAATTGAAATTTGCCCACAAAAATATTTTTTTTAGGGTTTAGCGTTTTGACCACAATCTCACGCTAAGCCATGTGGGAAAACTGGTACTCAAGTGCAGCTGCTAGAATACACCTATATTTGCTTGGTGACATATTTTCAATTTGAGGGTGGTAGCTGGATAGACGGGCATTTGAAAATGTCCTACCTCCTTGCTATAATTTCATCACGATGTGTTTCTTCAGTGCAGGCTCGTGCTCATTGTAAAGATTCGAAACCACGTCGATCGACGCTGTGTCCGTACACGCTACCACTGAACCATCATTGCCATATTAGTTTCTAGAGTTATGCTTTAAAAACACTAAGCTAGCTAGTTAAACGCCAGATAATAATATAGTGTTCCTATCAAAGTTGGATTGAAAATAAAAATTCGGCCCTTTGGTAATAGTTAAAAAATGTCTATGATGCACAACGTTCTGCTTAGCACCGGTGTAATTATTTACTTTTAATTCATACCTGGAAATCATTTTAGGTCGCAGCACACATCCATATTCATCTGAGAGCTGTATATTATGTCCGGATCCGTCTGAGGCAGCGCAAGACTTAACTCGCATATCGAACTCACCTGAAAGTGAAACATTATTTAATTTTAATATAATAAAATAAAAATCATATCTTACTGTCATGCCGGCCTACACGCCTCTCGGCAGCTAGATATATAACTCGTGCACGATAAGTTGAGACCTGAGCGCAGTGACGTTATTGTCGGGTCCTGGTACAGTGACAAAAAAGAACACAACTAGCTTAATATAGTAGTAAGAGACAAAAAACCTATATTAAATAATGGCGTTGCGCACTGTATAACGCGGGTGTCATCGGGGAAGCGGGCGGAGAGTCGCATTCCGCACGGGTCTCAACTTATCGCGCACGAGTATTACACTGTTTGATCCCAAAAGGCCCAAAACGTATCAAGCCAAAAGAGAATCACTGTGCATATATATTTATATCGATGATGTCGTAAACTTTCTACGTTTGTCTGTCTTATTTAAAGTCTTTTTTAAATATAAAGTACATTTTTCTTTAACATAATATAAAATTCCATAATTTTATTACCTAATTCAATTTTTTTTTAAATATGTTCCTACAGAAAATACGCGTGTTTTTAAAATAATATTATTCTATTCATATAATATCAGAAAATAATATAAAAGAATTCAGGTTTAAATATTTTTTAGGATATAATAAAAATATATACTACGCAAATCGAAACACCTTGGCAACTAAAAAGAGTAGCGACGTTTGTATCTAAAACAGTCATTTATGTCTCGTTTGTCAATTAGTATTTCTTATCCAAACTATTTTTATTGTTAGAAACAAGTAAATACACTGCAAGTGAAAATAGATACTAAGACAAGTAAATACTACGCATTTTCAAAGTACTAAAATAAATTCCATTAACGTTATTCCGTTAAAGTTAAACAAACGAAACGTTAAATACGTTTACAAAAGAATTTACAAAATAAAGAAGGCTACACATAAGCAAGTATTCCGTTAAAGAAAATAAGTTCAAAGAAAGCAGCTGTATGCACTCATCAACTGTAGATGAGTATATTCATCGCACCTTAACGCGGTAAAACAAAGATAATTTTAGATTCGTTGTTATCTCTGTTTAGAAGCACTCATAGACTTTCTTTTAATATTCTATCATAACTAACTTCCCACTCACGATTACGCTGGGTTAGACTATAAGACGTGTATTTTTATTATTTTTATTGAATTTATATGTTGTTAGTCTCTTGTTCCTATAAGTCTAAATAAATTAAGAAATTATGTAAACAGTGTACTTAATTTATGTAAACAAAGCTGCCGACAAAAATTTAGAATTCATTAAAGTACACTTCCTTGTATACCATATTGGTGGATATATCGTTACGTGTTAAAATTACCAGGCTGCTGTTAGAATTAACTCTGGAATAGGCCACACAGAATAACTTTGACCTGAAAACTGGTATTCACATAGAAACTTTGACAACAACTTTCATACCCTAAGTGATTGAATTTCGAGAAACTCCTTCATAAACTAACATATAAAATTAACAAATTTCCCAAATTTCACATGTTTATCCGTAGTAGTTTGATTGGCATAAGTCAGCCAAGACAAAGCCTTTTATATACTCGTTTGAAGATTCGAATTAATAAATACTCGGTTTCAAATTTTTTTTTTTTTTTTTTAATTTATATATAACTTAACTTTTCAATATAGCTTGGGTTGTATAAATTGTCATTACAGCTTAGTACCTATTACCAAAATTTTATTAAGCCATTACTAAGTCCGTGGCACTTATATTGACCATTTAGAATGAAAGTGATCGGCTGTGAACTTACTACTACAATAGAAAAACATATAGTTTTTATGAAATGACTTTGAATGCACTTTAATATACATTGAAGGTTCGAAGTTAGTAATCACAATTTTTCTCTGAATTATTGATGTTTGACACTGCGGATTTAATATTATTCATATATTTTTTTATGAAATGGCAAATAATTAATAAGTGACAACAGCAAGTAAGATGATATGTGTTGTAAGCTAGCCGATTACGATATCTATATTATTTATATATAGGTCTAAATGGACACACATTTGAAGGTCAAGATGAACAAGGAGCAATTTATATAATAAAAGATCAAGGAGAAACCGCTCTTTAATATTTTGTATAACTACGTTAACGGTATCCTGACGAGTAGGATCTGTGAGTGCGTATTTAGTGCGAAAATTGGAAACTATAGCCATTAAATGCGTTAAATACGTTATTAAATGAGTAATAATAGAAGCAGTCGTCGAAGTCAAAATCGGCAAAGATCCAATAAAATACAAATAAACCAAAACAAAACTAAAAATAAAAAAGATTGGTTAAGTGATCGCTCCTGCGAGAATTTTATGGTGAAGGAATTTTTTGGGAACACCAGCGATCAACACGGAAAGCTCACGCCATTAATACTGTTTGAAAATTCCTAAGTTAAGCAGTCCAGTGTGTTAAAAGATTTATATAACATTCATATAGCAGTTATATGAATAAAACTGCAACAACTCTACACGCACTTATCGTGTAAAATAATTGTATAATCGTTGAATGATACCAATATACAAGTAGTGCTAAATAAATAATTATTAGACAATTGAATAAAATGACATAATTACACGAAGTTATAGGAAAAAACAATACTTAATCATTTTAACTTTTTGTGTGTTCAGATTTCTTCTCCGCTTAAAGAAAGCGCGTTCTCACGCTACATCGAACCGAACGCCAACAGACATGATCAATGATACAAAATATAATGCACGATTGAACATCTACAATGGTCGAATGTCGTTTAAAATCATGAGATTCATTTATGATTTCATTAATTTCATCGGTCAATTTTAACGAAAAGGCAACGTCTCTATTCGTTTTGATGAAGTTCGAAAACGTCACGAGAAAGGTTTAGCTATTTTTCATAAACTTATTAATACTCCAAAGGAGTTTTATTTAAAGGCGTCCGCGTCATAAACCTGTATACATGTTATAAATGTATATTTTCTGATTCTTTATAGTTATTGTTTTTTATAGATATAATTAAAAGAATAAGTATAACGAAATAATAATTATGTGTAATCTTTTTAGTTCTATTTTGCAAACCTCGAGTTATAATTTCATACAAAATCCATGTGAGAATGCTTCGGGTACTTTATTTACGTTATATACGAATTCTAATAATAATGCAAGTATTATATTATGTATATTTTATAGAACGTGAACGATCGTTTCTCATAATTAATTCTTAATTTTAAGTAATCTGGAATAAAAACTTGCTTTGTACATATATTCAAACTCAGCCGGTCTGTAAGTAACCAATGCATTTTACAAGGGACTCTTACCGACTATTTTGCCTTTCTTTTTGGGTCGCTTCGTTTTGTTGTTTTAAATTTTATGATATAGGTACATACAGATGGTATTTTCTACAAAAACTCTTATTTATCCTGCAAAGCGTATGCATGAATATTAGTTAAAAATTATTTTATATCTTTTATAATTAGAAAATGACATTACTTAAAAGAATGTTAATAATTGGAATTTTAGTGATTCCATTAAAGAGCTCCTAACAGTCTACATATATTATCCCGTGATATTTGTTTAATTATTATTTCAATTAGTGTTTTACTTTCTTATCTTGTATCAACTATTTGCCATTGTTGGGGTTTTTTTTTAAATTAAACAGAACATTAAGACACATCATTTTTACTTATTTACGCATGCGGGAGAAAGTAAATAGAATAATTCTACACTTAATGCTATATTCCACTTAATTACAGTTATAGAAAATTTTCTATACAATTAATAAGATTGAAATGTATGTTTGTAATGTCAAAATAACATCTTTTTACTAAATTCATATGAAATTATACACGATACCTATAACCAAACACCCATTTTTTAAATTTTTGTCTGTCTGTCTGTTTGTTCCGGGTAATCTCCGAAACAGTTGGACCGATTTTGACGGTACTTTCACTGATAGATAGCTGAATTTATAGGAAGTGACATAGGCTACTTTTATTTTAGATAAATAATTAGGTTTCCGCGCAAATTAAAAAAAACTGGTCATGGTGAATCAATTCGGGCGCTTAAATGGCTTATGCTGAGGAAACAATAAGAGATATATCAAATTAATAAAATAAACAATTATAGGCATTAAAAAGAACTATAAAAAAGTTCGGGAAAGTATACATCTATCTTCTAAGGAACACCCACGATAAGCATTTTTATCTTTAAAATAGCCGGGAGCGGGGGAACAAGACTCGCGAGGGCATTCTGTAGTCCACGTGAGCAAAGCCACGGACACAGCTGGTAGGTAATAAAATGATATGATAAAATCAAGTACCAAATATTGGTTACCAACCATCAAAGTGTAAATATCCGTAACTATGGTTATTAAATAAGTTATCGTTTCCAGCCAGAAGTATTTAGTGCTGCCACACATTAAAGAAGTTAATACTTCTGTGGCATAACAAAACAAAAATAACTTAAAAAAATTTTAAACCGCACGGCGCGGCGTGCTAACAACACTTTGAAGTTGACTTTTCTAAATTATTCTTATTCATATTTCTTCTTGTTCTTTGACTTCACTAAAAATTAAGCTTAAGTCCTGTTTTGAAGCATACATTTTTCCGTGTTTTTGTAACGTAAATGTAATTTGTTTTTTTTTTTTTTTGTGGTATATGTGTTCACTATTTTAAGGCACACATCACATCTTTTTTTTATTGGCATAAATATTTGTAATTTTGCCGGGGTAAATTTTGATTTGTGAACTAAATAAAAAAAAATTGAAAAAAAATTCTATCGGTCAAAGGAATTCACATTATTATAATTGATGGCTAACGTAATCTCGTCGAATTTCCGTTACATAATGCACACGCAGCTTTCAATGTTGGTAGATAAACGCGCCTAAAGAAATTTATATTATTACGTGAAGCAAAAGCTTTCGGTACCTTTTTAAGCGTATTGCGTGCACGGAAGACTGAGATTTGGCATTCTTAAAGTTTATTTGGAGGAGTGCAGAAAGTAAAAATTTATCTATAATATCTGATAGTAATAATTATATTAAATTAAATTAATTAATACTGCGAATCCTAACCCGACAAGTGCAATTGAACTTAGACCCTTCAAAATATTGACATTGTCACTCAACGCAAAGTGACAAAAAGTGATTGTAGATAATACTCATTGTTTAGGTTCATGAATACCGCAAATGTCAAACAGAATCACATATGTGACGTGACGTATGGACACACACGACAAAGATAATATATATTTTCATATTACAGTATCTTAAGATATAAAGCAATATTTTTATTTTATCTTAAGATTAGATCATGAATAACAATAAATATTTATTTTGACTCTTTAAAATACATATATTTAAAACTTTTTTGATGAGAAATATTCGAAAAGATTAAATTTTACGCGTTCTTTTCTGTCTTCTATATAATTTTTTACCCAAATTGATCGCCTTTTAGAACGTGCTCATGCAATTAGCATATCAAATTAAATATAATAGTAAAACCATGTTACTTGTTATTTATCATTTTGTAAATAGAATTCAGACAAAAATATGTGCGATATATAAACAGACTTTCAAAAGATTGAAAAGATTCCATATACGATTAACTTGCGTATGTTAACCACTTATGATACCTTAAATGTTAAAATTTCTTTGTCGTGTGTAACGCGCTTTACTGAAATTGCGTTTAATTCGCCGATATTATATGATATTATAATTTTTTTTTAATTTAAATGTTTTAAATATTTAAAGTAACGTAAGTTGCAATAGAGTTAAAAATGTGCAGGTGGCGAACTAGCCACTGTGATCCTGGCCTCGCACGGCACGGCCCTACCATCCGGTCCGTTAAGTAAACCCATACTTACATATTTGTCCAGTTTACTTTTTACTATTCACTTGTACCGTTAACGCGTGTTTACACACCATTATTGACGCAGTACCAGTTTCGGTTTTAACTTGAAGGTTGGCGGAAAGAGGTTTTCCTCTACGACGGCCGTAATAGATTTTATCTAATCATGTCGACTTTTGAACTGTTTGAAGAAAGTTAAGTTTGGACTATTTTGTTTTATATGATTTGGTATGATGTTCAAATTATACAGGGTTGTCGCAAAGTAAAGAACGTGAAAAAAACCAAGAGGTATTATGAAAAAAAGTCTTCATAATAAAGTTTCAAATAATTTTAAAAAACTCAATCGACTTCAAACTTAAAATTATGAAATAATATTTTTATATATACACGAAATTAACCAACAAAACGAAATTAAAATTAGGTAGGAAACATATTAAGTACCTACAATTTTTTTTTGGTCGGTAAATGTAAACTGTCCATTATAAAACTTAATAAAAATAGAAACGATTTGGGAATATTATGTATATTCATTTTGGTCACAAACCGATTAATAGTTTCATAGAAATGCGTGGACACTGTACATACATACAGCTATAAAATTTTGTGTATATTTATTTGGAAGCCCTAATAGAATATGTTGCAGTTCCAATAATATTACATACATACGTGTCGAATTGATTAGGTACCTCCTTTTTAGACATCGGTTAAAATGTATTATAGTGCTAAATGTTAGATAGCATATTTTTTTTTCTTAAATATTAATAAATAATAATTTTATTATATATTCTAATCCTAAATATAACAATCTATACTGATATTATAAAACTCTAGAGATTGTTGTTTTGTTTGTATATTTGAAAGCGCTAATCTCTAGAACTACTAATTAGATTTAAAAAGTTCTATTTTCATTTTATAACCTATTTATTGTGGAAGGTTATAGGTTATATAACTTTACGCAATAATCCTAAAGGGCTAAGTAGTAACCATGAACGACAAGCAATCTGGCAAATACGGGAAGTAAGAACAACGACAAAGGTGCGTCAGCGGCGGCACGCTGGAGAATTGATCTAATAAATTTAAAACGGGTGAAGCCGTGGGACATTTCTAGTAAAGTCTAATAACCATGAATCTGATAATTTTCTTAACAAAATATTGTGATTAAATTAATTAAGTAAAAATTAAATTAAACCTATTGCTGATAAATAATTCAAATTATTTTAAGAAACGATTAACACAAAGAAGAATCTCTTGTACATCATAAATTACATATTCGTATAACATACATTTACATAAATCTTGAAATTTATATGAATGTAGGTTCGACTGGCCGATAAAAGAGATAAATTACTATAACAAAAAACATTAATTCAAACATATAATTGAAATTGTAATAATAAATATACACTACTGTCGTTCTCGACTATCTATAAATCCGTTAATATGTGCGTGGAAATTGTAATTAAACTTAAGTTTGTCAATAGCGTGGGCGGGCGGTTATAACAGTGTCATTTTCAAGTATTAGTTATGTGTGTAGTGTATTATGATTGTGGCCATTTGTATATTTAAAATCTTTGGATAGACTGACTATACCTAAAATGCGTTTAACAATAAAGTTATTTTCTTATTTATTGGCATATACACAGTTCTGGTAATATTACGTGAATATGTTAGATTTTTTTTTTCAAAGTTTAGACATCGCTCTAACAATATAGTAGACTCCCTTGTTAGAACTGACAAGGGAGGGAGTTTTTGTAAAAATTAAAACGAATGTTTCTAGTTATCTATACTGAAACCTCAAGAAATTGATCTTTTGTTTGTTTGAATGCGCTAATCTCTAAAAGTAGCAGTTAGATTCAAAAAATTATATTTTTATTTTATATCCCATTAATTGAGGAAGGTTATTGTCTATACAAATTTATGCTAAGACTTTAAGCAACGGAACAGTAATTATGAACGTCAAGAAATCTGGTAAGCTGTTGGTAAGTACGGGAACAGAGAACAACGAGTTAGTCAAAGAAATTTAACATGGGTGAAACCGTGGGATACAACTAATTATTTATAACCAACTACACTTGTACACAATAACCAAACTACATTGCAATATAGGTATATGGTCAAATACCATTTTAGGAATAAAAATAAAACACCATCACATGACAGGTTAAGATCCCGTCAAAATCTCAACGACCCAACGTTAATTTTTAATCAAAATTTTGCTTTATAATTCAAATTTAAAAAATAAATAACCATACCTCATTCGTATTTTACAGTCGAATAAAAACCAGATTATCTAGTATTCTTTTTAAAAATATTTTTTAATAAAATCGTTCGGTAACATCGTTAATGTCGTATTTAATCCCAGCGTTCTTCCATTTAACATGCTAATAATAGTTTTAAAATTTCTGTATCGTTGAACTAGCTGCGCCCGCTGCTTCGCTCCTTTGGCTGACAGAAGAAATAGCTTTTTATTGAATAAAGATACCCTAATATTTTTTTCTTCATAACTAAATATTTAAGGAGAAATATATATTAAAAAAAAATGATCCAAATCTATCGAATAGTTTTTGCGTGATGCGCGCACCATGGCAAACCTAAATCTTTTCATTTATATAGATTTTATGAACGTGGCATGGCTGAAGTGGCGATCACTAACTGGAGTCTTATGCGATGCTCGTATGCCAATAAGAACTAAAGGCAAGATCTACAGAACGGTGGTGAGACCAGCCTTGATGCACGGAGCGGAATGTTGGCCAGTAACAAAGACTCATGTTCAAAAGCTTCACACTGCCGATATGAAGATGCTGAGGTGGTCTGGAGGTGAGACTAGACAAAGTACGAAACGAGTATATCCGTGGTAGTTTCAAAGCCGCTCCTATATCAGAGAAACTAAACGTGAGCCGTCTTAGATGGTATGGTCACGTGATGCGAAAAGACGAGGAACATTTACCTAGTGAAGCAAGCATTAGAACTATCGAATATAAGAGAGGTAGAGGAAGACCTCCGGCTACGTGGTGGACTAGCATGACGAAACTCCTATTGGAAGAAGAACTGCCCGACCCGATAACCCAGGACAGATCAACCTGGCGCCAAAAAATTAGGAGAACCGACCCCATTTAAAGCGAGATAAAGCATGACAGTGGTGACCGTCGAAAGATTTAGACATCTCGGTGGTCGCCGTTGTGTTTAGACAGTACCGTCAATGTGCCGAGCTATTATAAAACAAGGAACCGCCCGCAAATTCATTCGCGTTAGTAATAAAATGAATAATATATCTTTCTATCAGTGAAAAATTTCTAGAGATTATATCCTACAAACAAATAAACTTTACCTTTTTATAATATTAGTAGAAGGTTGAGTCAGTCACCATAGGTGACTTTCTTTAGAGCATCTTCTATTCAGAAATATTGAAGCCAAAGCGTTAATTAGGAAATGTTTAACACAATTAAATTACACAAGATCAAAGAAAGAAAATAAAAAATTATTTACGTAATTTATTACTTTATTTTTTGAAGCTTCCCAACCCCACAATAGGCATTTTTATTATTAACAAACTATGTAAGAATATGCATAAATATGTATAACTGAAGTACGGTTAATTGTGTTGTGTGATGTGTGTTTGGACATTTTAACGGGATTTTTTTATAGAATGCGTTAATGAACCCACATTAATGATATCAGAGTGGAAAAATTTCTATAACTTTGCTTTTATATTTCGAGAAGTATGGTAGGCGACTGACGGTCAACATTTTTCATAATCATCACCGTTCCTTACTTACCACCAAATGAAATAAATTTATATTAACAAATTAAACCCAGAAACAAAATAATTTCTAAGCTGCCTCTATTAACACTAATTTATTTGAAAGTTTCGACGATTCCTATGGAAGTTTATACATTTCAACATTATAGATAAATGTAAAATACATTCGCAAGGGAGAAACTGTCATACATCCATCTGACACAATGCTAACTATAATAATATAATATCGATACATTTATATTTGTTTACAAAATGAAATCTTTAAGAATTAAAATGTTTCACACGCTAATTTATTGCGTTTACGTAAAACCACTTTATGCGTTTCCATTAGAGAGATGGTCCCTCATCCGCAACGAAGTGGTTAGGAGCTATGTTAAACTACCAATTCGCAAAGAGAAAATATAACAGAGGTCTAATTTTTTCCATGTTTATGTAAAGGTATGTACAGTAAGACAGATTAGAGAAAGCAGAAATACCTAAAAGAAAGTGTAATGGTTAAAATTCAAACTGTAAAAAAACCATTACACAAATGTCAAATTTTTATCACATTTGTTAAAATTAATCTATGCGTTAAATATTTAAGTGACACATTTATTTTAATAAGATACCATATGGTTTAAGTACTTGTGAAGGTAATAACACTCTACATATTCAAGGAGCAAGTAATAATAATAAAAGTTTAAATGATGTAGTGATCAAATTTACATCACTCTTTAGTTGAAGTAACATATATACACTAACGAATAGAACATGAGTAGAAAATATCTAGAAGGGATAAAAAGTAACTTTACTGTTTTAATAAAGTTCTTATCATCTGATTAGATTTATACCGACTGATAGTTAAACGGCTATTGAGAAAGAAGATTAATTATATATTTAAAATATTCAAAGATACCAATTAAATATTATAATGCATAGAAAAAAGGTACCGTTACTCAGTGGATTGACGTCAATAAAATGGAAATAAAATTCTCTGATTCGAAATAATGTTTCCTTTATGCATTTCCATTTTAGTTATTAACCTTTGAGACGAGAACAATATTGTTGATGAAAGAAAATACTTTGTTGTAAAGATACCTACCGTCAATGACATTACACCTCATACAAAAGTTTCAAATGCCTACATTAATATTACATGTGAGAATATAAATAACATTTATAAACACAAAAAAGACAGTGGCCAATATAATGTAACTACGGTATGCGTACGAGAGAATACGCTATCTTTAACATGAAATTCAATACCAAACACCTGTATGGAGGAATTGCAGAAATCAGTAAGGAGAATCGGATGGGGTCTAATGGAGTATCTTTTAAATGGAAGACCTCTTTAAAGTTGCTCTGCTTTCATCTCGTGCCGTATTAACGAGAACATCTCTACTTGATTAAACCTCAACGGTGATTTCAGTAAGATAGTTATTTTAAAGTATGTTAACTTTATCTTATTTCTAATAAACATGAAAAATAAAAAAAAACAATTTACATCAATAGAATATTCCATAAATTGTAACTTTTAAATTTCCCATTATCGTTATCACTTAGCTATCGTAAAGCAAATCATAATAGTATATTATAGACAACTTCTCAAACTAATCATCTAATTAAGCGTGATCAAAGTTTTCTAGTAGGTAATTGTTAAATGAAGCGATGTGGATTATCTGGTACCATACTCGGAACTGAGTCAATCGACTTGCTTTCGAGAAGCACATGAGCTGGAACTTTGGATGAAGAAAAAAATCGTGACGAAATCATACGTAATCGACAAGTAAATTTATATACTTGTACTTAAGAAGCTTTACCGTTTCTAGGGGTTAACGCCTTTCTATCTTCCTTCATATTAACATCTGACCTACATTTTATTTAAACAAAACTCATCGAGTAATTAAAAACACCTCTACTGCAAAAAAATTTTTACTATGCCTTTTTTATCATATTTAAATATTATGCCATATGCCAATTCCATAGCTAAAACAAATCTAACGATAACTCATAATATTATGTCCATCCATCAAGCCGCCAAGGCTATATAGAGCGTGTCAAAGAAATAGACATTCAACATACATACTCTCGAAAAATATTACCCTCCTTCTAAGGCAGTTGTGTTAAAAAGGGAGCAGTGTTTACGTGAGGCGTGCCTTAGCTGTGTATGTGCTTTGTTCTTTAAAAAGATTTTCAATAATTTTAAGAACTGACTATACTGTTTGGCTAAAGGGCCCTGGAGCCATTAGAGGTTTTGACAGCTTCATCGGGCTTGGAGACGAGTGAGGAAGGCACTCAACCTTTAAAGCGAGGCAGCAAGCTCAAGAGTACCAAAGTAACCGAAGCTCGGCTTGGGCTGTTACCGCACATGCAAATAATTCGCGATGTAACTAACTCTTGCGAAACGTGTCATCCATGCAGTTTGCAACCGATGCTACGGTTCATATCTATTCTCATCCAATCTCATTACATATTGCTTAACTTCTTTATTATCTAAAAACTTTTAGCTTCTCTGTTACTGGTCTAGTTTCGATGATTCAACTAATTTTTGGTGAACATTTATTTATTATCATGCAAATATGATAATTTAATTTTAACAATAATTTTCGATTGCAAATAAACACGTGAACTTTACGATAATCAAAAACGTGCATTTAGTTTTTCAAGAATTTATACTATTATTGAATGGTATGAATTTAGAAGTTTTAATTTTAAGGTCGTTTTTGGTGTAGTCGTCACTATTTTGTCAGATGGTCTAGGTAGTTTTTTAGTAATACGTACGACAGATTAAAAAAAATAACGAAAATTTAAAATATATCAACTGTTATGCGGAACTTTTAAGGTTCCCATATTGCTTCAACAAATTATTCTACTATAAATTTAATTTTTAAAGAAGGCATTAATTCACATATTGATCTCAACATTTTCTTCAAGAAAAAAAAGTACTTACCTCGGTAGTCATTGATAGCCACAACAAGGGTGAGTGTAGATCCTAATGGGACAATTCCTGAGACGGGAGGTGCCCAGGGTCCTTTTCCCGCTTGAATTTCCATCCAACAGTCTACGTTGTCACCTGAATTTAATTATGACAAGGTGAATTACCAATTATCTTAACTCTGGCATAACAATGAATAAGAAAGCCAATACGTCGAGAATGATGAAATAAAGAATAATAAAAAGAATTGTGAATAATAGATGGCGCCTCCTATATGATAGTTGAATATATTTTCATTAAGAATGCCTTCAATAGATCATTTAAAATTAATATTTTTGTTACAAAATTTAATAACAAAGTTACTCATTAGGAATACCATTAAACTATTTGTCTACTTTTTGTCAATAGCGAGGAACATAAACGTTAACGTTATGTTCCGATCATAAATTTTAATGAAGAATTAAGAGAGTTATGGCGTTGCCACAAAAATATCTTTGATAAAATATATTGCTTTGCATCTATTGAATGCAATTATTGTAAATGCAAATTATATAAATATATGAAAAAAGAGACTACAGTATATGTGCAGTTTAGATAAAGACTTTATTTTATTAGTAAAATAATACCTCTAAAATCTAGCTGAACGACGTCCAAATCCGCGATAACCATCGGCGGCTTTGAAGCGGTTTTCTCATAATCGTTGAACCATTCGCAGCGTAACCTCTTCGCTTCATCCCACACTTCGAGAAGATCTTTGTCGTACTGTACCACGACCGTGTTTTCGTAGAACTGTCCGTGGAGATCTGGAGTAAAAAAATGCAAACACATAAATAAAAGGATAAAATTCAAAAGCACGTTTTATGAAGAATTCAATTGTATATATTTTTATACCGAGTTTCCGTAAATATAACGAAGAATTAAAATATCTGCTGTATCAACACCATTAATATTATACTTGCAATATTACATAATACAATTGTAATAGTACAAGTGCATTCCAAAAACTAAATATCGCTTTTTACATTTGTACATCTTTCCATAATATGAGAATTGACAATAAATTCAACCGTAAAAATGTATAGCTGTCAAATTTTAAAGCCCATATTTTAAAATCATTTTGTATTGAAAGGGTATAAATTTTCATACTTTCAATTAAAAACAAAATAATAACGAACTTTCATTTTTCAATATAGGTTCTAAAGTTTCATGGAATAGAAAAAAATAGAAAATTAAACATTATATTTTAGATAACATCATATCGAGAAACAAAACTTAGCAAACAAGAATCACCATATCCAATCAAAACCTTAAAGCTATGACAACTTTTATACATTCGCAAAACGCAACACTTAAAATTCAACAATATATAAACTGATGGTGGTGATGAACATTTTCGTTTCTGATTTTTGTATAGGTATATTACGTAATACTGTATCAATTATTTTTGTGATGGGTTTGTATGTTTATTTCTTACGTATTTTAACACTTGAACACTCGAATAAATATATTTTCGTTCTTCCACTGAAAAGTTTTCTTATAATTTATATTAATTATTTTCTATTTCTGTTTATATTCTGATTTTTTCTAATTTGACTTTTGATCATACTGATTTCGTTGCTTTTATTTTCATATTTTTGCTTCACATATAGTAGTATTTGGTAACAAATAAATACGTAAAATATATTTAAAAGAAAGTTTGTGGTAAAACAATCAGAATAAAACAAAACTTATTAAGAAAATTGATAGATCTGGCAAAAACAAGTCTCACGGCGGAAAGTAAAATATTTAATCGGAAATCATTTAAAGAACAAAAACTTATCAGTACAATCACAACTGAGTTATTCTGAGTAATCGTAAGCGATCTTAAACCTGAAAAAAAGGTTTAATTTTTAATTCCTTATTATCGTTAGGGTTGTACCTATGCGGTTGTACTCCGATAAAAAGTTGATGCAGCGGCCGACCAAAGAACGCGGATCGGGCCACTCGCGAGTCGACGCAGGCAAAACTAAGCCCTAACAGTTGCCTGACAGCTATATCACCTACCCCATAGCATTAATCCTTCAACATTGACTTATATACACTTTACCTTACGGTCTAAAATTGTTTTGAGATTTTTTTTAAAAGCGCGCCTAACTACAGGACGCTAATAAAGTCGAAGGAAACGTTGAAAATGGATTGAAGGATGACTTCTTTAAGTGTTGTTATGGGAATATCAGCTTTATGCGTTTCGCAATGCGGTCGTACGGGCGTCGGTTCTGAGAAACAATGAACACGAGAAATATTCGCAGAAGGAGCGGGACGTGAGCCGTTACACCACTCTAGTAGATTAACCATAGTGAACTCAACTGGGAATTGCAGTGAGAAAAACTTTGGAATGGGACCAGTGCGAGATAGCTTCTACATTCGATTTATGGGTAAATCGATTTGAACGATACTTTTAACATGATTAAAACAAGAATGTTTACATGCACGACCCTCTTTAAATAATATAAAAATACCAATCCCTAAATTTAATGTCACTCTGCACGGATTTTTTTTAAATTATAGTACCACGGAAAAGTATCGCCAGTATGATGATAAACCTCATAGATTTTGTATATAATATAGATAGGCAAATAGAAAAAGAAAGAGCATAGTGTTTAGATCGTGTTCGCAAAAAGTTTGCAAAATGTTTTTTTTTTTTAATAACTAATAAATAATACGAGTTCATGTTCTACTGTATTTGATAAATGATGAAAAATTTATTTAAAACTCATTGGGTTGAATGCGTCATGAACGAAACGATCAAAAGATGATTAGTTTTAAAATTAAGATTATATACTTAATTAAGTATCACCTTTAGCTATTTAGCTGTGTAATATTATTATTAGTAGTTATGTTAAGTAATTATATTTTCTACATATAGCACTTATTTTTCATAATACAGTGTACAATTTGGTAACACTGGTAAGGTGTTAAAATTAAAATAATTTATTATTTGTGAGCTTAACTTATACCTTACCTTACTTTATTATAAAAAGGTAATTATCAGATTTCTTAGCTTCTCAAACATTTTTATTTAATTTGCTTGTAATATTACAGAATAGAAATATATGTATCTTAAATCCCTAATGTGGTAGTTAGTAAGATTCTACCTATATAATTATTAGCGCTTATTGGTTTTCATATAATAGAAAAACATATCAGTGAAACTTTATATCTTTTGATAACCCAAGATTTATTTTATTAGGTATATAAAAATCTTTTTATTGGACTTTTAGCAGTACTATAAATGCATGATATCAAATAATGTTATATACAAGAGTAATATATCGAGATAAACTTTCCACTGTGATTATTGTGAAAATTAATGTCATGAGAATATCGTGGTCATATCAGTTTTGGTAAAAATATTTGCTGTGAATCTTGTTCATCATATTCTACGACTTCAATTATATTAACTCAATTTTAGCATTTAATATCAGTAAATACAAGGACGTATAACTAGGATTTTATTCAAGACAGGCTGGCAAGTGATAACTAACGTTATGCATACCTAGCTATATTACGTTCTCTAGGAATATTTGAAACTCCACGTCCTTAAATTTTCTTGTTTAAGAAACTTTCTGCTTCGACAATCGTAAATAGCTTAAACACACCTGGTCAACAATTGATTACTTGTAAGAAATATTACCTCCTTTGATGCCCCTCAGTCGACTGTCGTTTAACCAAAGAATGAGGTATAAGTTATGACTTGAGTCATGTGACCTTTTAGATCGTACGCTCGTAAAACGAACTTTACAATGTGTGCAAAATGTTAGTAAATTGCATCGGTAGTTCTATTAAATAATGTCATAAATGTAAACGTTAGTAAACGTATCACTTACAGTAGTAAACGTATTTTATTACTAAATAAAGTTGACACACTCCGTAAAACAACAACTTCGGATTGAACAGTTAGGTGGTCGTCAAGTATCACGCAAACAAGCTTTTGGAATTTAGTTTTTCCTCATTTTTGCTAATAAATGTAGCGAAGGGAACATTATAAATCTTATGTATAATTTTTTTTAAAATAATAATGCTATTTTATCATGGTAGGTACCTACCATACCTCATATCATACCTCTTTAACATGGTGCAAGGATGCAATTTAAATAAAATTGAATTAATGTTTATTTATACAACGTTAAATAATTATTACAAATTTTTTTTAAGTCTGTAAATTGAATTTACTTTATTACCATTGATCGTCTTTTTCATCATGTTATGGGCACGCCAAAACTTTTGGAGATATTTTTGTTTTCTTGCATCAAAAGTATTACTTCTTACGTACATAATCCTACTAATATAATAAATGTGAAAGTGTGTACTTTTGGATGTTTAGATGTTTGGATACTTGTTACTCAATCACGCAAAAACGGCTAAACCGATTTGAATGAAATTTGGCAGACAGATAGTCTATAACCTGGAATAACACATAGGGTACTTTTTATCTCGTTAAAGGTCATAGTTTGACCAGTGTTATCCTATAAATATAATAAATGTAAAGTTTGTATGGTTGTAAGTTTTATTGGGACGGTTAATGTGTTGGATTCACATTAGCATATAATGACAATACCATACAAACAGTGACAAACCCATCTATAATTTTCTTTTGGTTTGTCGTGTTCCGAGATCTATCTGTGTATATCCAATAATACGCAGACGAAGTCACGGGTACCAGCTAGTTAATTAATAAGCTGTCTTTGATCTTCGAACAGAAACATCACTGTCTACGTTGGGTATGCAGCAGTACTTACGGTAGCTTCTCCATTCATTTGTCACATAAATTATCTGATGCCGGCATCTAAACTCAGACATGGAGAAATAAAACATCGCTTAGAATTTATACGTGACTAATTTAAATACTTTGTCGGTTACAATAAAGTCTATGTTACATAGTTTTGATATAATTACTAGGAGTACATTAATATCTATACAATAAATAAAATTGAAGTGTTTATTTGTAATTTCAAAATAACGGGTTTTTACTAAATGCATATGGAAGTATATACGATACCTATAACAAAAAATCCACTTTTTAAATTTTTGTCTCTCTGTCTGTATGTCCCGGGTAATCTCCGAAGCGGTTGGACCGATTTTTACGAGAAATTCACTGGTATATAACTGATGTTACAAGGAGTAAATTACGCTACTTTTATTTTAGAAACAGAATTAGGGTTCAGTGTAAATAAAAAAACTGGTTATGGCGAATCAATTCGGGCGCTAAAAAGGCTTACACTGAGTAAACTATAAAAGATATAGCAAATGAACATACTAAATAAATGTAGACAGTAAAAAGCGCAATAAAAAGTCAGCAAGAGTCTAATAATATGTCTATCTTCTAAGTAACACCCACAATAAGCATTTTTGTCTTTAAAATAGCCGGGAGCGGGGGAAAAAAATTCGCGTGTGTGCCCGATCGATGGCATTCTGTAGGCCACGTGAGCGAAGATGCAGGCACAGATAGTTATATAAAAATCATCTTTTCGTCTGTGCATCACACAATTCCGCCCCTTACGAGAGAAAAACGCAATGTTTATGAAATGGCATTTACTAGCAAAATGAAGGTTTAAAAAACTCACGAATCACAATTTTTTTGTGGATATTGATGCCTGGCACTGCTTACCAAGTTTGTAATTTATATAGATCCGCACGATATCACTGAGTGCAAGCCTGCTTGGAGAAGCAAGATTTTCGTTCAACGACAACGATATTTCAATTTCATTATTTTCACTCACATATACCTAAGTAGATCCAAACAATCAAGTTAAGTGAGGAGTTATTTCTTTGAAACTCGGATATTTCAGATACAAAATACGAAAATTTCATATCAGATGTTTTAGTTTTCAAGAATATATTGAAAATTATCCGCAATACCTTATTTTGGTTATGCGGTTTGGGTATAACACAACTTCCCAATATTTTATACTTTTCGGGAATTCCACAGATCGATTTGGCCCCAAGTCCGGTGAAGCTGTAAAAGCCGCAGCGGCTCTGTTTTTGGATAGGGCCCCTAAGGCTAACAGTGTAGTCATTGAAAAAAAAAAAACCGATTTGGAAAGCACGCAACTCGACTGGTCGGATTCTAGACTTATTCAATGAAATTGATTATCATTTTATATCAAACTGACCACAAAGGAGTCTCGAAAATGCGTAACACCAATATTTATTTACGTTTTTTTTTGTGTATCACTCTTGTATAATAAGTAATAGAGATTAAATTCATTATAAAAGTGAAAATAGTTTATGAAAAAAGCTTCGTTAATTAATTAAAAGTATAGAAAGTATCACAAATTAAATGTGAAACTTAATTTTACGTCCAAGCATAATTAATTTGGTAACACTGTTGAATAATATTAAATACGTTAATTGAACTTCAAAAAATGCAAATTATAATGTTAAATAAAATAATTATAATTACAAAAAGAATTTGAAAACGATTTAACGGTAATTATTCACTTTACGATTAATATAAATAAATCAAGACGGTTTCAATTTTAACTTTATTTTTAATTCCGCGAATTTTTTACGTCCGTGAACAGTGTCAGAATGCAGAACATTTTTTTAAAGTGATTAATAAATAACTACACTTCGTGACGTCAGAGTAACGGAAGCGTAATATAAGGATAATATGTATATATAAGGGTGGTCCAAATAAGAACTATAATTTTTCATTCTACTTCTTACAAGGAAATATGTTAAAATAACATATTTTAAGAAATCACGCCAATAATCAACACGATTAAAATTATAAAAGATCGCAAAATTTTTTTTTCAACATGGTTAATAAATTGCCAAAAAAAAGAAAACTGGTCATGTAATAATTGTCTACGGTTAACATTATAAGTACCTACTCTGAAATTTTAAAGTTGATATTTTATTTTATAGAGGTAGCGTATTTGATATTTTCAAGTGCAATCAAGTGTTGATATCGAATTAACCTAATATTTCAGTATAATTATTTCAAATTTATCAATATCTAAACAGCATATACATGTAAATGTAATATTATAAATTTAACAATCATATATGGTATGATTTTTTTTCTAACTATTAACTACAACTATATATAATAGTACAACTACACTCGCGTTGTATAGCGCTACTCGAGTCGCAATGTAGTTGTTGATGTTTCACACAGCGAAACATGTACCGATTTCGCTTTATTTATTTCGCGGCGGAGGAGGTGTGCTAAAGGTGTATACTACAATGGTATCCTCAAGATCTTTTCCTTCGCCGTCAGCGGGTAGTTCTACTAATTTGAATTAGTATATGTAAGCGAATTCCAAAAAAATAGTTTACATGGAGTGGTTAAAAACTACGGATGTCTTCGAACCGATATTCCGCTGGTCTAAACAACTCGACCACCAATACTTATTCATTTTTTTAAATACATTAATTTCCCAATCAACATAAGCGTCCTAAAATTGAATTAAACTTCCACTTACCCATAACATGAAAAGCTACAATATGAAAGGACCACGCAACATCAATAACGATTCACCGTGAATAATCAATTCGTCAATACTATTTATTATCGGCTAACATTCGTTGTTAGAATCATTAAGATTTTGAAATGTATTTATTGATTTCACACTAATAGTTTCGGTTCATTTTGTCGGATTAACCAGAAACTAAGTTTGATTAACGAAACTAAAATCATTAGAGAAAAACAATCTTGAATGTCGTCCGTGGGATATTTATTAAATGAGAAAAGAATAAAACTAGTTAGTTAGGTTTTGTCCTAATCTATAGATACGGCAGTGCGTCAGCCAAGTTCGCAAAATAATAGGGCGAATACACCGGCCATTTCGATTCCTACAATAGTCAAAAGCAATTCGATATTACACACTTGCAATTTTGTATGTTATAACAACTTCTAATTAAAGGGGGCTAATTTTTTGATCGAAATTTAATGGTAATTAAAACTTAATTAAAGTTAATATTATCTTTAATATTTAATAAATGCTACAGCTATCCAAACATGCAATAGTCCAGGAGCAATTTTTTTAAGTAGAATCTCACAAATGTGTTGCAATTGAAACTGTTCTTAATTTCAGCAAATATAGATCACATAATGAAAATACGGTAAATGCTCTTATAGTAAAAATATCTTGTTTAAATGATCTTAAATATTTTTAAAATATTTTAATTAAATATAACTTACCCGGTTTTGTGCCGCATTTAGCATAAGCGATCCTAAATGAGAAGTAGGTTTGGCCGGTGGATGGCGGTACGTACACGCATCTTGGATCTCCGTGTTGACCTGGATATAAAAATTAATGCAAATAATTTGTCAAAAAATGGAAGCAGTATGAGAATCAATGTCGTGCATTGGATTTGGACATTCACATTCTGGAAGAGTTAAACAGAATTATTGGAGGAAAGTTAAGTGGATGTGGTAAAAAATATCCTTCTACAATCAATTTGGTTTTATAGGACAATCTTTATAACAACATGTAAAAAGCCTTCTATGCCTTATTTTTGTCGAACCGTGAAATTGTGAAACCAACTCCTGGCCAACATGTTTCCTGCTTTTTACGACATCAGATCCTTGAAGCGTAACGTAAAGCAATATTTATGCAGAACGGCGTGGTCATGATGATCACCTTTCTCGGTGATCTCCTTTGTGCTTAGATTGTACTGTGCATATCAGGCACATTAAAGTTTATTTGTCAAGCTAATAGAAAAAGTGACAGTGGTAAGAGAGTGCCATTCATAAAGGAACTAAAAATGGTTACGTTCCATAATCAACAACAGTCGTAATGCAAGGAATTGCGTCAATAGCATCATTACCGAGCGGACGCGCTAATTGAATGTTTTAAATTTGTATCTCACTGTTGGATATAGAACATTAATCCTTTACAAGCGTTGTGATAAGGTCATTTAATTAATACATAATAACATGTACAAATGAGAAGAAATTCAAAGGATATTTATTAAATGTCTTAAAACTTAGTACGGGTAACCTATGTTCATTACTATTAATTAGAAAGAAAATTTATTAAAACTAGTTGCATTCATACTAACTGGTAATTATTGCAAACGTTCTGCTGCATTGATGTATTCCTGACGATAGCGTATTGTAAAGTCAGCTCAGTGTCAGCGTGCACGGATTCGACGTCGATCGACGTGAGATCAAATCCCTATCATGAGCCTGAATTTTCGGTGAAGGAAAACATCGTGATAAAACCATATCATGGCGCTAGAGTATTTTCTAATGCCCGCCTGGCTAGCTACAATCCTAAAGTTGAAAATCGATCACCAAGCACCTTTGGGTGTGTTCCGGCGGCTGCACTTGAGAGCCATTTTCCCCACTGGGCTTAGCGTTTCACCATCATGGCCTACATTGTTCCTTATAATCAGATGAGATTGTGGTTATAACGCTAAACCTATAAACGATTTAAAATAATCGTGCCGGTAACATGCATAGTTTCTTTGAAATAAAGTTTTGAAACATGGAATTTTAGGAAGCCATCTTTAACATTTATTTGTTTTATTGATCAATTGCCGTTTATGATCGATTTCTTCTTGATTTCTTATAGCTTTATAGTACTAGTTTTTATAGCGTCGGTTGTAAATGTTTGCTATAACAACAATTAAATTTGAGTGAGCGATTGTTATGATTTAATTATATTTATTTAATTTACTAAAAACGTTATAAAATTTATTAATTTAAGTATTACAAGACTTGTATTAAAACTATTTAGTAAATTACACGCATAAGACAGTTTATTTTAGAAAAACAGACATTGTATAAAATATATTCCGTGTTTCAAAAATATTTATAGATACATATTATATATAGTTTATATCACATTGAATATTTCTTTATTCGCTTATCACATGAGCGCAACTAAACCATGAACCCGATTGTGAGAAAAATGTGGTTAATTGTCATGAGAAGCCCAGCGAAAGTTTTTGTATTAGTACAACCAGTTTAAAATAGGTGGCGTGCAAAACGTTTCAACAAGTCAGTGTATTTCATACTGTATAGCGGTAGTCAGTGGATTTTCAGTATATTTGACAGATATATTAAATTAATGATCGCGCGAACGATGTTAACAGATAGTGTGCTAGCATTAATATTTTTTTATGTATGTGTATTAAACAGTTGATATTTAATTTAAAACATTATAAATAAACATTCATAAAAGCCTTTACTTAATTCAGTTGCGGCATTCAAACAGATTGTTTTTCATATCGACTGCTAAATTTTACATAAGGTTGTGAACTCATATATATATATATATAACAACAATAATATAATACTTGGTAAAGCAATTTTCTATCGTCGTGGAAATTCAATACTACTGCAATTGCATACGTTTTATCAAGCGAGTGTTAAACCAACCGTTCAATGAGATAAATACTTGTAATTCAAATGCAAATTCATTTCACTATTTTATTATACCTATTATTTAAATTAATTTTATATTTATAATAATTTCACGGCAAATTGTACAATACTTTTGAAAATTATTGTATAGAATTAAATTATTCAATACTTTATCAATACGCTGTAATTATTCAATGCAGTTAAAAATAAGGAAATGACTTATGGCTGTAATATTTAGTAGGCACCTGATTCTATTTGCGCGTTAGCCGCAACTTCAATGCGGGATAAGTTAAGACAAAAAAAATACGCATGTTAATATTGCCGGAAATGTAACATACAATTTATAGAAATAATAGAGTTTTAGAAGTGGATTTAGTAAATAAAAACAATCATGTTTAATTTTATTTATATGTTGTTTTTTTTTTGACTAAATAATAAGTTATTTACCACGGCTGAGAAATTAACTTTTGATTTACAAAGAGCGCTATTTCATAGTATGATGATGGCTTTACGAAAATAAATTCAGATTTTTAGAAACGAGATGTCTCGCGGAACGATTGGGAATCATCTATTTACTTCATTAGTGATTTATCATTCATTAAAATTCATTCAATGCATAAAAAATGTGTTCAATTATATTTGTTTAGGCTAAAAATTTACATAGACTAAACTATAATGTTGTTGTATTGTATTGTCTCTTTGAATTATATTATATGGTTTGTATTGCATCTGTCTATCCCTTTCTCCGCGACCCCTCTCAACGGTGTGAGACAATTAAGTCAGTGTTTGAATCTGAATGGAGATAATTAATGGAAATATTAAAACACATATTGCAGAATAGACATTCCTGTTTCTATCAAGTGAAAGTTGCATGCTAAATTATATGTGAAAAAAGATAAGGCCTTCTAAACTTCAGAAAAACTGTAGTCTGCTGACTTCTCTTTGTTTCTTTATCTCCTTCAGTATCCACTTGTAACCTACCTGGGAAGATAGCCCAATTATAAGCAGGCTTTTTAAAAGTTAGTGAAAAAACTCTAATATTATAACTTCGGAAGAAAACTTTGAAATAATTTCTCAACGTAATACGATAAAACAAGTCACATATTTTAAAGACGAAAGTACTTTAAATCATGTCGTATTTATTTCTGACCTAGTCCAAACGCTCCGTTGCACGAGCAACACCTATATATTTTATCTAAAACCAGCAAATTCAAACAACGCAAGAACCGTAAGTGGACAACTGGGGCGTGAGTTGTATTAATAATTCACCATGTTACCGTCATAATTGTTAGTGAAAACTTAGCAATTAGTCCACACAATTAGAAACGGTCTGATTACTCTGCCGTTCGGATGTTCGTGTTTTAATGATAGGTATTCTAGTTGAACGCATAGTATTTTGTTTCCTTACAGACAGAAGTAAATTAATTATTATTCATAAGACTTTAAGGATATAGAACTTCATTAATTTGAAATGGTCATAATTTTTAATAAAGGATTATTTCGATCGCAATTTGGCATACGACCATTTATTTTCAAACTAATCATAGCTTGTATTATGGTAAATAGACACACAACTGACAACAAAAATTATGATCATTACACAAAAGTCAGTTATGCGCAGGCATCGAACCCGCAACCTCTCGACTAGATTCGAATTTCCTAGAACTCGCATTATTATGCTTAGCGTGTCAAATTTTTGTACGATAACTTCATTGTAATATTAATCTTTTTTTATAGTAGTTCGGCAAATTGGTAATACTGTCCCGGATAGTAAGCACAGTTTAATCAAAACACAATGGCGAACACCGAGAGATCGAACTCTATCGGCGGTCGCTGCTGTCATGCTGGCCTGCTTAAATATCTCTTCACGTTACGCTTGAAGCACCCGATGTTGTGAGAAGGAGCGAACATATTTGCCGGGAGATAGTTTCGCAGTTTTACGGTACGAAAAAGATAAGAAAAAAATTAAGTTATAATATGTACGCACAGAGATTGGAAATATTAAGGAGTACTTATAGGCAAAATAATCTTTAATAAACAAGAATTAACAATGATTTTACAATATCCAGTTTAATACCAAGCAAGCTTTGTGATTTATTTTGATATATAATATGATTTTATACCCATAGCAAATCAGTACTATTAACAATGAGAAATTATTTATTAATCAAACCAATCGAGTACAAGATAATCAAGAACTAATACATAAAATTAAAAAATATTAATTGATATATATTATTATAAAGTATTTATGTACTGTAGAAACATAAAAAAAGTATCGAACTATCTTTATTATATATATATACTATATGTAAGGTGGCAAACAAGCATGTGGCTCATCATGTGGTAAGCGATCATAGGTGTCACTAGTGCGTTGCTATCCTTTCCCCTTTTCCCCAAAGATCTCTGAAAACCCTACTCACCACAGGAAAATAATACAAGGTTATTTGGTTGCAATCTACTGTAAGTGATATTTCAGCAGTCGAGTTGTCCCAAATAGAGAGTCAGTTCCAAAGAGTTTTCTCTGTGCACTATCTCTCCATGATAAACAAAACGAAAGAAGTAATAAAATCTATTAATTAGCTTGTCTTATGTTTCTATTTACCTTTTGATGAAACGATGCCTTCAAACGGATGTGAAAACGTGAGATGAACATCCATATGATCCTTCCCGCACATGACCTCAAGCGACTGTATAACGGGCATTCCGTCTGGCCTCTCCATAGGCCACAGGTCGCCAGCCAGAACCCGCGTCTGCGAACAATACTTCATAATTATATGTCTGTCGAAGAGAAAATTGTGTATGTCACAAAATTTTGTTTTTGTAGAATGGCTAAATCGGTGAAATGTCGATCATATTATATCCACCAGACCGCGATTCAGTTTTCATTTGAGATTATTTTAGAATTTGTGTAAATTTAATTAGTAACACTATCGGCTGACGGTGAAGAAAACTTTATAAAGAATCATGAATACTCAAGTAATATTCTCATATTACGAACGTTTAGTAGAAAAACAAATTACACTATAATCGGTTTCATCGCGTTTCAAATCGCCAATACATCATGAGCTGACGTTTTGAGTATTATTATCTATACAGTTAATAAAATCGAAGTGTCTGTTTGTAATGTCAAAATTACAGATTTTGTATTAAATACATATGAAAGTACTAGCTGTGCCCGTGGCTTCACTCACGTGGACTACAAAATGCCCGCGAGAATCTTGCTCCCCGCTCCCGGCTATTTTAAAGACAAAAATGCTTATTGTGGGTGTTCCTTAGAAGATAGATGTATACTCTCCCGATTTTTTTTTGTAGGTCTTTTTAATACCTGTATTTATGTAGTACATTAATTTGCTATATCTCCTATGGTTTACTCAGCATAAGCCATTTAAGCGCCCGAATTGATTCACCATGACCAGTTTTTTTTATTTGTGTGGAACTCTAATTATTTTTCTAAAATAAAAGTAGCCTAAGTTACTCCCTAATATCATCAGTCAGTATCTATCAGTGAAAGTCCCGTCAAAATCGATCCAACCGTTTCGCATTCGGTTAGGTATCTATTATTTAGATAAATGTTAGATTTATTTGTTATTAACTTTTCCGGTGTATATTTTGTTTTACTTTTCGTTACATACACTAATCAATCCGCCTCCGGACTTAGACGTCTACGTTATTCAGCCAATGATTTCTCCATTAGAATAAATCGCCGTTGTATGTAGAAAATAACAAATCGATCTAAATTAGTCTTTTTCAATGTATTTAATAAATTCAATCGTTTTTCAAATAAACATTTCGGTAATTTATCGTGACTATTAGCGCAATAATTTTTCTTCGACGTTCTTGAAGTTCTATTTTTTTATTTCAATTTTACTTTGAGAAATGCATCTTAGTTGTTTGTTTTTTTTATGTATCTGATTATTCTATATACGGAGTTTTTTTTTGTTTTCTGCCTAGGTAGGCAATTTAGCCAATGTCAAGTGTGACAAATACACGTTATAGGATTTAGCTGCTAAATGTTCGTTGTACTGAAGAATAACCCATAAAAAGGATGCATTGGATACAAGGATACGTTTCGGAGATTACCCGGAACAATCAGACAGTATAACCCATATACATAACCATACAACAATACCCGTATACAAAATTCCATCAAAATCGGTTAAGTATAATTTTAAATTTGTTATAAATTATTTTTAGACGATTTCTAAAAGTGACATTGAAAATTGTTATGGCTCATCATTCATTAAATAACTTGTGCTTCCAAAATTTATGTATACAAACAAACAAAAATTTCTTTTTATTGTTTTTTTACGTATTATAATAGTAATTCAAAATTCTTATAGCCCATCAATCAACATAAACATCCCGTGTACAAAATGTCATGAGAAGCGATCGAGCCGTTTCTGAATTAAATCCAAAAATGAAAACAGGCAGACAGACAAAAAAGGCATGTTTGAGATCACTATCGTTCATACAGTATGTTATCTATCAAGAAATTTGGAAAACAAATGTGCCTACAGACAGAATTACAGATTTATTAATATAGATAAATTTTTATTAGGGACTTATTTTGTATACGGTAATGCTAAACCTCTTAATATTATCCAAGAAAACATCATTACTGTGAGGCATGTTGTTTTATGACTACTCGGCGTCGACTACCAATGTAATTATTTCTTCATTTTACGACATGTTTAGTAATTGTTTTGTGACTATGTTAAAACAGACTGCATTTGTCGTTAAACTTTGTTTTCAATATAGTATCACATAGTATGTTAATTTTAATTTTAATCTCTAAACTCCATTAGTTTTAGTAAGTTCAAAAGTACTGTAATTTTTTTATGTCAATGTAATTATAATCGAAATGTTTATTTATTTACAATACTAGTACAGTTTTATTACAATATATAAAAGTAATAAAGAATTTTTTTTACAATGAAGTAAAATATAGTCTTTTTCAAAACGAAATCCCATTTAATTTTTAACTCCTTTGTGTCCGAAAATTTGTCCACATTCTTCTCACTTTGAGAAGCCTGGGTCATAAGTTAGATTACGGTGCTCTACAATGTACCTAGGCCAATATAGCAGACCCTAAACCTAAGGAAGCATACCTACCTGATATTTAAAAAATACATTAATTTAAAATCCTATATAGCTAACAATAAAATTATAAACGAGATCTAAATCTACACTCTAATACATACTGTTTCGTTCATTAATTGACAGAACAATACAATAATGAGATTACATTAACATTATCCTTTAACAACGATTAAGAAGAAACTTTAAGAAAAGATCGCGTTATTTATTTTTTATCACATTAGCAAACACTTTATTACAATTATACAAATGATAAATAAATACTTTTATGTATCTCAAATTAAGGTCGGTTTTTAAATAAAGACTTATTCTGCATATATTCATAATAATTATGGTTTATTTTTATTGTAGAATTTCCAGCAAGTTCTACACATGTAACAAGATGTTTCCTCGAAACAATCCAAGAATGAGATGATGAGAAAAAGAGCGAGCTTCCATCACAGTTGAATGGCTGGAAAAATCTAGCGCAGTTATAATATAGTAGGCTAGATAGAGCCAGAATATTTTTGTGAATAAATAACATACCTTATAATACAAATGTAATACTAATCTTGACTCTAAATACTAACTTCCAATGTAATCTAAACAAAATACATCCTCACTGTAAGTATAATTAATTGAAGTATTTAGGTAGATAAAGATAAATAAATTCATAACAGAGATGTGACTGAGGTTTTTGGTTCATAAAGTTAGCTTGTAAGTGTCCTACTTCTGGGCAAAGGCCTCTTCTCAAGGGAAGGTACGGACGGAACTACACGAACATTTCTCGAGCATTCACGTTTCCTCAAGAAGTTTTTCTAAACCGACAGGCGATAATGTTACCAATTTGAATCAATAAATGTACGCGAATGTTTTATTTTTTGGGCACAATTCCTCACACGGCCATTTAATTCCAAACTAAGCAAAACTTGTACTATGGTAACTGAACAGTTGATATATTATGGTCACCAGACAAAAGTCATCCATGGGCAGGGATCGAACCCGCGACCTCTCGGCTCAATAGAAGGGCTTACTACCACTGCTCCACGAGGCTTGTTGGTATACACCGGGGTTCGAACCACATGGAATCGATATTTCACCGGTCTAAGCCACTCGAAAACCGTGACTTGCATTGTATTTACTTACCAGCACTTTTTCAATAAAAATGTTTACTGAAATCGGAAGTGCTAAATATACTTTATAAGCTAATACTTTTCATTTCAATCTACCATTTCTTCTTAAAGCAAAATATACATTGAAATTGATAATAATCTAAACAAAACTCAAACTTCTTAGGTCGATCGATGTGGTTAATAAAAACATTTAATTCAGACGTATTAACACATTAAAATTAATAGCTTATTCAATGTACAGATGCCAATAACTATTTTTCAATCCGTCAACATGTCAATGATTGATATTGTGATGATTTGAATCGTAATTAATGAATGCGTAACAAAAAAAAATTGTATGTAAGTATTTATGGGCGCGCCCGTTACTACTTCTGGCGTATTCATATCGCCATCTATCGATAAAATGTAATACTTCAGATATAAATATAAATTACATATTAAGTATCGTACAATATTCTTGGGCATATTATAAATTTCTAAGACTAATATTTAATTATGTTTACATAACTTATTATGTTTATCGTTTAATGAGACTAGATGGCGCCATCAGTAAGGTCTGGCTACCTACCTATATATTAATACGTGAAGTAAAAGCTTTCTATCCTTTTTTAAGCGTACTGCGTGCATGGAAGACTGTGAGATTTGGCATGGTTAAAGTATGTATGGAGAAGGAGTACAGAAAGTTAAAATTTATCTATAATATCTATTACTAATATATTAAATTAAATAAATTAATACTGCAAATCCTAAACTGACCAGTGCCATTGAACTTAGGCCCCCATAATATTGACTTTGTCACTCAACGAAAAGTGACAGCAAATGATGTAAATAATACTCATTGTTTAGGTTATGAATACTGAAAATGTCAAACAGAAAATAGTCTATGATCAAAAAGTCCGCTGGTTGAATTTCGACCTTAGGGCGATTCGCTAGTTTAAGTTTATTTGATATAGTTATGAATTCCTACCGAGGTAATATTATTTATCGTATTGATACTGGGTTGATTCTTGTTTCCAACCCTGTAAAGGAGTGTTAAATTAATGTAACTCTTCTAAATTAATACAAATATCGTGTGGAAGATCCCTTTTGCTTCTTTTGCAAGTTTCCCAGGCAGTAGCGTCGACAGTATCTTACTTTTTAACTCGGCTATGTTTGATAAAGCAACAACGTACGTTCCGGGAAAGAACGGTTTTCATTCCCACGCGACGATAAGGAATTTGCAAGTTGAAACATTAGCTACGTAGGTACCTACGTAATACATTGTGTTGCGAATTTTCTCTGTGATTTTAGACCGTTTTAAGTAAAACCCCTTTAAGCAGGACTTGAAAGTAACTCGGATATAAAATAACTAAAATCATTAAACATAACATACCATCACGCCTGTATCCTCGAAGTGTTAAGCAGAGGTGTAACTAATATACAGTTACAGTTCGCCGTGTATATTTTTTTAGGTCCTAGGTAATAGGAGGCGAGCCTATTGCCATTAATCGGCCTCAAAGCCAAACTTCGTACTGCTACTGAGAATTTTATAGAAAAACCCAATAACACTTTGCTCAATCTGGGAATTGAACCCAGGACCTCGCTTACAGCAGTCGCGCTTACGACCACTAGGCTAACGTGACAGTTATATTCATATAACTTAATATATATAGGCCACTAGACTAATGAGGTAATGAGTACTATTTATTATACACAAGATTTACTAACATTTACACAGTGACTTCCAGACAAGCCAAAACCTTAATAACCTCAAGATACCTTGGAAGCCGATATACAAATTTATAAAATATTTTACACAAACACTTCAGGAGGCCCCGTAAACGATTTTATAGGCAAAATATACTTAATAATTTATGTTATAAAAAAAATGGGAAGAGAACTCAAAAACAGATTGAAAACAAAAACATTTGTCTGATTCATTTTATTTTACACTAGCTGTGCCCGTGTAAGATAAAGTGAAAAACAATTTAAAAAAAAAGACATTTGAATATTATATGTAAAAAGACTTCCTCGACATAAAAAAAATCACTGTTTTATTAAAATTATTATAAATTTTAATAATAATATGTGTGTAACAATGTGTGTATAATGTTAATGTTATGTATTATTATTATTTTAATTTTATAATGTTTCGAGATACACTTGTTCGATAAAGTGACCGGCGACGCTCAGTAGGTACGATATAGGACAGCTGTAAATAGGTATGAATCCAAAATATTTGTATTTAAAGCATAAGTAGACGTTTTGAAGTGAAAAAACAGTTAATAATTTATTTGCTTTTTTGTTTTTCATCATGTCAGTTAATTAACGTGTTAAATATACAAAAGTAAATTTACCCAGGCATTGACCAATATTTGATATTTGTTAAATATTTGACCAAATACAACAATGTTGAACAACTTTCACGATATTCGATATCTTTATTCTGACCATAGGTAAACTGGTATCAACGTATAGAGGATTATATATTATGCAAAATTCCTAGAATTTATTTTATAATCTCACTTGAGTGAAAGTGACAAGCTGAATGTCATTACACACATCGCTACATCTCACGTCAGGCGATAGTTAATCTGATACTATTTTATTTATAATATAATAATGATGTTTAACTATTCTATTTACTTATTGATTAGATGTTAATGTTGCTGAATATGGTAAACAGCTAAGTCAAGAATAGACTGGTAAGTACAACTACCGAAACAAATCAAAGGCTGTTTGTTGATATAATATTTTTGACTTCAAGATGTATGAAAATACGGAAGATGAAACATCCGCAAAAACTTGGAAATCGAAGATATAATAGACGAGCCAAAAATTACCGGAAAGTTTAAAGAGGACCATCTTCCGTGGTTCGGTTATATCGAGAAAATGGGAGACAATCAAGCGACCAAAACAGCGGATCTGGGCCAAATAATTGGACAAAGACTCTTCGGACGTCCCAGGTAAATACAGTTCGACGCTGTAGAAAAAGATCTACGAGAACTTCAAGCGGGTGAGTGGTGGGAGACGGCTTGTACAGACAGAGATGGTCTCTTAGTATCGGAGGCCAAGATCCACTTAAAATATTATTTCCATAACCTTTGAATATATGTATATACTAGCTGTGCCAGCGACCTCGCCTGCGTTGTATATTTCGTGTATGAAAAATAGCAACTAAATAAAAGACCGGTATAAGCTTTGACAATACTGAAATAACGACCGTTACTAAAACAGAGCGTACTCACGCTCACGCTCGCGAAACCATCGCTTCTTCCGAAGAGGACGGGCGGTCAATTTCGCTCCCGCACACCCCTTACGTCTACCCTCTCCTGCTGCAACTCAATCCAGGTCCGTTTCCTCGATGTGAAGCTCTTGTGTCTGGTAGCCGCCTCGTGATATAAGTGGCACTGCACTTGCATCCCTAGCTACCCACACACAACACTGCACACTGTGTTCATACATACGAGCACACCACATAGGTACATAGGTTCTGTAAGAAAACTTCGTTTTTCTTTTTTTGTGCTAGTTAGATAAATATTTACATATCACTAAATACATATACACATGTTTCCTGCCTTCCTCCCGAAGGAATATGTAGGTATAGTGTAGTAAATCACGACTTATGTGCAACCGCGGGAACTGTCCAAGCCGAGGCCCGGCCACTTTGGCATTCTTGCGCAAGTTCTCTTTACTTTCTCTGCCGAGTGCCTTAAGCGCTTGCCTCCAAGTCACGGTGAAGCTGTAAAAGCCGTCTGAAGCTTCAGGGCCCTTATGACTAACAGTATAAGCAGTCAGGAAAAAAAACTCAAGTGAAATCATTTTAAATGTTAACCATCCTTTACGAAAAGCTAATTTTATTTAGTATCTTAATTTTTGTGATCCGTTATTTTCTAGTGAATAAAAATAACGCTTAATAGTCTAATAAATGTCTGTTTAGTGTAATTTAATAAAAATCTTCATTGTGTAAAAATACCAAAGAAGGACATGTATCGTACAAATGTAGATAGAATACATATTCTTACTTATTTAAACATTTCAAAATAACATGACAATCTATCTAAAAATAATAATAAAAGCCCAGCCTTAATTTATTAATATAAGTGTGACAATGATAATACAAATAAATACGTTTCCATTTATTGATTTTATTGAAAACTATGTAAATAAAAAAATTAATTTGGATTAATTTGGTATCTTTTAAATTTACATACATATACATTATTTTTTATATGTAAATAATCTAAACGCAATTTATAAACCAAACAAATTAACATACATGTAAAAATTCATTTTAAATGTACCTTTACACTATAAACTATGATCATACCAAATTTCATGATATTCGGTCCAGTAATTTTTGTGTGATTGGCGTTCAAACAGACAGACGGACAAAAATTTCAAAAACTATCGAAATGTACAGATTTCGACTTTTTACTCTTTTATTAAAAGCATAAATAACGGCAACTGTTTAGTTTAATATATAAAGACACATCACTTAAAATATGGGAAAAGCATCAGGATTACAACATTTATTATTACAAAAAGAAGGAAGAAAACATGTTAAGTGGGCCAATAGAAAGATGAAGAAGAAACAAATGGAACTTAACGACTAATACATACATATATAAATCACGCCTATTTCCCTATGGGGTAGGCAGAGACCATGTGCTTCCACCTGCTACGATCCTGGCATACCTCTTTCGCTTCTTCGAAATTCATTAATCTTTTCTGCATGCTCGTCGGTTTATAGTACTCTTGACCTTACCTTTCTTCAGAACGTCTCCGATTTGATCGATAAATGTTCGTCTAGGCCTTCCTCTTCCAACGATTCCTTTCACACTCGCATTATTCTTTCATTCATCCTCTCAACATGCCCAAACCATCTAAGCATCCCTTTCTCAATCCGTGTGACTATATCTTTTTCACACCACAAACGACTAATATGAACCATTTATATAAGATAAACCAAACGCTATGATGTATATTAATATAAAATGTACCTAGGACGTGATAAAAGAACTGTCGATTAAACAAAAACAACATTTATCGATGGAGTATTAACAACAACACTATTTGTTTGTTTTAACCATTACCACGATGCAATCAAGAATAACGTTCCATTAAACTAAACGATATGATGTACATTACCATAAAATGTACTACACAATGTGATAAACCTTTCGATTAAACAAAAACATAACTATTATCGGTGGAGCGTTAAGAACAACACTATTTATTTATTTTAACCATTACCGCGATACAATCAAGAATAAAGTTCCACAATTTAATGGTTACCGCCGACAAATACACGCTCTGGCACATATAGGAGTTCAAAAGTATATTATGTAATAAATTTACGCTACTTAAGATATTTAATTACGTTATAAATTTACGTAAAATTTAAATGAGCCTTTATATGACGATAACGTAAGATTATAATGGTTTCTTGATATTTTTCTATCAACTCATTTTATTAACGTATTTTAAACCTCATTTATTTATAAATATAATGTTGTCTGTTCTTTTTATATCCCCGTGGGATTTTACCAAGAGACGAAGCATCGGACCTAAATTATTGTTGGAAAAATGTATTTATCAAAAAAGTTATTACCTATATAAAATAAACATACTTAAGTAATTCAATTAATTGTAATTAATTATTGTAGTTCAAACCAATTATAAAATATATTGCTATTTACATATAATATAATTCATTTTCAGTAACATAAAATATGTTCTCCAAATAATCCTAATAAAATTGGAATTCTCTAATGTTATTAGAACTCTATCATATACTTGCTAGCGATCCCTCTGCGACTCCGCTCACGTTACTTATACAGTAATAATATTAGCTCCGTAATTATATTTTTACGTCTATCATTCATAAATTCTTATAGCCTATCAATAATTATATTTCCCGTGTGCATAATTTCATCAAAATTGGTTGAGGATTAACAAAAACTTTATTTTATGTTTTTCTCTTTATAGCATATCAACTCAGGAATGACTAAAGAGAAGAAAGAGAAAAAAAGAACGGAGAAATTTCTTTGAAGATTTCTCTCTTCTTGGGGCAGTGTAATACCTCCACCCTGCAGAAGATCGGAGCCAATTAATCTTGTATTGTGTTCCTGTTGTGAGTAGGGTTTTCAGAGCTCTTTGGTGCAGGGGGGTTCAAGTTCGGCGGTGGTGATATTAGGGTACTACAAGCGTCCATAGGGTACGGTGGTCGCTAGTTGTATAAAAAAAGTAGGTACCTATGTATAAAATTTCTTAAAGTTATTTATTATATTGTATCTAAACTGCTTTTAAACAGTCACCGGACGAATGATAAAGTTTTAATTTGAACGACTGCATTGTAACGTGCCATTTCAATCATCGGGTTCAATTAAATAAAAGTAATTGAATATATTGTACGATTATTTATATTTCTTCGATGTTTAAACGGGAACTTGTTTCTAGACAACAAAATTGTACGTTTTCATACTAAAAATAAACGATGCTAATCAAAGTCGGTGCGACTTTCACCATTTCATTCAACTAAGCATTACTCATACTCTATTAGCATACGTGAGACTCGAATGTGAATGTTAACATGTATACGGAACTTTGGACTGTCAAATATATAAAAAAAAATTGTAATATGTTCTCAGGAGAAATATTTAATGGAGGTATCAAATGGGTATTCAAGTCACCAAATTTTATGTGATCACTGCAACACATGGTAATTTATCTATAAGGGGTTAATCACTGATATGTTTCTTCAAAAGTCATTGATTTGGGGACAATAAGTTATTATATTAGGGATTTTTTTTTATAGCAACCCGGTAAATTGACGGCACTCTGCTTTATGGTAGTAAGCACGGTATAATATAAACGGTGACCACCGACAAATCGGCAATATATCGCCAACTCGACCATCCACTGCGATCCGCGGATAGATAGCCTGGACGAATTTGTAGGCAGCCTGACGACGCGTATCCTCCGAAGAGCGGACATATCCATACTAGACAACCTGAAGAGCTAGAAAATTTATATCCTCGCTGCAGAAGAAAAGTAATGAAGCCTCAAGCGCACCAGCTCGTCCGTGGACCCACGCCGGACTTAGCGCGCGTTATGATACGAGGAGAGTTACGTGAGGCTTACTCGACACGCCCCTGTTGTTGCGTGCGGAGGTGACATTCACCGAAAGATGGCATAGCCCTGAAGCGGTTTCCCGCACATATATATGTGCGAGATAAAGCGTGACAATCCAACTCCGGTCGTCGGTGCCGTGACAGCCCACAAGCATCTAGGCAACTGAATACACAGTAGCGTATGCATAAACGTGCCTTTGTAATTGCATGCAAACAGAATCATGGCGGAAAAATTGTGACGTGATTGATAAGAGATTAGCTAGTATATCATTTGATATTAATAAAAAATAAAATAAAAATCTAAAAAAAAAACAAACAGAATTTTATTTATAACTTATAACTAAAGAGTAAACTGTACAATTAATAAAATTGAAGTGTCTGTTTGTAATGTCAAAATAACAGTTTTTTACTAAATGTATTTGAAAGTATATATGATACCTATAATAAAACACCCATTTTTAAAATTGTTGTCTGTCTGTCTGTTTGTTCCAGGTAATCTCCGAAGCGGTTGGACCAATTTTGACGGGACTTTCACTGGTAGATAGCTGAATTTATAGGGAGTAACTTGGCTACTTTTTTTAGAAAAATAATTAGAGTTCCACACAGTTTAAAAAAAAACTGGTCATGGTGAATTAATTCGGGCGCTTAAATGGCTTACGCAGTAAACCATAAGAGATATAGCAAATTAATGTTCTAAATAATCATAGGCATTAAAAAGACATACAAAAAAGTCCAGAAAAGTATACGGGATAAATAGCTAAATAGATAAATAGAAAAATAGCCGGGAGCGGGGGAGTAAGATTCGCGCGGGCATTCTGTAGTCCACGTGAGCGAAACCACTGGTACAGCGAGTTTTTAATAAATACATTTACAGAAGAATTTAAGTTCTATGTTTTTTTTTGTATTTTAAATTCTTAAAATCTTCTTCTTCTTTTAAATTTAAATTATTTTTACACTATTTGAATTATACTTTTTAGTATCAGAATTCATTCAATAGATATATATCGCAGGGAGATGATAAAAACGGAGATTCGATGAAATCTCTAAGATATATCCAATTAACGGAACCAAAAAAACCAGAGGAGCATTATAAAATGACCTATCACGCTATAGTTTCATCACCATGTTCTCATTCACCGAAAGCACACGCTTATACTAGGAATCAAGCTTATGTGGGTCATCCCTTTTATTTAAGCAACCGCAACCGTCCGCGATTCCCCTGGGGTTATTCCTACTAATATAATAAATGTTAAAGTGTGTATGTTTGGATGTTTGTTACTCAATCACGAAAAATCGGCAAAACGGATTTAGATGAAATTTGTCACACAGAGAGTATATGTTCTGGAATAACACATAGGGTACTTTTTAACTCGGTAACAGTCATAGCTTAATCACTATTATCCTCAAAATATAACACCCATCAATGTTATATTTGCTTTGTCCTTTTTGAAATCAGCTGGTATCTATGCAGTAATATAGTGGGGTGGTAGAGATCGCGTCCACCACCCACAAACCCATCTATTATTTTCTTTTGGTTTGTCATGTACCGAGATCAGTCTGTGTATAACCAATAATACACAAACGAAGTCGCGGGTACCAGCTAGTTACACTATAAAATTTAATAAAGATGAATAATTGTCCATATCACTCAGGGATAATGAAGAATTCTATCAGTGAAATAATTTTTAGAATAGGATCAGTACTTCCAGAAATTACTGCTAAAACTCGGAAACTTTAATAATATCAGCATAGACAAAATATGAATCACTTACCTGAATTATATGATATTGCAAAACTAATCGTCGATGGCCATATAAGTAGGTAGATGTGAAAAGAAAGCGATGATACGCATGACTCATTATTAAATAAGACCTGAAATTTAACGGCCTGCGAACCGCGATTCCGCCGAGATATGCGAAGAATGTGAATTTCTTCCGGATGTAAAAATATTGTTAAATAAATAACGTAAAGAAATTATAATGTTCTCTATTATGTACATATGGCCACAATACTGTTGTTTGCTAAATTAATTATATTTAGTGTCTTAAACATCCTAGAGACCGTTATATTGAAATAATTATTTCTACCATAATACCGTAGACGTTTTTTTTTCTTAAATCAATACAAGTACTCGTATATATTGAAATATTTGCTGATCGAGCAGTTTTAGCTTTATTAAGTTCTTTATTGAAATAAATCAAATAATAACGAATTTCAGTTCTTTTTTTAATATAACAAAGGTGCAAAACAAGCAGGTACTACCAGGTATCACAAGCGCGTTGCCAATCTTGATCCCCCTTACCCAAAGAGCACTGGAAACCATACGGACCGCAGGAACACAACACAATATTATATTATGGGTGCGATCTCCTGTAGAATCTAGGCATTCCCACCAGTCAGATTGCCCCAAGTAGCGAGAAATCTCCAAATATTTTTTTCTGTGCTCTACCTCACTTTGACCTTAGCCCTTAGCATTAGCTTTGGTACATCTAGTAGTTACTAGTAGCATGGAGATCTTCAATGCCTTGTAAAAAAACGGGCACCGAAGGAAATTTACGTTCTAATATCGATTTCAGTTAATTAAATTGAATTTAATTGTTTTACGTAGTCTGTATACTTATAGTCGTGTAAATTAATATATACGTGAAATGAACTCTGGCATTTTTGGCATTAATTTTTTGTTTGAATTCCATAAAACCGATATACACATCCAAACAATAAGAAGCGATCAACAATAAAGACAACAAGATTTTTATTAATATTTATAATTAAATAAAGTTACAATTAATTTAGAAAACCAATAATGAGTTTGACCTCCTCATACCAAAATCTAGCCTTGAATCTTTCTGGGCATGCTTTCTTACCATCAGGCACGGTTTAATATTTTACTTAATGTGTCCACAGCGTTCGCTACCGTGGGCTATAATATTATTGTTCATGAAGATATCGTAATATCTTTTTTAGATAATTATCTACTACCTAAGGAGTAAAATATAAAAAAGTTGATTAAAATCTACCCAGTAGATTTTGCATAATGCACAATCTTAATCATTTTATTTTCTTATAGATTTTACTTTCCAAGTTTACCTAGATACGAGTTTTTTTAACACCGATTTAAACTCAGTCGCCTTCATGTTAAAGTTAACAGTAGATTAGTAGTTATTTTAAAATTGGTTACTATTATATCTACGAAAGATTACATAGATAAAATATAAGTAAAATATGATATAGTTCAAGACTTAATTTGAATCATCACGTTAAATTATACACCACATAAGCACAGATTGTAGCCTAACATCACTCGAGTATACCTACTGTCATAAATTTGCGCTCACGTAAAAAAAACTACTCAAACAAGAATATTAACACCGTTGCCACTTTTTATCATGTTACACATCTATATCGTAGCTGGCTTTAGGTACATGGCAGCGTATAAATGTCGTTCGCAAACTTTCGTCGTCTAATGGTCCTGGAGCTGCCAACGTTAATGACTATAAAATATCTCGACGTATGTAACCAAAATTTACAAATTATAGAGCCCAGGATTAATTGTTTGCGAAATATATCCAATGACGAAGAATAATTAAGTATAGTTATTGCTTGATTTTATAAAATATGTGGTTTAAAAACTCACTTTTTTTACTCTATTCTGGCCACGCGCATTCATTCACAGTAATGGAAAGAACTATTTATTTAATAGTCATAAAGTCATCAAGTTAAATAAACTTAACAAAAATTAAAAAACAAAATAAACTATATACGACGGCATAAGTACTACATCTTCATATAAACGATTAAATTTTGTTTCAAAATTATTTTTTGCCAAAATAAATTAAAAATAAAAGCAAATTTTATAAAAAAAAAATACAAAATAGCATTTACTAGACTGTAAAAAACCTAAATAACAAAGCTCCAAAATTGTTTTCAAACTAAACATTTTGTGTTAACAAACATTCCTAACTATTAGTCAATCGACATGACGACAAAAATGCTTTTTCATCATGTTATCGTTTCCAGCTTGACCACCCGTGAACAGGTGTCCATAAAAGTGGTAACTTATCGGATGACATCATCTTATAATACCGAAAAATATACACTTTCTCACTGCTAATCATTAGCCAGGGCAAAAAATAAATTTGTTATATAATTCATTGATATATTTCACAGACATTGTTTTTTTAAATCTCAGAATAAATTATGAAACTAAGAGAAATCGTTGGATAGCTTTTATGTGGTTGAATCAGTTATGATTAACAAACAATATTTTAAAACATCTTTTTTTATGCTACCCTAAATGGTGTAGACACATCATGTTTTCTATTGCAGTGTCTTTTAGCAGCTGTCATGTTAATCCTCATACATAACATTCTTCACACAATCCATTTATATCTTCTTTGGTCATCCTTTATATCTTTTTTCATCCACTTATACCTAATACTCTTCTATTTATATATTTTTTATCTTTCCTGATGCACATACTACCAACCAATTATGCCTCAACTTCTTGTAACATACTCACTCTTAATTTTTTCCACACTAGCTACACCACTCATTCATCTTAACTTACACGTCTCTATCTTTTTTTTTTTTTTTTTTTTTTTTTTTTAACTGACTACACTGTTAGCCTTAGGGGCCCTATCGTCAAACAGAGCCGCTGCGGCTTTTACAGCTTCACCGGACTTGGGGGCGAGCGCTTAGGGCACTCAGCCGCGAAAGTTTGTGACGACCCGCACGAGGGTGCCAGAGTGGCCGAACCTCGGCTCGGGCGGTCGTCGCGAATGCGAAAAAGTCGCGATCTAACTAATTCCCTAATCTTAGGAGAATTCGAGCTAACTAATATATACTCATATGCACGTTCCCCTCCTCCTGGGAGGAAGGAGTGGACCATGCGTATGTGTATTTGTTAATCGGAATGGTTTTTCTACACTAACTAGCGCATTAGTCTAACTAGCGCAAAAAAAGAAAAAAAAAGGTCCCTTACAGAACCTATGTACCTGTGTGGTGTGCACGTGTGTGTGTTCATACGTGTGTAATGTTGTGTGTGGGTAACTAAGTGTTGCACGTATAGTGTCACTTTGTATCGCGCGGGCGGCTGCCTGACCCAAGGGCTTCACACCGAGGAACGGACCTAGGCTTGGGTTGCCGCTAGAGAGGGTGGACGTGACGGGTGTGCGGGAGCGAAGTTGACCGCCCGTCCTCTGCGGAGAGAACGGTGGTTACGTGGGCGTGGGCGGTGGCACGCTCTGTTTGGAGAGACGGTGTCGGCGTAGAACGCGTTAGCTTTTTCGGTTTGGTCGGGCGGGTCAGTGAATATATTACGCGGCCGGCGTTTTCTCCGGCAGGCGTTGGGGTCGGGAACATAAGAAGCTGCCGCTTTTATTAAGGGGTTCGCGTGGTTCGACGCGGTGTCGAAATAACGTCTCTATCACATGCACCCTTCTTTTATCCAACTCTTACGTTGCCCAGCATTCAGATTCATACATCAGGACAGATCTTATAAACATTTTCCTTGAGTTTCATTTAATATTTTAAAAGAAGCGATGTAATAACTCTGTTTTTAATATATGTAGTTTACTATTTATATAATAACTCGCTGATCTGCGCAATTTCGACTGCGTCACATAATAGAGGGAGAGAGAGGGTTAGAGAGAGTCGAACGAGACAAATAACAATTGTCATAGGCACCAATACAATTTATATATCCCGCCCGTCTGCCACATCCTCAAGTCCGGTGAAACTGTAAAAGCCGCAGCGGCTCTGTTTTTGGATAGGGCCCCTAAGGCTAACAGTGTAGTCAGTTAAAAAAAAAAAAAAAAAACTGCCAAATCATTCCGCTAAAATGCACGCGCGGTACTTGATTATTATTTTGCTGCGGAGTTTTTTAAAACTGTGATAACTTCTAAGATATTCATTGAAATAAATTGATGTATAGGGCAATTCGGTCCAAAATTAAATACTTGTGATGAATAACATTTATTTATATAAGCATACGGATAAAATTTCTCATTATTGTATACTTGTATTGATTTAATGAAAAAAAACTTTTACGGTATTATGATAGTAGTAATTCTTTCAATACACCGTTTTCAAGGATGTTTAAGACACTAAAAAAAAACACATAATTAATTTAACAAACAACAGTATTGTGGCTATACGTACATAATAGAGAAAATTATAAATTCTTCAGGTATAGTACCATATACAGTGTAAACTCTTTATAACGTTATTCTTTATAACGATAAACTCCCTATAACGTTGAAGTGAGCCCAACTTGGTTGGTTTGCATTAAAACCCACATATTGAAACATTCTTTATAGCGATACGCCAATCTCTATTACGAAGAAATGTGTTCATATTATTAGACAGTAAATATTTATTATCGGTATTATTGTTTATTATCAGGTAACAAAATACTTTGAAGCTCCGAAACATCCGAGGTCGGTCTAGCTTTTGTTATCCTTAATTGCCTTGAACACGTGCAGTATGACGCATTGTTTTCTCGGAAGTGATGGTCTTCGACCAAGCATACTGGGTACCTATCGTATTATCAGTCGTCAACCTACTTTGAAACTGTTAACATGGCCAGTAAACGGAAAGTGATTAATGTTGACGAAAAAGTTTGATAGAAGAAGATATGAATAGAATACATAAAATAATACAAAACAAGTACTGGCATAGCAAAAAACGTCAGACAAAGTTATCAGACTATGTGTGTAAACAATAATTTATAAGCATTTATTATCTAAGACATACACACATGTATTAAAAATTCTTGTTAATTTGGTTGTTTTTTTGTTCACTCCATATAACGATAACTCTCTATAACGACAAAAAATGCTCAGTCCCTTGAGTTTCGTTATAAAGAGTTTACACTGTATATAAAAACCCCTTCGCAAATAATGCATTATTTTAGAACAAATTTTATTATCATAAAAAAGGATATATTCCGTCAAACTTAAAAGGTAGCCATATGCTATCGCGGACATTTATTTTAGAACTTTTTAAGAATAATAATTTCGTCACACATCATTTTTGCGTAACTTTAATCATTTACACAGCGCACGAAATGGAAACTTTCAAAACCCCGTTTTTGCAACATTTTTCACTTATTATCCGCTCCTATCGGTCGTATCTTGATGTTATATAGCCTTCCTTGATAAATGGTCTATCCAACACTAAAATAACTTTTCCATTCCAACCAGTAATTTCTGAGATTAGCACGTTCAATCAAACAAACAAACTCTTCGGCTTTATAATATTAGTATAGATTTCATTCAATATCTTTATTCTATTCATTTGGCATTATGTTTTTTTTTCTTCAGATAAATCTGATACCTTCTATCAAGGTTTGGAATGTTATAAAAAATGTAACAGTAAAAATATTATAATATCATGTGGATTTTAGTTCATCGACTTCTTAATGAGTGAGCGGTCATTGTTAGCTTCCGTTTTTTATCAATACGCTAGGAACAGATTATTGAAGTGACTATTGATTTTACCTATGTAACCGTTTTGGGAACAAATTTGCAGAAATGTTTCTTATGAAACTGACTTTTTTATCGTTTATAGTCACGATAAGACTAAATTACATTGTACATAAATTCTAACAATGGTCCCCAAACTAGGCATACTCGTGTCATGGGTACCTTTCATACCAGTTACCAAATTATACTCATAACATTTCACATAATTACACTTTACATATATAAATATATACTACTTACCAAACTATAGTACATACATTACAGACACATATTATATATGGATAAAACACAATACAAGAAACAGTCAAAAACATAATGAAAAATAGTTTATGGTTAATCAGAGAAAGTGTAAAATTATTTTTCTATTCTAAGTACATCCACTGCATCCTCAGTCGTTTTGTATGTCAAGGTACTTAGCCAGTTTCCTTCTTGCTTCGTAAAACGAACAGTCCTTAATTAAAATATAGTAAGAAAGTAGAAAATCTTTTTTATTACTTTCTTTTTGTTTGCAATTATCGCGATGTTACGCTATAAATACTGTTCATAAATAAATAGAATATTATTAACAGCGTTTTTCTCTTCACTTGCTTAATAAAGTTTAATACGAAATACTCAAATTTCATAATAAAATCCAATAACAAAGTACAATCGATAATAATAGAAATAATAAATGCCTATTCTACGTTTACGTTGTTAGGATAAGGGCTAATGAGATGATAGTGAAACTATTAAGAAAAAAGTATCTAAATTAGGTAAAAATATTTCAAATCCATCGTAGAATCTCAAATCAAAGCGTTCAGAAGTAGAGGCCGCGAGTTCTGGGTCTTAGTGAAAGATTGCAATTAAACATTCGATTTATTTATTTTCATTATAAAGAATAACAGCTTTAATTCGACATGTATAACTAATCACAATTAGATACATGTAGCCAGTTACAAGTCGTCACAGACTGATTACAAAAAAATATACAATCCATGCACCCAAGGCTCTGGGTGCACAAACACTGTACAATATACTATGTTATCGTCAAAACAAAAGAAGAATTAGGCTTTGTTTATCTGCGAATGTACGAACGAATGTAAGTAAAGTATTTAAAATAATTATTGGTGTTAAACAATAAAGAAGCGCGAGCAGAACGTGATAGAAATGAAACTACTTAAAAATGGAGACGCGGATAGTGTGACTGTGTATTAGTTAGATAAACAATGTATAGCTCTCTTTGTCCTTCTCTCTACGTTATATGTATATCAATTTCTTCTCTCTCGTGTAACAAAACATGACGCGTCATTGAAATTTCACACTTAAGTATTCTCTTCCAAACCATTATTCCTATATCCCCGAAGGGTTAGGCAGAGGTGTATTAATATACACCCATAGTTCGCCGGGTATGTTTTTTAGGTCCCATGTATTAGGAAGCGAGCCTACTACCATTAATCGGGCACAAAGCCAAACTCTGAGCGGCTACTACACTTCAATAGCTACTTATGAACAAAAATGTACGATATCGGAAAGGGCTTAAGACACAGTCAAAGCTAAATCTGTCACCGCATACTTCACAACAAGCATTAAGTTAATTTCTTTAATTAACTTATATATATGCCTATTAAGATGGTTAAATAATATATCTAAAAGGTTTATTTGCATACCTAAACAAAAAATCACTGAGTAATATGTAGGCCTTAAATTTTAGGTACATGTATAAAATACTCAAAACCACTAGTACCATGCTTCTAAATTATCCATTCTCACCATATTCGTAAATATAACGCTCGCTTGTCTGTCCATTACTTTCTGTTGCCACAAAGGTTACCCTTTCTACAATAAAATATTATTTATCAGCACATCATTCTCGTAATTATCTCATCTTTATGACACATCTAGTCATACTCTACATACGTTTAGTCAATAATGATAGTCACTATTGCAGACCGCTTCCTATAGACGTGTCATTTTCTCACCAAGTTAATTGGATACTAGACAGATAATTATTTTACGGTTAAACGATAAAAAAATCGCTTGCCCAAAATGACATTATAAGCCTCGGGTCATACGAATGAGCTCATTAATTGTTGTCATGAATTGACAGATTTAAAGATAGGTTTGTTAAGTTGTACGAGGTTAAAAAAAAGAATTCGCGACTATCGCAAGCTACCTTTATAAAAAAATTGATTTATTATACTTTAGTTAAATATCATCATGATGAATGTAAAATTTCCTTTATTCAATGAATTAAAGTGACGTTTAATAGCACCACTTTATCTATATTTTTAATAAGATTAAAGTGTCTGGTTCTGGCTGTTAAATATTTGTCTGCCCGTTTGTTCCGAGTAATCTTCGAAACGGTTAAACCGATTTTGACGGGACTTTCACTGTCAGATAGCTGATGTTATAGGTAGTAATACAGGCTAATTTTATTTTAGAAAAATAATTATAGTTACTGAGTAAACCATAAGACACATACCAAATTAATGTAATACGTAATAGTAGAACTTAAAAAGACCCACAAAAAAGTTATCGAGATTATATGTCTACCTTCTAAGTATCACCCACAATAAGCATTTTTGTTTTTAAAATTACTGGGAGCGGGGCCCGATCGATGACGTTCTGTAGTCCACGCGAGCGCAGCCGCGGGCTCAGCTAGTGTGTGTATAAAAGAGATGACCAATTTTCCCGCGACTTTGTCTACGTATTTTTCATACCATGTTCTCCTCCAAGTCCCAGGTTATCTCTATGCCAAATTTCATTGTTTATTTATAATAATATTAGTGTGGTTAATGGCGAAATAATTTTTCTAAAGAAGTAAAGAAAATTTATCAATTATAGTCTTACATCATTGATACTGTAACATATTTAACACATAACATTAAATTAAAACATGGAAAAATGTATAGTAGATATGTATATTTTGAAAAGTTATTAATGTAATATCTTTATGTTCCCATATTTTACATTTAATATTTTAATAATCAAAAGCGAAAAGTTAACGTTCCAATACACTAAAATATTTTCATATATTAAGAACATTAAATTAAGAAGCTTTTATATGTACTGAAAAAAAGGTATAAGGAACCATTGTATTTTTTAGTAATATAGTTAATAAATTTCTTAAAGACTGACCTCTGTTAGATGTTAAATGTTACCGAAATTATTGTTAAACACATAATAACTTACGGTGATTAATCAAACATTTCATAATGTTATAGGTACAGTAATATAGTAGATATAGGTATTCATTCCAGAATATTTTACAAGCATTAACTTTCTACGTAAAGAGCTTGGAGACGACTACTACATTAGTTTTTTTATACATAAAAGGTGACGAACAAGCATACGACCCGCTTGAAGGTAAGCGATACGTAGGCCCCAAGGAGATCTGAAAACCCACTCACCACATGAATACAACGCTAGGTTATTTGGCTGCGATCTTCTGTTGACTGGGTGGTATTAGACCAGTCGGACCGCCCCAAATAAATAATCATTTCGTCTCAAATAAAACTAGCGGTAAATTTTACCACGAAAACATTTTGTTTATTAAAAAATAAAATTGTGACCAATAGCAAACCTAAACGCACGTCACCACCGTGTAATTTGATGATTGTTATTATATTTCTTCTATTCATAACGTGTACCGCGTATTTTATGTTATGAGATATAAATTATATGTTAGAGACTGAACATGAGTCTTATCTGTGTATCAGTTTCGTAATCATCTACAAATTAAGGCCTTGAGCCATATATTTATTATATATAAAAGAAACAGAATTTATTTGGGGCGATGAAAAGACAATAAACGTATTTCTTATTCATAAAGTTCGATCAAGAGTCATTAAAACATATGACGCGCCTGTGAAAATTTCAATTAATCATTTTGAGTCCAACCTCCAAGCTCAACCCTAGCCAATCTCACCTGCATGTAATGCAGCACCCTGCTGAGCAACAAACGAGGAAATGGCGATAGTGGGGTGGTAGGGCGGTTTTGCCCGACTGGGTCACGGCCGCCATTTATGTGGTGAAAAGTCCGTCATAGTGATTCGGTTTTGCGTGTCGCGTTTCGAGATCAGCCTGTGCATATCCAGTTAAATTAATGCAGGCCGGCGTAACAGCTGCAACCGTCGATGGACTAAGATCTCTTGGTGGTCGCTAACGGATTGTACTGTGCTTACCATCAGCCTATACCGTTAATTTACTGTGCTACTATTTAAAAAAAAATCATAAATTGTTGTCAACAACTACACTTTTAATATTCAAAGTAATTAATAGAATTCATTTGAATTCGAATATTTGTATTCGAATTTTGAAATTGAAACATGAAACAAAGCCACAATTGCAACAATAACTTACTGCTAACGTATAATTGTTTTTAAAAATCACACAATAATTTAATTACAAAGTTCATAGCGCTCGTAAAAATTAAACTATGATGATTTAATTACAAGATGCTATGTTCTCATAAAACTTAATAACTAGCTCTTTTAATAACAGTAATATATACTATATGTATATATGTGTACATAAAATAAAAAAATCAAGAACATTTGGGGCATCTTGTTAAGTCACATGGTTAATAAATTGATGAAACAACAGTTAAGAAAGTTCTACACTTGTTTCTTAAAGAAACACATAATTCAATTTTTAAATAATTCTTTAGTTTTAGAGTAAAATTTTCACGTTTATAATGATGATAACTAATACAAAAATGTTATAAAACTTTCGGAAGTAAATAGGAAATTATATATTCCATCCATATTAGTTTTCCGTAACTTATCACTCGCAGAATCTATATATTAGGTCCTTACATATGAAATTAGAGTTTTATATGGTAAAATTAAAATGAAAAAAGTATATTGAAATTATAGATTTAATCAATCGAAGTATGTACCATTATTATGTATGCACTTTCGCCATTTTAAAGGTAGTTAGTTCATTGATTCGATTGCTGAAAAAATTGTCGGAGCAAGAATCAATAAGTGGGCTTGAGATATTTGACCAGTCTCGGTTGTTAAACGGCTAGCTTTTCCATCATGGTTTGCAAATGTTGACAATACAGATCTGCCGTTATCGTCTGGACAGATCTTACGAAGCTGTAGTACAAGGTGTCCAGAAAGGGTATCGGGTATTTGTAAGTTCAATGAAACAAAAATTATTTGTATGCAATAAAAAAGTTTATTGTTTATTATTAGCATATGAATTGGAGAATTATTTGGAAAAGATGATGTTATCCAAATGATGACCGTTACGTTGCTGGCACTCTTCTAAACGGAAACGAAGATTGGCGATAACACGTTGACACATAGCTATCGATATTGCTGCCATTTCTGACCTAATGTTTTGCTTTAACTGGGTTAGATTCGTCGAATTGTTTTGATAAACCTCACTTTTAAGGTATCCCTATGCAAAATAGTCAAGCGGGCTAAGGTCGGGGCTTCTGGGAGGCCAGTTGATGTTACCCCTTCGCGAAATGACTTTATTAGGGAATAATTCGTTAACAACTTCCATTGAGTCATTTGAGGTATGGCAAGTGACCCCATCTTGCTGGAACCACGTTCTTGAGTTGAAACCTGCAAACTCCTGCAACTCTGGGACCAAAAAATTTCGCGACATATCGCAATAACGGTCACTATTCACATTAATTGCTCGGCCTCGTTGATCTTCATGAAAATAAGGACCAATTATGCCTTTAGCAGACATAGCGGCCCAAACAACGACCTTTGGGCTATGCAGGGGTCGTTCATGCTTTCGTCTCGGATTCTCCACTGCCCAGTACCGACAATTCTGCTTATTAACATGACCATTCAGGTGAAAATTTGCTTCGTCACTGAACAGTATGTTGTTAAAGTTGTTAAATCGCTGCAGCATTTCGTTCGCAAAATTCAGTCGATTAGCATAGTCCGTATCCTTCAATTCTTGAACCAATTGAATTTTATAGGCTTTTAGATGTAAGTCTTTCTTTAAAATCGAATGTAAAGACGATTTTTTGATGTTCAACGCTTGGCTTCGCTTTCGGATGGATAAAGACGGATTTTGACGAACCGACGCCTCAACTTCTTCAATTGTTTCTTCATCGCAAACTGAACGAGGACGACCAGAGTTTTGAATTTTAACTGTCGCACCTGTATTCTCGAACATCCTGATCCATTTCCTAATGCTATCGTCACTTGGCGCGTGGCGTGTACGATATTCCGCACGATAGAGACGTTGAGCAGTCACTATTGAATCACCATTACGATAATACGCTCGTACGCAAAATGCACGATGCGTCCCCGAGTACTGTTCCATCGTGACTAAAACTCACAAAATGGCGGACGCCACAAACCCCTCCCCGCACCCATTAGACGCCCCGTTTCGAATATGGCGCGAAAACAAATACCCGATACCCTTTCTGGACAACTTGTATATGACACCAGCACTGGTCCACCAATCATTCACCAGTGCCTTTTTCTGAGACGACTTTCGCTTGAGACAGGATTTGGCCGGTTCTTCTGGATTCAACCACTGTGATGAGCATTTCCGATTATCGTAAAGGATCCATTTTTCGTCACAAGTATCAATACGATTCAAAATTCCCTCGTTATTGTGACGGTAGAGTAATGTAATGTAGAACTCAATAGGTGTTTGTTGGCGTGCTTTAGTCAATTCATGCGGTATACATTTCTCGAGCTTTTTGATTTTTCCTGTTTGTTTCAAGTGATTTAATTTTTTTTATCACTCACACCGAAGTCTGCCGCTAACTCTTATGTGATTTGCGAATGATCCGCTTCAACGATCACCTTTGATTCTTCATTTTCAACTAGGGTCTCCGGCCGTCCACGGGGTTTGTTTCGTAGGTCAAAATTTGTAGAACGAAAACGTTGGAACCAAAAACGTACCGTGTTTTATTTTACAGTAGCTTTCCAATACGCAGCATTAATCCTTCGAGCTGATTCTGCAGCGCTGATGCCACAATAGAACTTATATTCGTAAATAAGGCGATATTTTAAGTTTTTTATTTTGTGAAAAGAACGATGTCAAAGATAAATAAAATGGTGCGAAAACAAATGAATCACTAAACTCGAAACAATTCCAACCTAAATTTGGAATGAATTTGAATTTGGAATATCTAATCAGACGCCAGATATTTGAGATCAAAGTGACCAGTTCAACAAAACACCAATTTCATATGTAAGGACCTAATATTAATACGTGAAGCAAAAGATTTATACCTCTTTTTAAGCGTATTGCGTGCACAGAAGACTGTGATTTTTGGCATGGTTAAAGTTTGTATGGAGAAGGAGCCCAGAAAGATGAAATTTATCTATAATATCTGTTATTAATATATTAAACTAAATAAATTAATAATGCGAATTCTAACCCGACAAGTACCATTGAACTTAGACGCCCCAAAATATTGACAGTGTCACTCAATGAAAAGTGACAGCAAATGATTTAATATTCATTGTTTGTCATATTGCAAATGTCAAACAAAAATAGTTCATGATTAAAAAATCGCTGACCGAATTTCGATAATTGGACGACCGCTAGTATTAGTAAATATGCAAATGCTACATTTAAAACAACATTCTGTCATCGTATTTTCTTCTCAGAAGTTAGATATAAGATAAATAATTTTACTATCTGGAGTAATCAATTATGTTTATATATCTATATTTATTTATAGCCATACCATACTATCACGCCTGTATCCCCGAAGGGTTAGGCAGAGGTGTACTAATGTACACCCACAGTTCGCCGGGTATGTTTTTTTAGCTCCCATGTGATAGGGGGCGAGCCGATTACTCGGGCACAAATCCAAACTCCGAGCTACTACTGAGAATTACATAGATAAACCCAATAACACTTTGATTGACCTGGGAATCGAACTCAGGACATTGATCACAGCAGTCACGCTTATGACCACCATGCTAATAGCTACATAAACTATTATTAAAAAGAGTTAATGTTTGTCTAATTGTTTATAATATGTTGATCCAATACTAAAAAAATATTTCTCTAATGTCTTAGCAACATTATCCTTGATATAATATGAGCTATTTTTTAGTCTTAATAAATTATATTAGCCAATATTATTTACGTAATAAAAATATTAAATTCATAAATTAAAACTAACTTATAGGTAGAATCAATAATAATAATTCTGCTTGATGAACAATAATTGTTATGGTTTAAATTTAATGGATTTCTTATTTGCTACGTCCCATCCATACAATAACATTGTCTCAAGACGTCAATGATTCACGATTTAACAAAAGCCCCGCCTTTGTCTTGTATCACAAACTAGATCTTAGAACATCCCAAGAAATATTTAATTACGTAAAATATCATCATTTATTTATCATAGATTTATTATAACACCAAGTTTTCCAAGATTTATTTTTATGAAATTTTGCACACGGAAGGGTTTATGTCAGAGCCGTTTCCGTTTATATATATATATATATATATATATATATATATATATATATATGTTCGAGAAATGCTCACTTAATATAATAGGATTACGAAGAAAAATATCACGAGAAATAATTAATTACTATATTATAAATGCGTGTGGAGCCGCGGGTACAGCTAGTAGTTTTTAAGTAATGAAATTATTTGAAATAGATTTAAGCTAAGAAAAAGACGAAAACACAGAAGGATACCTTGTATTTTTAATCGAACTTTTCGTACTCAATGTATTTTAATTTTTTAGTAAAATTAATTTTGTGAGGAAATTTTTTTGGGAAATTATCATCAGTTTTTATCCTTTTCTAGTAAATATTTATTACAAGATATTATTAAAAGCAAATTAAAACAAGCGTATCTATTATTGGATAGTAGATATGCTTCAAGCAAACCGGATCAGTATTACTTTCGATAGCTGAAATCGAACCGCTGACTGTTTGATGTGAGTTTATGTTGTCAAAGTGAACCAACCGTTAGAATTCCAAGACGAGCATCGTCAGCGTCACCATGAGATCTGCATATTCATAAGAAACCGTGGACAGGTAAATTTATGAACGTTACAATATTATCATTCGCCTCACGGGGATGTGTCTTATTGGAAGCTAGTGTGTCACTGATACATTATTAATGTGAAAATACACCACATTTAGGTTTTGTTGCACTTACAATGATTTTAATTATCTTGTAATACATTAGTGGGGCAATGCCGCGCTAAGCGTGCGTGTTTTACCGTCTCCCGGTCAGTTCACTATGTCGCATTTTTTTGTACTGCGAAGCTGTGAAATCGACTCCTGGTTAGTTCACAATGTCGCATTTTTTCGTACTGCGAAGCTGTGAAACCGACTCCCGGTCAATTCACTATGTCGCATTTTTTCGTACTGCGAAGCTGTGAAACCGTCTTCCGATCAGTTCACTATGTCGCATTTTTTCGTACTGCGAAGCTGTGAAACCGACTCCCGGTCAATTCACTATGTCACATTTTTGTCGTACTGCGAAGCTGTGAACCCGTCTCCCGGTCAGTTCACTATATCACATTTTTTTCTTACTACAAAGCTGTGAAACCGTCTCCCGGTCAGTTCACTATGTCACATATTTACATACTGCAAAGCTGTGAAACCGTCTCCCGGTCAGTTCACTATGTCACATATTTACATACTGCAAAGCTGTGAAACCGTCTCCCGGTCAGTTCACTATATCGCATTTTTTCGTACTGCGAAGCTGTGAAACCGTCTTCCGATCAGTTCACTATATCACATTTTTTTCTTACTACAAAGCTGTGAAACCGTCTCCCGGTCAGTTCACTATGTCACATATTTACATACTGCAAAGCTGTGAAACCGTCTCCCGGTCAGTTCACTATATCGCATTTCTTCGTACTGCGAAGCTGTGAAACCGTCTTCCGATCAGTTCACTATATCACATTTTTTTCTTACTACAAAGCTGTGAAACCGTCTCCCGGTCAGTTCACTATGTCACATATTTACATACTGCAAAGCTGTGAAACCGTCTCCCGGTCAGTTCACTATATCGCATTTTTTCGTACTGCGAAGCTGTGAAACCGTCTTCCGATCAGTTCACTATATCACATTTTTTTCTTACTACAAAGCTGTGAAACCGTCTCCCGGTCAGTTCACTATGTCACATATTTACATACTGCAAAGCTGTGAAACCGTCTCCCGGTCAGTTCACTATATCGCATTTCTTCGTACTGCGAAGCTGTGAAACCGTCTTCCGATCAGTTCACTATATCACATTTTTTTCTTACTACAAAGCTGTGAAACCGTCTCCCGGTCAATTCACTATGTCACATATTTACATACTGCAAAGCTGTGAAACCGTCTCCCGGTCAGTTCACTATATCGCATTTTTTCGTACTGTGAAGCTGTGAAACCGTCTCCCGATCAATTCACTATGTCACATTTTTTCGTACTACGAGGCTTTGAAACCGTCTACCGTTCAGTTCACTATATCACATATTTACATACTGCAAAGCTGTGAAACCATCTCCCGGTCAGTTCACTATGTCACATTTTTTCGTACTGCGAAGCTTTGAAACCGTCTACCGTTCAGTTCACTATATCACGTATTTTCATACTGCAAAGCTGTGAAACCGTCTCCCGGTCAGTTCACTATGTCACATTTTTCTTACTGCGAAGCTGTGAAGCTGTCTCCCAGTTAGTCTGTTCCCTCCTACCTATAACATGGAGTCCTTCAAACATAACGTGAAGAGACATTAGAGTAAACCGTCAAAACATCAACAATTGGCGATGATTTGTAGATTGCTCGGTGGTCGCCGTCGTATTTGGATAGCAGTATGCCTGCCATTAGGTACAATTTTCCAATTAACAATATAATTATTAAGGTTAACAAGCTGACACAAAAAACAACAAAGCAAAACATAAAAGGAAACAAAAAACCCGACAAACTTTTTTTCCATTTTTGTTTTTTATTTGATTCCCAGGCATCGTAATTAATTATTATGTAGCCTATGACACTCCCATAATTAAGACGAATCTAACAACACCTCATAAAAGTTAAAACTCATCAAGTCGCTTAGGTTACAGAGCGTGCCAAAGAAATTAATTATTCAAATTAATTCAATTTAAGTGTTGTCCAAAGATAATTTTTATAAAAATATTAGGATTTATTTTTCTTCCAATTTTTTTGTCAACTTGTAATAATATTTTGTCTTGGTTCTGTTAGTTATTATTATTCATCAGGTATACTACTTATACATAACTATAATAATACTGTATAATGTGTAATGTTGTTGGACTATCCATTAAAATAAAATAAATAAATAGACATACATACGCTCTAAAAATATAACCCTCCTTTTCGCAGTCGGGTAAAAAAGAATTGATTATGAAAATAACTTGATTTGGAGGGCTAATTTACAATATAAAAAATTACTGCAAAATTACGAAGGTGTAGATGTTGGTCGTTGTTATTCATATAATGATCCACCAAATAATAACAGTACAATCGGCTTAACATGGTCCTTAAACCCATTGTCCGGCAAATCGGTAATGTGCTTAGGAATCTTAATATAGAACCTAACAGTATTATGTATATTTAAAAAAAACCTTTAATAATAAGCTAAAGGCCGATTTTGATAGGTTTTACATACATTTTTAATTAATACTGACTGACTACATAATTATAATAGACTACAAATCACGTATTACATATTATGAACTACTAATCGTCTGATAGAGCATGAATGATCTTTATGCCTGGTGTTCCCGTTTTATGTAATGCGCGTGCGGTCATAAAGCAAAATTCTTGCTACCACGCCCCGTCAATAGTGCAGGTCATTAGTATACGGTTTCAATATTCACACCAACAAATATCTAACAATTATCCGTCAGAACGTCAAAATTAACCCTCAAATAAAGGTATCTAATGAAAAAACGGATTAAGATTTTATTTTAACAATTCAAGGAAGAATAAAGAATTATCAGTAAATTACAATGAGGAAATTCCTATGTAACTATGTGTCTCATTACCGAATGCATGTCACACAAACTGCATGACGATAAAAATCCGCGGGTTTATACACATGAGCAAGATTACCCATTTCTTCTTTATTGGTACATCGTGCATCACTGTTCGTGGGTATGAATTTAAAATGCTCACGTTTCCACTATAAAAGATCATCTTAAAAAAATGAATATTTTGAATAAATTAACGTTTGAATAAGACTTGCATATACGCAAAATATTTATTTTAGCTTTATAAACCAAAATTTATTTAAAAATGCAAAATATATAGTGTAAATTATGTTTATATTTTGATACAGTAGAAGACCCTGAGCCATAATATATTCTGATTACATATAAACATTCAACTAGTCTATTGTGTTCGACTGCATCGAGACCACAGTGTAACAGTAGCGCCATGTCACATTGGGGCGAAGGGGCAGCCGGTGTGTAACTACTAATTTATATATAAAGTTTCGCCTACAATTGCTTACACTAATATTACAATAAAATAATGTGATTTATGAACTGCGCTAATTGTAACAATTTATTACAGACAAACACCGCATGAATATTTTTCGTTACGACCAATTTACTAATTTATATACATTTTACATAGGTTCTCCCAACAAATAAAAACTAAGATGGGAATCAGTTTAAAAAAAACCTGTTATACGGTACCCATTACAAGTTCGTATACAACTCGAGTAAATGCACCAATGCTGTTAAAGTGCATATCAATAATATCACTATAAAATTAAAACATTTTTTATTAAATTTAGGCCCTAAAGCCTCATGGGCACTCATGATGTCAAAACACTACCACCGCTTCGGAAAACATCCCAGCCATCGAGAATAACCGACAAGAAACTCGATCGGTTTTATCAATATCTTATTTTCTTTTTTAATAATTTTTTAGAGTATTGCATTATATACAGTTATTATCATTTTCAGTAGACCTACAGAGTGGGAATCACATCCAGACATCACCATCATTCACGTAATCAGCAACCCTATAAATACTCTTTTGACAATAAAACTTGCTTAAGATGATTCTTGAACTTGTTATCCGGCAAATCGGTATAGCTATTTAGGATCTTGCAGAAACTATGAATAGGCAAACTAAGTTCCTTTATATAAATGTAATCAAGCGGGTTATAGGGATCTGCGGTACCCGACTGCATCACGACCACCATACACATGGTGATTTAATAAGCATTTTACGGTACCTAACTTTATTTTGATGCGTTATTTAAGATTTCTAAAAAGTATTCGTGTGATCACTCTTATAGTGTCTACTAATTGAGCCATGACATAAGCTTCTCTTGCACAAAAGTTCATGACATAAAAGACTCGTTTTTAAATACGGACATACATACAGATAGACAAAAAACAATTAATATTATATTCATGGTCAGTGTCACTTGTATCAGAGGTCTAGTGGAAAATTTAAAACAAAAAACATGTACAGACTGAGCTACATGTTTATCAAATGTTGTCAAATTATATCAACTCGTTAAATAAACCTTTCTAAAATCGCTTAAATAAATGTCATCTATTTGTTATAATTATATAGAAACTACTGGTTACCTATTCCAAACACAGTCAATGGGTAATTAGCCATGGATAATCGACCCAATAGGACGTGACGTGCACAATGGGTCACATGTTAGCGGGTTCACACGGCTTTCACAAACCCATTATATGTGTAGGGTATACATAACACACTTTGAAGGGAGGCATTTAGTGCCATAGGACTGTTACTTGTAAATAAGTAATTAATTTTAGAAGATAATTTTTAACAAAAAAGAAAATGAACTCTAATGATTTTGTGGAGTTTCATGGTGTATCTTCGAATTCGAAGTTCCAATATCAATGAAATTAAAATGGTTACTGTTTGATATTGTGTTAGATTACGATGGATATTTCAAATTTAATTTTATTACCTCACTAAAAAGGCACGAAACAAAAACTTTTTAGTTAACAAACAGGCAGATAGACAGACAAATATAAAAAAATAACGTTTTTTTGTTATACGTACCGTATATACTTTCATATGCATTTAGTAAAAAGTCGTTATTTTGACATTACAATTGTATAGGTATGTTAGTTTCTCGGAAGCGGCTGCAATGATATGGATGTTTTTTTTTATTTAGATAATGTTTCACACTCCAAGTTTACCTAAATAGTTTTAAAGATACCCAGCAAAGCTCGGTCGCCCAGATATTCATATTAAAAATTTTATCTTTTCTTTTCTCTAACATAATTAGTTAAAAAAAAAATTAGAAGGAACCCTACACAATGCGCCTTGTTGTGAATAAGAAACCACAGGTGATATTTTAATTGTAATACTGCGGTGAATTCGTCTGCTTCAATCTTATTACACAACATTACACATCTTACCATCATAGACGTGGATCTGTTTATGGACATTATTATTTAGATTGATTTACCGGTAAGATTTGCCCGTAAACTCACATGTTGCATTATTCAGAATATAAATCTCATTCGTTGTTACTTGTCCTGTTATCTATTTCGTATATAGAAGCTTCTGTTTACATATTATGTTAAATTTTAAAATAACATTAACACGCGTTTGTTTCGCAGTAATAATTTCCCTCACGTAATTTTACTTTCGTAAATATTTTTTAAAATTCTTACATACCATCAATTGAGCAATGAGATAAGCGTCCCATGTATAAAATATAATATAAGTTAGGTTAAGCCATTTAAAACTAAAATTAAAATGTCGTGTTCCTGATTCTTTTCCTTTACAATAGATGTCTATAGTGGAATTTGTAAAAATAGTATGTACAGCCATAACAACAGATTTATTAATATAGATAAAACATAACATCCGTTCAATTTATCTTTTCTATGTGGTTTGGCCAAGTTAGGAATCCTGCAGATTAGTCTCCTATAATTAATAAAAAATTAAGATGATAAAAACTTCTAATAATAACTCTATTCATAGGGATGACATATAATATGCTAATTTTACGTACAATTTTGTAACGTAAGGAAGCCAAAGGGTTTTCAAAAATAATGTCAAGTAAGTCTTCCCTTTGAATTAACTGTTGATAAATCTAAATAATTTTATGGTCAAAGATTTGTGGACACATAGCTTTTATGGTTTAGAAGATATCCCTACAATGATCCTGAGCTTACGCCGAGGAAAAACATCGTGATGAAACCATAGGCATGATGTTAGAACATTTTCTAATGTTCATCTGGCTAACTACTACCCTCAACTTGAAAATCTGTCACCGAGCACATATGTGTGTTCTCGCAGCTCCACTTGAGAGCCAGCTGTCCAATAGGCTTAGCGTATTACCGAGATTGTAGGCAGACGCAAAACATAAAAAAATTAAATAATCAAAATTAAACTATTATTTTACTTTGATATTATATTATATTTAATTCTCAATAACAACTCATTTGTAAACCTATAATAAAGTAGGCTTACTTAAGGAAAATATGTAGTGCACAATCAGCAAAATTAATTGAAAAGTCCGTTGCGATTCTAAAAAGTCTACCAACTCTATCCGTATGTTTTTACAGTCTTGGTCCAAATTGCCGGTGTGCAATATGTGGACTATGTGTGCCACCGGACGTGCATGCGCGACTCGATCACGTCAAATGGAGCGGACACTGCTCGGTTGCACCGACCGTATAAGAAAGTCGCCGGACAAGTCAACATTTGCAGAATTCAGGGGCCTTCTGTACTTTACCGGATTGCACCGCCGACCTCACCAAGGACGGAGTTTCGATTCTGCTTATTCAATACTGGGTTAAGTTTTTATCGTAAACGGAGATTCATAAAATGTACTTTCGGTTTTTTTTTGTGCTTGGTCGCTTGAATCGAAGAAAATGAAACGCGATATCAAATCCATGATGATACTGCCACAAATGTCCAAATCCAAATCTTATAATCATAGAATTATTGTGTACTTAATAATGTTTGATATTCAATTTAGTTTTCGTTGCATTACTAGAACTTTCATATTCTTTTATCCAATTTTAATAGCATCTTCAACGTTGCAGTCCGCTCCGCACTTTGAATTGTTAGTGATCGCTTAAATACTTATTCTCACGTTTCAAAATGAAAAGGAAAGCGCGACCAAAGATCATACATGTCTTTGCAAAATCGGTTTTGCTGCATCATTATAAAAAACGTTTACTGTCGTGAGAATCGAAATGGATAAAACCAGATTACTAGATAAAAATAATGTAAAGTTTAATTACTTTTAAATATTGTACATTCAGTTATCATTGCACTATGACTTTTATTCGAAGCTGAAAGATAGTTTGGAAGATGAAAAAAAAAATTGGTTTAAGGTTTTTAAGGTAAGGCTTTAGGTATATATATTCAGATAATATTATTATATATTGATTTTTTGGGTGGGTATTTTGCATCTGTCATGTAATCATGTTACAAGATATATTGTAACCAAAATTATACAAATTTAAAAAGAAACGTTTCTTTCAAATTACTCCTATTCAAAAGATAATATATCTAGCAAATTAGTTAACTTTATAACAATAAATTATTAGTTTATCTGTACAATTTTTAAAATAAACAGGTATGTAATTTTTTTATAATGTACTTACATTCAACAACGTAAAAATTAACCAAACAAATGTCGTTTTTCGTATGTGTGACACAACATCAGCAGCCATTTTGGACCTGTAAATAAAAAAAATGTTTATTATTTAAGTTGTATGAACGATTCAAGAACACAATAGACAAAATATTCATTAAGTAGATCTGAAAAGTTGTCTATAAAGCTTTAAAAGATTATGTCGACTTGCAAGGGTATAATATATTTTGTAAAAAAAAAATTTGCCGGTACAAGTCAATTGATAACACATATTTCCAAGCTGTTGTAAAATTTTAGCCGTTGTATTTATTTACGTGTAAAATCATATATGCTTTATTTAATTTAGGCCCTGAGCAAGTACTTATAAACGATAAATACTACTACCCATTTGGAACACATCCCAGTCATCTTTTTTTTACTGCCGTAGAAATCGAGGAACTTTTCTAAGAGTTGTTTGTTTTTGATCATAATTACTCTTGATGTCATGTAGCGATGAAGTCGAAGATGGTAATACGTTAGAAGTAGAAAAGTGCACCTCTCAAGTACGGCTGCCGGAAAAAAACTGATAAGGACAATTATCTTGAAGATAGCAATTAGCGTTGCAAGCATTAGAAAATGACCTACATAACTATACTATCTTTTCAATTTTTACTTTATTGTTTACTAGCTTTAGCCGCGACTTCATTCGCGTGGATATTGGAAAACAAAAATAATTAATATCTTATGTGTTAATCCAGGTCAAGGACTATCTGTGTGCCAAATTTCATCAAAATCCGTTCAGCCGATTTTGCGTGATTGAATAACAAACATACAAATATTTAAATTATTATTTTAGTAAAATGGCTCCAAAATAAGAATCTAGAAAAGATTAAAAAATGCTCATCTTGTCAATGCGGGTGATAGACAAAAAAGTTTGATAACCTATAATCTAATTGTTTTAAAAGCAAAAAGTATATGGGAAGAACTTCAATAAATAGAGCACTATTAATTTTTACCTATCACAGTAGGAAAATATTGTAATTATAAAAAGTGTAAAAAAATAAAATTACCTACTAATAAAATACTTATCAAACGATCAACTTAAATCATTCGCGTGTCTCTAACTGAATTTCTGATTGACGTTACTCCAAAACTATAATCATTAGGGTTTATTACAGCATCAGCTATAAATTTCATTTGAAATTATATTTAGTAATCATTTACGTCACGTTACCTTACACTGCACGATTATTATTAAATTAAGTGCAATAAACTCTAAGCCATTTCAGAATGATTCTCTTTTCTTCGTTTATTGTTAAAAATGTTTAGTTTCAACATCAGAATAGTAATATATTCTTGCATAATATTTTTTAACAATCACTGTTCTATTTGATACGTACCTACAATACGGGATCACGATTTCATAAGTAAGTTTATATTTCCATTCAGATTAAATCAGTCCTTTGATGAGTTCGAGCAATTACAAATATATAACATGAATGTGTTAATCATAGTACTGTAGGTCTAGTATCACTTTAAATATCTGGGCATATAGCATTAACTCTACTTCAAAAGTTTCGAACCAAAAACTTATCTGATGATACTGCAAAGATTGTATGGACTAATATCATTATTTGCAAAAACAATACAATCCAAATGAAAAATGCAGTCTTATTTAGTCTAAATCTAAAATTCTAAATACGTATAATTTTCCATTTTGTACACCACATGCAGCATAAATATTTACGCCACCAATTTCAATTTCCTTCCACTTATATTTTTACGTTTATTATAGATGCAGTTTAAAGCGTATCATGCCAACCTATATAATAGTTTGATAGGTACATAATTCGCGTTCACGTCAATAAAAATTGTGCATTTATTACTGTGCTAAATGTTTGTGAAAATTTACGTCGCGAAATGTTCATTACGTCGTAAACAAAAATATGTTTTTATTAAGCATCGAAAGTGAACAGAAAATTTTTCCTAACCAGTTCCATAGTTCACAGGGGTAAGAGAATTTTATGATTTACATAAGTGAAAATATTGTGAATGCACTACCGACGCGAACTAGTTTACAGCGGTCGTCAACGATGCCTCGGGTGCTTTCTCGCAGCGAAAACGATCACGGCCAATGTCATCCGCTAGATCATTTCCCATGATTGCATGTTTAACGTTAGAGTATGCGTGCGTACAACTTTTACGAATGAGCTAAAGAACCACATGATCATATTATTAAAGTTAATTATAGATGTCTCAATACTGTACATTTAGATTTCATAAGAATAAACGAGGTCACCATGATATCTGAAGAAATAGCAGCGATAGAGACCATGCCAAAGCAAATTCACCTCTTGAAAATACAAAATGCAATGACACGATCGTTACCTAAAATAATTGATTATTGTAATAATGAAATTGGTAATTATTTTAAATATTTAAAAAAATAATTAATTCAGCGATCTCTTTTAATTCCTAGCAGTATATTTTTTTTACAACCTAAACTATCAATTATCGAAATAAAATAACAATTTTTTTTATTATACAAGTAATCAGATTCAATTCCCGACTTGTGTATAAGTTTCTTTAAAAACGATTTCATGGTTCTTTCAGTACATAATATAATATTTCTCTATCTCTAATTGTTTAACAGAGTTCTCCTCACTGAACCGTCTCAATAGTACACCTGTATAATAATAATAAATCTGATTAATACAGTTTCAAATTAATAAGAATACATAAACATTATATATCTCAAAACAGTTAGTACTTTCTACGTACATATACGATGGTGCTTGTCAAGAAACATGCTTAACATAACGTCTTCATTCAGCGCATAGTTGTTCTAATTACACCAGGGGACCGTAAAATTGTTAGGTAGTATTAAATTTTCACTAAATGTAGGAGTTTACTAGTTATTTTTATTCAATGATCTAATATGTGTAATTTTACGCCCTTTCAGTACCTATACAACTTGATCATTAGTTATTTAAGATAAAATACGTCAAACCAACTCACACATAGCCCTAAGAGATTAAAGGTCCAAACACAATATAAAACTCTCTATATCACTGTTAACATTTCACAACTAAACTTCCAAACCGATCTTTAATAAAATTTGGCATATATGAAGCTAGCATATATGATCTGGAGAAGAACATAGTATAAAAGACGAAAAATCGTGGAAGAAGCTAGTGTTAAAAGTACTCTTAAATGTAGTGAAAATCGCTTAATAGTCTATATAAGGCACCGGACACTGGACAGTCTTGTGGTTAAAACAAAAACTTTTATCAGAAACTGGAAGTGCGTTACATGTAAATTTAAATCTATGCATTACAAAATTGTGAGGTTTGAAGTGAACAGCCGCAACGGCAAGTGTGTGATCTATCTTCTATCTTCAAAAATGACGTATTTTCATACAAACTTTCATCATCTTTTTCACCAATTCTTCCTTATTGCTCACCTATAGTAAAAACGGAACCTGCATGGAAATTTTCACGTTTCAAGTACCAATAAGTTTAAGCTGTACGCTAATATATCAGTTTACACGTTACCATCAAATAAGAAGAAGACAAGGCTGACTGGGTAATTTCAAGTAATTTATTAACGTATTAATTAATAGTTAATATTTTTCATTGAAATATATAAAGCTAAGTGAAAGACAAAGATAGGAAAGAATATGTTTATTTCAATTACGTTACTTCATGAGAACTTAGGTCAAGTTTAAAGTAGTGATTTTCTTGAGTATATCACGTAATTTGTTTATACTTCACAAATAAATTTTACAATTTCGCTTGCATTTGCCAACTACATACACGCTTACACTTGTGCGGAATGCCGTATCAGCGTCGAATTATTTGACTTTACAAGCTGATGCTGAAGTAACGTTACATTTAGATGAAAATTGCAGAACACAAGAATATATCAATTTTCTATCTACTTACATAACATATCTTGTATTTAAGTGGACTTGTATAAATTCCTTAGTATTTTAAGGACGTCTTTAGATTTCTGGTAGGTATGTCATTTAAATGACTAAACGGATTTTTTAAAGTTTGAAACAATGATGGAACAATAGTAGCACATTCGGACAATGCCTCGATCTACGATCCAATCAATAAATAATCCTGAGTATGAAGTTATAGTTGAAGAAAAACATTGCAAGGAAAACATGACAGGAGGATAAATCAATTGCTGTTACTTTTTGTCATCATATTTCAGTATCGAGTCTCGTATTTCTACATGCACCATTTTGTCTCGTCTCACTTCAAGATTCAAAATTGATATCTATACAAATAAATAAAATTGAAGTGCCTGTTTGTGATGTCAAAATAACAGCTTTTTAACCCCCGACAGAAAAGAGGGGTGTTATAAGTTTAACGTGTATATCTGTTTGTCTGTCTGTGGCATCGCAGTTCACAAAAGGCTGAAATGATTTTAATCTAGTTATATTGTTTGAAAGGTGACAATCTAGAGGGTTCTTAGCTATAATTCAAGGAAATCTGTTAAGACGTTTGAAGTTTATCAGCTCTTTTCTGGTTGAAAATAGATGTGAGCATCTTCAACAGGTTTGATTGAGTCGAGATTGGATTATGTTCCTTCAATTACATTAGAAAAACCTTAACCTGATGCTGCAGCGTCATCTGGAATCTACAGCATATCTAACTCCTTACCAACTTACAGCAGAGATATCGTGTTTGGACTCATTGGAATGACACCAACTAATTGGTTACTTGTGTCGGGGGTTCAATAAATATACAATTTACCTTAATGCATAAGAAAGTATATACGGTACAGATAACAAAAAAAAAAATTTGAATTTATTTGTCTGTTTTTCTGTTTCTGGTAATCTCCGAAACTGTTGGACCGATTTTAACGGGACATACACTGAAAGATAACTAATGCTATAAGAAGTATAATAGGCAACTTTTATTTAAAAAAATAATTGGGATGTTGCACAAATAAAAATCAATTCGGAAAAACGATGACTTTGAGGCACTTAAGTGGCATACGCTGAATAAACCAGAAGAGATAAGTGTAACAAAATAATGTATTATTATTATTATTATATTTGGTAAGACACACTAGCAGCTAATTAGCTGATGCGTGCGTATCAAATAGCTTGGAGATATCTTCCTTGTCCAATCTGCTCTTAAAGGAGGTTATGGTAGGAGCCATCACAACTTTTTCTGGAAGTTTGTTCCATGCTGTGACCACTCTGTTAGGCAAGAACTGCTTCATTGGGTTTCTTTTTGCTGGGAATTCCCAAAGTTTCAAGGGATGACCTCGTAGGTGTTTATTTTCATTTGACTTAAACATATCTTTAAGGCTGGGCACATCGTAATAATTAGTGAGGATTTTATAAGTTTCGATTAACCTGCCCCTTTGTCTACGGTGTTCTAGTGTGGTAAGGCCAAGGTTTATGAGGCGCTGTTCATAGGGTAAGTTACGCATTGCATACACCATCTTAGTAGCCCTTCTCTGTACATTTTCAATGAGCTTAATGTCTTTTTTGAAGTAGGGATCCCAGATAATATAAGCATGTTCAAGAAGTGGTCTAATATAGGTCTTGTATAACTTTATAAAAGTTTTAGCTGTTAGGAATTTAAATGCCTTGCGAATGATATAAAGGATCGAATTAGTTTTCTTCACAACCCCAAGCACATGAGTTCCCCATTTAAGATCTTTGGATACTGTAACTCCCAACTGCGGTTAATTGTTCACCACCAAGATAGTATATCTGACAAGGATTATTACTACCAATGTGTAGCACGGAGCACTTATTCACATTTAAAGTTAGAAGCCAGTCATGAGTCCAGTTAAAAATCGCATTAAGGTCATTCTGTATAGCTCGCCAGTTGCTTCGAGGGTTAGCAAAAAATTTGGTATCATCAGCAAAAAGCGAAAAAGGTAGTTGCAGAGTACTTTTCAAGTCTGAGAGGAACAAGATAAAGAGCAATGGACCAAGCACCGAACCTTGAGGAACGCCACTGAGGACACTTCGCGGATCGGACATGACTTCGCCAATGCGCACCCGAAACGTTCTACCAGAAAGGAAGTCGCATATCCAGGCTAAAATGCTTCCACGTATGCCAAGGTGTTCCAATTTATGTATGAGGCGTTTCAGAGGAACACGGTCAAATGCCTTCTCATAATCCAAGTAAATGATATCTGTTGGCTGTCCATTACTATGGTTCCGTGTCCACTCGTTTAAGCAATTTAGTAAATTGGTTGTAACAGATCGTTTTGGGATGAAACCATGCTGCTCATCCAGGGTAATCTTTTCATGTATTAGAAATTCTCTTATGTGGCAAGCTATCATCATCTCCATGGTTTTGCACAATACACTGGTCAAACTTATGGGCCTATAGTTGACGGGCAGTAATTTATTTCCTTTTTTATAAATCGGTACTACATTTGCCGTTTTCCAGTCAGCTGGCACTATTCCATCCTTCAGAGATTTGTTCATCATTTTCGCTATTTCGTCGCTTAGAGCTCCTGAGCATTTTTTCAATACCACTGAGGGTATGTCGTCTGGCCCTGATGCTGTAGTATCACTGAAGCTAGATAACTTCTTTCTTACTAAGTCTCCAGTAATACTTAAGTCTTGAATAGCGTTTATGACTCTAGGAACGTTGATATTTGGCATCGGTCCATCAGGCTCGTTGACAAAGTTCAATTTAAACTGATCAGCGAAGGCTTCGGCAATTAGTTCAGGCTTCATAACAAGTTCATTTGAGACATTTTTTATTACGTTAGGGATGCAGATTTTAGAGTTCAGTTGTTTTCTTATGTAACTGTAAAAAGCCTTAGGACCTGAGTCTATAATAGTTGATTCGAAAGTGGTTCTTCTGTTTCTAGATAGACTAATAATTTTGTTATTGACCTTTCTATATTCTTTATATGAGTGTTCATTTTGATCAATTCTATAATTATTCCACAGTACTTTTTTCAGTTTAGTTAACTTGACTATATCTTTGTTAATCCAGGGTTTGTTGGTGCAATGATTATTATATATTTTCTTTTTTGGTATAAAATTATCTACTGCGTAAAGGAATTGGTTTTTAAAAGTGAACCACACATCGTCTACAGATTCTTCTACTATATTCAAATTATTTGCAAAATACAGAGATAATTTATCGTAGTCTGCTTTGAAATAGTCATATTGAATGGTATTTCGATTTTCATTAGTTTTAGTGCTGGTACTGATTACTTGCATTGTAGCAGTGATAACAAAATGATCACTTTTACCTATTGGAGGGTGATAATCAATATCACATATTAATGAGTCATCATTGCATAATATAAGGTCCAAAAGTGACTCTTCTTGGTTTCGTTTCCTGGTAATTTGCGTTATAAGTTGGTTTAAGTTGCTGTTCGAATACATACTAACAAAATTTTCGCAGAGACTGCCATAACCATGAGTTTTGTAAAGAGGCCATTTTATCATTGGTAAGTTAAAATCTCCTGCAATGACTACAGTATTTTCAGATGCAGCTTTTCCAATGGTATTAAAAAGAATCTCATCCAATTCAGAAAGAGACCCTGAGGGCGGCCTGTATACACAAACCATAAGTAAGGTAAGTTCTCTGTATTGAATATCAAGCCATAGTGCTTCGACCATATTATTTTGATATGTACTATTAACTTTAGATATAATAGTTGATCCATTTATTATATTAGCAACATATATAGCTACACCTCCACATTTTTTACTATCTCTGTCTAAGCGATATAGTATGTAACCAGGTATGTTAATAATACTGTTTGGTATTGAGGAGTGTAAATGTGTTTCGGTTACTAGAATAAAAGCAGGCTTATAGCTGTTAACCTCAAGAAGAAATAAATCGAATTTAGCCGTTAGGGATGCCAGGTTTGTATAAAAAAGGAGCAGTTCAGAGACCACAACACTGTTTAGTTTTTTGTGATACTCACAATCCTGGGAACTTTGTTTATATATTTAATGGTCAGGTCTTTCTCACCTTTCTCAACCCTCTCAGCCAACTCGTCACGAAGTGTCTTAAGTTGGTCTCTTTGATAGGGCGTCATATCCGACTGAGCGCTGATTGTTTTAGGTAGTTTACTTTTATTCTTCAGAACATTAATAGCACCATGTTTATTAGCTAGTACCACCTTGAGTGGACGAGGCTTACCATTGTTGGATGAAGGTTTACCTAAGCGAAACGTGGAAACTATCTCTGGTTCTTGTATAAGGAGTGGAGTCAATGTATTAGTTACTGAGAGTTTATCGTGTTGCTTTCTGTCTACCGAGGAAGTCGAACTAGACTCTGATAATCCATACATGATAACATTGCGGCTACGATTATTGCGATCCTCAATTTCATTAATCACCATGTCCAGGTTTATAGCATTTGAGCGTTGTTTACTGAGCTCTTGCACTTGATGTTGGAGTTCGGTGACCAACTTGCGTAACTCTGGTACCTGTCTCAATCCTTCCTCACATTCATCACACAAGTACGATAGCTTAGGATTTTGCAGACCAAACACACGTAGTTCAGTTGCAGTTAATCCACTACACTTGACACATACTGCCCTCCTGCAGCCTTTGCATGTTATTTTAGAATTCTTATCATCTTGAATTTGTACATCACACTTAAAGCATTGAGCCATGATTTATTCAATTACTTCCACACTTTATAACTTTTTATAGCAGAGGTAACACTGAACCGCTAATCAGCTAGAAGGCAGTGTTAATTTGACAGAGGACACAAAAGTCAAAATTGATTTAAGTTGTCAACTTGACAGAAACACGGCACGATAATTTAATTAGAAGTTGAGGGTATTAGAAAATAAAGTTTCCTTAATTTAAAAACCTTCTTAGCCCTACACTTATCAGTAGTTTATCAAATGTTTTTAGATCACAACGAATAACAAACACTTATCTCCAAACTAAGCACAAATGACACCTCGATTGTTCACTATAAAACGGTTTTTTCAATTATTTTTGCAAGAGCTATTTTTGTGTCAACAAATCGAATGTAGTCCTACATAACTGCAGATCTTAACAAGACCGACAAAAAAGTCAACGAGAGCATGTCTTCTATGGATCACCCACAATAAGCATTTTATCTTTAAAATAACCGGGAGCGGGTGTAGCAAGATTCGCGCGTCTACCCTATCGATGGCATTCTGTAGGCCACGGGAGCACAAACGTGGGCACAGCTAGTCCCTAAAAAATTAAAATCTACGACAACTTAGTAATTTTTTGTATAAAGCATCCCGTATCAGTTTCAAAGCATTATGACAACCCTAAAGATATCAGTTTGAAAATTATTTTTCCCGGTACCGCTACAACAGTAACTGTTTAGAAAACTTAAGACTGGATCCTTATAGTAGTTATTTGTTGCAGTTTAATAGGCGGCCTCTCACCTCGAATACTGTGATCGTAAGTGTTTCCGTGACATTATAATAACTGCGTGTCCCTGCAGAGAAAAGCGTCGCGGACACGGCTCAAAGCAGGCGAGACACTTTCAAATCCATTATTTATAATTTACCCATAAGTTAAAGATTAAATAATTTCATAAGATATGATAGAATATAGGACATATTTCAAGCTATATATTATGTATACACATTTATATACTTTGAATAAATAAAAAAAGAACTAATGAAAATTTAGTTAATTATGTTTTATTGGTGCGATTGAATTGTATTAAAGTATAAATATAATATAAGAATACATAATTAGATAGTAAAAAATTGAAATAAATAATGCTATGATAGATACATGGCAAACAAAATGTACCAAAACCTTATCTCTACAGTAAATTCTGCTATGAATCCATTTTTTTTTTAGTATTTTTGTTTATTAACGGTAATGTCCCTCTTGATGGTATCGAGATCGATCGACTCCATGAATCCTTGCTGTAATAGAACCCATGAATGGTGCTGGCATCTGCATAGCATTGAGTGTGGCCTAAAGGTAATATCATTGATATGTAGAAGAAACAGAGTGGATGAAAGCACATAGCCTTGAGGAACTCGTACGTTTATCACACGAAGAGCGCATCACGCAATTTATGATATGAACCCACGCAAATCATTGAGAATTAAATTTCAAGAATTTAGTATCTTAACTTTGCCTTCCTAATACATCTTGGAAAATATAATGTATGTTCGGAAAAATAAAGAAAATTTTGAACTTATAACTAACACGTACAATTTCAATACTAGAAATAGATATAAAATACTCATTCCGTCTTTTAAAAAAAAATCAAACTTTTTAGGTAACTTTGTTAGGTTCTAATATAAACTTCCTAAGCACATCACCAATTTGCCGGATAATAAATTCAAGAATCATGTTAAGCAAGTTTTGTTGTCGAAAGGGTATATTATAGGGTAGCTGATTACGTGAATGATGGTGATGTCTGGATGTGATTCCCTCTCTGGAATCGTTGCCACTGAAATAAGTACTGAAAATGATAATAACTGTATATAATGTAATACTTTAAAAAATAATTAAAAAAGAAAATAAGATGTTGATAAACCCGATCGAGTTTCTTGTCTGTTCTTCTCGATGGCTGGGATGGTTTCAGAACCGGTGGTAGTGTTTTGACATTCATAAGTGCATTACTGGGACCTAAATTGAATAAAATATATTTTAATTTTGAGTTTTGACGTCCATCAATAAGGACACGAATTCTGCGTTCCATCTCCTAGTTAGCATGACAATGGCCAATAATGAATTCCGTTCTCGCGGTGCTCGTCGTTGTTTTAGCATTCAAGTACAGTGCATTCATTTTACTGAGCTCGAATGAGAAGCACCACGTATGGGTTTATCCCCAGAGAAACCATATAGGTATGAAGATAAATAAAACGTAAACACCTCGGATATTTAATTTATATGGCAATTGATAGCGTCGCGTCGTATCACGAATCGAGGCTATGAGTTATACAGCAGAAGTATTGAATACCCGTTACGGTAAGTATCAGTTATTCCAAATGTCCATATTCTACGCAAATATACATAGGGTTGCCACCTTTTTTGGACGAAAAATAGTATATTTTTCAAAAAATGGCAAAAAAAAATATATAGTACTTTTGGGAAAGTTAGGAAAAAATAAAGTACACGTTTGTTTTTAATCCATTATTAATCAACTGCGCAAAAGAAGAGTGTAATATTTACAGCGTTCATGTATGTGAGTTTCTTTATTCCACCAAAACTTTTAAATCCACGAACAAATTTTTTACAAAAAAACCTCGACAGTTATGTTGGATACATGTAAAACTCAGATGAAAAGTTCTGTGGTCTGTGAGACGTGAGGCAAAATATGACTGACAAAATGAAAATTAATTTGAATGATAATTTGACCTTCTATTTAATATAACAAAAGAATTTGAAATAAGAGTGATAGTTGAATTAGCGATGCAAATATAGTATTTTTCTATAATTTATAGTTCAATTTACTAAAATATAGTAAGATGCTATATAATATAGTACGGGTGGTAACCCTAAATACACATGAGCCTGGTTCTCATTCACATGCGATATTTTAACGGTTTATATGTACGTATGTTGTGTTTGGATTGTACTCTGCTTACCATCAGGAACAGTGACGTCAATACGCCGAACTAGTTAAAAAAAAAATTATTTCAGAATTTACTGTAGAGTTAAGGTTTTGGTACATTTTGTTTGCATATGTGTGTTTGCCTCAACTATCATAGGATTTCAATTAATTTATTGTGATACTTTAAAAAATGTATATTAGCTCTTTAATATAATTTTCAATAGCACCAAAAAAACATAATATCAACTACCGATTTAAAAACCAAATTTCATTAGATCTTTTTTAATTTATATAAAGTATGTACATCGCGATTTTTAAATATTAACATGCACATTATTATTATTATTTTATCAATCAAAAGCTTACCTTAACATCTACGAATATGTATGTCTAAATATGGTCTAACAGAATGTTAAAGGGAATCATATAACGAATACATGAGACCAGTGATTCCTATATCTCTTTATGAGATACTTTTTTTTACATAAGACGACAAAGCAACGGTACTGTGCCTGATAATTTATGACCACGATCTCACGTGATCTTAAGTAACGATATGCCACAAGATGATAACACGCTAAGCCTAGTGAAAGATGGACTCTCAATTGCAGCTGCCGGAACACACCTATCGGTGCTTAGTGACAGAAGAATCAATCGCAAGTCACCTGCATAAACAGAAACTGGATATGTACCAGCTAAACCCGAAACTAAATCCCTAAAACATTTTAATTAATGACAAGACAATAAGGTGAAGGTTAAAGTGAAGGTTGTTCTTGTAACATGTCTTGGAATTGTATATAACTTGTGCCGTTGAAAATATAATATTGTAGGAGACATTGTTACTATTATGTACTTCTGTTTTCTTGAGCTTGATTTTATAGCAACAACGGCCAAGTCATATACAATTCCATGACATGTAACAAGAATATGTTAACCTTATTGTCTTGTCATTAATTAACCTTTAAGCGAGCGCGCTGTCGTAAAATTTACGACAAAATTAGTTTTCGGGTACCTGCTTTTACCGGACTTACAAAGAAGGGTTTATTTGATGTGTTATTCCAAGAAAAACATGTGTTGAGGGTCCACTTGCAATTTGGTAAAATTTGGATTGCGTATTTAGTGTTTATTTGAACATTTTAGTGACAAGACTGCTTATGTAATTATATCGTAAATTTTGAGACGCGCGCCTGCTCATGTAAACATTCTGCGTTTTTTGTATTTTTAGTGCTTCTTTCATTTGATATTATATTTTACTGCTAATATTTAGGTATATTTTGTAGTTTTGTTTTGTAATGCATATTTTATAGTGGAAGAAATGTTCAACGAGTTAAGAGAAGATGAACCAATAAGGGGAAACTTGTCGTTTTTTTGCGTTTTGGAAAAGAAAAGAACATCCGCATCACTGAAGTGTTTCAAATGTGTCTATTTTAAATGTTTACAAATTATACGCATTAATTGCAATTATTTAAATTCAGCATCAGATGATTCTAACTAGTTACATAATTATAATACTCTCATTTAGAATGATACATTGCCATTTTTTTAATTGTCGTTCATTTTTTTAATAAATTGTGCCTACCTTCTAATATGCACATTAGGTAGGATTAAGTTATTGTGTAATAATGTACAAAGCTCATTTGTATCGCCCATGCCTACAAGGCAGACCACTGTAAGACACACAAATACACGGACGTGTGTCCTCTCTTTCATTTCTATATCACATACAGCGCACTATAGTATATACAAATGTTATAACGTGCACAAAATAAATATAAGTTTTGAAATATTTGCATATATAATTACTTATTTCGTCCGTTTCCTAGTTGTATTGGTCAGTAAAATATAAATTACAGCAATAAATATTGATTAAATTTGTTTTAAAAAAGAAAGGACGTCCTACACTTGGCTGTTTATGATATTTCACTACTTTTTTATAGACAAACCATCACAATCGAGACTTGGCCCGTTTTTGCAGCATGCTTTTCTTGGTATATATTTGACCAAAACGGTTCAAAATAAGCTGACGAAGAGATAAAGACTCAAATTCCTCAGATATTAATTGACTTGATTGTATTATAGCTTTTTTATAATTTTTCTGAAAATCTAGGCACTCGATAGTAAAATTTCTAAGTGAGAATGTTTTAAAATGTTTATTTCTCTAAACTAATTGTTGATTTTCTTTTTTGATAATTGAGTCATTATATTATTTGATGATAAATACTAAATTAATAATCAAATAATATATTTTAACCAATATAATATTTAATTGATATAAAATAATATTGAATATTGATAGTTGTAGCATAAACTATATTAACAAATCTGTAGTCCTGTCTGTACCTTTAATATTTTTCCAAAATTTCTCGTCAGCCACATTATATGAATAGAGATCACGAATATTCCATTTTTTTTTGTCTATCTGACTGTTTGTTTTTATGTCCGGATTTAACTCAAAAATGGTTGGACTGCCTCTTATGATTTTTTTTACATAGGATGCTTATGTCATTGATCAATTGAAAGGGTACAAGAAATTTAACTATTACTTATAAAAATCGTAAAAAATATAATATCCAATAAAAACTAATTTCGTTTATTCTTGACCGATTTCGATAAAATTTTGAATAACACTTTATGGAAACGTTAAAAAAAATCGCAAAAATTTTATATTTTGAATCAGATAAAATTTTTGGACACGAGAAGCATACATCATACCATTATTAAGAGACTAAAAGTATCGTCAACAATACATTAGAAATTGTAGATTATAATAACATACATTTTTTTTTAATTTAGTTGAAAATTGTACACGGGAAATACATGCAATTACTTAATTGATACAGCATATGAATTGTCAAAAATATGAATAAAAATAAAATTGCGGCATGTAAATAACTACTGCGTAGAAAAAAAACTCGTGCGGAGCCGCGCGAGCACACCGCTAGTGTAGTATATAGATGAGCCTATAAGCCGTCCTAAATAAATATTATAAAATGGAAAAACATTTTTCAACTGGTATACAATTTTTTCAATTGAATCGGTAGTTCCAGAGATTAGGTACCGCATTCGAACAAACAAATATTTGAGCTTTATAAAATTAGTAGGTACCTACATAAAAAATTATAAAATGCCCAACTGAAAAAAATAATAAAATGGAACTGAATATAAGCCTATATATATTAAGTTATATGAATATAACTGCCACGTTAGCCTAGTGATCGTAAGCGCGACTGCTATGAGCGAGGTCTTGGGTTCGAATCCCAGGTCGAGCAAAGTGTTAATGGGTTTTTCCTATGAAATTCTCAGTAGCAGCTCGGAGTTTGGTTTCGTGCCCGATTAATGGCAATAGGCTCACCCCCATTAGATGGGACCTAAAAACATATTCGGCGAACTGTGGGTGTACATTAATACACCTCTGCCTAACCCTTCGGGGAATACAGGAGTGATGGTATGTTATGTTGAATATAAGCAGTTTACTGAAGAATTCTCTGAAAGAGATTGTCACATATTGAATAGTTTGAAACAGATGTTACATTGTGTAGAGGATCGCAAAAACTATATAACGCATTCACGCCTGGCGACAATCACGCGTGCCGCTGCGCACGCGTTCGTCGATATCGCTCGATTGATTCTCTGCTCTCTTTAGATTTCCCCTAAGACAAGCATGATTGAAAACCGATGTGGTTTCGCGTGATTTCAATTTGAATCGTGATTTAGTGTTGTATACTTGATATTAGTGATGATAAAACATTGATTAACTTTCGATAATTATTTGGATTATCGAACAATTTACTGTTGAAATTAAATAATAGATCGTTGATTTCCAATACAAAATTGGAGGTATTTTTGTGAAAATAAGTAATATTTCTACTAATGACCTTTTTAGCAAGCTTTTATAAACATCACTTGTAAGTAACAAGCAATGTAGGTAGGTAATCATTATATCTTAGAAGTCAGTTTAAACTACTTCTGATTGTCGTATCTAAATGAAGATTATATGTAAATATATGTATTTCGGGTGACAAAACTATAATTTGGTATCTTGGAGCTAATCTGATGATGGAGCTAGGAGGTGGATAGTGGAACTCTTCAGTGGCTACTAGCAAACCCCTCGAGTTTAGGCTCATGTAATTTGTTTGACGAGACTAATAGGCTAGGTAACGAGGGTCTGGTGTTAGAGCCAGGTTTTATAATTTTTAGTGCGTGATAATAGCGTGTTTAAAAAATATTAACTACATACTTTTATTTAGCTCGTCAAGTTACTAAAGTGTGCAAGTTTCGGAACAACACGATGGCCTTTTCTTTCGCTGTCTTCTTCGACTACGGATTGACAAATATTCCATACTATCGATTGTAAAAAAAAAAACGATAGTTTAACTACACTACGTCACAATATGAATATTGAATGTTAGTTTTTTTTTAATATACTGAGTTATAAAGTGTCAATATATAATAAGTATATCATAGATGATACGGTAAGTATTGAAGTAAACCATATAACTCTCTACACGGCCGCACTTGTTACGGTGTTTCGCTTTAACGGCTTTTTTAAATATGGTACTTTTCCGATTCACGGCCAGCAGTTCTGTTTAGTGAAAATTGTTCTATTTTATAATGAAACAGTAGCAGAGGAAAGCAACAGTCTTCTACTTAATGGTAAGAACAGAACAAGGCAAAAACGGCTACCGTCGAGATATCGGTATCTATCGACGGTTGCCGTTATCGTGCCGGGTTCTAAGTCTCCTTAGTCCCTTAAACGTAACGTGAAGAGATATTTATGTAGGCCGGTATAACAGCGATGACCGCCGATAGATTTTTATCTCTTGATGGTTGTCGTTGTGTTTGAACCGTGCTGTGCATACAATTAGAGGCAGTACAGTCAATGTGCGGAACTATTATAAAATATATATTGTATATTACATCTGTATGGTGACTGCGATCCAGTTTGCGAAGTTCACCGTTCCATCTATCCGCGTAAAAAAAAAGAAGAAAACAAAACATATCCACTATCTGCTGAACTTTCAAATGTCTCAAATTTAAATGGTCAACAAAACAGCCATATAAAAAAAATGTTTAATGTTATTAGGTAATATGTGGACTAAATAACATAATATTTGATTATAGTTATAAAAATGTTAAAATTATATTAAAATTAGTAACACGTAATTAGTTTTATCGATAAAAAATTTTAAACCTACTTATTAAAAAGCCCACACAAACCATCGTAAAATATTCAGCGATAACTCTATCGATCAGATATGCAATAATGCGTGAAGGTAGTAACAGAACTGGTAACTTGCCAATTGTATAAAATTGTAGTCTGTGATAAAATTATTATATATCAGACGGTTTCGAGGGCAAAGAGCCAACCTTCAACTCAGTGGGATGACGTTTTAGGGTTCTGCATGCAAATATCTTTTAATAATTTTTCGTGAATTTTTTTAATAGGTTTTTTTTTATATGAACATAAATAACATAATTTTTTATACTACTACGTGATACTATCTTAGTTTAGTTGCTTTTTTCTTCAATTAATTATGAATAACAATTAATATTTAAATTGTCTTACGTACTTTATCTTCTTTGCAAGTATACTAATTGATTTATTTATTTCTTTAATTGACATTGAAAAACTACAGTTCTTAACGCTGACTTTTAATTAAATATAGTATTATTTATTTAATGATTCTTGCTGTGTTTAAGTAATATTACTTTTTAATAAATATACGGAACTCGGAATAAAATGTTTTAATAAAATCAAGTGGATTTTAAGCCTCTCCCTTGAATTATTAATATTGAGCGAGGTTTTTGGGTCGTTTTCATCAATCAAATTTCCGTGTACTCATTCATACTGGCATAACTTAAAACTTCCAACCCCTTTAGGCGCTATGCATACTAAACGTCCTTTTTTGTATACCTATATTTAGTCCATATAAAAAAATAATAGAGGTTTGCCGTTGTGTGGGCATTACGCAAAATGTACTGGACAGATTTTGATAAATTTTTTAAGTGAAAACTTTTTTAGGCACATTGAACACTTTTGGGATGGGAAAAAAGCACTGAACACGCATGTGAACGTGACGCTTGGATACATAGATATATACAGATGTGTGTATATATAATAAATACTTTCTAAATTAATCTTTTTCCCTACTCTTTAGACACTTGGACCTTATCTAAATTAAAAATTATCACGATGTCTTCATAAACAATAATTCAGTAGTTAATGCGCGCGGAGCCGCGGGCACAGCTAGCTCCTGAATAAAGATAGAAAGAAATGTGTGGGTCGAAATAAACTACATAAATATACTATTTTGATAAATTGCCATGAACATAAAGAAGATTTTATTGGCAGTTTTTGGCGGGATCATAAAGTAATATATGTTATTTTAAATCTTAGGTTTTTGACCCTATATTATATAATATCGGTGGAATTTCGCGTGATATAGTGTGGTTGTTTTGTGTAAGTGAAATTTATTATAAATATAAAGTAGAAAACATGCATTTTGGGATGTCACAAAAGCTCCCTAGATTGTTCTCAGTAGACAAGAGAAACACCATCTTGTCAGAAGACGCCACTTTGTATATTGGAAAATTTTACGAAGGCTTAAAAACATTGACACTGGTTAGTTCTTTTTGCGTCGCCATAACAAGAAGAAGAAAAGATTTTATGAGTAAAATATATGATTTTATACTTTCTCGGTACACAAAGGACTTTTTAGATTTCTCAATTATTTAAATTAAATACCATTATAAAATTAAAATAATTATTTATATCATTCAGCACAAGACAAAATTTATCGATTTCACTTTTAAATTATTATTTATTTATTCAAAATAAATAAGTTGTATTGATTTAACAAATACATTAAACACGAATTATACAGAAAGGAGAGCGAAGTTTCATGTATCCACTTGAATAAAGAAAAGAAACATTTCATATCATTTATTAAAATTTAGTAGATGTGTAACAACTTAAATTACATTTAGGCGAAATAGATAAAAGAGTTTAGATTAAAAGAAAGCGAACTTTTATGTATCCGCTAAAGGAAAGCTGCCAGCAGAGCTCAGTGTAAACAAGCGCTTACAGTGTGTGTCATACTCGATAATTTGTAAGTATATTAATGATATTTCATATAAGTTGCGAAAGTTACTGAATACAACCGCTAATTACGGTTGATCTCATAAGAGACAGTTGGTGACGTGTGAATTGATTGAAAAGTATCTTTTCAACCGACTAAAAAAAAAGACGGTGGTTAATCAATTCGAATGTACATTTTTATGTTGTTACAGATCCAGGGCTTAATCGTGTAGCCTACTATTGCTCTTACTTACCGTACTTGCCTACAACTTTCCGGATTCCTTGAAATCTATAGTTATTGCTCAGCTCTTTAGGGTCGTAGCGTGATTATATGCTATAAATTTCAATCCGATTGGTAGTTCCAGAGATAATAGCGTTTAAAAAAGTTAATTCCCTGATCGATTGGGCACTTTTTATTGAAAACATACACGTTTAATAATAAAATTTGTATACATTATACTCATGCGCAACGCAAAAGATAATTGTATAATAAAATCTATACAGCAAATGTAATATCTATGTATTATGATTTTGTGTTTATTCTTTAGGTTTAGGGTTATGGTCAAAATCTCACCTGATGGGTGGACACGCTAAAGTTAGTGGGGGAATTGGCTTTCAAGTGTAACAGGTGCTTGGCGACGGATTTTCAACTAAGGATGGTCGCTAGCCAGCGGGCCTAAGTTAAGTAACTATTTATGTAGGCAAGTATATATAAGTATTTCTTTGGTGTTATAAAAAAAAACTTTAAAAATTGTTGTACCGCGTGCTAACAAGGTTTAATCTGATCATAATAATGTTTCTTTATAAAATATTAAATTGTTTTTTTTTTCATAATTATAAAGTTCCCCACGGTTTCACTCGTGTTAATTTTATACGACAAACATTGCCAACGTATCCGTGTAGGTAATTTTTTATACTTCGTGTAAAACTATTGATATTTTTATGAGGAATAAATTAATAGTTCAAATTATAATATAGCGTATGTTACTCGCTGATACCGTACCTTTATATTAGAGAAAGATTTTTTTAAATCGGTCCAGTAGTTTTTGAGTTTATCAATTAGGTACAAACAACAAATCAAATCTTTCCTCTTTACAATATTGCTATAGATAAAAGTAAGAATCATTTCGCACTACCGTCACATGATGCGCGCGCTGCTCTAAATTTTACCATCTACTAAACGCACTAAAAGACTTATTTATATTATAACTTCATAAAAATTCCACAAAAAGAAATAAATAAAGAAGAAACAAAATAATGTAGACAATTTAAAAATATTCTACAACTACTTACAGTAACAAAAATCAAATGCCAGTTGCTACAAAACGGCTCCAGCTCAGAATAATGATGGTTGTAAGTTGTAAATAACCAGCGCTGGTTTTCCATAGGAGCCGTTGGATAACGCCACATGACAGACTTAAATAGATATTCAATATTAGTCGTACCGTGTTTTGGACTAAGTAGTACCAATAAAAGTTTTTTAAGTAACAGTGTCAGGTTTTAGGATCCCGGAGCATATTACTGATTTACCGGACAACAAGTTCAAGGACCATGTCAAGCGTGTTTTACTGTCCAAAGGTTATTTATTATAGGGTGAATCATTATGTGAATCTCTCCCTGTGCATCCACTAAATTATTATTATTGTTTTTATATTTATTTATATAGGCAAACATTACAGATTATAAACTAAAAAAAATCTTAAAATTTTACATGTTTTAACTAGCTTATAATCCAGTTTATTAGTGCACATCAGTTGTAATTATTTCCCAAACGGAAAAAAAAAAACAAGAAAGAAAGACACTTTTGTATGGTTGGAAAAAAAAGATAAACCCGATCGAATTTCCTACCGGTTCTCCTCGTTGTCTGGGATATTTTTCGAACCGGCAGTAGTGTTTTGACGTTCTTATGTTGGCACTTATACTTAAGAAGGCTCTAAGGGCCTAAATTGAATAAAGATTTTATTGATTATGATTTTGATAAAAACAATATATAATAAGAGGTTGCTTACCAGCCACTGTATCTCCGCCGGCTAGTGTTCATCTTTCTCCAAACAATCATAATCCAAAACACAAAATCATGTATATATGCAAACACAACACGATTGTCACCTTCTTTCCCTGCTGTCTGTACATGTATGTTCACACATAATCCTTTTTATCACACTTCACTTCGTTTCGTATACCCAATAGTTTAATCTGTAACAAAATAAACTGCTTTTTAATCTCTACTATCCGTTTACGACTAATGTATCATACTTAAAATACCTTTTTAAACTTGGGTTTAACACTCTAGAATTATAAAGCAATGATTAGAGAAAAAAATTCAATGATGGATCTAGATTATAATATTCTAATTTTTTTTACTGTATCAACAGGTGTAGGCATACTATATTTATTTTTTATTGTTATAGGTTTTAGCTTTTGGCCTTAACCACATCTGATCTTAAATTACGATATGGCGCAAGATAGCAGCAGGCTAAACCTAGTAGAAGACAGGCTCTCAAGTTACCGGAATACACCTGTTGGTGGCTTTATAAAAATCCCTACTATACTATTTCCATTTCTTTATTTTCTCGATGACAGCTCCTGTGAAAACTTGAACGAGCGTCTTTTTTACATTATTTTATAAAAATATGACGTTTACACACGTACAAGGTTATACCAGAGTCGGAGAAACTGATAGGGATGGAGTTATATCGATAAACGTAATACGATAACAGACCCGATATTTTTTTACAAAATGTAAAAAACTAAATTACTGCCGGATACTTTTGTACAAATTTATTAACTAATATTATATTTCATTACAAGATGTTACACGTATTAATTCTTGATTGATAATGCCAACTTCTTCAAAAGTTTCGAAGCTGCTTGTAAAATAAGTAGGTATAGGTAGGTACTCGACAATGAAACGAAATAATTATAACGGCAGATAATCTTTATTTATTTATTTTAATCAAAATCTGATGAATCGTCACTGTCGCTCGATGGTTATTACTTATTTGGTCACAACACTACAACTATCAAATTAGAACTGTCATCGAGAAAATAAAGAAAGGGAAATAGTAATAATAATAATAATAATAATCATTTATTTTATACAATGTAATACATCAAGTATGGCTGAACCCTGTCACCTGAACTAGGTATAACCTGTGTCTCAGGTAACAGTGTCTTTCTCAATATACAACAATTACACGATTTCTTACTCTCAAACTACGAATTAAAAGAATAAAATAAAATAACAAATGAGATAAACTACCGATAAATATGTGCGTGGGCGTGTGTTTTTATGTACATGTGTGCGTGTGTGTGCGTGCGTTTGCGTGTATGTGCATGTGTGTGCGTGAGTGTGTATGTGTGTAATAAATTTGCTATATCATGTATTTGTATATCATGCTATTGGTTTTGCAAATTTGTTTTCTTGATTAAGGCTGATTTTTCAATCATCAGATAACTTTATTTGAAGAATATTTTTGTGTTTAACGGATAGAGTATGGGAAACCGTTCAAAATTTAAAAATTGTTTCTCAATTATAGTTATTTGTTTATTGAAAAATTGGCCCTAAATTCACAATGCGTAAATAATTACATAGGTTATCAATTTATCACTGGGACTTGTTCATGGGTTCCTGATTTTCTTTGTCTGGTTAAATAAGACTACTTAAAATTTTAAAAATAATATTTATCTACGCAAAATTCCATACGTATTAATTCTTTTGTCTTATTAAAAAAAAATTACTTAGATTATAACAACAAAGATAACTTTATTGTATGTCACAGATAACCATAAAACATAAAAACAATGTATTGAATGGCAGAGGTTAATGAATATGTAATTTATTTCCAATTAAATTATTAATTATTTTAATATACAAATGATAATTTATATTAATTTAATCTTAATATCTTATCACATAAATATAAGTGTCTATTAAATAGTAAAGATAAAAAAATAGTGCAATATAATCATAAGTCAATTAAAATCCAACTTAACGAGAAGAATAGATGAACGAAATAAAAGAAAACCATTAAAACTTTAAACGCAAATCATTCTTGTAAGCGATGAGTGTTATTAATCAATACAACAGCATCCATATTTAGGTGTGACTTTCTAATTCTCAGAAAATCAATATAATGCAAATAAAGACCGGTTTAGATCAGGAAAAATCAATCCAAAATGTAATAAATAGTTCCTAGGAAATTGTGTCCCGAGAAATTATAACAAAATCCCTGCCATCTTATGACATCTCTCACTAGTTCGTATAGCACGATAAGACAGATTATAAAGTAAATGTATGCATTAAGATTTTTTTATTCTTTATAGTTTTAGCGTTTATGTTAGGTGACAATATGGCCCAAGGTAGATAGCACGTTTGGTATTGGGGGCTGACTCTCAAGTACAACTGCTGGACGATGTAAGAAATACCTTTAGGTGCTTGGTATCAGATTTTGAACTTGTTACTAGAAAATGCCCCATCACCATGTCATGATTTTGTTTCACCGAAAGCTTAAGTTCATCGCAGGGATTCGATCATACGTCGATCGACGCGTTATCTGTACATCGATTGTTTTATAAGAATATTAAAAATGTCTATACTCTAGTTGGTATTAACAAATGGAATGGCAAAATTTGAAATAATCTTTATTTACAAACCCTTGTATAAGTTATCCGTGATTCAAAGTAAAGTATAGTATATGCAGCCGATATAATTACCCACTTCAGCTACAAGATAAGCTGCCAGGTCTCGCCACCATATGAACAGTACAATAACGGTTCACATGTGACCGTCGCGCCGTCGGTACAGTTGCTGTACCGTACGTCGAATACTTCAGTCTTATTTTTTGCCGTATTTATATACGAAGCCGGTCAGTTGAGTAGCGATGAGGATTGCCACTATCGTTCTGGATTATTGGTACAAAATAAGTTTATGCACGACCAGGATACCGCGAGATTAATTCTTATTTTGTGCCGTAAAAATAATAGACCAATAAAAGCACTGAGAAAAATGAAAGTTATTTATTTTTAGTATCACAAATAGAAAATAATATTTGAATTTAAATTCACTCTTTATCATACTAAATAGTTAAGCAGAAATGAAAAAAATCATAATTACGATGTTTTAAAATTGTATATTTACATTACCTTACAATGAATGACTACTAAAATTATTAACAAATACAGTTTATTAATATTTATCGCCAAGTAAATGTTAATAAATATTTCCTAAGATTTCAAAGATATTAAATACATCGCTATAGCTTTCATTTGTGTATAATTTATAGTTATTATTGTTTATATATTGTACTAGCCTACTAGCTAGCTGTAACCCACGGTTTCACCTGTGTTAAACATATAAAAATATTTTTTCAATTCTAACTGGTAGTTCTAGAAATTAAAGCTTTTAAACAAAAAAATATATATCTGACCTTTTTTATGAAATATTAACTTATTGTTGATATCAATGTATTTATAATACATTGATATTTAAATACCGTATTAAAGAACCTTCAAAGATTTAATTACTATTAGTAGTTACATATTATTTTATAGCATATAATAATACTTAGAAACATGATATATACATTTTAAAGGTAATAAAATTATACTTTATGTGTTAATAAATCTTATAAGAGACGTTTGTCGTATGATCGTATCCTTATTACTTATAATGTGTGTGAGAGCCACCCATTCTCCCGTGTGATGAGTGACACATAATAGTTTAGAAGTAGGGTTGTAACAATCAACATTTTTTAATATATAAACTATATATTGTAATATATTCTTGCTCGGGAAATTAACTGTATAAAAGATTCTTCCAACCCAAAAAACATTCATCAAAAGTTTTCATGTGAGATAACTATGTATACAATATACCTACAGCATAGTATAACTGTAAATTTTGTTAAACTCGAATTGGAATATAATATCATGTGCTACTTTAAAAATATTTTACTATAACTCTTTAAAATGTTATCATGTCTCTAAAATCTTATATTGATTCACCAATATTTCTATAATAAACCATTCTACAGAGTTAAAACTATGGCATACAAATCATATGTCGCATTTTGTTACTATAAAAATAAATAATTTCAAAATTAATTTCATGACATTGAAACCCCTATTCAGGTGTCTAAAATAAGAAATAAATTCTCGTCTCAGTAGGGAGTCGCGTCTTTCTCCGTCTTGAAATGTTTTCGAGCCGTTTGTGTGGCGTGAAGACCCTTATCTATGTGAATATCGGTAATTATACGAGAATATAATATGACCTTATGAACCGCGCCTGTTAGAGCTTCGAACTTCGAAGTTATTGAATATTCTTAATGTAAATAGGGTAATCTAGATTTTATTTCCGTGGTCGCCACTGTTTTTAAATTGTGTTTCCCATCACGTACATTTAGTCACTTTGACTTGCCAGTAAAAAAAAAAATGCAAAAACGTCGCTCCATTATCACTAAAATTAAAATCAAAAAATTCTTTATTCAACTTAAGCCCTAAGAAAGCCGCAAACTGAACTTCAAAACACTACTGCCGGTTCGGAAAACATCCCAGATATCCAGAGGAACCGGTAAGAAACTCGATCGGGTTTACCTTTACTTTCAAGTACAAATATTAATATATTAGGTACAATAATAATAATTTAGTGGATGCAAAGAGAGGGAGTCACTTCCAGCCATTACTATCATTCACATAATGATTCACCCTATTAACCAATTGACAGTAAAACCTGCTTGGCATGGTCCTTGAACTTGTTATCCGGCAAATCAGTAATGTGCTTCGGGATCTTGATATAGAACCTAACACAATTACCTAAAAAACTTTTATTGGTTTTACTAAGTCTAAAACACAGTACGACTAATAATTTATCTCTATTTCTATTATTAAAATTGTGCTGTCCTTTGACAAAATCCAGCTTGTCTAAGTTTTTACGATCATACTTTAAGTTATCAAGGATGTATTATTGGGAGGGTAAAGTTAAAATACTAAATTCCTGGAACTTGTCACCGAAGGGTTAGACAGAGGTGTACTAATTTACATCCACAGTTCACAGGGTATATGTTTTAGGTCTCATGTAATAGGGGCGAGACTATTGCCATTAATCGGTAACAGAATTAGAAACAGATTAATCTTTTACAGAAAATTTTATAGAAAAACCCAATAAACTCCAAATTGGACGAGAATTGAGACTGAAATTGAGAGTTTTTGGCGAAATCTTGATCTGCCATGTTGTGATTTTTATTTTTATTCATTAACTTACGTATTTGGCCCTATATTATGTAATATTGCTGGCATTTGGTGTAATAGCTTAGTTATTGTATATTAGTGAAGTGAATTATTATAAATAATATCTACAAGCATGAATTTTAAGTAAGTTGCTACGGATTGGACTGAAATTTGGCACATAGATAGTATGATGACGTGACATCCGCTAAGAATGGATTTGTGAAAATTTAACCCGTAAGGGATACAACAGGGGTTCAAAATTTGTATAAATTTATTTCAACACGGGTGAAACCGTGGGGCACAGCTAGTTGAGTACAAACTCTATACACATTTTCTATATGATATTAAGAAGAAAAGAGTGGAATTTCAAGGAAGCGTCACGTTTTGATAAATTTCGTTACGTGATAGAGACGAAAGATATAATAACGTAGAGAGAATATCGAGATATATATATATATATATAATATATATCTCTAATACTCAGTTTAGGTAGTCGCGTCTCTCTTTTTAAGTTTCGCTTCCGTCACGTGTACAGTGCTGCACGTGTAATTCTTTTTTACATTCAAAAATACTCGCCAACTACGAAAATAGTTAGAACCTTATAAAAATAAGAAGAATTAAACTAATTATAGTCTATTTGCATGTCGGTTGTCAAGTCAATGCTGAAAAAATAAAAAATGTAACAAGTGGTAGTTGATTTAAATATTTATAATAAAACATGTAATACAAGTAAAAAAGTGTTTAATATTATATCATATATATTTTTATAACAACGCACAAACAACCAAAATAAAATCAAAAATGAAACACATTACACTCGATACCTGAAGGCTATTAAATAAACCCTATTAATTCACACACTCTCACGCACTTCTTTCGTCTCGCTTTAATTTTGAGCTCATTTTGTGACCATAAGTTGTGAATGAGGCAAAATATCTAAAATATTCGAAATCATCGTTTGCAAAGCACTTAGTTGTAACGAATTCTAACGTTCATACGTAAGATAATACGAGTCATTGTGAAACGGTTGTTTTAAAAAAACCGCTCGGTATTTGTGCGTAGGTGGACGTATATTTTTTATTGCTCATTTAAGATCTATTGAAGCAACAAAATCTATACAGAATTAGCAGTGCCACGTAGCACGTGGCATGTGGTATATTTATCCCTCAGTAATTATTTTCGCTCATTTAGGTCCCCGTGTACAAAATCAGTCAATCAGTTTTTGAGTTAAATCTGGAAATACGAACAGACAGACAATAGAAATGCTATGTCATATTCGAGAACAATTTCTTTTTACATGCCTAACAGGAAATAAAAAAATAACATATACAAACAGAACTACAAATTTATTAATATAGATATATCCAATAATGAATTCATAAAGTTAACGTTGACGATTATAACATTATATTTACATCAAATACTTTAATTTCTAGCTCAATTGTTGATGTGAAACTAGTTGGGTCAGAACGATTATTGGATCCAATGTTGGCGGATGTTTTATTTTTACTTTTTGTATATTACTGAAAGTAGTATTATATAAAGTTCCTTTTCGCGCGCTTGGCAGATCGGAGCTACATGGGAAAAGGGTCCGACTCGACCGACGCTAAAAAGAGACAAACATATACATACATCTATAGCAGGGCTTCTTAAACTTTTGTCATTCACGACCCCATTTATGATTGCGAGTTTCTTGACGACTCCATACAAATATAAAATAAAAATAAATTTATATTTTTTGAAGATTTATTTATTAGGTAACAACATACATACACATATGAAAATACATATATAGTTTTAGAATTCGTTTTCAAACATACAAAAATCTAAAATTAAAAATTGCACAAAAAATTATAAAACTCTAGTGATGTTATAAAATAGTATATATAAATATTTGACATTAAAATCTCTCGCGACCATAGAATTTTGCTACGCGACCCCTTTTAAGAAGCCCTGATCTATAGGATTTAGCCAGCGAGACAATGAGATAAAATATACACAGTTAATGCAAGCCCTGATTTTCAAGATTATGAGTGGCCGATAGTTGGGAGTCCCTCTGATTTAAGATTTTCTATATGACTTTTTTAAGTTTTTTATTAATAATAAAATATTTATTTTCATGCCTTTATTTATAAACAAAAACTTATTAAATACACTTTTATTATCACATGTGCATTGTGTTAATTTTAATAGAACAACATCTGGCCGACCGAGATTAAAAAAAAATCGGTATCTTTAAAAAAAAAAGGAAAGTAAACAACTATCTAGGCACTATCACTGAATAGGCACGGTCAAGTGACTGTACTGTACCTGATAGTAAGCACAATACAGTTCAAAAACAACATCGACTAGCGAGAGATCGGCAATCCTTCGCCGGTCGCTGCTGTCATCCTAAAACGCGACGTTAAAATCAACATTTGCAGCGCTTACACCGGTTGATTCCGGAACGCGACCCTTTATTCCAATCTGGCTATACTGTTAGCTTTAAGGGTCTTGGAACTTTTAGAGGCTTTAACAGCTTCACGGGCTTGGGGGCGAGCGCGGAAGGCAACAAGCTCAAGCGTGCCAAAGTCGCCGGACTTCAGCTTGGGCTGTTGTCGTACATACCGCTAGTGGCAGGGTTTCTTCTCATAGTAATAGGGCTTTTTCTAAAGCCCGCCTAACTAGCTGCCAATAGGTGTATCCCGGCAGCTGCATTTAAGAGCCAGTCTTCCACTAGGCTTAGCCTGCTACCACATTGGGCCACATCGTCACTTAAGACCAGGTGAGATTGTGGCCACAAAGCTAAACCTAAAAAAAAGTTGTGACCTAACTAATTCCCTATTTGTAAAATTCGATCTAGCTATACATAAATACATATTTCTGCCTTCTGGGAGGAAGGAAAAAACATGCGTATATCCATTTAGTAATCTGGCAATTTTGTTAAAGTCTAACTAACCAAAAAAAAAGTCCCTTATCCCTTATGTGGCAACACGACACGCTTAAGCATGCCGCTACGGCAGTCGTTATATCTAGTGTATGGTAGTTGTGATGCTGTCGGAAACAACATAACTGTCTTGTCGTACCACTCTAGTGACTCTGACCTTTTTTAGAGTTTAAACTGCTAAATTAACTATATAATCTTTAACGACTGAAAATTTGCTACATATCATGGAAGGATAGATCTTCAGAGCTCCATATACCTACTGTTACAGTTTATTTATTTATTTTATTTATTATAAGTGTTAGCTTTTGGTCCCAATCTAACCTAATGTTCAGTTACAATATGGCCCAAGCACACCAAGCCTAGTGGGTGGGACCTATAGGTGCTTGATGACAGATTTTCAACTTGAAGGTGGTAGTTAACCAGATTGGTATTAGAAAATGAAAGCTCAGGCTCATTGGAGAGATTTGAACTAATTTCGATCGACGCGGTGTTTGCTAACATAACTGCATCATTCATTCCACTCATATGGAATTCATACCAAATTGCCGCTGACTAAAGCAGAAATTGCTTAGAACTGAAATAAATTTACTACTAAAAATACTATGTCATAATGAATATAGGTACTGACTGCTTTTAAAACATTTTTCATCCACCACTGATTCTTATTTCTCAGTTCCAAATTCGTGAGCTATTAAACAGTTGCATAAAATAAGTAGTGCTTCTATAATTTATTACATGAACGCTTGTAAATAGATATATTATATTTAATACCTATATATTAATAAAAGCATTCATTAGTATCTTATTTGTAACTACAATATTAATGATACATAATCATTACTTGAAGCTATAACTATTTTGATTAATTTCTTAATCAACACCATTAAAGTAAGGCTTACTTCACACTCAAAAGGACTAAACTTAAAATTGAGCTTGTGTTGATTTGTGTAAAACAGTAGTACCCAACCTTTTTTGGAACAGGGACCACTTTGATGTTCTTGTTGTTAACAGAGACCATAAGGTTCGGCAAAAATAAACTTCAATTGAATCTTCGTTAACATATTCGATCACTTGTCCTGGCCCCAGCCAACTGAGCTGACTACACACCAGTGCGCTCCTTGGACAGTATTGACATGGGAGGTAGATATCTCTTTAGATATTTCTCTCTACTTAGGGCAGCCCGACTGGTGGAATACTTCTACTGAACAGAAGAACGCAGCCAAATAACCTAGTATTGTGTTTCTGCGGTAAGTAGGGTCTTTGGAGCTCCTTGGCGAAAGGGAGTTTAAGGTAGGCAGCGCGCTAGTTATAACTTCTGGTATTACAAGGGTTCAAGGTAAACGCTTACCATCAGGCGAGCCGTATGCTTGTTTGACACCTTAGCTGTATAAAAAAAAGAACTGCCGTCTTGTTAGAGCTATATTACAAGATTAGTAGAATAATTAGAAATATAATCTTGAATTTGCTTGTAATTGGAATCATATCAATGATAGTTTAGTGGTAGCCTGTACTGACATGGCGTCGATTGGCCTGAGTTCGAATCCTTGCAAAGAGCGTGAGCTATTGGTGGAGGAACACATTGTGATGAAACCATAGTTTCTTCGTAGGGTATTTTCTAATGCCCGCCTGGCTAGCTTCCATCCGTAAGTTGAAAATCTTTCGCCATGCATTTATAGGTGTATTCTGGCACTAAGCCAGTTTCCCCACTAAGCTTAGCGTGGCACCATTTTGAGCCTCATTATCCCTTAAGATTGTGGCCATAATACTAACCCTATAAATAATTTAAAAAATATCCTATTCACTAGACACTGTCAAAAATGTGAATGAACACAGTGGCTATTAAATAAAAAAATAAATAAATAAAAGTTCGACTATAGTTTAGATGTTATTAAATGAACAATATAATTACTACGCCGATATGAATATAGCTTTACTATGAAAAATGGCAAGCAATAAAACCTAAATAGCTTGTAGGCGGTACAACAAACTGAAAGCAACAATTGAATACCGACCACACCTCATAACGTACAAAGCGGACTCGTCTTTTGTAAGTGATAAAGACATTATTATGACAAAATGTTCCAAAACTTAAATGTATTTTTATATTTTATGGACGCTGTTTTTTTTTTTACTGTTGTGTAATGATTAAACTGTATCTAATGATACAAAAGCTGTGTTCACCAGAATTCGAAAATCAAGCGAGAAATACCGTCTTTGAAATAAAAGTTATACGAGACAATTTTAACAAAAAGGAAACCCAACTTCAGTGATTTTGAAGAGTCCCTGATGTATCTTGCGAAGGTGCAATATGACTAACCTTGAGGTATCATCCCCTATGCAACAAAAAAAGTATCATCCAAATCGGTTATTAAACAAAGAAGTTATGGCTATACTGTATCCATAAAAAAATACATTCAAATTGAGAAAACTTTGCCTTTTTTTGAAATCAATTATAAAAGTCAAATAACATCTTGAGATTTGGGACACCCAAAACAACCTTACTTGTGTACGTAGTGCACCCTGAATAACTAACGAGAAAATTGAAATAACGGAGTGTTAGGACTGTACAGTCCGATTGATTCGTGACCAACTTGCAATAATGTTTTTAATGATTCGCTTAAGCGCATAGCGTTACGGGAGTAACCGGTGCTTATCAAGTTTCTATATCAGACCGGCATAACAGTTCTGCTGCGATAGATTGTTGATCTGTCGATGGTCTCTATTCTTTTTAATCGATTTCAAAAAGGAAGAGGTTCTCTATTCAAATTTATTTTCAGCCATAACTTCTTTGTTTATGAACCGATTTTAATGATTATTTTTTCATTGAAAAAAAGATGCCTCAAGGATGATCCCATAATAGTTTAATTGGCATTGGACTTTCGACTTCGAAAATACACCAGGTTTTCAAATACAAAATTGGGTGTCTTTGTTGTTAATTATTGGCTCAGTTCTGTCGCTTTGCCGTGCTAACTATAAAAAATCGTCAATTAATCCAGATGCTCGAAACATAAGGGCTCTTGTGTGCTCATTCGCTTTTGGTCTGTGTCCGTTATTTTTAACTACCGATTTTTTCACTCTTCGGTTAGGTATATAATGAAAGATGCATTAAGAGAGATCACAAGTAACTTTTGCTACGTTCGTAATATTCAGAAATTAAATATAACTACTAAAACATATTTAGGAATGGATGAACAAGCTAATGTAATTTAATACGTTCATACCTTATATATATTACAAGTGACGAAAAGAAAGAGCTTTGTGGTGTGAAAGAAGATATAGTCACACGGATTGAGAAAGGGATGCTTAGATGGTTTGGGCATGTTGAGAGGATGAATGAAAGAAGAATGACTAAACAAATTTATAATGCGAGTGTGAAAGGAATCGTTGGAAGAGGAAGGCCTAGACAAACATTTATCAATCAAATTGGAGACGTTCTGAAGAAAGGTAAGACCAAGAGTACTCTAAACCGACGAGCATGCATGAAAAGATTAATGAATGTCAAAGAAGCGAAAGAGGTATGCCAGTATCGAAGCAGGTGGAAGGACGTGGTCTCTGCCTACCCCGTTGGGAAATAGGCGTGATTTATGTATGTATGTATGTGACAAAAAATATTTCAATAAATTATCAAAATCGCATCGCAACACGTCCTTGTTATGCCAGCTAGCAAAACTCTCGGTAGTTCAATTTACTCTAACTGATCTTGAGACACGACAAACCAAATCAGAGTGGCTGTGATAGGTGTAACACCATGTGTATGGTAGTTGAGACCCATACGTGTACAGATAACCTACCCTCCGCTCGATTACTGAAGATAGAACAATGTTAGATCCTGAAACGCATCACGCCTAAGCGTTCTACTATTATATGATATACCTGCTGGGTATGGTGGTCGCGATCCACTTGAATAGAATTGTCGTATTCTACCACCCCAGCAACTGAAGTACCTACCTACCTGAATTACTTTAGATAAATAATAATTAACCAGCAAAATAAAAACCATTCAAAACTGCACAAAGGAATTTTAAAACGCTTTTATATTGATAAATGTGGTCAACAAGCTAACACTTCCATATTCAATAGTCTTAATTAAACAATTGTCAAACCATTTTAACACAAATATAAAAGTCTAAAGTTTATTTACTGATCAATCACTTCACACATTCAGTTTATTCTGCAAATAGAACGTAAAGATTTTGCATATTATGTGCAAGCTAATATAATAAGCAACTTGACCCGCCTGTTTGATTAGCATTTTTGTATCCTAGTCTAGTACTTGATTTGGAAACACTATAAAAGATAGTAATTTAGTAAGTAGCATTTTTATGGCCAATAATAACCTGCAGTTCTAAGATACTCAACAACTTGATAATGAGAGCGATGGTGAATACATTGCGAAAAATCGAAACAAATGTCCAAAAGAGAACTCGCCACCGTTAGGTTGCACTTTTAATTTTAAATACCGTGGTTCTGTCGACGTTTATAACAATGATTATTGAAAAATATAATAATTACGCAATAACTGATTCAAGATCGATACATATAGTATTAATTATTCAAGAAATAAACATTGGCAACACAATTTAAAACTGTTTCTTACAGAAAAGTATAAAATATAAGTCAACAAAATTCAGATGAATCTGCAACTTCAGAATTAACAAGAAAAAATTGGAATAGTAAAACTCTTATTAATAAACATTACTTCGTGATCAACATGGTTTTGTATGATATTAAAGAAACCATCAGAAGTTTCACCAGATTGAGACCAAAACGCTCGTCTTGGGAAAACCCCATGACAATACCTACCTACAGTTGCAAAAGACTCAGATGCGTCCAACTTTGAATTAAGACTTCAATACCACAAATAAAATTTGTGTCGCAGGATATTGCTATACGGTCAAATATGAAATAAACAACCCAAAAGACCACGAAGTAAAAATAATACTACCTACCTAACAAACTTCGTGCTTTAAAATCAGTCCAAGCCTTTAGAGCAACATCTAAAATACTTTTGTTACAGGACCAGAATTATAGCTTAGCGTGATCTTAAAGGTGTGAACTCCTCATTTTCCCCTAAGACAGTTGTAATTGCTCTTTGTATTTTTTAGTTTTTGGTCATTGTTAGTATGTATTATATTTTTTTTTCTATTTACTATTTGTTTTTTGATTATTTTTATTTTATTGATATCCGTGATGTCTGTTAGTGCGGCCCAGTCAGAATACCAGCGCTGCACTGCTTCAGTGTAGTAATTATACTGAGACTGGGACCTGTTTATTCCCGCACGGCATGTTACTTATTATTATTAGTACTATTTTTTTTAGTTATGTTGGTTTTATGTTTTTATAATTTTAGTTTTTGAAGTGTTGTGTGACGAATAAATAAACTTTTTCTTTCTTCTTCTTTCTAACAAATGGACAAACCAGATAGTGTATTATAGAAAGTATTGAGAACGAGGGGTATACCAGCAAAATTTATATATAACCTACTAAAAGATCTTGACTTGTCAAGAACTATTATTATAAGCTACTTAATTGAGCGAATATATAAAATGGTTTTAGGATCATACCACATTTAACAATTTGGCTAGGGTAAGGAGAAGAGGGGTCCATTAAACCTTAACTTGAGTCGCAAGTCTTAAGCACTGCTCTGGGCTCCTCAATTTAGAAAACATGGACTCTGAACATTTATGAATCTAAGAAATGCTAAAAGTTTCATCTCCTCTCCAAGGTGTAAATGCCAGTAATAAAAAAAAATTACGACTCAAGATTTCCATGGGTCTCGTAAAACGTGTACAATATACAACGTTGTGATATTTGTTATCAGATATCGTAAAAAGCTTAAACTATATGACCCTGTGTATTACTAACTCTAAGTGTTCTCGAGTTACAACCTCTTACGGTACATTTGTCGTGGGCGCATGTGCACCGCACCTTACGTGTATCAATCTATAATATAAAATTAGACAGTATTGTAACTTTATAGTAGGTATCATAAAACTTTTCACTTCGAACGTAATAGAACGTCCAATTTGCTAAATAAAAACTGCAGTGGTAGATAGGTATTTACAATGGATCTAAGATCAGTGACAAAATCCAAGAAACCACCGGTTAAATATACGTCTGTTTCATAAAACGCAGTACGTGGAAAATTAGCAGTATGACATGATGGGTCCATCACAAATTTTCTATAACGGCCATAATTTAACAATAGCCTACTTATATTTTCATAGTTATCTTACCCCAAAGTTCTATAAAAGTTTCAGTTATTTTACTCTAACCCTAACTGGAAGCTTTATTGGTAACTATTATTCTTAGATGAATTAGATTTTGTATTAACATAGGAATGAGGACTTTTAATATTTACTGTAAGTAAGAGTTATTGCGCTAAAATACATTTAATAAAAGTCAAAATAACAAAAAAACAACTAATAAAGTCCAACATAGTTTCGACCACTGTCCACTTCGATAGACATTCTCAAACCAAATATATCTCAACATGTCAGTCTTTAGATGGCTATAGCATAGGTACAGTTTACACCTGATGATTTTATAAAATGTGTATACTATAGTTATGACGTATTCACTGTAGTTTCTGTAATAATTGTGATGATGCACTAATAATGATAATTATTACGTAGCCCACAAGAGGATATACGCCTACAATTTACATAAAAGTATAGAAAGCAAACAAAAACACGCGGACTAGTATATATACCCACAGTTACACGGTAACGCCCATCATGGTAAGAATAAAGAAGTTCGTAAATTCTTACCATTGCCGTATGGTGTGGCTGCAGAATGGTTTTCCAGTTAACGTGTTTCCTTCTTTCCTATGATATTGAGTTCTTCAAATAAGACGTAGAGGCAATGAACGATGAAATCTGTCACCAGTGGTTGCCGTTGTTTGTGGACTGTATTTATTTATTTTATATTTATTTCGTTCATTTCTTTTATTTATTAAAAAAAAATATTATACCATGAGTATTGAATTATTATTAATATTTATGTGTTTTATTTTTTGATTGATTATTGTTGGCGCACCGTGACTTGCTTTGGGGATCCAGCTGAAAATCAGCATTAAGTGCCCCGTGGTACCATTAATGAACATTCTCAGTTCACCGTATTTAAATAAGGTCGGGTAAGAAGTGTTTTCGCATAACGTAGGTATAAACTTGTTATAAAATATCTTTGGCTGTACTATTTGTGTCTGGCTGGTTTTGGTAACATTAAAAAGGATACATAAAAAAAAGTTGTTTCCCGCTATTTTTCATTTGTTTTTCTTTCTGTAAAAATTAGTGAATCTAATGAAGAAATTCGATACATTTTAAAATATTATTAAAAAAAGGCAAAAATACAACTCAAGCTGCGAAAAAAATCTGTGATATTTATGGACCTAATGCAGTATCAGTAAGAGTAGCACAAAGTAGGTTAGTTCGGAAGTTTTGATGTTAAAGATGCACCTCGCTCTGGTCGCCCTGATACGAATAAAATGGACGCCATTTTTGAAAAAGTGGAGCAAGATCGGCATATCAGTAGTTACGATGTTGCTGAAGAATTGAAAATTGACCACAAAACAGTTTAAACCTATTTGAAGAAAGCTGGCTATACCAAAATGCTCGATATTTGGGTGCCACACGAGCTCACTGAAAGAAACCTAATGAAACGTATACTCATTTGCGATTCATTATTGAGACGTAATGAAACCGAGCCATTTTTGAAGAGATTGATAACTGGCGATGAAAAGTGGTTCACGTACGACAAGATAGTGAGAAAAAGGTTGTGGTCTAAGGTCGGTCAGGCTTCACAGACTGTGGCTTAACCTGGGCTAACTCGAAATAAGGTGGATGCTGTGTGTATGGTGGGACTGGAAGGGCATTGTTCATTATGAGCTTTTACCGCCCGGCAAAGCCATCGATTCGGATCTCTACTGCCAAAACTAATGAGATTAAAGGAAGCAGTTGAGACCTTTAGATTTTGACCTGTTACGGTCTCTTGAGAATTCTTTAGGTTCTGTAAGGTTAACATCAATAGAGGACTGCCAAAACTATTTGTTGGTTTTTTTTTTTATCATAAGTCCCAAAGTTTCTACAGCAACGGCATCATGTCTCTACCTACAAAATGGCAGAAAGTCATCGAACAAAACGGCACATATATACTAGAAACAAAGTGTAAATAAACTTTGAAAAAAATATCTTGATTTTTCGTATATAAATGCGAAGAAACTTTTTCCCCGACCTATTATTTTAGGTCGATTGTAATAGGGGGCGAGCCTATTGCCATTAATCGGGCACAAAGCCAAACTCCAAGCTGCTACTACGAATTTAATTTAAAAAAAAACTATAACACTTTGCTCAAGCTAGGAATCGAACCCAAGACCTTGATCATAGCAATCGCGCTTACAACCACTAGGATAATGAGGCAGTTCGGGCATTCAGGCATCGAGATGAACCGGTAAAAACTCGATCGGGTTTCATTTTTCAACTATACAAAAGTTTTAATATAAAACAATAATAATAATCACATAATTACAACTTATAAAAGTATACCCATAATCATGGGTACCTACGAAATTAGTTTACCGCAACTGTGACAGAATTAGATGACAATTTGCTTCGGGACACATTTATTTTACACGCATCATTATATGTTGTGGTGTCGGGGCCATTTACCTACCTATACGATAATTTTGAGCCTGTTAGTTTCGGTACGATGGCTATGCAGGTTGTAATACAACAGAGCGCACTACATATTTTGCTAGTATTACGCTAATTATACCTACTATTCACGCTTAATTTTTTTTGTTGTAGATATTAAACGCAGAGGTAGGTAAAGAAATTTCTTTGGATATTTCTCTCCACTTGAGGCAACTACTATTGAAATACCTCCCTATAAAAGATAGAATTAAACTGCCTCGTGTTGTGTTCCTACAATGAATAGGGTTTCCAGATCTCTTTAGTTATGAGGGATTGCAAGAGAAGTAGGGCAAAGAAATGTAATATAGATTAATAGGTACTTAAATGTCAATTTTACTTGACTACCAAAGTTTACAGTTTATGAAGAGCTTTAGGTATAGGCTACCAATAACGACATAAATAATATTCATAAAAAACTACCAATTTACAATAAATAAGCACGTTATTAGTAAGCTTATTGAACTTTAAAAAAAAAATTTCTGATTATAAAAAGTTATATTTTGTTTGTTTGTGAAAATTCCACAATGTAAGTAGAATATTTTATAGTTATATTCAATACCAATTTCTAACGGATAAAACTACCAGATTAATAAGAGGCATAGCACTTATGTTTGTATTCACCCACTAAGTAATAAACAAGATTACACATCATTAGAGAATAGAGAACACATAATTTACTAGTATGTACACTGATTCGTTACAAAGTGTCTGTCTCTGTAGTGAAGCTAATAAAATGAAATATCTGTTTAAATCATTGTACAAAGTTACGTGCCAATATCACATTAACTCACACGCGAGCACACAACGAATAAGTGAAAATATGTAAATTCTAAATCAAATATAAATATAGGTCGAAAGTGCCGATTACAATCAGAATATGATATTACATCTTCAAAATTATTTATACTTGGATAAGGTATTAAATTAAGCTATAAAAATTCCTCAAATTAGAGTTGGAATTTCACTCCGGCCGTGACCCCTATAAATTTAAACCAAATTATTCATTACAAAACCCGTTAAATAGATTTCAAATGTTTACACCAGGTATTCGGAATAGAAAGGACAACGTATTTTAATAAAAATAACAACAGTTAAAGTTATAGAGTTATCTCACCGCTTGATTAAGGTAAAGAAAGGACGCCTCTGCATTATTTTCTACAATTATGAATTCTGTATGTAGATATGCACACTGCCTAAAACTTAAAAAAAAAATACTTTTCATCAAATGATGACAGCTTTTATCAAAGGATCTATGTAGTAAATATAAAAATATTTGAAAATATCAACAAAATTTCTAAGTTTTGATGATGTTGGCAGTTTCATAAATACCAAAGTTATTCCTCAATGAAATTTTTTGTTCAATTTTTATCACAGACTTGAATCAGAAATAACAAAGTTTTGAATATTATATTAAATGACAAATTTTCAAGTTTTTAATATAATTATGTGAAATATTACTGTATTTTTACGTATATCACAGTAGTCGTCATAAAGAAAAATCTATTTTTCATAATACCTACTTATCTAAAATTTAAAGTAAACACGTATCATCCTCGTCAGAATTGAAACGTTAGAAAAGTTTGTTTTGACGTTATGCCCACTAATTAATTCAAGTGTCCCGCTACATTCGGTCGCCACGCCCGCATGCCTCGAGCGCGCCTCTTTGCCGCGGCCGGTGTGCCTCAACGCAACCGCTGCTGTATTCGGTGCCATAAACGAGGATACAGTACCACGGCCAACGAAGCGTAAGCTCTATTTAGAAGAGAGAGCGAGTAACGATGAGCTGTATAAAATTAATAAATTAATGATGATTTTATGGAATTCCGCTAGCTCGCACGAGACTTCTCTCTGCTCGGAGCACAAGTTTTAATTCACCCACGATTGCCGAGTGAGAGTTTGTATTAAAATATTTTAACAGTAATGTTTGCAGATTACGATTCTAGTGTTGAAAATTAGTTTTTATTGAGTAGGCAGCGTTATGGAGCGTCGAGAATTATCATGTATGACTTTTACTTTATGATTTTTAGGATCCTATCAGTGCAAGTAACTAATCGTGACAAAGATATATTTCGGTGTAGCTGATAATTGTCATGATTTTGTACAATTATTAATCATTACCTATTGATTATTTCATTTAATAGTAGGTAAAGAAAATATAGGTACCAGATGTTTTAAAGCAATTACTAAAGAAAAGAAAAACATTTTAAAATTAACGTTTCAAAATCTACGATTACTGTAGAAATTAAATAAGAAATTATTTTATTTACTTATTATAATTCCTATCATCATAATAATAATAATAAACTGAATAATCGCTTTATATCTACCTATATACACACACAGAGAAACTATAAAACCCTGAGTAGGTTGGTAGGTACCACAAAGATCTATTCAATTAATTAGTTGACCTCAATGTGAAGCTAGCCTGTGAATTATCTAAAAATCTAAACCATCTCTAAAGCAAAGAGATATTCTTAAGTTATAAAATAAGTACAACATTATAACAGTGTAGTAAAACATATCAACACCCGATCAAATCTATATTATATACCATTTAATAGAGGAATAATAATATGCAAACAACTTTGAAAATTCATCGCGAACGCGCTTTTGAGGCAATTTCGGAATATTACAAGTTTATAGTTAGAGTGCCGTTATTTTAATAGTTTTATTATAAAGGTAGAACAGGTTTTTATTTTATTCCAAATAACTTAATAAGACATTCAAATAAACACTATAACCAACGATTATTCCATTTTTAACCCTTTCTGTTACAAATAAAGATAACAGAAATGAATAAATTGAATCGGAATTATTTTCATAACAATTACATTACCATTAAAATGATCGTAGTCTTTCGATGCCTTAACTTTGAAACTGATAACTCTACATTGAATCAAACTCCTACGTTCTTAATTTGTACACCAGCCTTCACAAATATGGGTGACTTAATTATAATTTGTAAATACCTACCATACAAAAATAAAAGTACTTTAACACTTTCATTGAAATTATGAGAGTAACTTTTGCGTTTCTTTTAAAAGCAATACAGTATTATTATATTTATAAACAGTGGATGTCGAAAGATTACACCTATTCGAATGCCAATCCGATGTTCCATTGGTAGCTACTAAATAAAACATCGTGTAAAACTTTTGAACATTCTGGGCGTTCAAGAAATATTCTGACAGGACCAACTTTATGTAGAAAAATAAATAAATACATATTCCTAGGCGTTTTGATCGTCAATAGACTGAGTTTACGTGGCAATTAATCCTGTTTAACTTGGGAATAACTTTACTCGATAGTTGGAAATCTACAGATAAAATATCATATCAAATACGTCATGCATTCATTGGATACAAACACATAAAGGCACAGGTGACACATTCATTCAATTTAACCGACAAAATTGTAAGCTGTAACTAACGAAACGACTCCAATAAATTCTACTTATCAACTTGAATTATTATGTTCTCGGATATTCCTAAGAAATAAATTACTTCTTATTATGAGAACTTCTAATTTATATCTACAGCTTTTCAATACATGGTTATCATGTTTATTAAAAATGACTTCAGGTAATACTTGCAACTATAATATATTAAGGAGTAGATAGATCAAGATATTGTATGTGTCAAGCGTATAAAAATTTAAAAATAAAGCCGAATAGGAAACAAAATTATAACAAAATATTTCCAATACCCTTATACACAAACAATACAAGTAATTAGTAAATGATTACGGAAATAGACTATATCAAGGTATAAAATATACCTAGTTCATTATCATTTAGACATTTTAGACGCGTAATCGGGAACTACTGAACGTGTAGGTGCTTAATATATGCAGTCAATTCATCTTCATATAAATAAACGCTTAGAAGCACGGATTTCTTCAAACCATAAACATTATTCCCTAAATTAAAGGTTCTTCCTTATGTAACACCATTTAAGTTACTAGAGGTTGGATTCATCTTCTTGTCTTTTTCATGAATGTATTTAAATGTTAGTATTTCCGTTGCTTTCCGTAAAAAGATTAAGTCACGGTCATTTTTTATTGTAAAATCTAAACTTACAACTTTTATATTATTAGGATGTGGTCCAGTTTCACCATAAAAAGGAAATTAATATTTTATGGATCACGCAAGTCGTCTGCGAGTATGTATACTATAACCAAATGAGTTAAAGCAAAAAATGTTGTTAGCCAATATCAAAACTGTGATCTCTTGAGAAATCATGGACCGCGTAATTCTTGGAAAATGTATAGTAAAAAATATATTATTGCTAAAATATTTTATAAAACTTAAATTTGAAATTTGCACCAACGTATAAAGTAGGAATCCCACCGATAAATTCTACACAGTATGTAACCTTTAGAGACCGTGGTCGTGTAAGGGCATAGCAAATCGATATGCACGACTGATATGTGAAAATGTTACCCACGAATTCACCTTAGACAAGCGTGTATTATATATAAGAATTATATTCCAGAGAGCCCCCAAATTTGTAGTGTATTATTTAATAAAAACTATTTTTCCTTGTTTAAACTTTACGTGCTACGCTACGAGCCATTCGTCATTTCCCTTTAGTGTGTCTTTAGCTCGTTAATTCATCACTCATTAATTAAATCTGCAGTCTTCCGTTACTTTTCATTCCTACACATATTTAATACGGGTCTAGGACGCGACATATTTTTACTCATAATTACTCGAGGTTTTGGCATTGCACAGGTCGTGGTCACAATTGTTACGGCGTCTTCGTTAATAAGGAAGGTTTCTAGTAACTACCCTCACATTATGCTCATTTGACACTAGTGATGTTCCGGCACACTACATCCGATAATCGTGTGTAGAATCGCAATCCTATGCGTAAATGGATTATAGTCATAGTTCATACCAATTTATTTTCAAAATGTTGACGCAACAGTTAATAGAGGCTAACCAGCTGCTAATCCACCTGAGTTAGTCCTCTGCCGGAAAGAACAACCTTAGAGCTCTATCTATACTAGTACTATTAAGAGATAAAATTTGTGTTTGTTTGAGGCAATCCCTAGAACTATAAATGACCAGATTCTAAAAATTATTTCAGTAATAGAAAGCTAAATTATTCTTGAGTGCTATAGGCTTTTTTATTTTTCATTAAATTTGATATTGTAATTAACGCCAACGAGGACGCTAGTTAGTTAAAAATAAGAATGTATTATAATTACATTATACGATATCGCCAAGAAAATCCTAGTTGTCAAACTGTAAATAGTTTAGAACCAATAAAAATTGATCTTTATCTATGGAGATAGATTAAATCAAAAATACATGGGATTTAGATATTGCTCAGAATCATATCATTTTATAGATGCGTATAGAAGTGCTTGTTTCTATAATAATATGAACAATCGAACGTAACTTCGGACAACAATAATCGTTCGTGAACCCATTTCATCAAAAATTACGCACTGAACAAGCAAATCATGCCCAACGATAAAAAGTTGTACACAAAACTTGTATATTGAAAACACGTTGCTGATATACTGGCCCCAGACTGCTGTTCGAATATGCGAGACGCGTTGATGTCTTTTGTATGCCACTTATAAAATATCTTCTTGCTTCTTCGTAAACCGCTATCTTATCGTTTATGTCACTTAACTAATACTTTTTTGCCTTTAGAACAAATGTCTTACTAATTTTTAATAACATAAATTTTTGACTAAAGCACTTTGCGCGTTTAAATAGTCGATATACGGTAAGAAAGTGAAACGGGTTAATCGATTATATTCGTAAGTGGATGATAAACGCAATCCAAAAAACAAAACATAAATTCGTATTGGATTCTCATTTTTTATTATAGAAAATCGAAACGCCAAACTGACATACTTAAAAATGAAGCGAAAAGAGATAATTTTCACCGTTGCAAATTATCGTAACACGTTTATTATGCCAATTGGTAACGCATTTTTGAATTATCACACCAAAACCAAAACATAACCCAAATACCGAAAGAGGCATTGGTCACTAGAAAAAAGGCTTACCTTGATATAAGTGAGTCGAAGAGGGGTTAATTCCCACCGTGAATACAAGTCCACAAAGCACAATTTTAAAATTGGAACAACAAATTAGGATTGCTCCATGCACGTGTCCGGTATAGTTTCGTGTGGGTGTACGCGTGACGTGCAGTCAAAGCGATGGCCGCGGGAGACTGGCGCGCCGCCGCCGCGTCTGGCTCGCACCTGCCGCCCGGCCCCCGCGCTTAGGGACAGGTGGAAAGTGCTATCGATGTCGATAAAGTCGACCATCTCAAACTTTAACGGTAGGTCCACACTTTTGTCACTTGCCGCAAACTTCAAACTTCTACAAGATCTTGGATAAAATAAGCAAGCTAGAGATCGGTATCCACACGTTTGCGTAGTTTGCGAGCGTGCTTGTGACAATAGTGATCTTAGTGCTAGCGTGTTTCAGACAAGCAAGCATGATAGACGTCGACATTGTGTCGGTTATAACATTTTGTTTGGTTCTATTGTAAAAAGAAGCAAATTTACACTAGGAAAAATGAGAGAATACGGAAAATTCGGCAACGAAAATAGATAAAAATTTACAGAAACCGTACCATGTCTTTTTTCAGTTATTTATCGATTATTTATTTCGCGCAAATGTTACTAGCTACGCTAAAACGTGTGCATGTATCGTAAGCGCTTGCCGCAAGTTTATTTAATTTGTGCATCAAAACCAACTTAGCTCAGATCGGCGGCTAACCGACCCCGAATTTCACAAGCCAAGCCAGACGTTTGAATTTTTTAATGCCTGTCGACGTTTGGCAAGTGGTGGACCCAGCCTAAGCTCTTAACATGGAAATTGAATAATGAGCTGCATTCGTTGCTCAGCAGAAGTTCCGATAATAGACTGTAGAAATAGTTGTATGAAAACATTCATTGTATTTCCACTTTTATTCTGAATTTACCTTTCATAGTGATAATAGTATGGTTACACTGTTTAATATATTTGCTCCATCTATACAAAATAAAACCTTATTTCATACATTTTTCTTATTGATATTAATAAATAAATTTATATAATAAAATACATCATAATAAAAATTATATTTAAACAAAAAAGTTATAAAATCCTTCAAACTCGAAGACTTGGAATCGTATAGAGAATTATGTAGGATGATTCTTTGAAAATTTTAGGACTGTAATTCTTTACAACCAATTAACTAGTCATTTTAAGTCATTTTAACAAAAAATTTGGGGTTTAGGAATTAATTTATTGGTTTGAGCTTTCCACAAGCCAACAATATAAACTATCGTTAAAACTATCGACTCTTCACGACACTCAGCATTAAATAGACTGACTGATCAAATTAATTACAATCTCATCTAAATGCAGTGCTACAGTTCCACTCTCTTTCAATTTTTTTTTTATCCGAACACAAAAACCCTTGTAGTATGCCTATTATTGGCATATAGGATAAAAATATCGAACTGCTCAGACCACAGCACATATTGAACGTAAATATGGGAAACCGCGAGCTGACAGAATGTTTTAAATTTAAAATAATATTACTATAATGTTTTTCTGCCTAATTTTTTGTGAGTTACATAATTGGAGACGCAATACAGAAAATGTGACGTCATCGTTCAATGAATATACACAGTTAAGTATTATCTTGTTATAAGATACTCTAAAATTATTACTAAACGTTGAAATAATAGTTAAAAATTGTATGTCCTCAAAAATTTCTTAACTAAAGTTCTAGTAAAGTCAACTTTGCATATATGTATACCTTCGTTGCCTTTATTGAATAATGACACCACGTCATATTTTTACGGCACATTTGTAATTTTGATATAAAAAACTTTCAGTTACTTTAAAGATGTAATAATGAATAAATATTAATTATTTTCAACTTATAAAGTGTTTTTAATTGACCAAGGCGTTCCTTTGCGGAAATAATTAATCCACAATTTCTTAGCTACTTCCGCCTTCAAAAGATCAACAGCAGTTTTCGTCTTCCTACGAAAACGTATAATTAGTAAGACAATGATAATAATAATTAACTAAAGTAATAAATAATAATAGTAATTAAATACTAATAATTAATAAACTACATTTTTTATAATAATAAAAGTATGTATGTATAAATAAATAAAAATACTAATTATATTCATAAAATAAATTAATTAAAAAATACTAATTTATGTTTTTATGTTGTAGGAAGACAAAAATTGCTGTTGATATTTAACATAAACTTTAAAAAATAAAAGATTGATTCCATAATACCATAGTTATTATTTTAAAAAAAGACATAGCAGAATATATACAATTTACATGCTTATAAAAAAAGTAAAATTAACTGGAATTAAGAGTTTTCAGTCTCCTTATATCTGTAACAAAAATTTAAAATATTAAACTTATTCAAAATAAAATACATAAATGAATCAAAATTTGAGAACAATAAAATAAATAATCATGTTGTATGTGTGACTAGACCTAGTTCCGGCCCTAGCCCTTAATCAAGGTAGAGACAGATTTTCTTTCGACACTCTTTAGTCGACTAAAGCACTTTCATATGATACATTTTATTTCATTTTATAATAATTGAATAATAATTACCTACTTTTTTTAAAAATAAATTTTATATCAAAAATGAACACTTATTGAGTTTAAATTTAATTAGATTGTTAACATAAATAAAAACCTTATTGCTATATAAGTAAATTAGTATCTAGTATTAATTACAGCCAGTCACAAATAATTAAATCTAATATCTTTTAAGGTACTGTACTAATAGACTTTAAAGAAAACATTATATCACATATTAGTTGTATCAATCTTAATAGAGATTACGTTATAGATATAAATTATACTTTTTTCTCCTACATTTCTCACTTAATGTCAAGTAATGATATGGTCTAGTAACAAGCTAAACTTAGGAGAGACTGATTCTCAAGTACAACAGCAGGAACACACATATAGTTACTTGTTATTCAAATTTCAATTATAGTGCAATAGTTAGGCAGGAAAATATTACATAAAAGCCCTTAGCTTAGTTACTTAACTTACTTCAGCTTCTTAAGCTCTATAAAGTGTAAGTTCTATTTTAAAACAGGTATCTAAAGCAACATTAACAGGCTCTTACCAAATCTGGCTTGGCAGGGAGGGTATCGTGGGCAGTCAAGGTGAGGGCTGATGAGCTTCATATAGGGGCCCCTTAAACCTACACCTGGATCGCAAGTCCCGGGACTGCTCGTGTTCCCAATGTCTGCCACACGATGCACCTGGCTCCAGCATGGTGAATCCATGGAATGCTAAGATGTTTATCTGTCTCTGTATTTCTAATGAAAAAAACTTTTAAATAACTTAACCCACTTACTTGCAGTTTATACAAGTGTAGAACACTGTCTGCCCTTCATCGGCTGAACGCAGTTGTAAAGTAGCATAAGACATCCTGTCATAACCACATTTGGGACATTTTCTTTCAACAACAGGCCCTTCTGGCCCATCAGTGTTCAATATATTCTTATTTGTTATCACCGATACCGTGTTGAAATGGATTGTATACTTAAATTTTAGGTTGCTGTAATCTATAAAGCAATATAAAATTATTTACTCTTAGAGTTATTGATTAGGTAACAGTTATCTTAAAAATGTGTAATAAGTTATCTGAATTTTAACACTAATCATAAGTTTATCTGCCACAAGAACTCACTGTCAGCGTCATAATGAGCATTGCAAGAGTAACATTTCACCGAACCAAATTCTTGTAATAATGGAAGTATAGAACCACAACGGGGACAAAACGCTGTGCTACTAGAAAATGGACTATCAGATGACATTTTTTTTTACTGGAAAAGAAATACGATAAATGTGAGATAATATAAGTTGTAATTATGTTTAGTTTTCATTAACTCAAACACAAAGTAACCAAAAATAAAAATAACATTTAAAATATGATTCAAATTGAGGTTATGTTTATATTTTAGGGATGTCGATATGGCGATCTAAAATCGATTAATTAAACAATCAAGAATACTAATAAGATTAAGCATTATAATAAATTCATAGCTCTGAATCAATCCAGTAAACCGATATTTCAACCTAGAAAATATTTTTTTTTTTTTTTGGAACGAAGTTCCTTACGGCAGGCTTGGAGGAGATAGGGATTTTGCTGCGCGACTGAACTGAAAAAAATGTGATAGTAATACCGTAAGAAAAAGTCTGTGGAATAAAACCGTTAAATGAGACGTGTGCAGGTGCGACAGTCGTATACATAAACGAGTAGTGTATAATACCTTTTTTGTAATTATTTCTATTTCTATGTAATTTTATGTTGTCAAACAAAAATAAAGAGACATATTTTGTTATTTGATAATTTGAATTACGATTTTTTTTATTTTACGTAATTTATTATTTCCTATAATACTGAATTTCCTAAGTACTTTCCTGAACTTAAATAAAAACTAATCAGCAAAATTTAAGAGAAAAATCAAGATAACCTACATAAAATTGAGAGCGATTTTTTTTTGCAAATTGTTTCGATTCTACATTAGCCGAAGGAACTTCGTTCCTACCTGGTGTCCCACGACACTACATCTTTTTTTTATAAGAACCATAAAATTATTTTAGTTGAATGAATCCAAGTACGTGTACAGAAATGACAAATGCTCACATAATTACATAAATGCTCGCGAAATGGCCTTGCAAACAATGAGAGACATAATATATCATCAACATTTTTACGTCATTACAAATTACTAATAATTTAGTTTAATAATGATGAGGGATTCATGGATCGTATATTTCAACTTTGCCAAACTATCATGGTTACTTACATATATGTAAGTAATTAAGTAATTGTATTTTACTAGGAACAAATACGCATATATTGTCTATTCCCCTTTTATTGAAATATTTACTGTCTTTAGTTATCACAATAATAGGTATAAAATTGTAATGTGAACTTTGTTAGTTTCTATATAGTTATGCTTTCTATTTATATGTTTAACACATTATCATTTTATTATATCCCTGCAGATCCTAAAACACATACCTACATATTATTATTTTATTAAACTCTGTTATGTATATTTGTTACACCTGAGGTTGGCGATATTGCCTACAAGGCCTTATGTCATACTACTACAAAAAAAGATTCTTAATGATAAGCATCAATAAGCGGCTATTACACGGCAGGTTGATCGTATCCGTTATCTGGTGCGGTGGGGGAAGATCGAGAGTCCCTACTGGATCGATTCCCCGGCCGTATCTACCTGCACCAGAAATCAGATACGATCAACCTGCCGTGTAATAACTACTTTAGGAGGCACATACCTTAAAAATTAACACATTCAATAAGTTTAAAAAAATAATTATATAGATTTTTATAGCAGTAATAAAATTTTACAATTTAATCCGAATTTTTCTAGTTTTTTTTTTTTTATTTCTCGGCAAATTGTTTTAAATTCAACTAAATAAAATACTCTTATGATTTTACCGTGAAATTGGTTTGTATAATCTATGAGGAGCTTAGTAAAACAAAAATTGCAATTTTCTCAATAGTACCTAAAGTGAAGTTGGTTCTGAGTTTTATATAATAAACTTTTTTTAATGTGTGGTAGAAACATTCAGTTGGATGGTAGATTTGATAAAAATCAGATAAGTTTTGATAAAATTAAAAAAAAAAGTTGTCTTGCTGTTTAAATAAACCTTCCCTAAAAGTTTTCTAATTGTTAGTGAAAACCGCTTTCAAATCGATTGCGTAGTGTAAAAAATCTAAGCGTACATAGGAGACAGATAGCAGGAAGTGACTTCATTTTATACTATGTACCAGCGACCTTTCTAATTCCCTCCCAAATGTTTGCTGGTTGCGGGAGGGATACAAACCGACCAATAAATTGGTATGCTGCCAGCCGTCGCCGCTGCCCTGCTTTCCGCAAAAGTTAGGGAAGGTCTTGCATATTATAGCGGTCTGGCAATAATTTCAAATAACGATTCAAAACATCGAATCAGTGCTATATATTGAAAAAATAATTATTTATGTGTTATAAATATATTTTTCCATCAATTAATCGATATCAGATTAGCATCCCTATCCGGCTATCCCTATGTCAAAATTGTCAATGTCAAACTAAAAATCATAAAAGTTGTTTGTTTTCAAGAATTTTCAATTTGTGATAGAACATGCCGTAAATTTGTCGGTTGCGGATAATCATTGCAATATTACAATGGATGAAACTATGGACTCGCTCGCGCAATCGGATTTACCATTCTCACAAGAAGTAACGATGCAGCTACCAGGAACAAGCGGGCCGCAAGGAGGCAAACCCGAAGAGTTTTCTGTTGAGAAAATATTAGATCGCAGAATTAAGAATGAGAAAGTGGAATATCTTTTAAAATGGAAAGGTTATTCTAAGTAAGTTTAGGATTAATATAGATTTTATCAATTTTTATTAGAAGCTTAACCGCAGCGCTACTTCGTACGCGTTATTCATATAATACTCAATAACTATAAACATCAACCTGAATGTGGCTAACAATCAATGAAACAATTTTTAAAATTCGGATCAGTAGTTTCACAGATTACCTCCTATAAAACAACAAAGCAAACTAGACTACTAGAAAGTACAATAATAACAAAGTGATTATCGAATCTTAAATTGGTGATAGTTGTCAAAAATTAGATTAGATGAACTTATTAGCTTGATAAATCCTATCTATCACTTTGCCTTGTTACAATAATAAATGGTATACAATCTATGTTATGTACTGTAAAGTCATGCATAATGTCATGAATGTTCATGATTACTTAGTACAGTTTTTATTAATAACTTCATATTATAGAGATATAGAAATACATAATACCTCATAATGAAATTTTTTATGTACCTACATAAATATTTAACCGCTGCATAAGAAGCAGAATTGTAATAATAATTGTTTCATAATTGGCACCACTTGATAGCAAAACATAACAAATGTATATTTTGTGTTAAATATGCTGTTAAGCAATATGTACCAAATAAACAAATAAATAAATTTATAATTACAAAAGTAATAAATGGACTATAGTTATAAAAAAACTTAATGACTACAGTTTACAGATAGATGCATATGTAAGTTTTGTCTATTTTCACCAGGAGAACAATACACTAATTTTTTTAGGTCTGTTGTGATTTTGATACTCTCCTTGACTATATTTGTTTATGTGAAGTTTAACTGATACACATTGTATCTGTAGGTGTTCCTTATTTAAAAACTAGTTGTGTCTGATGACAGAAGACTATACTTATAACAATCAGTAGTTTCTTAAAACTTGAATAATACTTTTTATTTAATGAAGATATTCTGGTTTTTTTTATAAGGACCTAGTATCTATGTAGTAAAATAAAAATATTGATCAAAACCTATCAAGTAGTATTTCTGTGATGCACACACAACAGCAAACCTCAATCGTTTTATTTATATAGATTACAGCACACATTTGACGGAAAGTACAGTCAGTGCGGTCCAGAAACAATGTCAAGGTATATAAGAGACAATTTGTGGAAAAATTTACATTACTATTATAACTATATAAAAAATAAGTAAAATTAGCTAATACTTATTCTTGGTTTTTGAGGAATATAATTATGTGTGTTCATCTTTGAATTGAGGGATGATCAACATTTCTTGGAAAAGTATGATTTATTTTTCTCATCTCCACTTTTTAATTTCAGTGAAGACAATACTTGGGAGCCAGAGGACAATCTTGACTGCCCAGAGCTAATATCAGCATATGAAGAAGCCAGGCTTAAAAGAGAGAGGGAAACTATCAACACTGTACCAGATGTCACTGAAGAGAATCTTGCCTCAAGAAAGAAATCAAAACGAAGTGAGAAAAATAAAGTAGAGGTAAGAATTTTTAATTAATATTAACTACACTCTTTGCTGGCCTTATTAATTAAACTTTGGTTATTATTGATAAAAATAGCTTTGTAATTTTCATTACAATCCGTCCAGCTGTTTGAGAGTGATTGATGAACAAACATTCAAACAAACATATTTTGCTCAAATACATAATTAATTTAGTTGGTTCCTGCTGACTTGTTGCTGTATGTTATGTTTATATTGTAATAAAAAGTATCCTGTGTCGTATTTTGAAACATAACCAATTTAAATTCAAAATTTTATTGTAATTTGTTCAACTATTTGATTGTGATAGACAAATATTCACACGAATGTACATTTCGTCATTTGTTATTCAGTACTGCAAATGTGAAAATATTGCAATTCTTTTTTAAATTGATAATATAAATTCAAATATGCTATTTTGTATTTCAAATACGACTAAAAAACTACCTGAAATTGAGTTATTTAGCAAATAATAAAGTATGCAATATAATCAAGTCAGTTTTTTGTGTCTCCTGTAAAGTGACCCATTTTTACATTTGCGATAATGAAGGCCGAATGACGATTTACTTTTACTAGCTGGTCTGGCAGCTTCTTTGTCCTTTTCATTAGTTAATAACTTCACCACAGCATCTGCCACCTATCCCAATATTTTTTCCCCCAAAACTTGTCCAGAAACATAGCAAACAATAAAAAAAATGATTATGCATGTCCAATGTTCTAATTAGGAGTTCAAATTCAATAGAAAAAAGCAATGGCAATTTTTTGCCAATTTTCCAATTTTCTGAGTAACTTTGCAAGTTTTTCTTTACCTATACACCTTTAAACCTCTCTAACCTCTATTAAACCTCAGACTATTACTAAAATTTCAAGAAAATATGAGTCAAATTGGCATATCCGTACCCTTACCATATCCGTGCACTTAGCAATGAACAGCATTTCATTGTATTTTATAGAAATTAGATATCACATTAGTTAGGTTTTAGATTGAATAATTATTGATGGTATTTCAATAGATCATGTAAATAATCATTTGATATTGTAAATTTAAATATATGTTCCTTTATCTGTACTGATTTTTTTTTAAATCAGCTAGAAAGAGTGATAATGTTATTCACCTTGTTTTTTTAATTTTATTGTATAAGTTTCATAGTATATCAATGTCCATCAAATTGTCATCAATAAATCAACTGGTCACATAATTTATCCTGGTTTATTAAAATCCCTAGCTTCAAAGTATTTTCTATGGGATACATAATGTTTTTTTTGCCCATAAGTGTATGTGCATAATTTTCCCAGATAACAAATAAAAATAATTATAAACATTTATACATTTTCATTGTAATTATATTTTGTTACTGTATCTTTAATGATATTTGTTAGTTTATTTCATATTTCAGGAGATTGAAAAACCTCGTGGTTTAGCCCGAGGTCTACTTCCAGAGAAAATATTGGCTGGACAACTGTTCCATGGCACACTTTATTTCCTTGTTAAGTGGTAAGTATAACAGTAAAAACCTGTGTGATGTACAAAAAAAAAGTGTTATGTTAAAAATGAGCTCTTTCCTTTATTTTGCCATATGTCATTAGTGTCATTACTTACCTCCCAGAATTTGACCCTTATTAATGACACTATTAAGTGGAGTATTAAGACAGTGTTTTTTTTTGTTTCAAAATCAATGGGTTAAAAATCAAATTCAAATATCCAATGATGCAGTTATTGTTTTCATCAAATTCGGGCCCGATAGTGCTTTGACTATTTTTTGCTACTCCTCATAGTTTCACATATTTTACCATCCAACCCACCTTGAAACATTCAGTCTATATATTTTGATTTCAATTGGATTTTCTGAAATAAGTATTTAGAATATTGCAAAATATTAATAATTATTCAAGTTTGATGAGAAGTTCCTGTAAGAAGAGAATTTTTTGATATTTCTTTTTTGTTATTCACTTAAATTTAAAGACAAAAAGATATTTGAATTAAACATGGTATTCTGTTACATTGATGGTTTTATACAACAATATTTAAAAATTATAATTATTGAATTTTATACAACAATAAAAAGTAATTTAAATTTAATTTATCATTTTCAGGCAAGACTGTTCAGAGTATGACGTTGTACTTGGACATGAGTTTGGGGAATTGTATCCAGACTTCATGATTAGCTATTACGAACGCTGCGCGCCTTTTAGTGTTAGGCATAAGGTGGCCAGGGTGCCGAGGACTGCGCCAGAGGTAAATTAATATACTTTTTTACATTACAATAATTTAATATAATATTCATCATCATTATTTAACAGGGTTGGAAATTTTCATGATTTTTTTTTTTAATTTCTATTAATTGTAAAAATCCAAAAAAATTGTTTTTTTAAGCTGGCCGTCACTAGATTCTAGGAAGATGTGGAACATCTTAGTCTATGAAAAAAAATTGATCTGGAAACATGACAAAGTAAAAAAAGTCAATGTTACGATGTTTATTTTATTACTATGTGTGTGGTCGTCGCGATTCCTACCGAACGCTTGTAATCTATCCGTGTTTTAACATGAAACTTTGAAATGATTTCATGTCTATTAAAAAAAAACTAAATCGGCTCCACACCGCCAACGTTGGGACCAAAGCGTCGCTACGCCAACAGCCGTTCTGACCCGCCGCATTAGATGTTTCACATCCGAAACCTATAGTTTGATTGATGCATGAAACAGAACGCACCAGTTGGCGTCAGAAAAACGGAAAATTCACGAGCGTTTTTTGTAAACTTCTCTGGTCATACAATTACGATCATCAATTCGTAAAAAAAAAAAAATGTGTTTGATAAAGAGGAACGATATTCAATTAATTCTATTAATTTTTGATTAGTATGATTAATTTTCGATTAGCATGATTCATTTTCGATTATTTTATTGGTCTAACCTAGTTTTAAGTAACATAGAAAGTAACGCTGCACGTAGTAAGAATAATCTAGAAAGAAAATTTAGAAAAATCTTTGTATAGAGGAAGTTATTTGGGATTTTGTCGGGCAAAATGTTTTTATAAGGTTTATCAAACATTTACCTTCTGTGAACAAATCATTCAAGCCTTGAATGGGCACAGTATAATAAAGTTATATAATGTAAGTAGTTACAGATAAACACTTTATTTCGCGGTTTATATAAGTAAATAAAAATGAATGTTTTTTTGTATATCCTTTATGTGGACCTAAATCATTTATCCGATTGCGATGCAATTATAATTTGCTGTGCGTATGCGCATGAAGATTTCTATATTTGTACAAAACATTTTACAACAGGTGGCGCGCGAATCATTCACTTTCGAAGACAGCGGGAACGAAGTCGCGAGCAAAAATTTGTTAATCAATATTAATAATTTCAGTTACTGGAATTTGTATACAAATATTATAAAATTTAAGAGATTGTTTGTTTGTTTGAACGCACTAACCTCTGGAACTATCAGACTGATTTGAAAATTTATTTGTGCATTCTACAACCTTATTTATTGAGGAAGGTTATAGGATAATTTGGAAAGCTGTATACGTATTTAACAGACTACTGGATTCATTGCGGCGACGCGTTGCAGAGTTGGTTGAATAAACTCGACACGGGTGAAATCGTGGGAAACAAAAAATTTAGACATAATTATTGAAGGTTTTTTAACATAGAGTTTGTTTATTTTGCATTTATATTCACAGCTCCCGCCATTGGAAACAACTAAAGAATCATTAATGAATATTGAAGAGGAATCTGGTGCTTTACAGCCACTAGCAGGTAAAGTGAATTCATTTAATTATATTAAAATAAATAGGGATCGAAGTTATCTATGTTAGTATGGGTCAAATCTTTCAACTGAATTTGAAAACAGTTATCCTAAACCAGTTGAGCTTGAAATTTTACTTACACATTCACTTTAGATGACAATCCATGGTTAGCCAAGTTACGTCACTCTAAATCAAATATGGCGGACCAATTATTCTTAATAAAAAACCTTCAAGCAAGCTTTTATTCAATAAGTTTAAGAGTTTGTAGCGCAAATTAAAAGATAAAGGGGAATTTAAACTAAATTAATTTCTAGCGTGTTAAAAGCTTTAAAAATAGACTAGTTGACTCTGTTTTACCATATTTTATTTAGGGCCCAAAAAACCGCAAAACTTTATTTTAAAAGTTCAATTTTGTAAACAGCTGAAAATGCTGTCAGCCATATTAGTTTATATATTATCTCTGCTGTGACGTCATACGAATCGAAAACAAACATTTAACATTTAGGAAACGTTTATCATGGTAACAATCTCTTTACTTTTTATGTCATAAATGTCAATGTCCTGAGCCTCTTACTTGACTTTGGCGAAATTATGTACATAGTCAGAAAATCTAAATTAAAAAAAAAAACCTGAGCTTTCCTAGAGTCCCCGTATGTCACAACATGGCCGACAGTTTTCAGAGTTTAAAATATATAAAATAATTGTCAGTATGTATCCATCTTACACTTTTAAAATATCTTTAATCGCCGTTTGTCGAATACAATTAACACGGGTGAAACTGTGGGACACAACTAGTTACTAATAAATGTCAAACTTGATAATAATATTGCCACGATTGTTTTTGTAGTGTTGTGCTACCGTATATTTTATGGTACGATTAATTGAATTGTATGATTTTAAATATTGAATTGAGGGTTTTCATTTATTAATTGAAATATTTTGTATTATTCGAAATTCCCTATAATTTACTAGTATTATTGCATAATTCACGATACTATAAAATGTATATATGGTGAAAAAATTACAAAAAAAAACTTCGGTTGACACAAGAGATGAGAGGCGATTTTGTCTGCCATAATTAACTTTCACATTTGGATAGGTCAATGCTTTCTCAGAAAATTTATCAATAGTTATAATTTCTCGTATGGTTTTGATTAGTTCTGATTGGTCACTTCGTTATTTAAAAAACACAATAAACTAGCAACACTTGAAATATCATGTTACTCCTTGGGAATATAAAACGCACTGTATTTTTATAAAAATCCAAAACCTATTAAAATATTATTAAAACATCTAAATACAAAATTTCCGAGGTATAATATAAATTGCTTGCCCTCTTTATTATCAGATTGAAAAGACCATGCGAATATTTTTGTTTACAAAAGATTATTTCTGTTTCAGGTGAGGGTGAATCGATTCCACCTATTCCTGTAACTGAGCAAGTGGCTCCTCAGCCTATGGATGTGCCTGTCGACTGAGTTTCCTTCTAAAATCTAATACTACTGATATATTAAATACTTTTATTATAAGTCAAAACATTACTATATCTGTATGTCAATTATGTATGATGTAATACACTTTTAAATTTAAATTTTATGTGATGATGTGTTTTTTTAAAATAGGAAGTGGAATGTATTTTAATAATTAGACTCTTTTGAATGTATTTTTAATTCTAACACATAGATTTACTAATGAATTATCTCCGCTGCGCTTCAACTAGATACCGCGCTTCCTACAAACAATAGCTTCTAGAATACGGCAATTTAATATCGTAGCTTGTAGTGACCATTTGAAATGAATATGTATAGCGCCCACTTGAGTACGCCGAATCGGCGTAGTTTTGATTGCCGCTTTGAACACCGACGGTTCTAATTAAAGCGGCGCGGAAACCAGTCATTAATCTATATTTTGAAATGTATAAATTGTATTTTATTTTTCACATCAATATTAACTTTGAAATTAACTTAAGTGCGATATTATAACATTTCCAGGTACTTTGACAATGTGTAAGTAAGTATAGCATGCGAAACTTATACTGATTAAGGATATTATGAATAAAATGTCTTTTATTAACAACATTATTTTTTATTTATATTCTTAGATTAATCCCTGTATATGAGTATACAAAACTTAGTTATAATTCTTAAAGATAAATGAGTATAATGTACTTTGGCATGTTGTCGGTTGGATATAACATAATCAAATGCATGGTTACATAGTATAGCTTATTTTAGCATAGAGAAAGAATTCATTCAAGTTTAATCATTGGAAAGTTAATCAATTTTACACCCGAATGATTTTACAATGAAATATATTATATTCTTTGATGAATATAAAATAAAACATAAATATACATTGAACAAGTACACCACAAAAATATTCCTTGATAAAAATAATGTTTTAAAACTTGAAAACATTTTTAAAGTTGGAAATATTTTGATTTTACGAAGGAAAATGATTGAAATAGAATGAACAGTCTGTCGTATAAATTACACGTACTGAGTTGCTTTTAAAAACACATGCATTTTTCAAGTTCGATACGTCGTCGGCGATTGAAATCGGTGGATAATTTACAGTTTGTTGAGGAAAGCCGAGATGGATGCGAAATCGTCACACTCGGGGATGAGTTTTCCCTTGTATTTGATGCAAGATTCGGCGCAGAGTGGTCCTTCGAACCACTCGCCGAGCATTTTCTTGCATTGAGCACAGTTTTCGATGCAGATTTCCATAGGATCGTAGCCCATAGCTAAAAAATACATAGATTATTAAGAAATAATAAAAGTTATTTTTTTATTTTTCTGGCCATAATCTCACCTGGTTTTAAGTGACGATGTGGCCCAAGATGGTGACACGGTAAGCCTAGTGGGTAAACTGGCTCCCAAGTGCAGCTGCCAGAACACGCCTATAGGCGCTTGGCGAGAGATTTTTAACTTGAGGATGGTAGCTAGCCAGGCAGGCATTAGTAAATACCCTACCACCATACTATGCTTACATTACGATGTTTTTCTTCACGAAAAGCTCAGGCTCATTGCAGAGATTCGAACTCACGTCGATCGACCCAGAGTCCGTATACGCACCCACTGAGCCATTATTACTTAAATAAAGTAATAATTACTTTAATAAGTAATGTCAAATAAAATATAATTACAACTAAATTAACGCATAGTACTGCTTAAATTTCATACCAATCGTAAGCTTGCAGTATTATACCTACGAATTTTGAACAGCTGGGCAAAGGCCTCTTCGTTTCAAGTTCAAACAGTTTATGAAAGTTTTAGTTTAACTATGCTGGAAATTAAGTATTAGGTAGATTTGTTACCCCCATCAATCAACTAACCATTTACCAACAAGATCATTTTAAACAAAAAAGAAAACCAAAAGTACGGTAAGGAATTAAATGACCGCGTGTGAAATTGTCCTCATATATATTAAAAAAACAATGATTTTGAGAAGTTCCAGTTCCAATAAAATGAAAATGGGATCATCCTTGAAGTTTCTCCTTTCCAAAAAAAAAAAAAACTTCCATATCGGTTCACAAACAAAGAAGTCATGGCTGGACATCCCTAAAAACAAATATAAATTCGAATTGAGAACCTCCCCCTTTTTTTGAAGACGTTTAAAGAAGGCCAAAATAGTTTTGTACTTAGGGGGTTTTTTAAAATGTAGGATGTGGTTTGACGTCAGTAGAGGAAATTATTACTATTATTGTTTTCGATGTCAATGTAATAAGGATAAAGTAAAAATCGACTTTATTGAATTCACAATAAGGACCATTATTATTCGAAAGACACTTTTTATTAGAGTACGAGCAAGACCAAGAACTAGAAATAGAAATGGCATATTATCTTGGCAATTATAAGAACCATAAATATATTAAAATCTGTTATAATACGTATGTCTTTTAGACAGTTGACCTAGAATTAATTCACAGTAAAACCCAAAATTATTATTTACCGTTGCACAAAATTTGAAATGAACCAATCGCGACGCGGCATTGTTTCCAATGCCTCAACAAAGTTTTCATAAATTTTTGAATAGTCTGTGGCCGGTTCGTGATCTGAGACATTGTGGTTTTTCTTTTAATTCTTAAACTTAATTATTTAACCCTATATTATTTAATATCGGTTGTATTTTGTGTGATATTATTTCGTTATTATGCTCAAGTGAAATGAATTTTAAATACAAACTACTGAGAAGCATGAATTTTAAGTTATACAAAAACTCTCAGGTCAGTTTTACCAAGAAAGCCAGCACCGTGATAAAGCTTTGCTTGAACTCTAAAGATTAGAAAAATATACTATACACGAGAAAACTATACAAGATTTTTCAATTAAATAACAAGAAGAAATAAATCTAAAATTCATTCGCGGTAACAACTTTAATTATTTTTATTTACGTTTCACATAATTTTGAATAATCCAATCACGACGTAGCATTGTTTACCGTGCGGCACCAAAGTTTTCATAACTTTTTAAAAGTAACCATAAACAGTAATAACAAATAGAATTAGCAAGTAACACTGGTTAGGTATTTACTTTGAGTGCGAACTGTCGTCGCGAGGTCAAGTGTAAGCGGCTAAGGTGAAATTGCGTAACTATATGCGTACAGCGAAAGTAAGTCGGCCAAATCGCAGATTGGGGTCATTGCTTCTGCTTGAGAGCCTTTTGACACTTTAATACTACATTTGTATACAGGATAAAAACGGTTATCAATGGGATAACTTAAAATATATAACGTACTTAATGGTTTTAAACCGTTTTACAAGTGCGCACTTTTTGTTTATGTGCAGTGTAGTTTGTGTGCAAAATATTAAGATTTCCTTTTTTCACCACGTAAGTACCTACTTACAAAAACCTAAAAAGCCGCTTAAAAAAAATTAAATTATTCAACCTGAATGCAAGCCACCAGTTTAGACTACTGAATATTTTCTGATAGGTGTACCTATTTATTTGATACGTATTTCCATTATTGGAAGAAGTATAAATATAATCACACCAAGTGATCTCAAATATAAACTGGTTGTTTAAATAAGTAAATAAGAACATTTATCACTTTAAAAGATTTTGTTTGTAAAGAATGTTCTTTCGTTTATTTATCATCTTCTTTAGTGTCAAAAAACGGATCTGTTCGCGTGGGATCCCAGTTTTTTATACTTTATTGGTTTAGTGTTTTGCCCGCAATCTCACTTAATATTAAGTGACGATATAGCCTAAGATTGTAATATGATAATCCTTTGATTATACTCAAAATTCGAACAATTATTTAACAACAGTTGTTTAAACACTTTTTTGGAACTGACTGTACTGTTAGCCATAAGGGTCTTGGAGCCTCAGGCGGCTTTTACAGCTTCACCGTGGTTTGGAGGCGAGCGCTTAAGGCAATTAACCGCGAGAGCTTGGCAACATGCTCAAGGGTGCCAAAGTGGCCGAACCTCGACTTGGGCTGTTGCCGTAGTTGCAATTAAGTCGCGAACTGACTAATTCCATATCCGTAGAAATTCGGCCTAAACTAACATATACATTATACATGTTCCTGCCTCCTCGGAGGAAGGAAAGAACATGTGTCTATATATTTAGTTATCTGTCACTTTTTGTCTAAACTAACTACTACAAAAAAAGAAAAAAAAGTGCAAGAGTGTGGGATGCAGTGTAAAGGCGTCTGTTAGTTGATTGTGAATGCAAGTGCAGTGTCACTGTATTGCGCGAGTGGCTTCTAGACTCAAGGGCTCCGCACCGAGAGAACGGATAAAGGACCAAGGCTTTTCGGAATTTAAACACACCGATAATACCTACTAATTATAGGTAATATCAAGCCCGCATAAAGGGAATACTGGATTTCCACGCTGCATTTAAATGTAGAAAAATACGCTTTCAAAGGGATTTTTGGGTAATGTGTCAATAATATATAATAAAATATGTTCCCAAAAATATAATGGAAACAAAAAATATTAAGTGTGAAATTTTGTTAGTAGGTACGTTATGTTCGTACATACATTACATAAAAATTTGCCAACGTATTTCATCAGTTTTCATCGGATGGTAAAATACTATTATAATAAGTCAAAATCTGGGAGGAGTCAACGGCAGAAACAATTTTTTTTTATTTGCACAACAAAGTGACAGCGCTGTGGAGAAACAACGGCGACCATCGCCGTTAGTCGTCCTGTCAACAGCTGGATATATACTGGTAAATCCCGAATCGCGTCAAACTAAAAGAGCTGTTACGGTCATAACATAATATGCGAGATGGTCGCGACTAAATTAGGTATTCATCGCTACTACCCCAAATGGTTATTGGATAATGGATATATACCGGCTGATCTTGGAAAACGAGACGCCTATAAACGCAATATATAATGCAATAATAATCATGATCTGGTCTAATCTGAGGCCTTTGTATGTAGTGTAGGACCGGCTGAAAACCTACACTATAGCATGTGCTGAGCTGAGGTCCTTTTTGATCTCGAGTGCGGCATTTGTATGGCAACGTTGTAGTGGTTTTAATTAAATTAGCGATCGCCCTAAGGTGGAAATTCGACCAGCGACTTTTTGATCATAGACTATTTTCTGCTTGACATTTACAGTATGAACCTAAACAATGAATATTATATCACTTTTCATTGAATGACAATGTCAATATTTTGGGGGGTCTAAGTTCAATGACACTGGTCGGGTTAGGATTCACAGTATTTACTTAATATATTAGTAACATATATTATAGATACATTTTAGCTTTCTGCACTCCTTTTCCATATAAACTATAACCATGCCAAATCTCACAGTCTTCCATGCACGCAATACGCTTTAAAGAGTACCGAAAGATTTTGCTTCACGTTAATATATAGATTAGTAATACTTTATTGTAATTTCGTGTTTAATGTGTGTTGTGTTAATTATGGTCGAATTTTCATTATCGAATAAATGTTCTTTCTTTCTTTCTATGCGTGCCACAGTGGCCGGTGCTACACTTGGTGTATGGTGGTCGCTATCAAATGCGATACAGTTTTTCATTTCTTACCACCCGGCTATTCTTTAATCGATTATTACGATGATAATTAATTAGATATTTTAACGAACATTGTAACTGGTATACATACAACTATAAATCATGGGAATTACAGGACAGTTTATGTTTAAAGGCAGAGAGTGCAGTTATCGCGCAACTCGAATGCCTGATTGGTCACGCGGTGAGCTATAAGTCGACGCTTGCTACGTGATTTTATAAACGTGACCAAATGCCTCATAAGCTGCAAAAATTACAAAATTTCCTACCAATGAACTTACGTTAACAGATTTTCGTTGAGGTATACTAAGCTACTATAATTATGGTTGAATATTAAATAAGGGCTTCAAAAAGTTTTCTTAATTGCAGCCAAGACTTAATTATATTCAATCAGTACTTGTCAAAATAATTAAATTATAACAGACCTTAGTCAGAGATGTTGAAAAGTAATATGTTAGAGTTCGAGTAGCTATGTCATGAGGAGGGATGAAATTTATTTATCTAGAAGAGTGTCAAGTAACAAAGAGAACCGATGTAGGAATAGAGGAAGACCGAATGTCTATAAATGGATGAATAAAGATTTGACAGTTGATAGAGGACAGAGGAAGAAAAAAAAATGTAATAATGCTACTTAGATGGAATAAGGACAAGATGAAGTAGAAGATAACAAAAAAATGGGAATATTGGTTAATTGTTGAAATCAATTTTTTTTGCAAAAATTGAGAATAACTAATACTATTGTGGCTATCGTAGCCTATGGACGCTTGTAATGTATGGTAAATGTAAAACCTACTCACCGTAGAAACAACACAAAATGCAAAACACAATACATTAAATTTTTATTTTTATTTTTAGACTGACTCTTCACGGGAAAAACGCAGACCTCATTCGGATGGATAAAAAAAAACATAGAAATTAAAATCGGCTTACTTGATAGTTAATAGATAGATAATTGATTGATAGATGATAAATTCGAAATTTAGAACAATCTTAAAGGTTAGATAAAATTAGATTGTGACCTCGTAAACTAGAACTATTAAATTTCGATAAGTTATGTCCTTTTATGATGGAGTTCCTTATTAAAGAACGAATTAAGGAAATCCTTATGGAGTGGAAAGGTTAATAAATTACTGAGTGAAAATTGAAAACCTTTTTAAAAATAAATATATAAATACCTGTGATTGTACCTACTCTTATTATATGATGCATTTTTTCAATCAGTATTTTTTTTAATACCTAGTATTTTGGTATTACTGAAGAGACTGCCAAAAGCTTAAAAACAGGTTCAGTATAAAAATATAATAAAATAATTACTCAATAAAATATACCAGTTTTGATATCTGGTTATTACGATAATGCACATATTATATTATACCTAAAGTCTGCTAAGCAAAAATATATTTTTTATTATCCATGGAAAGATTTCACGTGTTGGCATTTCATCGGTGAGTTAGTAGAAACGGCGAATCTTGCATAATATCGCGAATACCGCATACCGAAACCACATATCTTACTAATGCCTACTTAAGTTCTAAAAACAACAAGGAAAATACGTATGAGTTTTTTTAATTTGGAAGAACAAAGGATTGATTTATATTGTACTTAAATATCTTTGCTAGAAATATCTTCTATATTTATTTAAGTATGAATTACTAGTAAAGAGATCCGTAGCATTTATTACTTTTTAATTTAAAACTTTTTATTCATTATTTTAAATAATATTTTATCTAGTATATATAAGTTACGTTTAATTATCTAGGTAAATATTGTTAGCATAATTTAGATTTGACTTAAATAATGTTATTGAAGAGAAAATTAGAACATACCAATAGCAGGATTGCATTCGACGAAACCGAAGTTTACCAGACCAGCGACCACAGCAAAGACTACAAAAGCAGCGAAGATTTTTCCGGCCATTTTGTTGATGGCTGAAAAAATATTTTTTTACAAAAATCGTTTCATTATTAATGCATCAATAAAATCATCAACGAAGAACAATTTCTAAAAAAAAACAAAGTTTTACTCACCGATGCAAATAAAGCGTAAATTTCTACATTATACTTTCTCTATGCAAAATAAAGTTTACAAGCACATAATAACACTGTGAAGCATCAATACCAATTCATTCATAACAATGTATGTATGAATGTATTTATAACGAAAATTTCCACTTTGGCCCACGACCGTGCATAAATGGTAGTTGCTTAAATATGTAACCACTTAACTATGGTTGCACAGCACAGTGTAAGAGGTGGGGCGGACGCTTTGGTGCACGTGTACATATGGGACATCCCAGGAAACGGATCTGTACCTTTGCGAAAGCCCGAAAGTTCTAAGTAGGAAGTCCATAACTTTGCGTCGATGTTAATGTGGATGATACGTTGGCTTTACCAATTTCAATATTATCAATAATTATTAAAAAAAAACACTTTTTTTTAATATATATGTACTTAAATGCTATTTAATAAATAAATAAAAATATTATCACGTAATTTTCGAACGTTTATTTTGTGTAAATTAATTTTCTTATACATTAGAACACTTGTTTTAAATTTTGTGAATTTATTTATGTAGAATGATATAATTATTTGTACATATCGGCGAAACTTGTTAATATTTACAACAAATAAGGCAATAGCAAAGACTCAACACGGACTGACATATCCACTGGTTTCTCGAGACGAGTTACATTCCGGTTATTATAATTCTTGGTAATTGGGGAGGTATATTATGTTGTTAATATCTTCCGTATTAAGATTTTTATTACACATGCATATATGTAGACATAGTATTTCTGTATCTATTATAAACCTACACACTGTGTAGGATGTTAGTCGGTTCAAGGTGCTAAATATTTTTCTATAGAAATTATGACGAATCTTTCGTTGCAAAACTTACAAGTTTCGAAGACACTATTTGGAAAGAAACATCTCTTAATTTTAATGGCTCAAATTATACACCTCTAAAATGCAGCGGTATGGAATAGTTATTTTAGTATTTGGATTTATTATGAATGTTATAATTACAAAATCGGCACATTTACATAATATGAAGATTAACACTATTTATATGTGGAGGAATTTAGTGGGTATAATAATTATCAGCTCCCTAGCTCTCGCAATTTAGTAAAATTATAAAAGAGATCTTTTATTTTAAACACGCTACTCTCTCGAACTAGTAGTAAGATTTGAAAAAAAAAAAATTTGCACTTTATAGCTAACTAGCTAACCCGGTCTCACGCGTTGCTATGCCTTTATGGAGTCCATATAGAACATTGATTCGATCACTAGCAAACTTTACAGGTTCAACCACTGAGCTAAAGCTGTAGAGAAGTACAGAAAGTGAAAACAACTATAGGCTGTACGGGGGTGTTGGTGATAGTACGGTAATTCGTTGCTCGAATGAAAACGGGTGAAACAGTGGGACACAACTAGTTTACGATAAGAATGATGGAGATATGGTACCTGGGACGATGACTGTAGGAATCATATTTAATAAAATTGATCGGGCATGGGAAAATAAAATAATTCTTAGGAAAAGTTATCGACCGAGTAAGGTCCACGACATTCTTACGCGTCTTCGGTGAACAACCTGATCGCCTTCAGTGGACAGCCCGGGGCGCCTGAATGCTTACACATGGATGATACTTTAGGGAGTATTCTGTTAAATTGTCAATAATTGAAAAAGGTATTTAATATTAATCCGAATATGACTATAAATTTAATTTAATTTGTCGTTTGTTTTTTGTAAACTGAAATATAAGTTAATAAAAATAATTAAGTGAAATTTGAACATATTTTTATAGATACTTATGAAAAGGAGCAAATATTTTGTATATAAATTAAATTAATAAATACAAATTCACCACACAATATTCACATAATAAAAGTCACACAAATTCAACATAATCCGTTAATACGAAAAATATGATAATTATACAAACTTTTTTGAATACGTTTGTAGAATAAGCCTACATTTAGGACAAAAGTAATTTACTTCCGCGACAACGAACAAAAGTCAAATGTAAATAACCTCTAGACACGGTGCGTGAACTAAGAAATATCCGGGAGCCATGGACTGTATCACTGTTGCAATTACACGGAAGGGACTGTCAGCTTGAAATGGAGACATGTCCCTTCATAATACGCAATGGAACAGTACATAGAGAAAAATCGCTCGAACACGACCATCACCTACCTGGCTTTTAGGAAGCGGATCTCGTTATCACAACTATTTAAATTTCGATAATTGTTAAAATAACGTATGAATACTTCCTAACTTCATAAATTCGATAATCCTGTCTGACACGCCCGTTTTCTTATGATTGATTCTTTAAAAAAAAAAATGGTTCCGCGTATGACATCATGCTTATAAACACGAAAGTTTAATAAAATGTAAAATGGATTACTAAAACCAAAACGGTAATTGACATTAAAGCTTGTAGATCTATAGTGCCAGTGAAGCTGTTGAATCTACTTTAAGAAAATCTAGAAATATTTAAGAAAAAAATAGACGATAATTTAGATTTAGAAATCTAAAAATATGTCCTATTTAATTATAATGTCAAGAATTGTATGAAACATATTATGCCGGAAGCAAAATCTATAAACGTTCATATTAATATATATGTGTTACCTATTTATTATGGATATTAACGTGTAATTCACATTGCATCGTAAGGCACATATTTATGCTTGCTTTATCATTTAGAACAGCGGTTCCTAAAGTTTTAAAGCTACGGAATAACTACTCAATAAATTTCTTCGCAAAATAGTAATAAATGTAAGCCAATGCAATTTGAATAAGATTTCAAAATAAAATTTGTTACTGTGGAATTATTTAGCAGTCAAAATAATTCAACGGTTAAATGACAAAATATTTAAATGATTCACGGAATCATTTAGTTACACAGATCCAACTTTAGGAACCACTGATTTAGAATACAAGTGTAGAGAGCTCTATGAAAGTTTAAAAATTTTGAAATATAATCTGAATTTATGTGCTACTACTGGAAAGCGTAAGTTCAAATAAAATGTTAAAGTTGAAAGATTTTAAAATATAATGAATAAAAAGGACTTTAAACCATAATCTACACCTAGTTGCCAGTTGTCAAAAATAGTGCAAGCTTGACTAAATTATTGACATAACAAAAAAAGACAATGTAAATCCCGGTTCTAAAAGGACTGAAAACAGACCTAACACTTTTACATAAGTATTTCTTATTTAATTACTGTAATAAATATTATATTATAATGGAACATTCTAGGTTCATACTAAACATAACCTCGAAAGAGTCCCAAATCATATATACATTTCGATTCATAGTAAATTATTGTAACCAAATAAGCGGAAATTAATATGAAACATAAAATGAAATTAAATGGCTCACTCAATAATATTTATTAAGATGCAATAATGATAAAACAAAATAGAATACGAATAATTTCCTAACGAGCTATATATTTCACAACTAAAAGAAATAAGCGTTCTTATCTTTATATAAAACTTTTGTGTACTTACTTTTGTTCAGATGCTTTGCTCTGAAGTGTTGTAACAGAAGAAGATGTTAGCTAGAATGTGCAGACTGAACAAAGTCACCCCGTTTTATACTCAAAGTATAGCACTTACTGAAACCAACCGTAAAGAGAGTCAACGGGGATTCTGCTCCATTATCTGCGGGGATCGCATAATTAGATTCGCAAAGTCTAGTATGTGTTCTTGATAAGGGAAATTGAGTTTTTGTTACCAAGAAAAATAATAAAATCGAGTAACTCTTTTTATTACATTCACGTCTATAGACGCAATGTCGATAGTGGATATAACAAGTCCCAAAAACTAATTAAGTACAGGTGAGCTTTTGCAAAGTAAATAAGCATAAATTTGCGAATATATAACTCCAATAAACAGACCGAAAAAAAAATAAACACCAGACGGGACAACAAGAATAGAAAATATTTTCTAGAATCGCCTGGTTTAATTTTATTAACATGTTTTACATGAAGGAAGAATTTTTACTGGGAATATATATATTAATCCATTTATTGAAATCGTCGACAGTAAAAAATATTGGTGTATATTATATATATTATCTATCACCAAGCTATGTGACTCTTGGGATAATTTGCAATGGTGGAGAAACTCCAGAATAATGACGGAAAATTCTATCTTTAAAAACCTGCGTTGTTTCTTTCCTGTCGGTTAATAATTACATGCATCTGCGGTATTCACGAGGACTTCTTACTTTTCAACCACACGCATTGCGCTCCGGAGCCACAGATTTAAGGTAACCTCCATCTCGGCAAGAACAAAGAAGTTTGTTACGTCTTAGCTTTGCCGTACTCTGATGCTGCGGGACTGTCTCCCGGACAGTGTGCTCCCTACTTCCTAGAACATGGGGTCTAAGCATAACGTGAAGAGACATTTGAGCAGGCCAGCATAACAGCGATGACTGAGGATGGATTGTAGTAGATTCGAAGATAGTCGCCGATGTTACTGGATTACACTATGCTCACCATCAGGTACAGTGTAGTCACTTTACAATCCATAATTCTAAAACAATGTCGACCACCGAGAGATCGTAATCCATCGACGGTCGTCGCTGTCATTAGTTTAACTGGATATGCACAGGCTGATCCCGAAACGGACTGCAAAAGCACGTCATTATAGTGGGCTTTTCACCACATGCATGATGGTCGCGAAAACAGCCCTACCACCTCGCTATCACTATTTCCTCATTCTTTGTTCAGCAGGGTACACCACGTGCAGGTGAGGTTGGCTTAGGCACCTCAGTGCCGAAGATGTAATTCGACAGCCCTTACACCCCTTACTAAACGATAAAAAAAAACTTTAGGAGCAAATGTGGCAGTTATAAATAGCTTGAGGCTGCATGTTTGGTACTCCACATATAAAGAAGGTGTTCTCAATTGTAGCTATCAAAATACATCGGAATGTACTTTGCTACAGAATTTCAACAAAAAGGTTGTAGTGAGTAAAATAAGCCAGGAAATACCCTGCCACTAATTCATCATCGCTGTATATAAAAAAATTGAAGTAAGTGATTTTAGTTGTCTAATAATTAAAGACAATTTAGTAAATAATACTTATAATTTGAATTAACAAGATGAGCAAATGAAAAAATGTGATTTATATTTTAATTCTCCACGTTAGGTAATTCATCCACCATGCTGGCTAAGACCAAGTTCTTATCGGTGCCTTGGGGACGTTTAGGCTCCAATGCTGCTCTCATTTCAAGCGCACGAGTGTCAGTCTCCAGCGATTGGTTCTTATCATTCAGGTCAATGCTGATCTTGATTGAAGCGGCTTCTAGTGCATTGTACGTCGCTCTGAAAAGTTCAAATGTTAATATGAGGTAGGCAGGGGCAATACAGTCAATTTTCCCTACTTCTATTAAAATAAACTTTTGACCACTGTGTCACATAGCCCGTGAATGGCCTATACTGTTCACAGTGTATGAAGGTATGTTTAGCAAAACTTTTATTTAGTAACAAAACACACATTGTAAAATTGCTGATGATCTTAATAAATAAATAAAAATTACTTGGCACAATCTAGTTTCTCCTGTAGTTGCCGTATGGTCTCTCTCAAATTACGAACTTCTTCCTTCAGGCCAATATCAGCCTCGTCCGCTGCCAGTTCATTACCAGGCCTATAGCCTCTGGTCTCCAAGCGGGTCTCAGCTACTTTCAATGCGTTGACTTTATCAGCAAATTGCTCGCCTATAGTTTTCAATTCAGTTGCTAATTTATCCATGTTCTCTTCCATCTGTTAGCAAAATAATTTATAATATTTAAATAGTTTTCGACATAGCTTCTATTTTTTTAAATTATATTTTGTGCTTGTCTGTTCGTTGTCTGAATGACTTGTTTTAATTTAAATGTACCTCCTACATGTTTAGCAGCTATAAAATAATGTCTAAAAATTACCTTCATTTTTTGCCATTCAAGCTCATTTCTAGCCCTTTGTGTGTCATATATACGCCTTCGTAGCATATAGTTAGTTACATCTGTTTGAGCTCTCAAAGCATTCCTTGCGCGACCGCGGGCTACGAATAAAGACTCTCGAAGACGTAAAGTATCTTGTAGCTCGTCCATTGCCATCTTTTTAGTAGCCTCGCATTTATTCAGCCATTGATCATAAGTGATCATTCTGTTTTAAAAATGTTTCACTGTATGCTTTACTTTTATTTATAAACTTGAAGATGTAGGTAACATAAATATATATTTGATTGATGAAAGCGTTACTTTGCAAAAATACATAGTATTTAATTTATCCCAAATTTATTTGCTACTTCCACCTGCAACCTATTAACTGTAGTTTCGATTTACAACCACAAAAAACATTTGAATAGTGAATAAATTTGTAAATGAATGCTCATTCACTCGCCCGCTGGTTTCAGAGGAGTCAACATCGATATAAGGATGCCTCGTTGAGAGGCAAAACACGTGTTATCAATTGTGATCGTTTCACGTCTCTTCTGCAACATAGTTTTTTAATTAATTTATTATTATTTAAACATTAATCTTATCTTTTTAATATTGTTTTTAATTACTTTTTTTTTCTTAATTATTATAATCAAGACATTCATTACCACATTAATTTGTTAATTATTAAATGTGTTTATTAATTTCAAAATATTTAGTATTCAAACATTTTATGCTGTAGACACAAGACTATATAATGTTATTAGTTGCAGGCGCAAAAAAGCAAATAAATTTCAGATAAATTATTATAAACACATATAATTATGAAGTATATTTGCTTTTAATTCTTTGAAGCCAGCACTTACATACATACATAAATCACGCCTATTTCCCAACGGGGTAGGCAGAGACCACGTCCTTCCACCTACCACGATCCTGGCATACATCTTTCGCTTCTTCATCATTTATTAATCTTATCATGCATGCTCGTCGTTTTAGAGTACTCATGACCTGACCTTTCTTCAAAATGTCTCCGATTTATTCGATGAATTTTCGTCTAGGACTTCCTCTTCTAACGTTTCCTTTCACACTCGCACTATAGATTTGTTCAGTCATTCTTCTTTCATTCATCCTCTCAACATGCCCTAACCATCTAAGCATCCCTTTCTCAATCCGTGTGACTATATCTTTTTTCACACCACATAGTTCTCTTATCACACTATTTCTTATTTTGTCTTTCAATTTCACTCCTAACATACCTTATATAAAATAAATACATCTTATTAATAAAATAGAACGATGTTAGTGATAAGAATAGCGACATGTCTTATTAACGAGTCTAGGGGGTTAAGAAACTCAGTATTTTAGAGCGTAGCTCTTAAAAGCTGTCTCAGGTGCACAGAGGCACAAAAGAGTAGTGTAACTTTTAGGAAATTGAATTGTTAAGTGAAAACGGTCTAGAAAGGTTTCCCCACAGAAGTGTCTAGAAAAGAGGATTTAATAATTTGCATGAAAATAAAATTAAAGTTAACTATTTTTTTTTTCTGAAACTAACTTCAATGTATTTTTATTTATTTATTTTAGAAAAAAATCATGAATTGATGTGGGATTACTATCGCCTTGTTTGAAATTTGAACAGTTTATATTATAACAATAGTCCTCAAACTAGGCAAGCCTATGTCTTGGGGACCTTTCATAGCGGTTACCATCTTATACTCATAATAACATTACACAATAAATATTTAATATACTACATACTATACTATACTATATACAATACAGACACATATTTCATAATATATACAAAATACATATTATTATAGATAATATAAAAGCAATTTTCAAACTCATAGCCATAAATTGCGATACTTCCTAATTATACGAAAACCTGGATCTAGAAAACCGAGTTGAGAGACCGTAATTGCTATACTCATATGATTAAACTCCTTCTGGTTATTGGAAACAGGTTTTATTTATATTTTGAGTGTAATCGAGCTTACAAAACCCTCGTACTAAAAAACTCTCAAACAAATTTCGTGTGGCTCATCTGTTATCGTTAAATCCTTAGCTTCCGACAATCCGATAATGAGTTTAGATAACCTTTTAGGAGTTTTCAATGAATCAGTTTTGTAAGTAATGTTAGCACAGTTTTTGTCCAATCCGAGCATGTCCTTATCGATCTGAAGAGCTTCGGTTTTATCGTTGAGGTCTAATTGTAGTTTAAACTTTACAACTTCGAGCTTATTAATTTTCTCCCATGCAGATTGGCAACGATCTATCAACATCTTTTTGTTACTCTCCGTTACACATAGTTCCTGATAAACAAAGGGAAAGTGTAGAGTTGATTGTAATATATAATAATATAATATAATATACTTTAATATTATAAAGCATAAGAGACTCTTCGTGTGTGTGTTTTTTTGTTATTTGAACGCCATTATTTCTGAAAGTAGAAATTAGGTTTGAAAAATTATTTTTGCATTTTATAGCCTACTAGGTGACCCGCGCAACTTCGTCTGCGTCATATAAGAGAAAGAGAGATAAAGGGTTAGAGAGAGCCTCCCACATTATTCTGCACAATAAAAATGCACTCGCGGTATTTGATAGTTATTTTGCTGCAGAGTTATTTCTAAAATGTGATAACTTGTAATATATTCATTTAAATCAATTACTGTAAAGCGCAATTTTGTACAAATTGAAATATTTGTGATGAATAACTTATTTATTTCGATAAGTATTAATACCATCTTTATAAAAACACCTCAAAAATTCATCATTTTAGAACTTTTTTATAACCATAAAAAAGGTTATATTGAGTGAACCTTAAAAGTTACACTTATGCTATGGCGTAAATTTTTTTAGAACTCCATAAGAGAAACAATTCCATAATACACAATTGTTGCAAAACTTTAACCATTCACGTAGCGCACGCAGTGGAAGCTCCCCAAAGGAACTAATTTCCCTAGTTTTTGCAACATTGCAGTACGAGAAATGAGAAGAACAATAGGTTGCACGAGTGCGGCGCGGTGGAGAGCTAGTCGATAAAATTTACGAAGAGTGAAACCGTGGGGCACAGTTAGTGTAATATACATCTGAAAATTAGTCACGTGGGTGAACTGAGACAACTATTAAAAAAAAAGGAAAAAATTAAAGCTAAATTATTTGGACGTTAATATTTTAAAATTAGTAACCAAGAATAGTGCGATAGGACCGCCAGTAAACTAAATGCAGTTACAAAAAAACATGAAAAAGAAAATACACTTGGCCTTTTAAGACAATCACGACATGCACCGTGAGGACAAAAATATATGAAAATAATTCAACAAAAATAAAACAGTTTTAACATATTTTGTGGATTTGACTCATACCGATGCCTAAGCTTCTCCGAATCTGCTGATAAGTCACTCTTTTGTCAGTCTCTATGATACGCCGTACAACATTGATGTTATCTTCAGTCGTCGCCGTAGAAGGCTGTCCCTCACGCAGATCATCGGTGAGATTAGTGGGACCAGGTTTAAACTCATTAAACCCGTTGTAAACAGTGGCACGGGATGGGGCTTCATCGTGAAAGGTCAATCGAAGTCTATCATAACTTTCTTGTTGACTTAAATGACATCGAAAATCATAAAAAATCATTGTACAAAATTTTCTCGCGTTAAATTTATGCTGACGTGACACAGACAATTTTCAATATGCCGCCAAATCGTAAACAAATGACAAATGAATAAAATACATACACAATAATATTGGCAAAGAGTTCCACTTTCAAAATATGAACTAATTTTTTTATTATATCGTTTACAAGTGGCCAGTTCCAAAAACTTTCAGTGTCGCCAATACATACACGCAAATACAATAGGTAACGAAAAAAAACATCAACGTCAGCTGTATATACATATATATAAAGAAAGTAAGTCACTAAACATCATAATATTAAAAAATGTTGTTATATGTAACAATGTTATGTATGCATAATACCTGATTAAATCTAACGTATTATTATTTTGAAATGGATTGCAATGTTTGTGACACCTCGGACAACTTTTAATTAAAACCAAGTGTTGGTTGTATATCAGAATTGCAAATAAAATAATGGAAACAGTTAAAAATGAATTATGTTTTCAATGTCGCAGTCAAGCAAGCGGTTGTACCTACTTGATAACAATTTATAATATTAGCAAATTTACCTTCTTCAACTCAGTATCAGCAAGATCATAGGTCAATTCTGTACTTCTTCTACCGTCCCTATTGGAGAGACACTCAGAACAAACAAGGAGAGGCATATTCAGCTGTTCCAATTCTCTTTCAGTTGAGGCTTTCTCTTCTTTAAGTCCAGCCATTTCTCGGTCGAGGCGGTCCAAAAGTTCTTGGAGCGTCGATTTCCATTGCTCAATTTCATATACTCTAAATACATTATGAAATAATTTATTAAACCTTAATCAATATGACTTTCGACTTTTTGCCGGGATCTTGATCTAACGTGTTATTTGAATTCATAAACTTATGTTATTTGGCCATATATATTATGTAATTTTGAAAGGGTTTTTATGATATATTATAAGTTATTTTGCACTAGTGAAGTGGATTATAAATAACTAGCAGTGTGCCCGCGGCTCCGCACATATTTATTACGTAAAATTATTTTCATCCCGTAATTTTATTTTTATTTATATTATTGACAATTCATATAGTCTATCAATTGAGAAATGACAAATACTTCCCGTGTACAAAATTTCATCAAAATCGGCTCAGAAAGGCCGAAAAAAAAGTTTTTTTTTGTTTTTTTTTTTTACTATTTCTTATAGTAATATTAAAATTTCATAGACCATATCAATTGACCAATGATATGGGCTTTCCGTGTACATAATTTCATGCTAGTTAAATTCGGAGATACAAACCAAACAGACATACAATAAAAATAAGGGCATATTCGTGGCCAATGTCTTTTATATAGTATGGTTAGTGGAAAATTTTGAAAAAATATTACATGTACAGATCTGACTACAGATTTAACGTGAACATGTATTTTAAGTTGGCACAATAACTCCCTGGACAGCTTTAACAAGGTAGCTGCCATCTTGTTACAATTATGTTTGAAGATTATAAGAATAATTACAAGAATATTCTATTTACGTGACAATGTCAGAAATGTGGATGAACACAGTTGCCATTAAAAAAAAGAAGAAGAAGAATTTGACTTCCAAAATTATCATTGAAGAACTTTTTACCTCGCTTTGAGTCGGTTATTGTTATGGTAACTATCCCAGTCAGTTTTAATTCTAGTTTCATTGCGCAGTTGATGGGCTCCATGTCGAAGGTCGAATGCATCAGCTCGTCTTGTATCAGACGTAACCTATAAAAATATAATTAAAATAAATCTTTGAATGTGTATTTTGTACCTTAGCTGTTAACCATATACTAATATTTTTAATTGAAATATTTCACCAATTTCAGCTCATAAATACGTCATTTAATTCAATTATTTCATTCGGATTGTGCTCTTGGTTTTATAATAAGTTAAAGATATAAATGAATTTTGTGCAGTATTATAAAATAATAGTTAGATAAATTACAAGTGGACAGGATAAGTAGTTTTGAAGCAGTGATGGCTCAGTTGTAACGTGTACCAACGGACATCGCGTCAATCGGTACGTGTTCAAATCCCTATAGTGATACAGAGATTTCGGCGAAGAAAAAAATTGTAATGAAACCATAGCATAGTGTTAAACCATTTTTTAATGCCTGGCTGGCTAGCTACCACCCTCAAGTTAAAAATCTGTCACCGAGCACCTATATTTAGGTATGTTCTGTGAGCTTAACTCGAGACTTTGTCCTCTACTAGACTTAGCGAGTTACCATTTAGGGCCACATCGCCACTTAACATCAGGTGAGATTGTGATAAAACCTGTACAAAATAAAATAATGATTAATTTTACTTTTACGAATTCTCTTCAACTTTAGGCGTCTGCTTGATGCAGCTATTAGAAACTAAAAATCATATATTTTACCTATTATTTATAGATAATATAAGTTATAACTTATGACTACCCCATATGGTCGAATGCAATAAAGTAATATGATGAATAAACGAGCCATTTCAACTTTTCATTGAAAACAAAGTTTGTAAATCGAAGCACATTTACGACGACGTTATAAAATTTAAATAAAAATCACATTCAACACCGACGTACAACTAGACTATAATTTCAGGACGAAATTTACATTAGGTATTTATTATAAATGAATATGACATTATTATTATTTATTATTAGAAATATGTATGACTATTTATTTTTTAGTTCATTGAATCCTATTGGAAATATAAAGCAAAAACGTTAATGAAAACATTGCTACGTAAAAAATAAATATACTTAAAGTAAGTAAGGCAGACATTGTTCTCCCCTGTTCGGTAGTTAATGGCTCGACCATAGCGCCACCTATCGGATCCTAACTATAAACTCTATAAACCATCGTCTCGATAAAACACATATAAGGAATAACTAATAAGGAAAGGATTCCACACTTATATCGTGGAAATTCTCCTGATTCGCACGAAGCGTTATACTTCGTCGATCATTATGTGAACGGCAAAGGAGTGGAATTCACTCCCGTCGTCTGTTTTCCCATCCACCTATAACTTGGGAGTCTTCAAGCGAAGAGTGAATATGCATTTAATAGGTAAGCGCGATACATCGTCGGCCTCATCTTTACTTACCATCAGGTAAAATCGAAAATGAGATCATACTTGTATTGCATTTAAAACAAATTTGAAGAAAGGTAAAATCGTTCAAGTCGCTGAGTAGTTAGAGATTCACTAACATACGCATACAAGGTTTTTATATAATGGGATTATGCAAAGTCTGAACCGGAGCTTTCGTTGAAGGAAAACATCGTGATGAAAACATAGCATGTTGGTAGAGAATTTTCTAATGCCCGCATTGCTAACTACCACCCTCAAATTGAAAACCTGTCGCCAAACAACAATAGGTGTGTTCCGGCAGCTGCATTTGAGAGCCAGTCTTCCACTAGGCTTTGTATGTTAGCATCTTGGGCCACATCTCACTTAAGGCCAGTTGAGATTGTTGACACAAAGCTAAACCTACTCTATGGCAATTAAAAAAAAAGAAGCTTTATATTCGAATTAACCAAAATTTGCGAGTTTGAAATAAACCTATAGGATCTTTTTTATTATAGCACAGTCAAATCCAAAAACAACGGTGACCATCGTGAGATGATCAGTGGTCTATCGCCGGTTTTCGCTGTCATCCGGCTTGCCAGCCTCTCTCTACACCCTCTACACCGGCTGATTCCGAAACGTGACAAACAAAGTTTCACTATATCTATGACGCGCTTATCACATCACATGGTTCGCGACTATCTAACAGATCGCACCTTTCGCTATAGAGTGGAAGGTGAATTGTCCACGCCCCGTCCAATACGCTCAGGCGTTCCCCAAGGTTCGATCCTGGCTCCTAGCCTATTTAACCTGTACGTCAGTGACCTACCTCGACTCCCGGAGGTCGAGGTAGGGCTATACGCTGACGATACAGTTTATATGCCTCAATAGGAATAGATCCCACCTCAGACACAAAGTCCAACGCTCCGTGACCACTCTCGGAATGGTTTAACGAGTGGCGTATAGCCGTTAATCCCTCGAAGAGCGCCGCGATGCTCTTCGATGCGGATTCGTCACAGATACCGTGGAAGCTTAAACCTGTTAAGCTCTACGATAATCCGATTCCGTATGTAAGAGAGACCAAATATCTAGGGGTAACCCTAGATAGTAGGCTCTCTTTTAGACCCCACATCCGTAAGGTTAGGAACAGCCGCGTGGGTCCTGGGCCGGTTGTCATCCTCTGTTGTGTTCGGTGAGTAAAATGTCCACGCGACATAAGCTCACGCTCTACAAGACGTGTATTCGACCAATTTTGACATACAGTTGCGCCGTGTTCGCACATATGTCCGAGTCGAGTTTCAAACGGTTACAATCGATACAGAATAGGTTCCTCTATCGTCTCACCGGGGCCCCGTGGTATGTTCGAAGCGTAGATCTCCATAGAGATATGGAGCTTCCTTCGATACATGCCTACGTTAAACAGCTCTCCCGTTCGTATTTCGACACCGCGTCGAACCACGCGAATCCGTTAATAAAAACAGCCGCCACTTATGTTCCGGCACCCACGGACATCCGGTGCAAACGCCGGCCGCGCAATATTTTTATTGATCCCGACGATCACATCGAAAATTCGAATAAATATTACACATCCGTCTCTCCAAACAGAGCGTGCCAGCGCCCACGCCCGCGTAACCACCGTTCTCTCCGCAGAGGGCGGGCGGTCAATTTCGCTCCAGCACACCCGTCACGTCCACCCTCTCTAGCGGTAACCCAAGCCTAGGTCCGTTCCTCGGTGTGAAACCCTTGGGTCAGGCAACCGCCCGCGCGATACAAGTGACACTGTACGTGCATCACTTAGCTACCTACATACAACACTACACACGTATGAACATACACACGTGCACACCACACAGGTACATAGGTTCTGTGAGGGACCTTTTTTTTTCTTTTTTTTACGCTAGTTAGTTAGCGCTAGTTAGTGTAGAAACATTCCGATTATTGAATACACATACGCACGGTTCCTTCCTTCCTCCCAGGAGGAAGGGAACGTGCCTATGTGTATATTTAGTTAGCTCGAATCGTAGGTGTAGGGATTCGAATAGATCGCGACCTATTTGCGAACGCGACGACCGCCCGAGCCGAGGTCCGGCCACTTTGGCACCCTCGTGCGAGTCGTCCACAAAACTTTCGCGGCTGAGTGCCCTCTGCGCTCGCCCCCAAGTCCGGTGAAGCTGTAAAAGCCGCAGCGGCTTTAGGGCCCCTAAGGCTAACAGTGTAGTCAGTTCAAAAAAAAAAAAAAAAAAAAAAAAAAAAAAACACATTACATGGTAGTCGCGACCCAGTCGGCTACCTATCCCTACCGCCTTGCTACATCTTTATATACAAGAATAGGTCGCTTATTAATAGGTATTAGAAAATTATTATCTTAAAATCATTTCATAAAAACAACACGATGCGGATTTGCCATAATATTGTAATTTTAAATATAAAAAAATATGTTTTTACTGATTTTTTTTAAAAGATAAAATAGTAACAGCGATTCTATATTCTAAATTTTTCTATATTCTCTGATCGATAGAACCTCATTATCTCAACGAGAGCGTTAGCCTGGTATTCTTTCACACTTTCCTTTTCATGTAAATGACGCGAAGCTCTTTGAAACCACCTTGTTTCCCGTAATTAATCCTTGTTTCCCGTAATTAATAATTATCGTGCTTACAAGTACGAGAAGTAAAATATCAACTTTTTTAACCCCTTTTTTAAATATTTATGTTATTAAATCAGTAAACTATTTATGTATGTATATTTATATTACTACATTAAATACTTATACTTTAGTGCTAGCTTATTTTTATTTATTTTTACAAATTCATACAATAATACCACTGCTTACTTAGTTTGGATAAAATTCTTCCTGGCAATAAGTTTGCAGGTGTACTTAACCAATAAGTACAATAAAGTATTCATTCATTCATTCGGTTCGTTAATCTCGAATCGTTTAGAGGTTATTGTGAATAAAATAGACAATCTATTTAATAGCTTAAGAAAATATCGTGGTAATATAATGAAACTCTAATCTGCAATACCTTTTAACATTTGAAATTATATTAATACGATAACAAGCAAAATTGAAATGTATTAAAAAAAAAGGAATTAAATTGAGTTTAGTCCTTCCAGAGGTTATAAATATATAAGTACACTAGCAGTGTGCCCGCGGCTCCGCACGCGTTTGTTACTACGCAGTAGTTATTTACACCCCGTAATTTTGTTGACATTTAATATGAAAGAAAGAAAAAAAACTTATTTATTGGCTCAAAGATACGCAAACACAAAACAAAATAGCATCAGCTTTTTGTCGCCCGTGAGGAAAATCACCTGGCGACGCTGTTTTTCAGCCAAACCTTCACATTTAACTGACAATAATTTGAAAATCTCATAGGGATTTCGCGCTCAATTTTGATTAACATATGTTTTCATAAGGAAGCATCAAAAAAAGTAATATAAGTGCCTATTATAGTAGAATATGTAACAAATCTGGAAATTACGGTCTGCCGAAAATGAAATTAGATTTTGAATGCGGTTGATAGAGTAATAAATAATAATTTAGTATATTAAATATTGCCTTTCTAAGCTTCTAAATACCTCTTACAAGCAAAACTACCTTTAAAACGCAAAGGAGGAGGTATATCATTCCAAATTTTTGACGCCGCATGCTGAGGAATGGCTTGTATTTCCCGTGTATAATTTCTATCAAAATCGTTTGACAATTATTATTCTATTCGACGATTTCTAATGCATTATTAAAGGTTCTTAAAGCCTCTCAAATAAGATAGGTACGATATATGATTCTCGTATACAAAATTTGATCGGAATCGGTTGAGAATTGATGAAAGTTCAATTTTTGAACTTCTTTTTTTATTTATAGAAGTAATCTTGACAACTGTTTTAGCCCATCAATTATATATTTACTTGTACTCTTCGCGTACAAAATTTCATCAAAATCGGTTTCGAGTTTAAGAAATTTTAAATTTTTGGGAATCCTTTTTCTTACGATTTCTAAAAGCGTTATTGAAAATTCGTATAGCCCATCATTCATGGAATGATTTATACTTCCTGTGTACCAAATTTCATCAACATGGATCAAGAATTAACGAAAATACATTTTTTATGGTAATACTTTTTTTACGACTTCTAAAAGCAATATTAAAATGTATTATGCCGTATCAATTGACCAATAACATAAGCGTCTCGTGTATTAAATTTCATAAGAATCAGTCAAGCCGTTTTTGAGTAAAATCCGGACATGCAAACGGACAAAAAAATTTTGAATTGCATATTCGTGATTGGTATCGCTAGCATAACGAAAAATTTTGGAAAAATATTGAATTTACAGACAGAACTACAGATTTACTAATATAGATTTGCTGAAAGTTTAAATAATGCTTTTACTCGCTTGCTTTTTGTAAGAATAGTAAAGAAGGATCTAACATCGCAATATCACATTTTGTTTTGAAAAATCTCGGATACAAATTAATTTTCGAAGGTCCGAGATCGGTATTCGATCAGCGTAAGGCGCATAAATCGGGCGGAACATACACATAAAACTTTTCTAATTTGTCGACAGAAAATGGCCAGTCGTGATCTAGTTACAGTATCAATGATGGCTCTTTTCAATTTCATAAACTTTGTTTAAGTATGCATAATGAATTTACAATTATCTGAGTAATTAGATAATATTATACTAAGGTAGCATATACATAAAAATATCACTAGTTATAAATACGACCACAAACAAATCATAAAATATTATTACGAACCGTAAAATGAGACGTGTAGTGGATTGAAGTTTCACGTAGCAAGATAATGGTAGAAAAAGACATTGTTACTATTAAATTTTACTATCAATATATTAAAAAAAACAGAATCGAAGTATAAAGCTAAACAGATAAACATTTATTTCTAGAAGAGTCAATACCCGATTTACGTTTTAATTTAGTTCACGGAATAGAGAGTAAATATTTTTGACTATAATTATGTCATTGTATAGTTTAGATCGAATTTTACGATTAGGAAATTTTGCATGTACGGCAACAGCCCAAGTCGTTGTTCGGCCACTTTGGTACTTTTGTGCTAGTTGTCCCTTTTTCATCGCCGAGTCCATTCAGAGCCTGTCCCCAAACTCGGTGAAATTTGCATAGCCTTCTGAGGCTCCAAGGCCTTTAAGGCTAACAGAGTAGCCGAATCGAAAAAAAAAATCAAAGAAACGAGCGGTGAATGTAATAAAATGCGAATGTACTGACACGGTAATTAAAGGTTTGTTCTTTACTAAAATCCTATTGAGCCTGGTATGACATCCAACAAGAATTTGTATTCTATTGGTATTTTGAAGAAATAATGACTTCTGCTTCATAAATGGCACTACCTATTAATCTCCTACAGGGACTCTCATTTCTTTTAGGCGATTAAATTTTTTCCTCCATGTAAATTCGACGTTGGGTTATTGTTTGTAGCGTGCTCATAGAAATTACTCGTATCAAATATTGGAGATTTTAATAATATATAACTATTTTCTTCTTTCATTAATACATCAAGAACGTACTCTAAGCTGCTTCTTTTGATAAACCTGTGTTTATAAAAAGTTTTCTAGAATGTAAAGAAAAATGTCTTGTGCTCATTAACTCTCTCCACCTTGCTCGATTTTTACTTGATTGAAAATTGTATGAAATTTTCTTAAAGTCTAGTGAATTTAATCTTGTTTTTCTAAAAATTATAAACTGTCGACTAATAATATATTGTCTAATAAGCAATTAGCAATGATTGTTTAATGGTACCGTGTTCGGCTACTGTGTCGATCGTCGTGTGTTCGAATTCTATATTGAAACTGAGCTTTCTGTGCCCCATCGTCGCTTAAGATCAACTGAGGTTATGGCCAAACGCTATAGCCAACCTACAAAAAATTAAAAAAAAAATCCCAAATGTATTTTTACCAATTCTTATAGCATATCAACCGCAGTATAGGTAAATCATCTTGGAGACGTTTTTGTGTTTATAACAGTGTAATACACACGGAGACTAAAACCGGTATAAACCAGTTTTCGTTAGATTCCACGTGTCTCGCCATCTATCTACATACGTACACTATACACGACATACAAATACGTATACTACTTACTACAAACGCAAAAAAGTCTTCTATATGATTGAAAGATAACTCATATTTTGAGTATGAGAAATGTGAAAATATTTAATAGTAAAAATTTTGATTAAACAGTTCATTTCTTATGTACATTTTATTCCCTTAGAGCAATGATGGGTCTCCGCTGAGCTACAATTTAAAATTTAAAATAATTACAAATAAATGTATGGTGTCTTTTCTTTAATATACGTGATAAAACTTAATATTTTATTATAGGAAGGGTTAGAGTTTCCCTATATATCATTAAAAGGCTTAAAAGATCTTTAAGAATACAGCACGTATGTGTTATTATGGATCTATTTTAAAATATTTTTTCTAATTTTATTTAACATTATTTATATAATTTTTAATACAAAATTGGAAACTACTACTATAAATTCACAGCTAGTTATTTAAACTAGATGTTGATTATTGAAATACCTGGAAAACTTTAGGAAAAGGAAAGCTGCCTCTCGCCTGAAATGTTACTTATTTCCATACCTGTAATCCGTATAGACGAGCATCCCAATCTGGTAAGCTCAAATGTGGTAATGGTTTCTCAAACGTAACTACTGACTGCATTATTAAAATTTGTATGTACAATTCCTTTTATATTATTATCAATTAATATATTACACTCATATCAAAACAAAAATAATCTCCAAGGTCCATTAAAATTGCATTTATTTTAGTGTTGTCCGTAGTGTATAAGTTATGTTACAAATTTTGTCGATAGACTAGTAATAATTTAGTTAAATTTTATTCGTAATATGGCGTTCATACTTCTTATTTACGAACTTTTTGTATGAGTTTTGAAAGGTAATATTTAGAAGAATTTAAAATGTGACTTAAGAATAAGAAAGAAGAACTATTCACACACAATACGTATTGTTATTTGGCTCTTAATTTATTTAAAATAGTTTTGCAATTATGATATGGGGCTAAATGCCCTTAGTAATATTTCAGTTCACTTTGCTTGCACTTCAAACTATATTACAACCATTACTCAAGAAAAAGTGTAACAGATTCCAACCATAGAGCTTCGCGAGTCGTGAGTATTAACCTTGACTTACACAATAGTCGATTGATAGGATTTTGGCGCTGTAGTGGAGAGATATAATTATAACGTAGGTGAGTTCGTTGAAACTTAAGTTTTATATAAATTATATAAACTTATTTTTTAATAAATCGATGATTACATCAGATTAAACTAAATTAATATAAAAATTTTGGGTTACGTTACAGTATTGAAATGTTTATATAAAAGAGGATTATTCCTATCGTGTATATCCCAAGGAGAATATTAATCAAACCATTTTTTGAATATAACATTACGTCACTAGTAGAAAACATATGTCACTGGTTTTATAGAAAACATATGTCACTGGTTTAATTTATGTTATTTATTTATTTATGGTCGTAAAAAATATTGGTGTAAAATATAAATAATGGATGGTAATTTAAAGTTTTAACCATAGTTTCTTTATTTGAACCCGTTTTATTTTATGTCTTAAATATTTATTCTTTTAAAATATTTTTAACATTATACAATTACATAAATAACACATTCATACATCACGCCTCTCTCCTAACAGGATAAGTACAGACCACGTTCTTCCACTTACTACGATCCTGGTTTACATATTTCGGTTATTCAACATTCATCAATAATTGCACGCATGCTCGTCGATTTAGAGTACTCTTGATCCAACCTTTTTTCCGAACGTTCGTCTAAGCTTTCTTCTTCCAACGTTTCACATTTAAAATTTGTTTAGTCATTCTTCTTTCATTCACCTTCTCTATATGCCCAAACCAACTAACATCCCTTTCTCAAACCGTGTAAATATTTTTCTTTCACACTACAAAGTTCTGTTAACATAATTTTTTATCCAGTCACTCAATTTTATTTCTAGTATACCACCACTTAGCGCTCTCATTTCTACTGCATTTAATCTTCTTTCATGCTTTTTCTGCCACACCCAGCATTTCTCTTCCGTACATGAGCGTTGAAACCAACACTACTCTATGTATCTAGACGAGCATTCACAAAGATTTTATGAAGGTCATAAATAAAACATCGATGATATTTTGTCGATTTTTTCATAATGTAAATTCACAACATTAAAGATGTCAATTTAATGACTCGTTTGACATACGAAATTGAAAAAGTTTTTGCGGCCTGTTATTTTTATAACTGGATAGGTACATATTATATGAAAAAAAGCGTGAGTACCGTGGAACATTCGTTTGAAACGATTTTCGTAGCCTTGAAGCAATAAGCGCACACCTATGATTGGATACGCGCTATGGATAACCGTCTACACCATAGAAAGGGTCGTGACGGAAAAACTCTTGTACCTTTTTTCGCCTAGCCCGAACCATACCATAAGGAAATTCGTTCCAAGATTATTTGGCAATTGAATCTCGTACAACATTCTTACTCGACGTCACGAAGTGCTGTTGTTTCACGATAGTTGTAAACGTGTATACAGTCCATCTGAAGTTGAGGTTGTCTATAGCCGAGCCTAAATATTACGAACAGTCTTGTATGAGATCAATAATGATTAGGTCACCATTCCTGAAGACTAAGTTGATCCGTCTGGGTTATACCTATGTGTGTAATGAGCAATGCCAAAACCAGGAATACCAGGAAAGGTAGTGTTGGTACAATGACTGCAAAAGCTTTGTGATACTTCTCCAGTCGAATCCTGCACAAGTTCTAATTTTTTTACCTATTTGTACATGATTTTAATATAGAAGCATTAATAGAAGTTGCTTTATAAATTTACCGATGGTAGGACATGACAATCCACGAGTTCATTGTATATTTAAAAATTAAAGTAAATTGTTGAGTAATATTAGTATATAGATAAAAAGCCTAAAACAATACAAATTTGGATATAATTAGTTTATTTATATATTTAATTATCTCTCTATAAAATTAACGTTTTCATTCACTTAATTTGAAAAGCTAATTAGAAAACGTGACGTCACCATAAGTAAGACTCTTGCGTGAGTTGCCACATTTGTCACTGCTATCATATAAAATATAATTTAAAATGAATTATGACGTTGTAGGACCATGTAACCGCTTTTTGTGGCGTATTTTTCATTTATATTTTAAAAACTTTTTAGGGTGTAATAATGATCTTTTTTTAAAATTCATAGGTATTATTTTCAACATATAAAGTGTTTAAAACAATTTTCCAAAAGTTTGTTAACTCCCGGATTAACGCAGGTGTAACGCGCGCCATAGAGGCACGTTTAGGTGTGTCGCGTTCCGTGATGATGATGATGATGATAATTAGTCAGTGTATATTATATCCACCAACAGTAACAACACAGAACTCAAACCACTGAACGGAATGGTCTGAAATTTGGCACAGAGATAATTATCATGACGTAGATATCCTCTAAGAACGGACTTTTAAAAATTCATTCCCTAAAGGGGTGTACCGGAATTCGCTATCCAAATTTTTAACACTGGTAAAACCTTGATCCATATCCAGTTTTCATATATATTATCAATTAATTTCACTTTTGTAAAGTGAACGCAAACGACACAAGGCCTTTTAAAATCATTGACTAATTAATACCAATGTTATGAGAAAACTTTCGTTGTCACATTTTATTCTACTACTAAGATCTTAAACTACCGATCATCATATCATGGCGTCACATTCTACAATTTGTCGAATAATTTGTTCACTCTGTTACCGTGAAATTTCTTCCGAACCGCAAAGTTTATCAATATAAACATATGTCAATCATATGGTACAATAAAAACTTTTTTAAAAGCCACATCATAGAAGTTACACGACAAAAATCTAGAAACATGATCTTTACTAACTTAAATTCAAACAATTGTTAAAATTTAAAAGCCCTTCAGAGACAGTGCGAGGCAAATTAACAGTTATGAAGGACCGCTGCAGATATGTCCTAAATTCTAAATTCCCCCGTTTTAAATTCATTTATTTATTTATTTTAACTGCCTTATTAGCCTAGTGGTCCTAAGCGCGACTGCTATGATCGAAGTTCTGGGTTCGATCCCCAGGTCGAGCAAAGTGTTATTGGGTATTTGTATGAAAATTCTCAGTAGCAGCTCGGAGTTTGGCTTTGTGCCCGATTAATGGCCATAGTGTTGAAGCAAAGAGGCTTTGTTATAAAACTAGTATAATCTCATTGCATATCATTGTATGATTACTCTTTATAAAAAAAAAATGTTTTGAATATTTGTTGACTGAGAATGTCAAGTGAGAAAATATAATATATTGTTTGAGATACAAATTTATTTTCTAACAAACCGTGATATAATTATCTAATATTGTTACCTATTCCAAAGTGTACATTATTTGTTATAACTCCAAATATTGAAATATAATATTCATACGATTCCTTTCTAAAAATGTGTTTTCATATAAGACTCTGCTTATGGTGTGAACAAACACAATAGATTGCTACATCGGCAATACTAACAAATAGGCTCGCCCCCTATTACATGGGACCTAAAAACATACTGGGCGAACTGTGGGTGTATATTAGTACACCTCTGCCTAACCCTTCGGGGATATAAGCGTGATGGTATGTATGTAAATTTATTTGACCAACCCATTAGCCTATTGTTGTTGTCACTTCCCGTACTTGTCTCTATAACTTGCCAGATTACTTGACGTTCATGGCTACTGCTTCACTCCTTAAGGCGGTAGTATGAAGTTCTGTAGACTATAATGTTTCTCAATAAATAGACTAAATATTGCAATTAGTTTTTTTTTTAATCTGACTGGTAAGTTCAAAGTCTAGCGCGTTTAAACAAAATAAAAAATAGTCAACACGCATCTTTTGATTTTTATAATATTACAAATAAGTATAGATATATTCAGAAGATAATCTATACCAATATTTTAAAGAGAAAAGATTTCATTTTATGTTTGTTTCTTTTTTTTGTAATGGATAAACTCAAAAACTACTGGACGGATTTTAAAAATTATTTCACCAATATAAATAAGCTCAGCGAGTATCAGCGAGTAACATATGCTATATTATAATTTGAAAAATTAATTTATTTCTTATAAAAATGTCGATAGTTTTACACAAAGTATAAAAAATTGCCTTCACGGCTACGTTGGCGATTTTTGTCGTATAATAGGAAATAAGTAAAACCATCCGAATACACGATAACATTAACTAATCTGGTTCTAATATCCCTCTGTTTACAGTATAGCTGGGTTACCGGAGTTATCAATGCCCCACTTTCCCTATTATGAAACAAGTTTGCGGTGACTGCCTAAGCCATAGTGTGTGTGCTATAAATTTCTCGAACATTTCCTTGCTGACGTATCCTGGCAGTTCGCCAGATGCTCTATTTCACTATATTATTTGATTTTATCATTAGTACAGAACTTTTTAAGGATTATCTCTAATATAACTCCAATATATACTTTACTGATTAACGTGGTTGTCTTTCAGCAAAAATAATGATATTGATATAATATTTTGCGTATACCTGATCAATATTAAACACTATCTAACTATCATTACATGTTATAAAAGAAAATCCCTCCGCCGCGTTTATCTGTCCGAACCCTATAAACTCTAAAATTACCGAAATAATGTCATACATTTTTCATCAATGGACGGATTAATTCATGAGGAAGGTTTAGGTGTAACTATAATTTATTATGGTCTTGTGTAAATGTGATAAAATATGACGATGTTTATTCAAGATGTCAAAAAAAATCATACAGACTGGGAGTTAGCTTACTGGTGGCATGCGTCGCGTTAACCAATAGTGTTTTATGTATTACTGAATTATTCCTATTAGCACTGTGGCAACCTTATATCGCACGTTATAAACAATAGGGTGGTTATATTGTCAAAAACCATGTTTGAGGTAATCGCGTTTGGAAAATTTTAAAATTCATTACTGCTTATCTAAAGGTTCTAATGTCCTATTGTTTGTGATGTGCTATATAAATGTATCTTCAAGATAAGAAACTATGACAAAAAACAAATACATTGTGAAGCCGGGGTTTTTAGGAAGGAATATATTATAAAAGAGATTTTTTTTATTTATTATAATTATCATTTTTAGCCCTTATCATTTATTTCTTATAGGTTAGTAACGATCAAGTCTACGAAAGAAATTAGTTAGTATTGATTGTTGCAGAAAGAAGTAAGAACTATTAATCAGTTACACGCGGAAAGTAGCAAAGGTATATTTGAATTAATTGTTTACGATGGTTTTCCACAAATTAACGCTTTCGTGAATTTCGCATGTGTGTTATAGGCAGTGTTTTTTAGTTTCTATACAAATGAGTACCTAATCAGTTCAAAATTAAGGAATCTGTCATACGTGGCTTTAACGAATTCTCTAAAAAAATGTACCGTGGGACGTACAACCTACAACAGGAAAATCAATAATTGGTTGTTCAGTTTCAATTAAATGTAGCAAATACATGCTAATCTTTATTTTGTTAAAAAGAGTTGTCTCTCTCTTTTTAGCAACTAAAGGTTAGCATGTTACATGAGAGAGTACCACAAAAAAACAACATTGACCAGTAAGTAATTAATGATTTTGAAGATTTCCCTTGCGTATCATCGATGTTGGAAGTCCAATGCCATTGAAATTAAAATGGGACCACCCTTGGCGTATTCCCTATCTAACAAAATAAGAATCATCCAAATCGGTTAATAAACAAAAGCTATTGCTGAACATTCATTTAAAAAAAACATTTAAATTAAGTAACCTTTGTTGTCAACAACAGCAAGTCTTTTGTTGAAGACGGTTAAAAACAAGAAAATATATTTTTTACATACGAATGTAATAAATATCTAATATATACTTTAAAAAAAATTCAATGAAGAGTTAAACAATATACGAACAATCGTGTATTATCGTAAAATTAATAAAATCAATATCCAAGATACGCATTTGAATACAACAGGCTTCTGTACTGTTTCAATGCGTATTTCAGCTTTCATTTATTTTCAAAGGGAAATAAACACAGCGGAATGACGTTTCGTTATTACACTTCGCAACATCCATTTGTATGAGGGAACAAAGAAAAAAAAACATTATTTCATATTTTCATTTGAAATATTTACTTTTAGATAGAAAATTCAAACAACACGTCTGTCGTGTATTTTGTTATTATTAATATTAGAATCAAGTTTATTGAAGTCCTTTACAGAAATTACAGTTTATTATGTTATTTTAATAAACCAATAAAGAAAAAGAGCAAAAGCTACTAGAATAACATAAAATGATAAAAGTTTGCCGTTGTGTAATTTTTCTTTTGGTTTACTCCATAAATACTAGAAATAGGTTTCACGATATCTTCATAAACAATAATTCTGTAGCTTGTAGTCTGTAGTGGATTTGAATGAAATTTGACACACAAGTGGTTACTGGACTTAGGATAATTTTTATCCCTGTAAAACATATTTTGTTTATGCAAGCCGAGCCGCGGGTATACGTTAAATAAATTGCTTTAAAAACATGGAACGATAGTTTGTCAATTTTGCCCAACAGGACTACGACCAATATGCACCAGGGGGCCTAGCCAACTTACCTTTCTACAATCGTTAACGCTAACGAAAACGAAAAACATGTATGGAATTGAAATATCTGATCGTTAAATCACGTGCTCAGATTTGTTGACTAGGCCTTAAGGTACACCTGCTATAGTAGCATTCTTAGGCGTCTCGCGTTTATAGGTGATGGGTCAGTGAATGTATATCCAGCTACCGTGACTGTGAGGTTTGCAAGCCAGTAACGGCCGTTTTCAGTGACCTATCTGAGTTTACTATCCCCGATTAGTCCATATTAGTAATAAGTACTATCTTTAACTTAAGGCGTCTGGCGGTTTCCCTCTTATCTATTCAAGCTATAGGATGTGGGTATAAATTATATAGATATGAAAAACTATCCATTGAAAGGTTTTGAAAAAATAGTAAAGACAAATGGTTATATTTGTCTATATTTCGTAACTGAAACAATGGATAGATAGGTTATCGAAAAACGGCTGTAAAACAACGACGACCGACGATGGATTGCCGAACTCTTGCAAGATAAAAATTTTGTATTTTCAAAATATTCTGGACCAGGCAAAGTGTCTGACTGATATCTCCTTAATCGATACTTTGAAAACTATATAGTTAAATTTAAGTCAACTGTCTGTTTTATCGTCTTCCACTAACCGATCTCGCCTAAGCTTAAGTTAAAGTAAATTTACACTATCCCTTCCCAATTTTGTCTAGTTAACAATCTCATCTAGTCCAGTTACTGAGCCAATACATCAAAGGTTCTTAGTAATAATTTCAGGTTCCTTAAATTTGATCTTTATAAAGACTTACAATATAGTCTCTGTCATACATGTTCCAAAAAACAGTGAACCAATAATAACTGTACACGAAGACTGACAATTTTTTTTCACTGTAATTTATTTCTGTGATTAATTTTCTTTTTATTTTATTCCCTTAAATAAAGCTAAAATATCTATAATGTATAGTGCAACTAACTTAATCAATCTTAATGAAACTGCAATCAAATGCAGACAGCGTGTAATTGAAATTTAAATACTAAAACCCTTTACGTAGTACCTATACGTAGTACGGCTTTGAACTCTAAATTTGAAGCGTAGTTTAATTGATTATCAAGCAAGTATATCTCTACATATTCGTTGTAAGATATACAAAACGATGATAAAATTTAACAGTAAAAATATAAATTCAAAAAAATTGGGCTTTGAACTCGTATCTACTTAAAACCCAAGCTCAGAAAAGGAACTTCGGGGTCCTAAGTATTAGGTAAGATACTTACTAAAATCTTTATTAGTTTATCTAAATAAACTTAAATGACCTTCGTAGAACGGATATCCGAAAGCGGCCGAGGCCATAGAGGTCTCGAGTTCCCAGTCGAACATACCGCCGCCACGTACCGTAAGTCGCAACGTCGCTCGGCAGACGCCACATGATGGACCGACTAACTAGTGGTAGTTGCGGGAACTCGCTGGATGCAGGCAGCATAGAAACGGTAGTTGTGGACGATCTTTAGGACAGACCTATGTCGAGCAATCGACGTCTTTGGCCGAATGGATGGACGGACCAAAATAAAAGATATTTCGCCCTACTTGATGCAGCCCAACTGGTGAAATACCACAAATCTACAAAAGGTTACAGCTATATAACCTTGAATTGTGTTAACACAATGAGCAGGATTTCCAGAGATCCTTGAGGAAGAGGGATCAAGGTAGGCATCGCGTTAGTGATACCTTGAAATTACAAGCGTCCATAGGCTACGTTAACCGCTTTCCATCAGGCGGATCAGACTTTTGTTTGCCACCTTTGTTATGCATAAAAAAATATTCTCAAAATTGATATAAATAATACTTTCGTAATTTATAATGATGACACCATAGATCCATATAAAAATAAATATACATATTATATAAGTCATTATAGTAGCAAAGCATTGAACTTTAAAGTCTCGATGCATACTTCTTTTTAGTTAGAGTTTATTTACATACTTATTATTTACTACATTTTTACTATATGTATTTGTCTTCTGCCTACGGCTTCGCTCAATTTTGTGGACTGTACTATACTTACCATGGGGTGCTGGACAGCAATTTTGTCGAGCTAGTACAAAAAAAAAAATCTCTGCTTCTTAAATTTTTTGGTAATCATCTCTAAATACTAAAATCACAGCTTGATTAAAGGAATTACAATACCTATGTGATATTGTAAGAATCTTAACATAATTTACAAATCTATGGAGCCTTAATTGGTGGTTTAATCAGTCCCAAAGGCTTGCGCATCTAAGAGCTTCGAGGATAAAATATGGCGTCTTTAGCTATAAGGTTTATTATTATATATCTCTAGACACACGTATAACGTAGAGTTATATTCCAACGATGTAGTCATGAAAGCAGAGATTTACGTTATGAACAGCAATTATTTAGCGGAGATATATATTGTATAATAATTAATCCTATTGATACTCTCATTAACCCAACGTCTAATCTAAAACTGTTTTGTTTGTTTTTCGAAATAATAATTTTGCCAGCAAATTTATATGTAATTAATATGTGAAGAAAAGCTTTCGGTGCCTTTTTAAGCGTATTGCGTGCACGCAAGACTGTGAGATTTGGCATGGTTAAAGGTTATATGGAGAAGGAGTGCAGAAAGCTAAAATTGATCTCTAATATCTGTTACTATTATATTAAATAAAATAAATTAATAGTACGAATCCTAAACCGACCTTTGTCATTGAACTTAGACCCTCCAAAATATTGACATTGTCACTCAACGAAAAGCGACAGCAATTGATGTGTATAATACTCATTGTTTAGGTTCATGAATACTGCAAATTTCAACAAGAAAATAGTCTATGATCAAAAAGTCGCTGGTCGAATTTCGACCTTAAGGCGATCACTTGTAATGTATTATTATTCATGATTATATTTTTGCATAAACTTATTCTTTAAATTAAATATGATAAAATGATATTCGTGTCCACAAAGATTGTCGTAATCATGAACGGTGTCATCCTTAACTTTAATCTTTTGGCTTACCATAACAAGTGTTAATAATAAAAAACAATATCTTATGTAACAGTACTAAAGGTATCGGGTAGTACAACTCTAAATATAGATACGGAATATCTGCAGATAAATGAACAGCCCAACGATACCATATAGAATATACTTTTTCCCAACACATTTTAAGAGCACCTAGTCAATAACACGGGTCATTAGTACCAATAATTCTGTTGATAGTAGTTAATGATTAATACCTGTCAATAGACTGATTGCTTCTTCGCACACGCTAGCTCATACCGATAGGCCCATTTAATTTTGTACAATTCATGAGATTTTATTGTGAAATTAATATTATAAGAGACAACATGGCAACTCACTGTCGAATTTAACTTAGACATTAATTATTTTTTTACATTGATGCGTTGTTTCACCTGTTTATTTGTTGATCAAGATATCGTGGATAAAATAATATGAAGCAATGACAAGTAATAAATGGCGTGGTACAGTCGGGAAGTTGTTTGCGATTTTATACAATTATCATCTGCGACTGTGACCCGTAGAATGATTGATAATGAATAGCTGATAACCAATGTTGATGATGTCGCCGGATATGAAATGTTACATCAAAATATAGTAATAAACTTAAATCTATGGTATAGAATACACAAACGTGGTAGAAAAGTAAACAATGAGAAAGAGAATAATACTACGAGTAACAAAAATAGAGTCTGTAGAAACGACTTAAATTCTATTTAACCTTTTTAAGTTGTTGAGGATTAGGTTTGGCAGTTTGATATAAGAATTTAAAGTAGATGCATTACTCATGAGGCTCTTTAGGTTGTAGAGTGATACTCTTAGGTACTTGGACATTAATAGAGATACTGATTCTGTTAAACGAAGAAAGAATCGATTACGTTAAGACTTATGTAGATTACTTTCTATAAAACCGGTTCTAAAAGGTACCTACACTGTGTATTCGATTTGTGATCATTCATAATTACAGAGGGCAGCCCATAACTTGGTATGGAACCATGAAAATAATAAATTTATAATATTTATATGAAGATTGACCAAATAATCGCTTTTTACTATAACATACAGCTGTAAAGTTAAGAAGCGTTTCATATTTTATGAAAGTAATAATACTCTTCATATTTGGTATAAAGTGTGCAACAAAGAAAGACTGAATGAAAGTCGTAAAGTCTCCTGCTGAGTACATTAAAGAACTAAATTCAAATTTAAAAATTGTCAGTCAGCAGCTTTGTATGGATACTTACAAAATGTACCATTTTACTAGAAAATAATTTTAGAAACCATAAACAACGTGAACCACTTTTCCTAACGAATATGTTATATCAACCAATAATTTAGATTATTGTAATATTTAAAAATATTAATAAGGTCTTACAAGTAAGTTATATAATAAGCTGTCAATAGAAGTACCACATTAATCCCTTAAAACAGTCTGTGGTTTGGTAGTGGTATGAAATTTCTAAGTAATGTTCTTTTGTTATTATTTGTTAAAGGTTTTTAACAAACCTTTTTCAAAGGTTTAAACGTTTTTAAAGTGGCGATTTGGCGTAATAACAGCACGCTTATTCTGGGGGGGGGGGGGGGGGGGGGGGGGGCCTCTCAAATGCAATTGCCAGAAGACACCTATACGTGCTTGACGACAGATTTTCAACTTGAGGGTGGTAGTTATGCAGGCTGCCATTAGAACAAGAACTACCGCAATTCTATAGTTTCATAACGATCATATCCTTCACCGAAAGCCAGGCTCATTGCAGGGATTCGAAGTCACTTGATCGACGGAAAGTCCGTACATCCAAGTCATCACAGTTTAAATATTTTCAATAGCATTTTTAAAAATACAAATTACAATAGCATTTACAAGATATTAATACAATGAACAGTATTTAATTGTTATATGGTGCATGTCGATAGAGTAATTAGATTTTACGCGCAAACAATATTGTAATTTGACCAATACACGCGTTCACATAAAATAGCTTTTCCTAATTAATTGATATATAACTTTAGTTTACTTAACTTAATTCAAGTATTTCTGCATCAGCAATTCCTCCATTTCTGTATAGGAGGTACATGGAAAACTGTGATAAATAACCTATAATATGATGGAAATCCTATCTTAGTTGAGACAATAATCAAAATCAAAAATACTTTATTTAGTATTGGCTCTAAAAAGGCACTTATTAACATCAAAGCACTACTACCGGTTCGAAAAATATCTCAGGCCATCAAGAAAAGCCGGTAAGAAACTCGATCGGGTTTATCAATATATTACGGTTATCTTGTTTACTTATGGTTATCTTAGTTAGTTTCAGAAAACAGTTTTTTTCGATAAGCCAATAGATTTCTAGCTATAATCACAATAGTTGTAAGGCAGCATGGTCATTGCGTGAATTTTGATTTATCAATCGTTGTATTATGCTATATTATATTGAACATTTTATACAATACAATATTTCCAAAAGCCATTAAAATAAAATTAGGGTATCGAATTACATATTTAAAGCTGAGACGGCCAGGTAAACCTCACTTGCACTTGGTACACCCTGCTGAGCAACGGACGAGGAAATGCCGTTGGGCTGTTTTGCCCGAATGGGTCGCAACCATCATGCAGTGTGGTGAAACGTCGCGTTTCGTAATCAGCCTGTACATATCCAGTTAAACTAATGCAGGCCGAAATGACAGCGGTGACCGTCGACAGATTATGATCTCTCGATAGTCGCCATTGTGTTAGGATTGTACTGTATTTACCATCAGGGAAAGTATCGTTAATTTGACGTGCTACTATAAAAAAGTCCAGCGTGAGTATATGTATACTTTTCAAGGATCATTTTTTTTTTTTTTTTTTTTGAACTGACTACACTGTTAGCCTTAGGGGCCCTATCCTAAAACAGAGCCGCTGCGGCTTTTACAGCTTCACCGGACTTGGGGGCGAGCGCTTAGGGCACTCAGCCGCGAAAGTTTGTGACGACCCGCACGAGGGTGCCAGAGTGGCCGAACCTCGGCTCGGGCGGTCGTCGCGAATGCGAAAAAGTCGCGATCTAACTAATTCCCTAATACTATGAGAATTCGAGCTAACTAATATATACTCATATGCACGTTCCCCTCCTCCTGGGAGGAAGGAGTGGACCATGCGTATGTGTATTTGATAATCGGAATGGTTTTTCTACACTAACTACCGCAATAGTCTAACTAGCGCAAAAAAGAAAAAAAAAAAAAAGGTCCCTTACAGAACCTATGTACCTGTGTGGTGTGCACGTGTGTGTGTTCATACGTGTGTAATGTTGTGTGAGGGTAACTAAGTGTTGCACGTATAGTGTCACTTTGTATCGCGCGGGCGGCTGCCTGACCCAAGGGCTTCACACCGAGGAACGGACCTAGGCTTGGGTTGCCGCTAGAGAGGGTGGACGTGACGGGTGTGCGGGAGCGAAGTTGACCGCCCGTCCTCTGCGGAGAGAACGGTGGTTACGCGGGCGTGGGCGGTGGCACGCTCTGTTTGGAGAGACGGTGTTGGCGTAGAACGCTTAGCTTTTTCGGTTTGGTCGGGCGGGTCAGTGAATATATTACGCGGCCGGCGTTTTCTCCGGCAGGCGTTGGGGTCGGGAACATAAGAGGCTGCCGCTTTTATTAAGGGATTCGCGTGGTTCGACGCGGTGTCGAAATACGAGCGAGAAAGGTGTTTGGCATATGCATGTATCGAGGGAAGGTCCATATCTCTATGGATATCCTCCATACGAACAAATTCAAGGATCATCCACAATAAGCATTTTTGTCTTTAAAATAAACGGGAACGGTGGCAGCACGATTCGCGCGTGTGTCCAATCGACGGCATTCTGTAGTCCACGCGAGCACAGCCGCGGGCACAGGTAGCCTATACTTAATATTATAAAACTCAAGACATTGTTTGTTTATTTGAACGCGTTAATCTCTGGAACTACCACTCAGATTAGAAAATTTAGTTTTTCATTTCATAGCCTATTTATTGAGGAAGGTTATTGGCTATATAACTTGACGCTCTTATCCTAAAGAACGGAGCAGTTACCATGAACGCCAAGCAATCTGAAAATTACGGGAAGTGAGAACAAAACGATACACGGGTGCGGGTGAAACCGTGGGACACGGCTTTTATCAATAAAATTGAATGCGTAGGCAGAGCTAAAAATGTTTACCGTTTCACTTGCCTGTAAAATACCAATATAATTATATTCCGTTGTAATTTTTTTTTTGTAAAAATAATTTCTTACGCGTGGATTATCCTTGTTGGCGACAGGATGTTATTTTATATTTTTATTCCTTCGCACAAAAAGTAAGGCGTAATAATGTTGTGAGCTATAAGAATAGCGAATTAATTTTAAAAATATCAACCTCCCACTTGTTTGTATTGTAGAACGCGATAAACCAAAAGAAATATATAAAGTCTGTGTTGAGTGTTCTTGTTTTGGTGTATCGCTAGCTGTGCCCGCGGCTTCGCTCACGTGGACAATCGAATGCCATCGATCGGACACACGCGCGAATCTTGCTATTGTAGCTGTTTCTTAGAAGATAGACATATACTCTCGCTGATTTCTTGGTAGGCCTTTTTAATGCCTACAATTGTGTAGTACATTAATTTGATACATCTCTTATGGTTTACTCAGCGTAAGTCATTAAAATACTCGAATCGATTCACCATGACCCGTTTTTGTTCCCCTAGTGCAAAGTGTTATTGGGTTTTTCCTATGAAATTCTCAGTAGCAGCTCGGAGTTTGGCTTTGTGTCCGATTAATGGCAATAGGCTCGCCCCGTATTACATGGGACCTAAAAACATACTCGGCGAACTGTGGGTGTACATTAGTACACCTCTGCCTAACCCTTCGAGGAATACAGGCGTAATGGTATTAAAAATTGCATTTATTAAAAATCTGTTATTTTGACCTTAAAAACAGACATCAATTTAGTCAGAGAAATTGACGGCTGTGACACAACCTACACTAAAGAGTCGTCAACGCAATTATTAATACTAGCTGTACTGGCGACTTCATTCGCTTGGATAAAGGAAAACACAATAAATTAATAACAGTTGTTAAGTCAAGTTATTTACCGGGAAAAAATTAAGTATTTTATGTGTTAATCCATGTCTATTTCTTCTAAATCCGTTCAGCGGTTTTTATGTGATTGAGTAACAAACATCCAAACGTACAAAGCTTCACATTTATACTATTAGTAAGGTTATGATTAGTTGTTAAATAAATCAAATATCCTATTCTATCCTATAGTAATATAATTTTTAAAAACGTGTTTTGCTTAATTGTAAAGTGTATGTTAATAAATAATATATTTTCCCTGACAGTAGTTCGGTATACAACTTGATTGCTATTAACTTCAAATAAAATACATGAAAACAACTGAGCCCACGTGACCCAACGGGCTAAAGACAAAAAAAATAAACCTTTAAAAAATTAGCACTGAAACTACAATCACTATATTAAATAAATAAAAATTGATAATTTATAAAGTTAAAGCCAGACGCATTTACAACATGTAATTTATTGTTTTGAAATTGCTTTTATAAGAAACATAGCTATTGTTAGAGTGACAATGTCGTTAAACTGAATCGTTTTGATGCAATTCGTTTGGGTCAATTGATGGTTATTATTGTTTGAATTGTAAAACATAATCTTTATCATTGTCAACCCGCATGTCTCTTAGCATCAACCTCTTTGATTGGTATGAATCGAACGAAAACATGATTACATGTTATGACTCGATCTTTAATTACTGAACAACAAAAATAATATTACTGAACAAACTTACGTGTTGAATTTCATTGTTATCGTCTTTTGAACTCTAAAAGTAATTTACTAATTACCACCAAGAGACACGTTTGATAGGTGGTAATGATAAGTATTTAAACTAATTTGAAAGTTATTAGATCTGACTACACTGTTAGCCTTAGGGGCCCTGAAGCCGCTGCGGCTGTTACAGCTTCACCGAACTTGGGGGCGAGCGCAGAAAGCACTCAACCGCGAAATTTATTTGGACGACTCGCACGAGGGCGTCGAAGTGGCCGGACCTTGGCTCGGGCGGTCGTCGCGCATGCAAATAGGTCGCGATCTAACTGAATCCCTACTCCTACGATTCGAGCTAACTAATATATACTCATAGGCATGTCCCCTTCCCCCTGAGAGGAAAGAAGGAACCATGTGTATGTGTATTTAGTGATTTGAAAGTATTTCTACATTAATTAGCGCAAAAAAATAAAAAAAGATCCCTTACAGAACCCATGTACCTGTGTGGTGTGCACGTGTGTATGTTCATACGTGTGTAATGTTGTATGTGGGTAACTAAGTGTTGAACGTATAGTGTCACTTGTATCGCGCGGACGGTTGCCCTACCCAAGGGCTTCACGCCGAGGAAACGAACCTAGGCCCTAGACGTGGGGGGTGTGCGGGAGCGAAATTGACCGCTCGTCCTCTGCGGAGAGAACGGTGGTTACGCGGGCGTGCTTCAGATTCACCCGCGTTAGGCTGATTTTATATTGACACTTATGGTCAACGCGTTTGGTAAGCGCTGCCTACTGATGGCCCGCGCAAGCTGTCTAAGGGCTCGTGTAGGTGTAGACGGCGTCGCGGACGCGCAGCCGCCTCTCCGCCGCCGCCGCGCGCGCCGCCGCGCTGTGTGATTGCTAAATCGTTTTCCCAATACATTGCTAGCCACGAAAATTATACGTGTAGGAATAATTTACCTACATGTTAATTTTAACTAAAAAAATATGATATAATAGTATTTTAAAATAATAGGTATATCTAATAATTTGTCGAAAAACTTACACTCATCATTTCGTAGATCTTTATAAAGTGTATGGAATCCATCATGTGGTTCTCTTTGTATCAAATTAGGATGCAAACACTCCTCCTTTTTTTGTTAAATTCATCGTACTCATTATGCGTAAATGTATGATGTTTGTGGTTAGCAATGTATTATTAAAAATGTATAGTGATAGACAAATCAAGCGGTGGCAGCACAAGCCCTAACGAGTTTAGTCACTCTCGCGCGGTCCGTCGCGGCTTTGTCTTGTACATATGGGAAGACAACAACTAGCGGCACGTCCAATCAGCGTGGCAGTGTGACGCATAGATTATTACTTAATACTGAAAGACGCTCTTTGACTGCAATTGGGGTGCCGACTATGTGCGACCAGGAAGCGCTGGCGACACGAGCGCGGTTTACTGACAGCGTGGGTCAGACGCGAAACAATAAAACGAGAGTAGTTACTATAAAATCAGTCTTATGATTGTACATGCGTGTTTCTTACATGTTATACATACTTGCCTACAGATCGCCAAAATGGTTGACGTTTATGGCCACTGCTTCGCTCCCAAGTGTCGTGGTATGGATAGTATATAGCCTATAAACATTCTTCAATAAATATAGCCTATAAAATGTAAAAATAACGTTTTAAATCTAATTGGTAATTTCAGAGATTAATGCATTGAAAATTTGAAACAAAGAAAAAAAAATCTTTATATTGAGCTTTATAATATTAGTGTAGATAACATCAAAAATGAAATTAATATCTCCTATTATGATAAAGTAATAAATAATATTAGTTATATATACTTGGCATTAATAAAAAAACAGGAAACTGTAGCAGTTTAACTATATGATGAATATAATACTTGCTCATATACATACACACGCTTCTCTCCTAACGGGTAGGCAGAGATCGAGAGTCGAGCGGGTCAGTGAAGATATTACACGGCCGGCGTTTACTCCGGCAGGCATTGGGGTCGGGAACATATGAAGCTGCCGCTTTGATTAAGGGATTCGCGTGGTTCGAAGAGGTGTCGAAATAAGAGCGAGAAAGGTGTTTGACATAAGCATGTATCGAAGGAAGGTCCATATCTCTATGGAGACCTTCCATACGAACATACCAAGGAGCGCCGGTAAGGCGGTGAAGAAACCTATTCTGGATGGTTTGTAAACGATCCCAATTATATCTTGGCATATGTGCGAACACAACGCAGCTATATGTCATAATCGGTCGGAACATCTCTCGCTTCTTTAAAACTCATTTATCTATTAATTGCTCCCATACAAGGGGGAGTTAAAAAAATGCCACGAGCCACGCACAGTGTAGGGTTCCATTGTTGCCAGTCACAATATGCAGACTTAGAAGTGGGTTTCAAGTAATTTCAATCGAATTTGTACGAAATTACTTATCTAAGCAGATTAATAACTTGGTCGACCAAAATTTGTAAAGCCTGTTTAACTGTAATAGTTTTTTATAGTTTATATATATATAAAAACAAACATTTAGCTAGCTGTAAGACAGTAGACTCTAGCATAAATCAGCACTTTCAAGCTTGACATTTCGCAAACTGACGCCTGAATCGAAAAAAGGTTTTCATACACCCGCAGTACTTTTGAACGACCTACCCAACGACACCCAGTATGAAGGGATAGATGAGAAAAAAAACCATCCCCTAAACATTTTTTTTCTAAGATTTTATTGTTCTACTTTGTCGGTGTGATTAATTTAAACTCATACCAAATTACAGCTTTCTAGTACTAGGAATCTCTGAGCTAAGTAGTGGATAAAAAGACGGACATAGCGAAAATATAAGGATTCCTTGTTGAAAAGGAACTCTAAAAATAAAATATGTTCTATAAAAACGTAATATGAAATGATAACTTCAAACTAATAACTTTGTATTATTTGAAACTTTTATTCGGGTCTGATTTCCTGTCATGGTATTTAGGAATGTCGAGTCACAACTCGACAGGAATTGATTGACCTTTCAATCTAACAAAATATTTCTCCACTGAGCGTCTGAATAAACATTTATATAGGAAGTATAAAGTGTCAAATGACAATAAATGCTTGACATATTTATGATGGATATTCAGATCATTGCGTTTTCGAGATTTAAAAAATGAGTATATATAGGAAAAAGGAATATGTATATTATTACATTTGAGTGTGAAGTATGAAGTGCATACTAATTAACGGTAGAGAATTAGATTTAAATTGAACTTAAGTACAAATTGACTAAGCTAACTAGACGAATGAGTGGCATTATTATAAATACAAAAAGTAAATTAATCACAAAGACCGATTACCAAATTAGTGAAGATTGACAAAAATTGGGTAAATTGGGATAAATGTATTAACTTAACAAATAAAAGAAATAGGTGCGTTTTTAATTTTTTCAATCCGTAAATGAAGCGAGTGACGTAACATTTGTCAGTCGTCTACCAGGCTTGGTCATTTAATAAGTCCTTCTTCTTCCTAACTTGGCAACTATTCCTCTATAATGAAGACCATTATCATGTAAATAAGTGTCCTGTCTTATGACGATTTCAGTATCCTAAAAAGATGGTGGCTCCCTTGTTAGAATTTTCTAGGGAGTTTTTGTGGGAACCCAAAATGCATGCTTTCAGTTTATATTTATAATCCACTTCACTTATGCGCAAAAACCAAACTATATCACGCAAAACGCCACCAATATTAAATAATATAGAGTCAAACCCTAAATAAATGAATTAAAAATAAAAACCACAACATGTCACTTCAAGATTCCGCCAAAAACTCTAGCGGCAACTTGAGTACTTACTTTAATAAGTCCTATTTCATTTTATTTGGTAAAGTGGTCGGATACATTTGCGAAACGACCCAGATGATTTTAGAATTTTGATTAAATTCTACAAGTTACGTGACTTAGAAATATACTTTAATCCTTTGATTTCCTACCGGACTTAGCCTCTAAGGAAATTATGCTTGATGGCATCAAGGAAGTTAAATTAGTTAAAGGTGAGGTGTTCAAATAGTTCCTTTGTTTGTACGCTTGTTTCCCGAACAAAGATTGTCGGGAATTTACCGAGTTTATGGGTAGTGAAATACTTATATATGACAAAGACCTCACTTAATGTAAAACCGGTTCTAGATTAGTCAGTACGTTTTCATTATGTGATTGTGCACAATCACACGTAATAAGTGACGATGTGGTAATAAATGTTCACACGATAAGCCTAGTAGGGATCTGGCTCTAAAGTGTTGCCGTCAGAACACGCCTATAGACGCTTTTGCGACGGATTTTCAAATTAAGGCACTTGAGGGTGGTAGTAAGCCAGACGGACAGTACAAAATATACTACCTCCATGACATGGTTTCATCACGATGTTTTCCTTCATTAAAAGCACAGGCTTAGTGCAGGGATTAAACTCATGTCGATCGATGCCATGTTTGTAGCATTGACCCATCATTGGTTTATATAACATAGCTGTGCCCCATGGTTTCACCCGTGTTAATTTTATGCGACAAGCATTGCAAACGCACCCATGTAGGCAATTTTTATATACCTTGTATAAAACTATCGACATTTTTATGAGGAAGAAATTACTCGCTGATACTGTAGCTTTATATCGGTGAAAAAAAAAATTAAAATCGGTCCAGTAGTTTTTGAGTTTATCCATTAAAAACAAAAAATCTAATCTTTCCTTTTTATAAGATTGTTATAAATTCACAATATTTATATGACTTCTGAATGTCTTTCGTTCAGCTTCAGGGTCAGCACTATTCGTAGTATTTGAATGGAACAGGAAAAGAAGACGCTTATTTAAAATAACAACCAAGAGATAAAATAAGAAATTATGGTTTTATTATATGTATTTAATTATTTTCTTAAACCAATTTCTAAAATTTATTTCTGTCTATCTGTCTGTTTGTTCTGGTTAATCTCCGAAACGGTTAGACCGATTTTGACGGCACTTCCACTGGCAGATAGCTGATGTTATAAGGAGTGACTTAGGCTACTTTTATTTAAGAAAAATAATTAGGATCACGCGCAAATTTAAAAAACCGATCATAGTGAATCAATTCGGGCGCTTAAATGGCTTACGCTAAGTAAGCCATAAGATATATAACAAATTAATTTACTAAATAATTGTAGATTAAATACAATCTACTAATCTAATCTATATCTAATTACTAATAAATTTTAGAAAAGAAATACAATCAAGTCAACAAGAGTATATATTATCTATCTTCTGATCGAACACATTCTTTAGTCTTCGTGAGCAAAGCAGCGGGTACAGCTAGTTCAAAATAAAAGTTTTAAAATGATTGTAGAGTGGACGTTACTAATCTACATAGTAAACCTTCTTGCCAGTGCGCAACACTGTTTTCCTTTTGTTAAGGGTTATACATGGAATTAATTAATTGAAATGAAGGCATGCACACACTGTTTTCCGTAAATATTGCATTTTAGAGGAAAAAAACAATACTAATATTTCCTGTCTCCAGTCTGTTGTACATCGTCTAACAATTTTATTTCTTTTATTATGATTTTAGAACTATACAATAAAATAATTATTAACTAAGACAAGATAGGTGTTTTATTTTTGTATGACACCGAGCCCAGCTCTGTCGCCTTGATGTATTACCCTATAAATTGAGGGGAATCATACACTTCCTGGTATCCAAAACATTCGCAGCTGAGTGCCCTAAGCGCTCGCCCCCAAGTTCGGTGAAGCTGTAAAAGCCGCAGCGGCTTCAGGGCCCCTAAGGCTAACAGTGTAGTCAGTTCTAAAAAAAAAACAAAAACAAAAAATCATAATTTTTTAATTATTTTTTCGTTTTCTAATGCACTTATTGACAATTTTTATAACGTATCATATTTATTTAGGACTGAGGAATAATTTCTAGTGTACAAAATTTCATTTCAAAAAGTCAATCAAGCTATTTTTAACTTAATTCTAGGCATAGAAATTGAAAAAAAGGCATATTATAGATGTCTACCAAAAAACTTGGAAAAATACTTATTTACATGTAGATACAGACAACTATAGACTTCTAAAAAATTATTTTTTAGTTATTTATTCGAAAGATAATTTATTCTTATACGTTTTTGTATGTATATAAGTAACTAATTATGTATTTAAATTTAAAGTGATTAAATATATTTTAGATTGAGTATGGTTAGATCTATATTTACCAGTTTGTGTGTGTTGTCGAACTCCCAGAGCTACCTATCTGTAGTGTTGATTATATTTTAATGAACGAAATACCTAAAAGTCGATTAGGCCTCAGAAATTGTAAATCGAATGGTGTATAATGTTACGAACTTTCGGTAAATAGGTTTGTCGAGAAACCATCTTTTAGGTGTAATGGCGTACGCAGACGAGACCCGACCCACAAGCACAATGTCCAATAAATACCGAGCGTATTATAAACTTTACTTTGAAACGTGCTGTTTATATTTTGTATTTCAGTAAAATATTATATTATGGTTGAAACACTTAAAACAAGAGTTTGAATATACTACTCAATTTCGGTAATTTGAACTAAAATTATTTCTGCCATGCTAACTTCGATGTATGTAATTTAAAAAGTTTTTTGACGTGACAACGTCTTATAAATTGGTTTGCCGGGTGACACTTCAAGAAACTGCGTTACGCTCCGCTCACGTTATGCGCTCACAATGAGAGCGAGTGAGAGGCACGCGTCCCTTCCACTCGGGCATGGTTAGCCCGCCTAAGAGCGAGAGAGACAGACATAAAGTCGTTGTCACGTAAAACTTTCGCCCGTATACCGACTTTACAGGCAACCAATTTTTTTGTTGTTGATAGATGTTGAAACCTCCTTTGCCTTCATTTTGCATGAATTTTGGCAAATATTTTCGTGTTGGTTTGAATTCTGCTTTAATCTTTACATAATTAACATTGTCTGCTTATTAAAAGTTTTATTCAACTTGATAAATAAACGGTAAATATTAATTTTAAAACTATTATTTTAAAAAAAAAGGTCTTCCTTTGAAAATACCTACGTCATTAAAACGGGTCTAGTTCACGCGATGTTGTTCTTCAATGAACCGTATTACGTTTGAAATTAGAATTTCGTTGCCCAGTAATGCCGACTTTTGATTCGTTCATTCAGTTCAGTTTGCGAGCGATCGTCGTGTGGTGTAGAAGTGTTGTAGGCTGTGTACGTAACCTCTGAAGTTGCGAATACCTTTCAATAAATGCGAACTTTGGAATTGTGAAGTTTTGTTTAAAATGACTACCAACTGTGTAGAATTCATGTGATAATTATAACGAAACTAGTGTATATTTGTTTTACTAAAGTTGTGGAGTTTCTGTTGTTTGCTGTTAAAAGTTACCGGCTTTTGTTTCCGTGAGTATTTGGACTAACTTTTCTTGTATTTTATTTAGGTTGTAAATTGGCGTGGCTTCTTAATTACTTGATTTCTTTGTTTATAAAGACACAGTTAAACGAGTTTGTATCTCGTTTGGGTTTTAAGTTGTCATAGATTATTAACCTAATTTAAATAGTCAACTGTTAGTATTCAAACGCTTTGAACTCATATTAAACACGGTTTTAAATCAATACGTAATATCAAATATTCTGAATTATACACGTACTTAATGATTAGCATAATATGTAATTCAATACTCGAGACGATCTTTTGGCAAATAATTTTTAATATTCGCTTATTTGTGAAGAGAAAGTACTTCTACATGTGGCACAAACCAAGTACCTATCATGATTTCTATTTACTAGATAGTATATAGAGTAAACTACCATTTATCGTGTGTGGTTTCTATTGCTCACGTTTTGTATCATTCTGTCAATAATAAGATAAATTAATAAACAGACTAAGAATCATTAATACATGTAGGTATTTATCAATAATATGCGTTTTGGTATGACGACTATATCAGTAATTGATTGGTTATCATTTTATAATTTATGTGGATAATGGATACCTCACGTAGGGTTGTCAACTTTTGTGGGGAGTCTGTAAACAAATTTGACTTTTATTTCGCTTCAAAAATGGTTTGTACTCCAATACCTTTGTTTCCGAAGTATGACAGACATTATGAAGAGTTTTCGAACCTATAGTATAGCGCATTCACTGTAGAGAATATCAGTGCTATACCTACGTGGTCTTCCAAGGATAATTTTTATTAATGCTCTTAGTGCACGTACTAAGGAAAGTAAAGGTGTTTTACGAACACCTCCCCATGTAACAATACAGTACTGCAATAAATAGATGCATAGTAAGTTTTTTATGTAGCAGAAGTACAGAGCTTCTTGAATATTGGTATTAATTTTCTTAATCTAGTCGTTAAATTCTTTATGTTTGCTGACCAGTTTAGGAAATTATCGATAATTAAAATCAGATATTTTATATTTTTAGGTCGAATCAACTTAGGGCATGTGCAATTATTTGCAATTTACATCTATAAGCTCGAATGATGAATTCATAAATAAATATTAAAATATTTTTATTAAAATGATGGGCGACCTGTTTGTCTCTTCTTGCCACTTCAGATTCACTACCGAAAAAACTCTCAGTGAAAGCAGGAGTGGCGGGAATAGAGAGTAAATGAGATTATTGACGTGACATCGTCTTATAATTCGATGAAGCCGGTTGCATGCATGAAAAAACATGACTCATGCGGCGTTACCTCGCTCTGAGGCGTTCCATTTAAGGCTTGAAGTGCAAGCGAGAGCGCGGAACGAGCGACAAAGAGGCACAATCAATCGGCCTCCGCGTTCGGCAGCGTTCGACATCTGCCTCTCTCCTACTTGAGTGAGCGATGCGTCCGCGTGAGCAGCTGCTATTTACATGTTTTCGTCAAGTATGAAGTGCAGTGAAAAGTGAATGTGGTGTCATTTGTTATAGCAACGATAACTGCGGCGATAAAGGTAATGATTCTTTCGATATTCAGTGATATATTGTCGAATATTCGTGCTTTCATCATTAAAATAAATAGCATCGGTCCGCTAGTACAGCGATTGTAGGTTATGCTATAATTGCCAAAACTATAACAATAAGTTAACAGAACTATTTGTATTTATGCGTACAAATAAATGTAACTTGATCAATTCAATTGTCATTTCCATTTACCTCCTTCTCTATATCCATACAAAATATCTATCAAACAAATAAAATAAAATTTTTCTTTTGAAAAATGATACCATTCCATCAGTATTTTCTTATGACGTCACGTTCAACTATCGTCAGTAAACCGACTTTACAGACAACCGATTTTTTTTACATTTAGTAAACAATCGGATGTATTTGTCTCTAAAAATTCTTTAGTATATATATCTTCTTTGGATCTATAGTACTATACTTATTACAACCGTTATAAATATCGACGAATTGTTCAATGATTACCATATGAATGTTTCGTTTTACACATCACAGTAAATATTGAAAATAAAGTATTTTCGCATACTTTATTTTTATGCAAAAGTATAAAGTATTGTTCATCGAAAATAGAGTAGGATACTTTATTATAAAGTATCTTTGGCAACTCTGCCTCACGGTATGATACGTTTTTTTTGGTGCATATGTTTATTTATAACATACCTACTTATTAGCTTATAGGATATGCGTAAAATCCGTTCTCAGTGAACGTCTAAATCGGGATAGATGTAACTATGCTATGCTAAAATAAACTATTGATGCATTCGATGGTATTGCTATTGGTTAATAGTGTCTTTACTTGAATATAAAAACTTTTACACCCTTAGGTATTGAATTTAAAAAAAAAACCACGAAACAAATCTTTTTTTATTTTCTAATTGAATTGCAAATTACCAGTTTTCACATATCTATCTTCAAAAATGACGAATTCTCATACAAATTTCATTCCCTTTTCACGACCTTTATGGGTTAAATTTCCAAAAACCCTTTAGTGCTCACATACAGTGTAAAAGGAACCCGTATCCAAATTTTCATGGTCCTAGCCTCTGAGGTGATGGATAGTTTGTATGAAAATCTATCACTTTTGAAGATAGATCTGTGAAAATAGTGGATTTAGCAATTATTTAATAAGTACTATATTAGACTGAGCCACATCGAAGCGCGGTCGGGTTTAGCTAGTAATATAAAATCAGTATTCACAAAAATCATTGACAGTTATTATAGTAAACATAATTATTGATTTACTAACGACCTTCGACATTCAGTTATATTTGAGGTGAGCATGGCCCATAGATACGCGTCCGAAATGCTTTGTAGCTGTCGATTTCAATCTATCAATGAAATTAAGTTTCTTGTGAAAGAAGATGCCACTACTATTATTTAACATCTTTCATTTTTGAATATAGAGCTATAAAAAATAGTATTTAGCAATTCAGTTATAAGAGTTCAAAAAAACATATATAAGGGACATGACTCAACTTTGACGTCAGCGAAGCCTTGAGAAAAGCGCTAGTAGACTATAAAATAACAAAAATAATTTTTCAAATGTGACTTCTAGTTCCAGAGCTTAGCGCTTTTAAATTAACAAACAAACAAAAAGACAACCGCAATAGGAATATTAAATCATTTTATTGTTAATTTTTGCATAGGCCAGGCCTTTAGTTTATTATCCACGTTGATGTGCGAGTACCTTCACCTGTACCGTAATTTCGTAATGACGTTCATTCGTAGGACAGTGGTTTTAATATAGAGCCATAACTTAGTAACTATGTACATACGAGATACAGACGGTTTTAGTGTGCAATAAAACAACAGTAACTGAGGAAAGTAAATATTTGTATTTGATTTTTAGCATAGTATTTATCCGAATACATTGAAAAGAAAAAAAAAAACTCTGTTTTCTTTGTCGTACCGTGATACTGTGGAACCACCTCCCGGCCGATATGTTCCTTCCTTCTTACGTCATCGGGTTCTTGAAGCGTAACGTGAAGAGATATGAAGCCGGCATGAAAGGTGCGACCGTCGATGTGCTTACTGCCAGGGACAGTATCGTCAAAATATAGAAAAAGAATGTAGATTATTAGATATAAAACATGGAATTTTACAACGAAGCTTTAAATATTCGTATTTATAGCGTTAACTAATTTTAAATCAATTACACTGCCATCTACTGACGCTGATCGAGAATATCGTGAGGTAACCTAATCGTTTGAATTTTTTTATTTTAGTAACTACTTTAGTTTTGCGGATATACCATGAAGAAATCTAAGTACTATTTTGGTTATAATTTACCTTCTCTCGGAAAGAAGCTAATTGTACAGTTGCAGATTAGTATGGATTGTAGCCCTGTAATTATTTTTTGTAATTTATTACACTTTGTTTTTTTTTATCTCTTAAAATAATTGTTCGATTTAATTTTATTGAATTCCTTTATTTTTCATTAATTAATATATAACCTATCCTAACTAGGGTATAAAGGTACCTACTTAGTTTTCTTTTATAAGTATGTGGTGTTATCATATTATAGATAAATGCAAGTAAACTTCTCATTCTGTTTTTTTATTTATTTATTTAATTAGAACGACTTCTGGGTTAATTATGTAAACTAAAGAAATTGTTAGAATAAAGCAACGTTACTGGGTTTATTTTATACAGTAATGGTGTCATTAAACTTACCAAGTATTTTATCTTACAGGTAAATTATATTTACTTAGATACACCGCGTTTTATTTTATGCTTTATTATTAAAACTGAGTGCAAAGAAGCGTTAAAAAAATAATATAACAATTAGTTCTTGTTTATATGAGACTCCTTTAAAATTCTAGTCTTTAATTAGCATACTCCAGTAAATCTTTTTGGTAAATTTCAGTAAACTGTTTTAGTAAAAAGTATTTTAGTAAAATTTAGTAAACTATTATAGCAAAACTTCGCCTTATCAGATTATTATTCCTCTATCGTGATAAAGTGCTTCTAGTCTATACGGATTTATTCTGTTTTTTATGAGCATACCTCACCATTGTTATATTTGATGTTCTTTTTGTAACAACACTAAAGCTGCTTTTATGTAGGTATCTTATTTTATATATTAAAACTATTTTTTATTAAAAAATAAACACACTAAAACACTAGGTATGCCATTAACGAATATCGATTGTGTCATTCAATTTTCTCTTGCGTTACGACTCGAGACTATTTATTTTTAGAAAATAGGTAGGTACCGTGAGAAATTTATATAACATAGTATGAAATGAAATTATTAGCGTAATTCACATTTCATGAGTTCTTTCGCCGTTCTCGTGACATTTCTTGCTTTTGCATATGAATGTGTTTTATCTTTGTTTGTTATTATAAATTCGTATTTGTATTTATAACTAAATGTTAAAGTAACAAAAAACCATTTTAAACTATTTATTTTTATCTTTAAATAGGACACGTTATAGTTATTCTTTTCGCTTTTCGTGGACCATGTTCTTATTAACCACAAGCAGTGCCTTAATATTTCAATATCACATGTTTATCAACGAACACGTAAATGGAGTTTAATGTATACCCATAAATCAACATAGGAAGTTCAGAGAGGTTATCAACGGAAAATAAACTATCAGACTGACGCCAATGTCAATTAATGAAGCGTCATTACTACTGCTTCTCGAATGAAATATTGTAGTCGATATTAAACTAGATTGTAGTTAGCTTGGAAGTAAAGCTTTGAATAATAATAATTATGCAGAATACGATCTCAAATACGACCTTTGGAAGTAAGTATGCTATTTATAGTATTAAAATTTAAAACTTTGTATTAGTGTGACTGCTTAGGTGGGTTTATTGATTAATATTTACAACTTTGTTTGAAATATAAATGTTCTAAATTTATAATAACACTTCTATATATTAATGTAACATTTACGAAACTAGATAAATAAGATACGCCGTTCTTTAAACTTTTACAGCTTTTTTATACAACTACTTTGGTGGCAAACAAGCGTACTGCCCGTATCATGGTATTATTATTAATTCTTATTGTTCCTAACTTGACAACGAGTCCTCTTAAATGAAGTTTATTAATGCCATTATCAGGTGAATATAGTGTCCTGCTTTATGACGACTTCAGTATCCAACAAGATGGTGGCTCCCTTGTGAGAACTTTCTGGGGAGTTTTTGTGGGGTCCCAGAATGCCACTTATCAACAAAAACCAAACTATATCATGCAAAACGCTAGCAATATTACATAATACAGTGTCAAAAACCTAAGTAAATGAAATAAAAACCATAACATGTTACTTCAGATCCCGTCAAAATAACTATTATTATTTCAACGAATTATTATCTTCACTGTACGACATATTATACAAATTGATAACCTTTACATTTATCGCTTACCAGTGACAGTTTGATAAAAGTAGACATGTTATAATTATGTTACTAGTAACGTATGCGATACAAACACATTTAAATTGCCAATTCCATAAATACGTAACAATAGTAATGCCGTTGACCCCTGAACGTTATTTTCGAACCGTATAAAGTTACGTAAAGTGAATATTAGTTTCATAATAGATATTTAATTATTCTAGATATGTTTGTTACTAATGAACGTCATGTTTTTGAAGTGAAAACTTTATTAGCACCGTTGTGATTTGAAACTCTATGAAAGGAAAAAGAGACAAACATATTTATACTCTCTATAGGATTTAGTGTGCGAGAGAATGAGATAGAATGTTGCACAGTGTTTCTTCTTATATATATAAGTAGATACATGTGTGTGCGCCTATGTGTTACGAAGCCTTAGGAAAAGGCGTCATAGCCAGCGTGGTGTATTGTTCACGTGTATCGTTTATGTGAATATTTTTACGATTTTTGAAGGTTTCACTTCTACCGCGTGTCAATTGCACACAATAAGTTTAAAAAAATTATAAGCGTAGACTTGATTTTAATAATAATGTGTAATTATAATATCTAGTTTTACTATTTATATCTATGCTTGGCTTCAAGCATGTGTTCTTTATTAAGTTATGTGTTGTTTTGGTGTGTTTAGTGGATGGTAAAATTGAGAGCTGCGCGCGCATCATGTAACGGAAGTGTTACATTATGAAGTTAGCCATAAATGATAAATAACGTTATAAAATGATTTGGATGATTCATTTTTCGTTAGAAAGGGGGTACCTCAAAGGTGGTCCCATTTTCATTTCATTGACATTGGATATCAGACTTCGAAGATACACCAGAGAACTCCTCAAAATCATTGAAGTTAGTTTTCGTTTATGTAATAAATTGTCTTGTTGGAATGATTTCTTGTTACGTCAAATAAGTATAACTTCTTAGTTGTACTAAGCTTTGGCGATCACTGAAAGATTATCCATCCGTCGCATGCACCGGCTGATCCTGAAGTACGAAAGCACATAAACGAAACATTATGGCAGGCTTATCAGCTCTAACCTCTCGGTGTCACCATTTCCTCGTTCGCTACTCGGCAAGGTGGTGCGCCACGTGCTGGTGAAGATGGCTTGGGTGTGTCAAGTCTTATTAATATACTATTCTTTTTCTACAATATAAGTAGCCTAAATTACTCCCTATAAAATCAACTATATATATTACAGTGAAAACCTCGTCAAAATCGGTCCAACCGTTTCGGAGATTACCCGGAATAAACAGACAGACAAAAAAAAATGGGTTTTTTGTTATAGATATAAGCTGTTATTTTGACATTTCAAACAGACACTTCAATTTTATTAATCGTATAGTATACATTATTTGATCTCCTTTAGTTTCCAAAATCTAGAATCAGTTTTATCTTGTTCCGATTTCTTTATAAATAAATTGTATGAATATCTCATTGTATATACACAAAGGTAGTATCTAATGTTTGATCAAAGTCCGTCGATGTGTTTAATCAGAAATTGTCGCACAACAATGGATAGATTTCACAAATGTTTATCATTTCGTGAACTTTGTTCGTTTTAATGGGACATGTCGACACGAGCCGTATATCTACTTATATAGTAGGTACAGGTCAAAATTCAAAACAATAAACCTTCATTAAAGAACTGTGGCAATGTTAAGTTATGATTTCTTTGCAGTCGTATGCATAATTATTGTAAAGTCATAAAGTTTTAATACGGAATAAACCACTTTACCTTTTATTTCAATTAAATCATTATTAAAAAAAAAATATAACCATTTGGAAATATTTAGTTGTTATATTGACACCCATAATGATTACAATCGTAAGTTTAATTGCTATAAAATAAAACTATATACAAGGCAAAAAAAAAAAACTGTTTGAGTTTTACATCTACGACATCACAGTAATATTCAAAATCAGTGGCGACCACCGAAAGATAAATAATACAAAGCCAATCACCGCTGTTATGTTTCTTTTTGTAAGAGATTGAGCGCAGCGTAATATACACGTTAAATTTAAAATAAGAAAAATTAATAAAATGAAAAGAAAATTAAAAGTTATTCTTATTTAAACTAGTAATAGTAATATCACTATACCTATACTATAGTTATATCTTAAACAAAATTTTAAAATGACTAGACTACTAAGTTAATTAAAAACCTTTTACTGAAACCACAACAAAACCTCGGTAGTTAGAAAAATACGAGATATCAATTTAAATTAATTTGTTTCTTTGAATAGATTTAAAAGAATAACTTTGAACTTATAAAAAAATTTACTTACGTATTCGATTTAACCTTAAAACGTTGTTCAGTTTGTACCTACATCAATCACAATAACGTGAAACCTATATTGTAAAAAATATCTATACTGTACCATTGACACACATAAGTTAATACTTTGTAACGATATGTGATGTAAACTACAATAATTACTTAGATATGTATGTCTTGTTGTTATAAAATCCGTGTTCGAATATGTTTATATAACAAAATTTATACATACATAATAAATACTAGCGACTAGCTATTTATCGTAAAATATTTTTAGAATCGAATCAGTAGTTCCAGAGATTTCCTCCTACATCCAAAATCACAAACTTAACATCATTTTAATATAACTAATGCTTTGCCCGCGGCTTCGATCGCGTCATAGTTTAGTTAAGTCCCATCTTTACTTTCTAACTGAATTGCTAAATGCAAATATTCATAGATCTATCTATCTTCAAAAATGACGGAGTTTCATACTAACTTTCATCTCTTTTTCATCACGTTGAGTTTCCAAAAATCCTTCCTACAATGTAAAAGGATCAGTAGTCTGGTTCACGCGTTGATATGTCACTAGGTAAGTCAATTAGTTACGAAATCCATAAGTTGGCGCCAACGTTGAAGTGTCAAAGAAGAAGACGGATACTCTTTCATACAGACATGGGCCTGGGTAAAAAAAAGAGATGTAAAAATATGAAAACCATGTAAATTAATAGCTAATGCATTATCAAACAGTCAGTGAAAATTAAGCGGATTTTTTGCAATCTAAAAACAGAGATTTAGGATATTTCGTAAAAGCGAAGTCATGTAATAAACTTCAATGAAACTATTTTTGAAGTAGGATTAATATTAAAATGTTTATTATCTTTTAAAGTCATTAGTTTATTTATTTTATTGATTGTGAATTTTAATGATATTGTACGATTTTGAAAACAAAAGTATATTCGATTTTTCAAAACCATATTTCAACTAATTACATTCTGGGCCCAGAAATACCCGTCTCCTTTTAATTCTCATTATCGTTTTTCTGAAGTTGTTTTTTGGGTGGTTTAATAGAGGTTATGGTCTTTCTCGCACGAGGCTATTTGCAAACGACTCGCGTTTAATACGAAGTCGCAGTTTGTTCGTTTCTTAGTCGACTATGCCTTTCTAAATCAACCATTCATCCGATTGCAATTAAATTTTGGTAATTTTGTGCGCTCATCCGTAAAATTGTTGTTATTCCACAATCAGTTGACAACATGTGACTCGCGAGTCGTTTCATTTTGATGACAACGGGAAGGACATGGCGGTTAATAGTTACTAAAAAATAAAATATAATGTTTAAATACAGAGATTTTTACGTTTGTATAAAATTGCTAAGTGCATCAATAGATACTTCTTTTTACTCACCGACGAGCAATTGTTGTGTATTATCATAACCTTGTAGCTCCACATATCCATCTTCGTCGAAAACAATGTGCCAGAAATTATGTTCGTTTAAAAAATTATAATAATTTAGTGGAGTTGTAGTAGGTATCTACAATTATATAGTATATTAATTGTATATACATGTTATGGTTTCCTCAGCGTAAGCCATTTAAGCGAACGAACTGATCCATTATGAACATTTTTTTTATTTGCGCTGAACTCTAAATTATTTTATAAAATAAAAGTAGCCGAAGCTACTCCTTATAATATAAGCTATCTGCCATTGAAAGTCCCGTCAAAACCGATCCAACCGTTTCGGAGATAACCCGGAAAAGACAGACAACAATTTTAAAAATTGGTGTTTTATTATAAGTTCTATACTTATATACTTTCATATATATGCATTTAGTAAAAAACTGATATTTTGACATTACAAACAGACATCCACGCTTCCACGCCTGGTACTGAAATTATTTCTTAGATTAATTAAGGCGTGCATTACAAGTTACAACGTTTCTTTAAAATCTAGATCGTTCATATCTTCATGTGGAATCATTATTCTTTCATTAGGAATGCCATCAACAGATAGATTATACGAAATATTATAAATTCAAGTAACATGTAGGAATCGCCATCTATTAACAGTTTGTTTTGTGCGAAGTATACTCATGGATCAGCTAGTACATTTTTAGTATCCATAATAAATAATACATAATAAATGTGTTGAAAAGAGAAATTAGCGATAGATACATTAGATAGATGTATTATATATATACACTCGTCTTCTTTATTAATTAATTAATGCAGTTTGTGACTGTTTATAATTCCGCTGACACTTATTCACAATTTAAAGGGTACCTCGTAAAGTTTAAGAGGTATTTTACAGTTTCTTCGAGCGTTAACAAATTATATACGGGGTTATTCGCCTGTTTTGTTGTCTGTACCACAACTAACAATTCTGAGTATTCGTGTACGTAAATGCTTCCTTTGAAGTTTTATACAAATAAAGCAAATTTAACAACTCAAATGCTGGTTGAAGCGATCTGTGTCTTTGTAGAAGCGCATAAGAAACTGCGTCGAAGAATCTTGTTTCAAATACTATAATGAGTGTGAGTTATTCAGTAAAGAGATTCATAGTAGGTACTGCAATTGTAACATAATGGTGAAATGCTTTAGAATACTCGCCAGACGACTTGCTAGATTATAGTGTTAAAACTTCGACTAAATTGTTAGTCATGTACGTATATAAAAAAGTCTTTGGAAACCGCTCGACCCCAAGCCCGGTGAAGCTGTAAAAGCTGTCTGAAGCTTCAGGGCCCTTGGCTAACAGATCGAAAAAAGAAGCCCCTCTTAGTCACTTGCGAATATCCAACTTTTTGTATTCTTGCCACTACTATAGAACTAAATTGTAAATTATTGATATTTTATTAGCGTTTCGAGCGCTGATTTTTTATTACGTTAAGTCACGGGTTAAAGAAAGGAACCTACCACCTCACATGAAAACTATATTTATGCCCGTCTCGTCAGCTAACGCCAGGTATGTTTGTGGACAAAAGCTACTGTATTAAGCAACAAAAGTGTTCCTTGCTTCTTACAACAACGTGTGAGTGTATTGTGCAGACCAGCATGACAGCGACGTGTAGAGAAAGATTGGTGTTCTATCTGTGGTCGCTCTTGTTTTTGATTGCAATGTACTTACCATTAGTTATAGTGACGTCATTTTGCCGTACCATAAAAAATATAACAAAATAGTTTTACCCTCACCTTTGGCTTCATTCATAATAAGCGAAAAAAAGATAAAAGCGAAAAATTTAATACAGTTTTTTTGTATTGTATACGAGCTTATTTATATGTTATTCTTTGATATTGTTAAAAAATGTAGACACTTTATACGTGTCTGTTGCCGGCTGTCTAGACATGCACGGAATAAATAAATAATTACGATGCTCATACTGAAATAGTGGATAATATTGTGTATTTTCCATATTTTTTACAATAAAGTACGTAAATATATTTTTTTTACGAAATTGAAATATCGACCGGGAATGCTATAAGTCGCTAGAATAGTTCTTAGCTATATTTAACCAACTCAAAACACGAATTCAGTTCTATTAAAGTTCAGTTAATAATGTGTTTCTACCCAATGATGTTTTATAAATAGACGCGTTATACTCTAACTAAAAGCTAACTAAAAGCAAACTGGCACAAATATTGTTATCAGCATGTTGTAACAAAAGGGATAGAAAATCACAGCGTAAGGCGGAAACTATGTTGTTAAAAAAGGATAAAAGTTTCTTCTCGCTCACGCCGGTATCAAGTTGAAAGTGAACTGAGGGCAATTGCTCCTTGTTTGTTTAAACACGCTAATCTTTGGAACTACCAGTCGGTTTCAAAAAACTCTTTTTGTATATGATAGCCAGATTCACGAGGAATACTAATATATCTATATAACATTAGGCTACAACTCTCAGTTAGCCTTAAATATTGATTTTTGTTAAGTCGGAAGTTGAAGCCCTCTCGAACTGCTTTATTCGCGTTCGCTGGATTAATGGTTAATAATACGTAAATACAATGTTCTACTAAAATATTGCCCCTTAGTATATCTAAAAAGAGACCGCGATAACATATGCATATCTCTTATACGTAAGACACAATAATGTATTTTGCGATTGTTTTTTGAAGATTTTTTTTACTATTTTTATTTTAGGTATAGCATATTAATCCTTACTACCAAAAGTTACTTCATCATAAATACAATTCTATGAAGTTAAATTTTACTTTTTATATAATGTGATTTGGACACAGGAGATAATGAAAAATTAAAATATTTTGTACTTGCGGGAAGTGAGAACAATTATGATAGGCTACATGGGTGCGTGGACGGCGCGGTGTTTGTCGGACAAAATTAACATGGGTGAAACCGTGGGGCACAGCTAGTGTCTTTATAAATCCAACTAGATGGCCCATCATTTACCAGGTGTAACACCATAGTTGCACGCTTAGCTGTTCAATTTAATTCCCTCCTCTCCTTTCCACAACGGTTCGGACTTTCGCAATCACAGTATTACGGCACCCTCCATCTCAGCACGAAATAATCAGTTCTCTATAACATATCTTTATCATACCGTGGAACTGTGGAACCATCTTCTGGCCAATTTGTTACCTTCATATTACGAAATGGGTTCCTTTAAGCGTAACGTGAAGATATATTTATTCAGGCCGGCATGGCAGCGAAAGATGAAATAGTCAAGTAGTAGTAGTAGTAGTATTAAGAAATAACAAAACAAGGTTAATGATTTTGAAGAGTTTCCTCGTATATCTTCAAAGTTGAAGGTCCAATGCGAAAGACATTGAAATGGAACCACCCTTAAGGTATCTCCTATCCAACAAAAAGAGAATCATCCAAATTGGTTCATAAAGAAAAGTTATGGCTGAACAAGTAAATAAAAAAATACTTTAGAATTGAGCAACCTCACGTCGTTTGTTGAAGTCAGTTAAAAAGAACATAACTAACTGAACATAAATCATTCCTTGTTTGTAATAATTATTGTTATCTTAATTAAAACTAATTAACTCACGTACAATTTTATGTACCCTTTTATGTAGTTAATATGCAGGAAGTTTGTGAACTTTCAACAACATGAAACATGTACTTAATTTTCTCTCACGACAAAGGTCTCTGTTGGTCGAAGGTTAAATTAGTCTTATATAAACAAGTACCTACACACGAAGATTATGCTCAGGTCGCCTTATTTAAACTCAAACCATATTTCTAAATTTATTTATGAAATGCACATTAAGCTAATGGATGTTTTCACTTCAATTATTAATTTACAAAAAAAAAAGCAAAATTTGGAACAGTGACAGCTCAGTGAAGCATGTTCGTGATGAAACAATAGCATGTGATAGGGATAGATTATGCTGCCAAATGCTATGTGAAAATTCATAATATCATACATATTATGAATTTTTGGTAAGATATGAGTGCTTCATATTTTTGAAGAATATTTAATATTGAAGTTTTTTTAGGACGGTCAATGTTTTCAATTCTTATTGGCATACAATTACAATACCATACACATAGTGAGTCTAAACTTAAACCTTAAAGAAACAAATAAGCTATTAAAAAATTTTTTCTATGCAGAAGTCGCGGTTACCAGATATTAAGTATTATAAATGCGAAAGTTAGTTTGTTTGCTTGTTACACAATCCTGCAAAAATAGCTAAACGGATTTGAATGAAATTTGGCACACAGATAGCTTCTATAACGGAATTAAAAAATAGTATACTTTTATCACGGTCAATTTTTTTTGTTAACGGGAGCAGAGCCGAGGGCACCGCTAGTATTTAATTAAAGCATTAATTTATTCCACTGACGTCAGTTATTAACTGTCATAAAAATTATAGATAACTTAACTGTAACAAAAAATCATATACAGATAACAGTAAAAATAAAGTCGACATACTTTCAATTTAAGATCCATAGACTTAATGTATATGTATATACATCTATGATAAGATCCAATTCTCATGTTTATTTGATTTTATGAATAAATCAAAATAAAAGAATCGAAGACTTTAACAAAATGTATTCAGTAACTGTTTATAAACCGTAAGAAGTATTTCTGTTGAGACAAAAAGCGTTACAGGGGACGAGTAAAGAAATAAAAATATCGAAAAGAAATAAAGTCTTATGTGAATGTTTGTACGTAAAAAAGTAGTTACATAAAAGTTGGTCCAAAAACGGAGTGAGTTAATGATGAAATGAACGAAAACTTTTAACTCGTGGTTTGGTTAAGATAAGTCTAGCGAGAACTTGACTTTATAATCATCAATAATGTAGTTAGAAGTAAGACAGAAAGCGATAGGATCAATAAAATTTTGTTGTCTTCCTGAGAAAATGATATTTTAGAAGAATAAGTCATTCGTGAGAATTTTTTGTAAATAGTATGCAAAATTATATAAAACTTTCACTTCAGTTTAACATTTATTATTGCACCTTTGGTTACAACGGCATCATGAAAATTATTCATCTACTAAAGTTTCATTCCCAAATGAATAGACGGATCTTTTAATTCATTTACGTAAATGTTTCTTTTAATTTTACGAAACAGTTCTTATTCTTAATAAAATATATTTTGCAGTTTGAAGTACTAAAACTAAATCATTAATGTACGTGTGAAGAATTTTAGAATTATCTTTTTTTAACAGTGTTTAAGGATAATGTGATGCTTTCATTACTTTTACTACTGATCTTCCCTTGATGTAGTCATCTAGATTCTAGAACAACAAACATTGGTAATTCGATTCGGCTCATAAATCTTAGGGCTGCTTAAAATGCGAAGGTAGTCAAAACACGTGGATTCTCACTTACAACTAACGCAATGTATGACCTCAGCAAACTGCAAATTTGCATACTGTTCTTATGAAATATATCAAATCTGCACAAAACTACTGTAGTTTCGCTTTGTGTACCTATATACATTTTTTATACAACTAAGATGGGGGAACCAAGCATGTGGCCCTCTTTATGTTAGACGGCTTCCAATTGCCTATGGCCGATAGAAAAGGAACATAAAAATAAGAAATTCTAGCGCATTGCCGACCTTGAATCTCGAGAAGCTTCGGAGACCCTACTCACTGCAAGAACACAACAACAAGGTTATTTGGTTACAATCTTCTTTAGGGTGGATGGAGGTATTTCACCAGTCGGACTACTCCAAGTAGAGAGAAATCTTCAAAGAAATATCTCCGTGCCCTACCACTCTAATAAAAACCTCTACCTCTCTTTATATTGAAGTATATTTTAAGCGTTAAGAAGATCAATATACCTATTAATGGATAACATACCTAATACAGTATATTCTCAATACGCTTCTATGGAATTTTAATAATAAAAGCGTCGAAATGCTTTCAGTCGAAAATTCTGATGGCATTTTTAATATTCCAATGCTTCCGTTATTTTAATAATTTAAGTGCTTACGTATTATATTCATAACAATGGAGTCGGAAGGATGCTGAGACATCCAAGTCTACCTGCGTGTGGTATACTCTTTTGGGACAGTTCAACTGGTAAAGTACCTCCCCTCCACCCTTTAGAAGATGGTCGCTAAATAACCATCGGTGAATAGGGTTTCCAGCGCTCCGTGGGGAAGGGGGGTTCAAGAGGACAACACGCTAGTGATACTTCTGGTGTCACAAGTGTCCATAGGCTACGATAACCGTTTACCATCAGGCGTACGCTTGTTTGTTACCATATTTGTACAAAAAACAATCAATCAAGAAATTTTAGTGATGAGGCAAAAGTACCCGATTTGATCACGACGACCGTGGCATACACTTAGGTAGTTTGACGACTGTCGGTATCTATAGCGCTGGTAGAAACTCTGATTTCATGCTTTCGTACCTTACCTTAAACAAATCAGGTGAAATACGCATTATACCGAGCTCGGAATAAAATCATATTATGGCATTAATGTATATTAAGTAATGTACTATTAAGCCCGTGGGAGATATCGGCATTAACTAAAATGAACGTAGCTATTAATGTTAGAGTATGACTAAATTTCCATAATAACTGCAATTTGAAACTAATTGGCATTATAAATGATACAATTCTGTTTATTGCAAACCAGTTTTGGATATAGGTATGTCCATGACCCGTATGACATTATTTTAAATAAGTAATATTGTTCAATGTAAGTACCTAGTGGTGATTTCATAGTCTTAGGTTGAATTATGATGACTTAATTACTATTTAAAAAAAATTCACTTTTTAATAATATTTGCAATAATTGCAATTATACACTTTATTAAAAATTAATTGATGAGACTTACGAAATTGTACGTGTTAATATATGCAACGAAGTAGTTACTTAAATTTTCATTTTCGGACCTTGAAACAATGCTATCAGAAAAAATATATAGCGTTATCAGAAAAAAGAGCAATTTAAAGTATTTTCGATATGTCACTACTTGTTTGGTTTGATTGCGCTTAATTACAAACGTCAACAATTTTGAGTAGAATCTTAACATTTCTTGAATTAGCTAAACTATTTCAGGTAATCGACTAATTTCAGTTTGGATTTTCATTTTTGAAGTAATTGTTTATAGAACGAATGAACATTTGTAGCTGCACAATATTAACTTTGATTTAGACAACTATAATGGATTAGTTAAATTTTAGGTCACTTTTGTTATTGGACAGTATCTCATTCGTCTCCGTCGTTATTTGAAACATTTTATAGGATACAGTTACGATGACAGAGTTCCATAACACCTCTGGTTTGTATTTCGTATATCTGAACTGCAAGCCAATAAAGCCAATTGTGGACAACATTTTATTCTCTAGTGACAAGATGGCATACCTGCCTTTGAGGAGTTCTCTAGTGTATCCTCGCAGTTACAGGCTTTACAACAAAAAAAATAATTATTGAGATCGGCCCACAAACAAAGAAGTTATGCCTGTATATCCATTAAAAAAATACATTACAATTAAGAACCTTCTCCTCTTTTTAAAGTCTGTTAAAAAGGAGAAAGGAAAATACATTACGTTGATAAGAATTTGACTAGCATATAGGTCATTTATTATTCCTATACAAACTGTTTAACATGGCGACGTTGCAACTAAGTAACTACTACAGGTAAGTTATCAAGGGACGCAGGTTTTGCGGTCGTGAGTTCAAACAAGTAATTCTAAAGGTGTGCTCTCTAGGGACATCGCCTAGTATTTCAGCTGCGGTCGTTGACTTCACAGCTGAGTAAACTTCCTCTAGAATGCTTGCAAGTTTAGATCGTTTAGTTAAGATACTTTAGCTAATTTAATTTCTAATCAATGATTTAAAATTATAGTTTTGTGGCATGATAGTTTTGTGGCATGATGCGTCATATTAGCTACAAGTACTAGCTGTGCCCGTGGCTTCGCTCACGTGGACTGCAGAAAATCGTTGATCGGGCACATGCTTGAATCCTGCAAACCCCGCTACCGTTTATTAAAAAAAAAGAAGATTATCAGTGTTTTTTAGAAGATATATATGTACTATCGTTAATTTTTTGTTGGTCTTTTTAATGTATACAATTATGTAGTACATTGTTTTTTATATATCGTATATACTTTCATATGCTAAATGCATATGCGAAAAAGTTGTTATTTTGACATTACAAACAGTGACTTCAATTTTATTAATTGTATATAGGTAAATAAAAAATATAGAGGTTTGCCGTTGCTCGCGCGTCACGCAAAAAAAACTGGATAGATTATGATCAAATTATATATATCACGATATCTTCATTAAATATAAAGTAATTAGAGTTTTAAGAAACTACGATTTTTATAGTCACTACGCGTTCAACGATGTGTTTTAATAAAAACTTACATCATAAGCAGATACGTCTATGACTATGCTATTGTATGTATCATCATGTTTCCTTTAACGAAGTTTTAGTTTATAGTAAGCTACAATTTATTCCCTCAATTAAGTTAAAAGTGTGCATGTTTGTTTCCGTGAATATTTCGTCACCCTTGTCAAGTTCTTTATATATGTTTGTATAAAGATGCCTGCACGTGACAAAACAATTTTATCCATATAATTGACAAGAGTGACGTTAGTAGTCACGGCGACAAAAGTAACTCGCGCGCGCTTACTGTAAAGATTCTGCACTTGAAGTAGGCTTTGGCGACTTATATTATTATGAAAAAAGAAGAATATGTAAATAACAAAATAAACAGTCAAAATATATATTATATACACCTTATAAAACAATATTGCTGTCATTTAGAATCGAAATGTTTCATTAAAAAAAAAATTGCCGTTTGAATTTCGCATTCCGATAATACCAAGAAATTAATTCATTTAAAAAAGACCTGTGTGAAAAGAAACAATACTTTATTTCATGGAAATGATCGCGAAGGCCCAACGAGTTACGTCATATGAATCGGAATAAGTTTAAACGTGAGATCATAGAATTAACGTGACACACAAACACAATATATGCTCTAAGAAATGCCACAACTTGTATGCCTCAGTGTTTCGTTTCTTCGAAAGTTAATAGTATTTTTAGATATTACTTTAAACTCTATGAGTTAAAGACGTCCCATTAAAGTCGGCCACATAAGCTACGGTATGCCGGGGAGGTCTAAATGTAATCACAGCGTTATCAACCCGGTACCCGACCAGCATCGCACTTACTTGTTAACTCCGTAACGTCACCGCATTGTAATGCACATTTGTATACAGGAGACGCTAGCAGTCCATATGCGGACGGAGAGTGGACCACGAGTTGACAATGTGACAATAGAGCGTCGGCGTCGCGGCGGCGCGACACCACGTATACACCGATGAAAATCACTCACTAACTACACGTCAATTGACTATGTTAACTGGTTAACCACGCGGCGTTCACTCGTCGACAGCGATAACCGTAACTGTGCAGGTAGAACGAAGTGTATATTGAGAGAGACCGGTGCATTTTTTTAAATCCTGATCAGGTGACCGATGTAAAATCGAAAATAAAGTTATTTTAGTAACACTGTGCCTATACACAGGCACAGGTTCACCGTACAGTCAGTGTCACCCATACACTACAACGCGCGGTCGATCTGCGCAGGGTCACCTGCACAGGTATATTTATCCGATAGGCAGTACCATGTATAATAAGACATAAGGAGGTTGATTACTCATGTCAATTTTCTTTTTCTTATTTAGGCCACTAAATGTGCCCCGCGGTTTCACCCGTGTTAAATTTATTCGACTAACGCTCTACTGCGCCAACTTGACGTATTGATTGACGATATGCTTATTTATTACTAATAATCTGTATTTATTAAATATTATTTACTTATCCCTATCTTTCTCAAAGTGGGTGATAATGTCCCCTTGTAGGCGGAGACTTGTAGGAGGTTTTCACAGAGGCGGTAAAACGATCGAATAAAATTACAGGGCCTGTTAAGTATTTCTGTAGTTCTACGGAATTAGAATCATCTGTATTTCAAAATTTTTATATATAGTTACTGCACCTTTACTTTCAGTCCTTGTTCCTATTGTGTTTTTGTTTTATTTATCATTGCATTCATAGCTCGTGTCCCATGTTACGTGGCGTGCCTTGTTTGTAACAATCAAGTTCTCAAGAAGTTTTTCTTAAACAACTCGATTTAAAGGGGCACTAGAATTTTTTAATCCGGTACGTTGGCAGTCTGCCAAATAAGTTTGAGAACCTTCGATATATTCTCATAAAAAAGGAGTTCTAGTGCACAATAATGACGGAAGGTTTAAGTATTGTGTCCAGGTATTTGGTTTACAGAAAATACTTTTTATAATTACGTATCTTATATATTTAGGATATGATTTTATTATGTAAAAGTAAAAATTGTGTGTAATTATATAGGCACGGAAGAATTTTTACTTCTTGGGCGTAAAAAAAAAAACTCGAAAAATGTTATCCCGCTTATCAACAGTAGATATTATGAAGTTTAGGTAGAATTTTTTTTTAAAACGTTAAATTATTTTTGAGCTATTAAAAAAGTTAATAAAGTAAATTGACATTATTATCATTGATGGCTAACTTCATAATGTCGCACTTCCGTTACATGATGCGCACGCATCACTCAATTTTACAATATATTAAACGCGCCAAAAGAAATAATCATATTATCGAAAATTGATTTTTGTTTCGAATGTTTCTATTAAATTTCTAAGCCTATCTTCTACAGCTTTCAACATATCTAAAAATAATATTAGTTTTTACGAACATCAGATGTATACGAGTACTACCTAAAATAGATATTCTGACCGGTTAAAATATTAGGTTTCATCGAGATAAAAAGGTCGAGTTTTTTATGCACAAGGGACATCACAAGAAACATCTTTCGGACATAGATCTATGAAGGGCGATAGAAAAGTGGAAGATGTAACTGCGAAAGTTTTATTCGTTTATTACCGCTTTACCCTTAGGAACGGTTCCGTTAAGATTTTAGGATCCATGTCGAAAACTATTGACTACCTAACTAACTATTTACTCACTTTGTTATATGGTATAATTATTTTATATTTTAGCATTTAAAATACTTAATTATTCCATCTAAAAATTATAGATCAATTTTTTTGAAAAACCCCGTATAATATATAAGATTAATGAATGTCGAAGAAGCGAAAGAGGTATGTCAGGATCGTAGCAGGTGGAAGGACGTGGTCTCTGCCTACCCCGTTGGGAAATAGGCGTGATTTATGTGTGTATTTTTTTTTATTGAATAAACTTTCATTTGATTAGCTTGTCCGGCAGACATTGTTGTGCCCTTTCTGCTTCAAACACAGCGCCACCTTTTGGATCCTAACATGGCTATGATTCAGCGTCTCGATACAACAAATATATTACGTGAATATGAGCTCAATCGGTCAAGTCGTTACACGTTCACTAACAGATGTACACAAGATTTATTATTATAATTAATTGAACAATATCTATGTGTAAGCATCAGGGGGGTAGTGTGAAAAATATTACAAACGTAAAACCTCTGTAAAAAACTACGCATGCTTCGAAATTACAAACATTAATGCAATGTTAGCTACTCATAAAAGTAAGGTGAAAGATATCCAACCTTCACCATATTATATAAAATCGTTGACATGAAAAAAAAACGGTGTCATTTAAGCATAACAAAAGTGGCTTTGAGAAAAGCCTTTTCATAAATGCACCATATATGGGCAATGGTGAATTAATACGGGCGTGAGAATTAAATTATTAATTATTACCACCACAAATGTATAAATTAATATATGCATATTACCAAGAATTATCCCAAATACAAGTGCAAGCACAATTTTATAAGGATGATGAAGGAATAAAAAACCAGCTTTAACAACAATGAAAATGTGTACATTGGATTTATTACAAAAATGCTTACTTAAGCATAGACAATCCGATAATTATTAAGTCAAAATAACATATTTGTATTGAAAACTACAATAACATAGTATTTATATATTCACAGAACTCAAACAATGTTTTGCTTCATTCATTCATAATTTTAGTAACAGGAAAATATGCAATAAGAATGATTATAACTTTTAATAAGAATTATGAATTAATCACACATATATTTTAAGGTACTGATCTTGAAATTACGTAATGCATGTTAGGCATCACCAGTCCATAACAGTCTACTGTTAGACACAGGCTTCTTCCAAGGTTCACCATCGCATCTGATCTCCGGATTTCTTTATGCAGTAATTTCTAGTTACCTTTCGGAAGCCACCGTTCCATCGGGTTTGTAGGCATCCTACACTACAACACCTGTTGTCGTATGATCCTATAATAACTCATTCATTTTGCAAAGTAAGTGCTAATTCACACTTCGATAAATCTTTAATTTTTCCGGGTCGAAATTATTTTATTTTATTGAATAGGTACAATTACAGATAACAAACAGATTGATAATTACATAAATAATGAGATCTATATTATAACATGACAAATCTGAAATCCAATTACAAATTTTATAGGACATTTACTTATAAATGTAAAACACATTTATCTTATTACAAATATATCGATAAATATATTTTAAGAAACTAATGCGCATATACTACAGGTGTTGATACGATACATTTTTATTTCTTCAGTAGAACATAGTCTTTTATGGTCGTGAAAAGTCACGAATACGTCCTTCGTCCTCTACTATTGATAACGAATTGTCAATGGCGGATACAATAGGTATGTGTGAACGTACCCTAAGGTAAATTTAATCTTTGATTTTCAAGCAATCAAGTCAGGCAACAATTTAAAATTGTTTACTTTAAATATCAAGGTAAACATATGTAAAATCATTTTCAGAAACGTCGCTGCGCCTCGTCAGTGCTATATTATAATTATATATATTATGAACGTCAGAATAATTTAACTCATTCGCGTCACGGCCCATAACGTTAGCAGTCGCGGCAAATATAAAATATATGCGAGTTCCCTATGAAATGTTTTACGTACATTATATAGTTACGTAGCATGAAGCCAAAATGACTTTAATTAACATTACTCAATATATTCAAATACGCATTGGATTATTTCAACGAATAATTAATATATTATATACGGCAATGGATAATTGTACGAACCGTTAGTTTTAAGTCAGATCGTAAACTGTCGAGAGATTGCTAATGGACATGAAAGTTTGAAAAATAAATAGAATAATTACCCGGTGACAATATATAAAATACATTGTTCTGATTCGCTTATCATCGCCAATCCCAAACAGTACTAACAAAAATTTGGAGAGGATGTTGATTTTATATTGTAGGCATTTTTAAGAAAAACATTTCTTGAAATTCAAACCCATAAGAAGGTGGTAAAGTTTGCATTGGTAATAAATAATATTTTCCGGTTTGGAATGATTTGAAACATGGAATTAATTCTCTTCGACACAATTAATGAGACTGGTATATCGGCGTTTTTATTAAATTCAATTCCTAAGGGTAGAAATTGCGTAAAAAAGTTTGTATGGAAAATACTATTTTATCTATTTTTATTTATTTCGTGTAAACTGTTCCAGAGTCAGTTTCAATACCAGCGTAGTAATTTGAACACGAACCAGTGTAATACGAAATGAGGTATCAGGGTGGTGTAATAAGCGATCTCGACCTAGAGCATCCGATATGCCCCGATCAGACCCGATTTGCCTAGACCTCTAAGTACTCTGCCGATCGGGCAATGCAATAACACTTAAAGCAGTTAGGGAGCTCAATCGCCGCGCAACGGGCCTAGATACCAGTAAGTAGGGTATAGTTTATATTTTTAACCAAAACGTTTATAAATTTTTTAACATGTTTTCGAAATTTTTCGGACAATAGGCATACAAATATTATAAAGCAGGTTAAATGGTTAATTTTAAATCTTGATTACAGTTTCCTATTAAAAATTTAAATACGTGTGTTGTTTTTCGATAAAGGGAACTACTAAATTTAATAATATTGTTGTAAATACTGCGGTAAATTGCAGGGCCAATTTTGTAATTTCAATGTCAAGTGCAATTTTTATAGTCTCAATTGTTTAATAACCATGATAACATACTTGTGAATCTCTTGACGATCGCGTTCCAACTGAGCTACGACCCGATCGGTAGGATAATGTAATAAGCGACTCACAAACAGGGTTCTTGAAATTGGGCTGTGCATTAAACGTCTCAACTAATTTTGTGTAAGTACACTTATTTGATGTTTACTTATTAATCTGTTATTGTCTAGGATAATTTAAGACTACCAATGTATGCATATGCATATTATCTTTGTTAAATAATACGAGTAATATAGTTAAATAGATTTAAACGTAAAGTTTCAAATTTAATATCATTTAAAATAAACTGTTTTAATATTGTTTCTTGTAAAGATTAATTAATTAAAAAGCGACCTTACTAATTAATTTAACGTGATAATTGTTTGACTTGGCTAATTAATATTTTCATCATTTATAGAAGCTTATCAACATAAAGTTTTAATCCCGTTAGGCGGTGCCAAATCACGCTTGGTAAAATTTTATTTTTTTATTCAACGAGGTAACGTGGTTCGTATATGTATATGCAGATATTTATCAGGGTATTTGTAAAATAATTAGCAATTATTGTTAGTTACAAAGAATGCGCTGTCTGAGTTTGAACGACCTATTTAGATGGATAGTTATTATTTCCTAGCTGTGCCTACAGCTTCGCTTACGTGGATTACAGAATGCTTGTATCTCTTATGGTTTACTCAGCGTAAGCTATTTAAGCGTGGCCATGACCAGTATTTTTAATTTGCTCGGAAACCTAATTATTTTTCTAAAATAAAACTCCTTATAACATCAACTATCTACAAGTGAAAGTCAACCGTTTCAGAGATTACCCGGAACAAACAAACAGACAGACAAAAATATAAAAATGGGTTTTTTGTTATAGGTGTCGTATATACTTTCATATACATGTAATATGTTGTTTATTGAAACAATAAATTAGGTTGTTGCTCTGTAAAGAGATATTTATTAAATTACTAAAAATTACAAATAACTTTTAATTCTACGCACAGCTTAATTCTATGTAATATTAACAATATACAGTTGTTTACAAACCTGTAAAGAGAAACAACATTAAAAGCTATTGCTTCAAATATAATTTTTACAATATTAATGTAATAACCGTAATCCTTTTAATATGCTTAATGGCGGTCAAATGTGTAAAGTCCGAGCAGTGAGTAAACACAATTTTTCTACAGATAATGTCTAAATGAACCTAGCGTAAAGTGCTGCCACCATAGATAATACTTGAAACTTAAATGAGGCATAAAAGCTTCATTTATATACATTTAGTAAAAAGCTGTTATTTTGACATTACAAACAGACACTTCAATTTTATTAATTGTATGGATGAAGTAGATTAAATTTTTCTGAATTTAGTTAAGCCACGGAATGTCTTTGTAAAGTAATTGTTCACTAAAATCTCGGTTTTCAAATTTCTATTTACTGTGCCTAGTCTGTGCCACAATAATGTCGCCGGCGTGTAATTTATAATCAAAGGTCGACGAGTTTGCGTGACGCGACACGGTTAAGCCGACTTAATCTAATCTTGTCTGAGATAGTGAATATGATACTAGTTGTAAACAATAGATTATAATATATAAAGCGAAATTATGAAATTTTAGACACGTTATGTGGATTATTATAGAATTAGTTATTTGGACGTCATAAGTTACAAAGAAACTGATTAGATCTGTTGTCAGGTCCGAGAGTTTATGATAAATTTTTGAGCATTAATTAGTTGATATTATAAATACATAATGATAATTTAATGATAGTTTAACAATTATCGTTAATAATGAAAAGGCAACCTATTTAATTTTAACTGATTGACTCACTAAGTCACTAAGAATTTCGAACCGCTTCAACTGCGAAGAGGCATTGTCTCAGTCAGAGTGTTTTATCATCATTATCATGGTGACCATTTGAAGAGATGTTTGACGTTATCCCATAATTTCACTTGGACTGGTCTACGGAGCCCACAGTTAAACGGTAGCGCCCGTCGCGGCAAAATCAAATAAGTTCGCAAATTCTTACCTTTACCGTACTGTTTGTGTGTGTGATGTGGATTGGTTTCCCACCTTCCTGTATGAGATTGGGTCTTTCAAACGAGGCGCGAAGAAGCATTTCAGCAGGCTGGCATAATATCGATGATTTTCCATGAAATTGCCCATGGAATCTGTCGCCGATGTTTGTGGACTGTACCGTACTTACGTTCAGGTGCTGTACACTCATTTCTGTGAGCTAGCGAGTATATGTATATAAACGATAAACTTTTCTACGAAAGATGATCACAGAGCTCTGTTTTATTCCTTGAACGAATGAACAATTAAATTATTTATTTGATTGCTGGCGTCAAATAATTAAGAGAAGAAATGGAGGTAACAAAAGTTGCGTTATGTGTGTAATATAATATTAACATACTAAACATACATTTTTTTAAAGTGACTGCTCTGTGCTTTCTGGCAAGCACAGAAAAATCCAAAAAAAGTGGCGACAACCGAGTGATCAGTAATCCATTGACGGTCGGTGCTGTCATGCCTACACAAATAGGAACTTAATATGCACCGCATTTTCCAGAACCCGGACGCGCATATGCGAATTCTATGAAGGGTTTTTCACCAAATTATGCACACGACCCAGTCTGGCTGTACGTTATTGCCGTTTCTTTGGCTTAATTTGCTACTCAAAAAATATATTTAATTTGCGGATGATGTAAATAATAATTTCCCTAATTTTTCTGAGTCACGGTAACCAAATATATCTCATGAAATATTAGTTTTTATTAGTAGGCTGATAATAGGTATATATTTTTTAATTTCGTATTGATAAGTCGATAAATGGGCCGATCGATGAGTCAGTGTAATGCCAACATTAACTGAATACAGTAAACAACTGTTGCATGACTTCATTTTGACAAGGTCGGAAGTATTAAATATTAATTCATGACCCATTGGTTGAATGTCAAAAACTATAAAAGGATAAAGTTTAAAGAAACCTTTTATTTTCAACTGAATTCGTGCCACCACGAATTAGTAATATATAGGATACATAAATGGTAGGACTTCATTTTTTAATATATTCAACAGAAATATATCTATATTTACTAGCTGTGACCGCGGCTTGGCACCCATTCATTACGGAGTAATTTCTTCGCCGGTTTTCTTATTTTTACTTTTATGATTTTTTAATAACTTTTAATAAAGTGTTGAACTATAAATAGTTTGAAATTTTTCCCAAGTAAAATTAATAATTTGATTTTTATACAAGACTGGACACAATTTTTTTTTTAATATCACTGAGACATTCTCAGAAAGTGTAATGGTACATGTGTACAAACGTAAAGGCTGTAATGTGAACCAGATGCGGAAAATTGCGTCTTCTGGAATTAATAAGGGCTTAAGGTTCTGTGAACACGTTACGAGGTCAAGTGCCCCTAATTGCTACATCAAGTTAATATTAACAAAAAGTATCTATTCACTGTAACAACTCACTTGGAAATTACAAGATATTCAACATTTTTCCAATCTTAAATGTATATTACGAGAAAAAGAAAAGATCATGTGAAAATACTTCGCAAAGTCAGTGAGCTAAATGCCCTTTAGCACAAAAATTCTTTGATATTTTTCCGGTTCAATTTAATTGAAATAATCCTAACAATTCATTTCACACGATATGATTTAATAAACTTGATGATCCTGATATTTGGAGTGTTGGGCTATTGAAGTGTTGAATAAAAGCCTTCTTATAAAATGAACCATTTCGTCTAGTCTGTATCTTTGATAAATAATTATGACAGTCGCTTTAGAACTTTTATTATATTTTTCAAAAACGGTAAAGTTAATGAGATGCGGTTGGTAACTTGTCTTGTAAACGAGGAAATTTATCTCGAATTTCGTATATGAACATATTTTATTATTTTAATAGCAATGAAGATAGGAATAGTTGTTATATGATTTTTTTGACAATCGAATGAGGTTGCAAGCTACATATATCACTTTTAACCTATCGTAACAATACATTCCTATACTGCCGTTTTTAATAACATATCTGAGATCATTATCCCCGATTAGTACATATTTGTACTAAGTAATAACTTTATTTAACTTATAAGAGGTATCGGCTTCCCTCTTATCTGTTCAAGCTACAGGATATGGATATATGTAGATGTGAAACACTATCCATAAATAATAGATTAATGAAACGAAAGTAAGTACAAATGGATAGATTAGTAATTGAATCAACGGATAGAAAGCTTATTGAAAACGGCCTTTAATCGACAACACCGTGGATTGGATTGGATTTCGTTCTGAATGTAGCACAAAGAGGATGAATTTATTATATTTGAACAACAGTTTGCTTAAGTTACAGGTATTTGTTGTTTATCATTGTTAAAGCCTTGTCATGTCTTGTTTTCTTTGAGGCTTTCTTGTTCGTCTTCTTTTTCCTAACTTTACAAAAAGTCCTCTTTATTGTAGACAGTTACTACTATTAATGAGTGTTCAATTGTATTATAGTGTTAGAACTCTTCAGGGAGTTTTTGTGGCATCTCGGCATTCATCGTCCATGTTAATATTTTAAATTTTCTCCACTTGTGCAACACTAATCAAGATTTATTAAACAAAATATCACCTATATCACCCGCCAAAAACTTTAATGTTATATGTTTATAATAGCTCTATTGATAATTTTTGTACTGAATAAATAAAATATATTGGATAATGGATATAAAGAAAAAAAAAAACAGTTTTAATGCTTCAACCCTATCATGTTGATTAATTCAATGCGTTGTTCCACCGTTTTCATTCAATGCTCCGAGCTCGTGATGTTAATTAAAACGAGATCGTTTTATTTCGAGGTCTGATAAAATTACTAAAAAAACAGTACAGAATACATTGCTGTTTTAAAACAATTACATTTATTGTTCATTTTATATTTATTCCAAGAACAGGTAGCAATCTCTACAGAACTTTTAGTTGATTAATTAACTTCGTAAACTGAATGGGCGAGTAAAATTTAGCGGCACGTGACACCACATGAATACGTATTAGACCAGTGTTTTTCAACTTTCTTGATTTCGCGACTCATTTAAAAGAAAAAAAAAATCGTGTGAGCCCTTCAGGTTCATAATAAAACTAAGTACATCAGAGATTTCAAAAACTTCTGGATGAAGTGTAAATATTAAGAATATTAAGGGACCTAGCTAAGTTGCCTGTCTACAATCGAAACACTATTAAGAAAACGAAAAATTGTATAGAATTGACATACTTACCTCAATGGTAAATCACGTGATCAGATATGTCACTTCAATACATTTAATTGAAGTTTTTTTTATGTTCAGCTATAACTTTTTTGTTTATGAACCGATTTAGATGATTTTTTTTCATTGGAAAGGGTATACCTCGAAGGATGATCCCATTTTATTTCATTGGCATTGGACCTTCGAATTGGAAGATACACCACGAAAATCGAAAACTTTCTCCTCACAATTATTGAAGATGGATATTATTTTTTTTAAACGAACTGACTATACTGTTAGCTTTAAGAGCTCTGGAGATGCCCCTGGGGCTCGCGACCCAGAGTTTGAGAAGCGATAATTTAGAGGATTCTCACCGACCGGAACGTGTCCGAAACTAAACCGGAATACTATTACGACCGCTGTCTTAGCGAGTAATGTAAACGACTACATGTATTATATCTAAACGTGTGTTATGCATAATATGTAAGCTTACAAACTGAACGGATGTGATACACTTGTTTGACGTAATTGAGACGTGTTTTTGACAGCTTTCTTCGTATAAGTTGACGGGTTTTCGTTAAAGTATTGATTTGTTCAAAAAAACCTGCATAAGAATTCAAACGTTGTATATTTTTTATTGAAAATGTATAACATAAATGTTGTGTTCTTGTTTTGATGTTGTTTTAATATTATATTACAAATTTATTTTTTAATATCGGTGTAATACTTTTTATACAAGCATATGAATATTTTCCTATATTATATGGCCTTCGTTTCTTTAATATACAACGTGTAATGATTTCCAAAGCGATCTATGTGGCTCTAATGATTGTTTTTGTTCAGTAAGCAGTTTATTTAAGATATTACGTTGGATTTGTTACCTAATATGATAATTTAAGTGGATTTTTTTTTCTTTTTACTTACAACTAACTAAATATGTAACTGGCACGGTAAAATAACTGGAATACACCTGATGTTGAGTACATTACAATATAACTTCAATGTCGACATACGAGAGTTGATTATCCATCGCTCACTGCTGACATGACGGCTGAGATATTTCGTCAAGATTAGATATAGATAAGGTATACACAGGTGGATTCGGAACTGTGAAGCACTGAAGCAATTACTATGTATGATACGATGATGCGAAACTTACTTTGTGTGTATGCAATCTCGTTAGGCACAAATGCTATCCATTCTCGTAGCTCTTAATCAGCATTCCCATATGTTCGGTTAACATTTATTTGCAAGCCATACGTCTCATTTCTTACACGGCATAGAGACAGAACTGTACGTAATAATAAGCGTAGTATAGTTTAAAAATGGTTGCGACCACCGTGAAATCAACAATTAATCACTAGTGGCAGCTACTATACCGGTGTGCGTAAATAGAAACTAGATATGCACCGGTTGAGACGTGACTCGCATTAATGAATCATCGTGACTGACTTTTACCATATGTATGGTGGTCAGGTCTCAGTCAGGCTTGTACAGCCCACTCTACTATCGCCATTTTCTCTTTACTGAGCAGGGTGCACCACTTGTGAGGTTGGGTTAGGAGTCTTTAGTATTAAGATGGTTTTGACCCCCTTTCACCTATAGTACCTACGCGAAAATATTATATTTCACTGTCCAAGACTTTTAATGTAATAAAATTTTGTTAAAAGAGTTAGGTATCATAGGTATGTAATAAGTGCAAAAAATAAAAGCATACTTTTTTATACTTCCAGGTACAATCCACCATCACCTTAATTTTTTGGAGCGGTTAGTAGCTATCATTGTTTTTGGTTTGTAAAGTAATTTTTTATACATTCATTTAACTATCAAAGTGCCACAAAGTGCAAAGTTAACATTTGTAACTTGCTCAGACTATCTCGATACCGAGTAATTAATTTATATCCAATGCCTTTTAGGCGAAAATCTGGGTTTTGTATCTTTGAATAACTACATTTTATATTGTACCTAAAAGTTGTATATTTTTGTATGAAACATTATTAGGTTATTATAAATACGATTCGTATGTTATATGTACAATTGTACAAATACGTAAAAGTGTGAGTATAATAAAAAAAATCGACAGTTTTATGGCGTCTGACCTCATACTGATTTTAAAAGTTTGTTTATTTTATGTCGAAACGGACAAACGTTCAGTTACCATCAAGTAACAAGTAATTGATGATCGTTTACGCGAGTCTCGATAACGTCCGACATACAGACAGACATTGTACACTAATACTCCTGCATCGGGAATGGTTTAGCCAAGCGACGTGAATGTTTAATTTATAAACGAGCGTTTTTTTTCACGTCGCGGTGATATATCGTCAGATTTTAAAAAAAAAATTATTGCCATCTCTCCATGTGTGTCCATTATTTATTTATTTAGTTAAATATCACGAATTCATCAAAAGAGTAATTTTAAAACTATCGCGTTTTATACACATAAATATTTATTTGAAATGGTGGTCACTGAACCAGGCCCAGACGTCGAACAGTTAAAAAGTATTTAAGTGATCTAGACCCGTGTGACCAGTGGTGTCAAATAATGTTAACATATATGTTTTGTGATATAAAGATGTTAACATGTCTGGTGAAGGTTCCAGCTAGTGCTTACCTGGAAGTTTGCAAATGGATTATAAATTTAAGATTATCATTTATTTAAAGACTATGTAAATTGAATTTAATTTAATTGAATGAAATTTTTAAGACGAAACTGATATTCTTAATATGTCTGCTTCCGGGGTTGACTTATATGCCAATTTTACGTACATTTTTGTGACGTAAGGGAGCCAAAAGGTTAAATTGATTTTATATATGATTGTATTATAAATGTATTTAAAGTAAATTCTATCAATCGGAACTTTATTATATATATATATATATATATATATATATATAACTATAAATTCAATCATTTATTCAATACTAGATTACAGTGATTTGGGTTCGAAATCGACTGAGCTTGTACTCAGTAATACTCAGTAACTATCAAACTTAAGACTGTTGTACAAATAGAATATCAATAAAATGGAATACATTATTTTCTATAAAGGAACCGAATAATAAATGAAGTAGCTTAATTTGCTTATTTCTGCTTAATATATATTTTCTGAGAACTACTATTTGGCACGTAACTAAGCAAAGATGTAACTTATAACAGCTTAAACCATCGATGTTGGTCATATTGTAGTGCTAGCTGTGTCCCAAGGGTTCACTCGTGTAAAATTCTTCAATCAACTCCCGGGTAGCCTAACGTTGTTTCCATTTTCCGTATTTGCTTACAGCTTTCCAAATTGCTTATGTAGTTAATAACTTCCTCAATAAATCTTACTAACATTTTAAATGCAAAAGTTTGTATGTTTGTTACTCAATCACGCAAAAACGGCTGAACGGCTTTAAGTGAAATTTGGCACACAAATATTTCATAACCTGGATCAACATATAAGTTACTTTTATCCCGGTCATTGATGTGTCTTAACGACTGTATTTATTTTGTTTACAGAAATCCACGCGATCCAAATCGCGGATACAGCTATTAGATTATAAATGCAAAAGAATAAATTCAAATCTGACCGGTCGCGGTAGTTCCACAGATTAGCGCGTTCATACAAACAAACTACCTCATGGATTTTATATTACAAAATTTTATAAGTATAGATTAGGATATAATACAACATTCTATCACACTATAAATACATAATTGTTCAATTGTATTTTATTTTCTTATCGAACACATTCGTATTAACATTTTTGTCATCGATAAAATATATTAAGCCATTTTTTAGTATATTTCTATTTTATTTTATCACTAGCTGTATACGCGGCTCCGCTCGCGTGGACTAAAGAATGCCGTCGATCGGGCATACGCATGAATTTTGCAACCGCCGTTCCCGGTTATTTTAAAGACAAAAATTCTTATGGGGGTGATCCTCAAAAGATAGACGTATGCTGTCGTTGAATTTTGTGTAGATATTTTTAAAATATACAATTATGTAGTACATTACTTTGATATAGCTCTTATACTTTACTCAACGTAAGCCATTTAAGCATTTAAAGGCCCGAATTGATTACACACTAACATTTTATTTTCAGACAGACGGAAAGACAAAAAAAATGATATTTTGTTATCTGTATCGTATATACTTCAAAATTAATTTAGTAAAAAGCTGTTATTTGGACATTACAAACAGACACGTCAATTTAATTAATTGTACAGATATCAAATAACGCTCGTGTCTACACGACAAGCAGTAAAATATTCGCTTTATAACCTAAAGTTTATTTATATGTAGTGAATACGTGATTCAAACATTAATATTTAATTCTTTATGATATGTTAACTGATCGAATTAGTCATATTGAATGAAAAAAAAAAAGGTTTATAGTCTTAGGAAACGGACGTCCGACCTAGCCTTACATTCCCCAGCAATATAAAGATTTTGCTGCCTCAATTTACATTACAATGTTACCGTGGTTTATGGAAATGGCATCGAATGAAATAAACATGTTCGTAATAAAATAAAGAGATATGGACGGTTTGCTTGTAACTTTTTTGGTAGTGAATATAAGTTGTAAACATATGCATAATGCAAGTTTGTTCGGGTTTGTTCGATAATGCTATAAGTTATTTATCGTCATGTAAGTAACTTATGTTTCATATATTATATTTTAATTTTTAATTTTGTCGTTTTAAGTATATTATAATACGTATATAATAAGTATAGTAATAACGATTTATTATTCAATTCGTCAAGAGTGATCTGTGCTTAAGCGAATCAATAGTTTAGTTGACTCTTTTTGAAAGTTGATCTTAAAATATTTATTATTGTCCGATTAAAAGAAAAAAAATATTACAATAATTTTTTAGGGCCTAGAAAACTGCAAAACTTTATTTTAAAAGTTTACTTTAGTAAACAGGCGAAAACGCTGTCAGCCAGACTATGACTATTATCTCTGCTATGGCGTCATACGGGTCGAAAACAAATATTTGACAAGCTTCACAGTTAAAATCTCGAGACGACATGTCAATTTCAATAGCGAATTTCACTCGTATATGATCTAACATGAATTTGAATATCTGAAATCAATAAATATTGGTTTATTAAGTCAAATACTACAGAAAATATTTAATAATTGCGCCAAATTTGACATGAGTAAAGTAGTCTATTGTCTAAGTAATTGATTAAAACAATTGCTTTGCTATTTCCGCCTGGAACTGATTAATTAGAAGTTTATAGAACCGGTTGTTAATAACAGAAGTGAATACTACGGAAAAATAATACGGGGGGGGGGGGGGGGGGGGGGGTTAGTTTAGAATCATGGACAGAAGACACTTCGATGGGTTTTGAAATTTTTGTCTGTCTTTCGGTATGTTTTAACACCAATCACGCAAAAACTACTGGACCGAATTGAATGAAATTTGGTATTATTTTTAGCTTATAGTCTGAAGGTAGGCATTTAGGATGCATTTTTACCCGTATGAACATTTGTATGGTGTATAAATTGCCTTTAGGTTATATACATATTAATATATTTACTGAAGTTAGGTAAGTGAAAAGATACCAAATTATTTTATCTTTACATAATTTTCAATAAAATCAATAAATGGAATTATAAGTGTATTTTTTTTCCCTGGAAAATAACGGTTCATAAGTTATTTCTCTGTGCACTACCACTGTTTGATGTTGTTTCGAGTGATAGAAAATTTGGTAAACGTTGGATGTATCAAGAGACGCGTACAACGGTCACAGCGAGTAAGCTGCTGAGCTGCTGAAGAGTTAAACACCAGTCATACTCGTGTACTATGAAATACAATGCAGTCATAATCTGTGCATATAGGATAATAAATCTCATTTCGAGCAAGTTATCAGTTAATTTGTTAAAATATATGAAAATAATAATTTTAATTTATATCAACTTTAGATATAAATTTGCTTTCATCTTAGTTCATTATGTATGAATTTTTTGTTTTTTTTTTAGTTGGTTCGATTCCCAGAGCACAGATAAGCTTTTATAGAAAATCTGTGAAAACTGTTATTACAATTTAAAAAAAAAGTTTCTTTGAGTTTAATTTGGTATCTTTAATATGCTTTTCTTCCATGTCCCGTTCTTTTTTCCAACCTGTATATATATATATTTATATATATTCCATCACCATTGTATTCGTTAAAGGGTTTAACTTGAAAATTTAATGTACATTAAAACTGTCCTTTACAGTTTTCCATAAAAATTAATACTGTAGAAGATATCATGAATTCAAAATTATTCGCGACCAAATAAATCTTACCTAAAGAAACCTATGATAAATTACTCGACGCGAGCTAAGCACACTATTCGTAACTATGAAGTTACATAAAACATTCCCGAAGTGTTAGGCAGAGGTGTACAATCACAGTTCACCGGGTATGTTTTAGGTCTCATGTAATAGGGAGCGAGCCTATTGCCATTAATCGGACACAAAGCAAAAGTTACTACTGAGATTTTCATAGAAAAACCCAATAGGACTTTGCTCGACTTGATAATGGAAGTGACGCCCTCGAACATAGCAGTCGCGTTTAGGACCACTAGGCTAATGAGGCAGTTATGAAGTTGAACTCTAAAGCAGGCTTCTTTAAACATAAAATATACCACTTTGTAAACTGTACCCGCGTGAAGCTGGTGCAGGTCGATAGTAAATGATAAAAGAGTTAAAAACAATAATTACAATTGAAAAAATTAAATACATATCAACGCTGACAATGATTGACTAATGTGTAAAGGTTGTCATATGCACGTTAGTCAATTAAGCCTTTCCAGCGTCGAATATATTCTCATAAAAATGGGCAGTGTGTTATATGCCATTCGGTTTTATTTGTATAATTACAAAAATAGAACGTGATCGTAATATTGATTCAAGTGTTGTATAACTTCGTGCATCAAATTATTAAGTAACGAAAACTACTTCATTATCGTCTAAATATAAATTGTCGTAACTGCCGAATAAGTTTTAATTTGAATATTCTTAAAATTTACCACATAAATAAATAAATAAAATAAAAAACAAGTGTGCCGTTCACTCGCGGTAAAAGTGAAACGTTCAGAAAATATAAACATATTCACATAAACGATACACGTAAACAATAAACCACTCTAGCTGTGACGCCTTTTTCCAAGGCATCGTAATATGCAAGCGCACTCACGTACTTACACATATACAAAGAGGAGAACGAGATAATAGGAAACGCTAGCGCACTCACGTACTTACACATATACAAAGAGGAGAACGAGATAATAGGAAACGCTGTATAATGTATTCTCTCTCATTAAATCTCAGGCCAAATCCTATAGATGTACGAGTTTGTCGCTTTTTCATTTCATTGAGTTTCAAATCACAACAGTGCCAAAGAAGTTTTCAATTAATAACAAATTCTACGAATTAGATTTTTTAATGTTATTAATTTAAAATTTTATAAGCTGGAATGCAGTAAATTAAGCAGTCACTTAAGACTATAACTATGTACAATCAACCTTATAGGATTAAAGGAAGAGATCTGAAGCCAGTTATAATATTCTGCTAGTTGCTACTCATGAGAACTTAGTTGGAAAGCCTCAGGGTCAGTGTATATTGCCAACTACACACTTCAAATGGAAATACAGCAGCGCGCAGCAACTCGAAAGAGAAAGATCATAGTATATGCTTGTCTTAGAACAGGTTAGGGATACGAGACCATTTTCGTATGTGCTATCGGCTTGTATAGGCTTACGTAAACCGCGACCAAGAATCCTCCTTTTTTTTTGCAAAATCTAAAGCCGATTACAGTGCTCCACTGACCGTCAGTGCGTACGTCAGTCGCGCTTGTCTTTTATATGAAAATTCATAAATCGTTACAGTGCTGGACTGATCGTACGCACGCGTATATTGGCTACGCACTACGTATGAAGACCGTCGCTCGAGTGCGTCCGCATGCATGCCTTTGAACGACCGACGCGCTATGGAAACAAATGAACGCGTTCAGTGCCAGTGTTGCCAAGTCAATGGAATAATAAATGGCCAGACACTTTTGTAAAGTTGCTAGAATGTTTAAATTTTCGTATTCTAAAAAGTGGCTAAAAGTGGCCATAAGAACTGGGTTAAAACAAACACAAGTTCATAACTTTGAAACGCTTTATTTAGTCATCTAATGTTAAATCAGCAGAATATTCATTTGATGTTGATGGTACTGGTTCTGTAGAACCAAGAAAACAATATTTTTCTTGTTTCCCGATTTGATTCAACACGTCTTCGGGTAATTGGTACGAAGGACAAGACTGCTTATTTAAAAAAAAAAAAAAAATCTCTTATTCTTAATAAAGAATTAAGTGTGACTAAGCACATCTTATTTCTATGCTTTGTCTTTACCACAGTCATCATACTGAATAATCTTTCCACCCCAGCATTTGAGTGTGGTAAATATAGAGCCGTCAAAGCCAAATCACTCAAATCATGAAATACTTTTTCACCACCTGTATTTTTATAACTTTTGACTTGAACCCAAAATTGTACAATATTTAAAGAACTATCCCATTTGTGCAAGAGTATTGTGAACTATTGTTGCATCAGCCTATCAATCTTTTCGTCACAAAATCCCATTGTTTGGGCTAATTCTGAGATAGAAACGTCTTTTCCAGTATTTTTGCACGCTTCTTCAGGTGTCAGTAAAGACATTTTTTCCAATTACTTGTAGTTGGTTGGCAATCTCTGTTGAACTTGACCAATTAACTTAATTAGAAAATCAGAACATCGTTTCTTTATTAAGTATATTTTTTGACTCTTGTGGTAGTTGTGATGCTTGTAATTGTTATAATTTATAAATCAAATGCTTTCCATTATTCTGGTCACTACTCGTATTATGTTCAATAAATTAAACACTGAAATTTAATAATACTTTTATATTTTACACATTACGAACAGACATCTTTTTGGTACAGAAACGAGTTGCCAGGCATACAGAAACACAATATTACAATACTCAGTGTTACAAGTATAAAATCATATAATTCAACAGTAATGAATTTTCAAACATATACCCCAGATAAAGTAACAATACGTTACAATATCTTTATTTGTCTGAATTTGGTCTATACAGGTCTTTAATGTAGAAATATATTTGCATCATATTCTACCATTTGTGGCGTGCAAATTAATAAACAATTATATTAAAATTAAGATAAATACTCATTACAACCAATTATAAAATATCTAAACTAGTTAATATTATTAATTATTATTGAAACACATTTATCACACAGTTATTAGCTTAAGAAATATTGTATTAACATGAAATATATGTATAAAAGTGTCATTTAAAAAGTCATGCTGTAATAAATAACACTTACAATTCAATAAATCCTTTAGCTACTATCTAAATAAGTTCAAGTTTAATTCTTTATATGTGTTTGGTATATTGTTATAGATTTTAGGTGCTGTACAAAAATACTTTTCCACATAAGAGAGCTACGAATACATAGCTGAGATAATTCACGTCTGTTGCGAGTAACTAAATTTTGAAGGCCGTGGAAAGTATTGAGGGTTTTGCTTTACTCGTATAACAAAGAAAATCAACAAAATAATACCTACGCACACTAGTGTATTCCGTTTTTGATCTCATCTTATTCTACCTATTGATGATCTAATATACTAAATCTTATAAATTCTTCTTTTTATACGACAGAAATAAGCCGGTAGCGATTTCACAACAAAAACGATCCACAGATTCTACTATCAACTCTTTTACTAAGATGTAATTAAGTGTACTTAGAAATAATAAAGGCATATTTCAAAGAATGTTTTTTTTTTATATATAATAACGCTTCTTCCGTGGATGGCATATATGGGTATGCTAATTTCACGTAGGTACATTTTCGTGACGTCTACAGCCAAAGGGATAACAAAATCTCAATTCATTATTTATTATGTTTTAAATTAAAAGTTCTTTTAATGTAGGTATTATAGAACATTGTAAAAAAAGTATTTAAAGTGAAAAATGTTTGTAGGTAAGTTATCCATATTTATCAAATATCCTTGAAAATAGGAAGAAAAAGAATTGTACCTGGCTAAAAACTTAAGAGATTTGGAAATTAAAATTGTCATGTTTAAAAAATGGGTTAATGGGTAAATTGTAGCTATAAAATTATGCAGATACGACATTTATTTGTGTTAAAATCTTTACGTTTACTTATTTTATAACATAGCTATTGCAATGGTCAGCAAACAGCAACTGATATACACATACCATTAAACTGATATTTACACAAATTTTACCTATAAAGCCATTAATAGAAATGATAACCGATCTGTAGGTAGTATTTCATCGACCGGATGAGTCTGTCGGAATCGCCGTGGAACGTGTGATTGAATTTACTGAGGCAATATCATTTGAAATATCTCTGTTCAACTTACCATTGTACCGCAAAAATAAATATATCAAATGGCATACAGTAGTCGGGTATGAAATTAGAAAATTTGTTTGCCAGGATTAACGCTTTAAATAATTGTACAAAATGAACACCATACATTTGCGACAGTATTTTTGGTTTTAATTGTACTTTTACTGAAAGATTTCAATCCAATGTCGGTATATTTTTTATGTTTTATCAGCCATAACTTCTTTGTTTATGGACCGATTTAGATGATTCTGGTTTCCTTGAAAAAGGGCTACCTACCTCAAGCGTGGTTCCATTTTAATTTCATTGACATTGGACCCTCGACTTCGAAGATACACCAGGGAACTCTACAAAAACATTGAAGTTGGGTTTCTTCAATAAAAATTAACGCAGTTAATATTGCCAGTTCTAAATTCAGTCAAAACCTTTTACTGCGACATCGTTTAGAACAACATGCCGGTTATAATAACCTAGAACAAAGGTCCCGGCTGAATGCTATATGACCGCCTTATTAAAAACATTGCTAATAACGACATACCTCATAAAACGACCACATTTAACTAATATTTCGGAGAATTAGATCTGTTAGAACGACGGGCTAAGCTGTATTTTAAACAATTTGAATACCTATCCACATTTGTCTTCAATGGCTTTAAAATCAGGAAAGAAAACAATAGGATTTAGTTTAGTGTAGGGTCTTTTCTAATTCTTAGGAACAAAACACGTGCATGCAGTAGAGTCAAAGCCCGCTTCTTCTTATCTCTTCAGTTAGTTTGTTACTTATCTATACACAAGATGCACCAAAACTTTGTGGAGATATTCGTGAAACTTTCAAATTGTCGCAAAGAAAAGGAAAACAAATTAATATTGAAGAAAAATCGCGTATTATATCTAAACTAGAGAGCGGAATTTCAAACAAAGACTTAGCAAAGGAATATGGTGTATCACACTCGACAATTTCAACCATTTGGAAAGAGCGAGAAAAAATTCAAACGCTTTATGGCAATAATTTTTTCAACATGAAACGAGCCAGAACAACGAAGCATACGAATATTGAGGAAGCTTTGTTAAAGTGGTTTAAATATCAAAGGGCTAATAATGTGCCAATAATCGGACCGATTCTTCAACAAAAAGCTAACGATTTTGCTCAACGTTTTGGCGAAGATTTTGTTTGCTCGTCTAGTTGGATTTAACGTTTCGGGGCTGGGCACGGTATTGTCGGCGGAAAAATTAGTGGTGAAGCTGCTAGTGTTGATAAGGATACTGTAGAAGAATGGATAACGCAAAAGTGGCCTACATTATTCAAAGGCTACGGACCACATGAAATTTTTAACGCAGACGAAACTGGAGTTTTTACAATATGAAACCAGACAAGACTTTAAAGTTCAAAGGCGAGAATTGTTCGGGAGGAAAAATGTCTAAGACAAGATAACGATCATGGTTGCAGCAAATATGACAAGATCCTGTAAAATAAAGCTTTTAGTTATTGGCAAATCTAAGAAACCAAGATGCTTTAAAAACATACACTCACTGCCGGTAACGTATGAAAACAATGTGAAGTCATGGATGACATCGGACATTTTTGAGAGATGGTTAAGAAACTGGGACGCTGAATTGAAAGGAAACAAACAGAAAGTTCTACTTTTGGTTGATAACTGTCCTGCTCATCCGGCTGTTACTAATCTAAAATGCATTAAACTTGTGTTCTTACCACCAAATGTTACATCTGTATTGCAACCAATGGACCAAGGTGTAATAAGGTGTTTAAAATATCACTATAGAAGACTGCAAGTGTTTAAGTTAATACAAAACCTTGACAGTAGCGACCAAAAAAGCTTTACGGTTCTTGATGCCATCTTGATGATATCAGAAGCATGGAAAAACGTTTCACAAAACACTATAGCTAACTGCTTTAAACATGCTGGTTTTAAAGACTTCTTAACAATAACCTCAGTTAATGTGACTGATGATGATGGAGAGGACAATATTTCTCTTGCTCAATTAGCCCAAAATTTACGACCTGCTTTATCTACTACTGAAGCAGCAGAGTTCATTGATGTAGATAACTCTATTGCAATTTGCGCACGAGCTACGGAAGATGATATTGTACGAGATGTTCAAGAGGAAGATGATGAACAGGAAGACTCTAAAGAACAATTTACTGTACCGACTTTGAATGATGGTATCAATGCTGTTAGTGTATTAAGAAAGATTGTTCTTTTTAATGAACAGTTTCATATGCACAGCAATTATGACGATACGTTAATTAAAATCCAACGTGAATTACAAAATATCTATGCACAACAGAAGTGTTCCAAACAGACCAAAATTACAGATTTTATGCTCACAGAAAAATAATATGCATTGTACTTATGTGTAATAAACAAAATGTACATAGTTGAATAAATATATTTTTCCAATAATTCCCTATCGATTTGTTTGTACTTGCACGATACACATTAAACATCACCGGTTGTTACGACTATTGGTTTTTACGACTGAATATAAGCACTCCCTTTCGATGTCGTTATAACAGATTTTGACTGTATTTTAAAATAAATATATATTGTATACGTAAGTACATAACAAATTGTTGTCTTATTACGTGCTCAAATTCCACGTAAAGTATTAAACTCAAAATAAACAGTTGATTAACTAATGACGTTGAATTATCTTAAGTGATTGTAAGTTTTTTCGTTGTTATTATTATTATTAACATTCTGAAGTGCCTAATTTATGTATTTATATAGGTTTCACAGCTTTAAATTAGTTACACAGATTATAATAGATAGTGCTCTCATTATACTTTCATTAGTATGTACAGTTGGCATTCGTATTGAAAATTTTTTGTCAATAGCGTGGAACATCTCTCTAAATGATTTTTGAATCATTGATTTTGATGAAGAAGTAACGAAGATATGGCGGATATACGCCGGGTAAAAACACTTTTGAGAGTGATTATTTTTTACAAAGCATACGGCCAGTCTTATTAAGGTAACTACCGTTAATTAAAAGCTACGGTATAAACGAGTAACATAGGCTATATTATAATTTGAAAAACTATTTTATTCTTCATAAAAATGTCGATAGTTTTACACAAAGTATAAAAAATTGCCTAAAATATGATATGATGAGTATAATATATATAATCTATATATATATTATGGATGTTCAGCAATAATTTTTTTGTTTATGAAGCGATTTGGATGATTATTTTTTGTCGGGTGGGAGATACCTCAAGGGTGACCCCATTTTAATTTAATTGGTATTGGACCTTCAACTTCGTATACATATATACGAGGAAACTCTTCAAAATCATTGAAGTTTGTTTACTTTTTGTTAAAAATTGTCTTGTTGTTATTAAATTTTTATATTATAACTAGCTGTGCCCGTGGCTACGCTCACGTTGACTACAAAATCCCTGCGAATCTTGCTCCCCGTACCCGTCTATTTTAAAGCGAAAAATGCTTATTGTGCGTGTTCCTTAGAAGATAGATGTATACTCTCCCGGACTTTTTTGTAGGTCTTTTTAATGCCTATAATTATGTAGCACATAAATTTGTTATATCTCTTAAGGCTTACTCAGGATAAGCCATTAAAGCGCCCCCCGAATTGGTTCACCATAAACAGTTTATTTTTATTTGTGAGGAACCCTAATTCAGACAGACAGACAAAAATGGAGTTTTTTATAGGTATACACTTCGTATATACTTACTTTCATATGCATTTAGTAAAAAACTGTTATTTTGACATTACAAACAGACACTTCAATTTTATTAATTATATAGATTAACGCGAGCTAAGTCGTCGGCGGTTGATAGTAGCTATATTGTTTACATAAGGTTAAACTTTATTTTGGGCATGTTATTTACTTTTCAGTAATCTCATTTTATTTGATATTTTGAAATAATAATTTATAAGACAACTTTTGATTTTAGCAAACTGTTCAAGTACAAGTTTACTGTACCAGTTTTAAATAAAAACTAAGATATAAACATACAATCAATTTAATGTGAATGTACTTACGTGCGAAAATAGACATTTAACTATATAACTACCTATCCGAGTTTTTTTATTCAGCTTCTTTATTGTATATTTTATACCTACTCATTATTTTGTTAAAATTCGCAAAATCTCTGGCTTATATATAAATCCGCCTCTGAATTGTTATCTTTGTTGAAGCTGAAATTATTTATTTTGTGTGCTCTCTGCATCCTTGAAAAAACCCTGTTATTATATCGCGTCTTCACTTTGATCACTGATTGCGAAAGTGCCTTTTATTACTCTTGGGCCAAGACTACACTTCTCACGCCGAAATAATATATCTCTATATATAGGTATTTTTTTATAAAGTACCGTCAACTCCTGTAACTTCCCTTTTGTATCAAACTTCGCCCGAAATTTTATAATGGTCATAATTTATTTAATATGTTGGCTAAATTGCTGCGTGTTCATTGGTTAATTCACAAATTTAACTATGGTAATATTGCATCTATAATTGTCAAAATCACAAACGCCAATAAGCCAGTGTAGAGCAAAATGTCGCGACGTTTGTGTGTTTTTTTCGCGGTGCCCACAAAAGTTATACGTAGACGAAAACACATTAAAGGTAAGATTTTTATGTTTTTACTGTAGATACCTTATATAATTGACTTCATGTTACGCTAATATTTATTAAGCTATCTTTGAAATTAAAATAAATATCTAAATAGGCAATGTTAGGACGGGTAATTCAAACTATAAACTCCCAAACTTCGCCTACCCATAGGGTTGACACTTTTAGGAAATGTTTCACTTACTTTAAAAAAAAGTGAGTCATGAAGGTATGTCCGCGATTTTCTCATGAAGTACTGTGCGTGAAAGTGAAACTTTATTTATTAGATCTGAGGAATCGTTTTAGCTGTATTTCTAAAATACAGGCTGTAATTTCCAAAAAATCTTATGTTTCTTAGGCTTAGTAGTGGAGTATTTCAAATATCTAGCAAGATATGATGAAAGGCCATGAACATTCTGTATCTATTCTTCCATAAACATATCATTGTTGAGGTTTTTCTCTGCGTAACTGTCAAGTGTTAATAACCATGTAGATAAGACTTCTGTTTAAAACTTTAGGTCGATGCGAGCTAGAAACTAGCGCGTTTGTATGGAACTACACATTTTTTTTGTCATGAGGTTACGCTCGCTCACACACAGAAAAAGTGTAAAAGGCTTTTCCCAGATATTTACAAACATGTATAATTCGGTATTATCTACCGATATAATTATGTACCCAACTAAGTTTATTTTACGATGTTTCAATTATAATTCACTGAAAGTAAGGTGAGTAGTCGATCAAATTACAACTGCCTGTAAAATTATCCATGGGTGTACTGATGCGTCAGATTTGCATGAGGAGCTGTGTCAATTATTTGTAGGTACCTAAAAATGAATCATTTAATGTCCCATTTTGTCGCATAATAAGCTCCATGCAACTTCTTCATACAGTGCATGTTGACGATGCTCAAAGTCCTCATGGAGATCAGCCGTCGATTTGATTGTTTAATGAAAATCGATAATGTTAGAATGTCTGAGGTTCTGCGAAAAGACAGAGAGACATGACTAACTTAATTTAATATTAATTGCTAATAGCTGTAGTAAATATTTATAATAAAAAAAAATCTTTATAGGTAAAAAAAACAGCACAACTCCTCTGGTTCAAGACGAAAAAGGTCTTGTACCGTAGCTCATAGTCCTAAAATGCTAGAATTAGCTTTAGAGTGCCTTCAGAAGAATAAATGTCCTCTTATGACGCGGAAAAAAACTCTTCATACCAAGAAGAACATTACTTGACAAACTTCGAAGAAAACATGAAAAGAGCGTCGGATGTCCAACAAGACTCAGTGCCGAAGTAGAAGAAAAAATTATTAAAGTTCTGATTGCTGCCGCTGTATTTGGAAGTCCACTCACCTTATTGGACTTGAGAATTGTGGTTCATAAATATTTACAAAACAATGGAATAGATGTTTTTAATGGAACAATGCCTGGTGAGAAATGGGCCTACGGTTTTATAAAACGTCATCGACCTAAGTTATCACTAAGAGTCACTTCAGATATAAAAAAAGTGACAGCAGAAAAGTCATGTGACGAAATGCGTGAGTATTTCAACAATTTGAAAGAATCTTTGAAAGAAGTGCCCAAAGAAAATGTGTTAAATTACGACGAAAGTAACATATCCGATGATCCAGGCAAATCTAAATACATTGTAAAGAGGGGTATCAAGTATCCTGAAAGGATACTAAATCATACGAAGAGGTGTATATCCATTATGTTTGCTGCTACTGCTGACGGAAAACTGCTTCCACCCTATGTTGTATATAAGTCGAAGCAGATGTGGACGCAATGGGTTACAGGTGGACCTCCTCTCACAAGATATAATCATTCCACTTCTGGCTGATTTGATTCAAGCATATTTGAAGACTGGTTTCTCAATGTCATTGTTCCGTGGGCAAAGAAGCTTTTAGGCCCGAAATTAGTAAAACAGTTTGTTTTAATTAATTAAATATGTCAAATTAAATTATTTTTTTATTTCCATAAGTAAAAGTACCTCATAGTTAGAAATATGAACAGTGACAACCCTACTGTTTGTTCTAACTTTCGAAAAAAGTTAGTCTAACTTCGCCTACCTCAAAATAAATAAAAAAACAGCTTCCATAAGGTTTATTTTAATCAAAGTATTGTTTCCGTTTTCAAATCCATTATATAATGCTTAGGTTTCGATCATATGTGAATATTAACGTAGATACGCACGGCAGGCGAAGATAGGATATGTGCCCAAACTTCGCCTTTATTTTTCAAATGAAGATTAAAAGCGTATTTTTAATATCAATCTCTGAGACACACACACTAGAAAATGCCCGGTATGATTGGTCAGGTTGTAGCGAGTCGGTTAAGTCAAACTATTTTTATTTGGGGGGAAATTTGAAAAGTAGTCAGTATTAAGACGAAATTAGGCGAAGTTATAGGAGTTGACGGTAAGAGAAAGAAAGAAAAAACATTTATTCGAAAATAACATCACGCAACACATACAAATGTTTCAATAAAAAATAAAACAAACAAACAGATACAATAAATGAAGTGTTGCATGGGGTCGAATAGGTCCCTGTCTTAGCATAATGATGCAGGCCTACAAGCGCAAGCACTGCAGCGCTGATATTCTGTCAGGGTCTGTAGGCATGTAAAACCTCACAAACGAACTAACACAACAACAATTTCAATTAATTAAACTAAATAATAGTAACTTCATACGAATAAGTAACATGTGTGCTGTAATATATACATCTCCCAACTGTATACTGCATATATTATATATATACATATATAATATATACACTATAATCATATAATCATACATATTCATCATCATTATAATTATATCAATATAATCATATCCCATACATATCGAGATAGACTGCCCACCACTTGAGAAACACGCATCACCACCACATCAACATCATTATATTAATACCTGAAGCAAAAACTTTGTACCCCTTTATAAGCGTATTGCGTGCACGGAAGACTAAGATTTGGCATGGTTAAAGTTTATATGGAGGAGTGCAGAAACCTAAAATTTATCTATATATCTGTTACTAATATATAAAATAAAATAAATTAATAATTCGTATCCTAACCTGACCAATGCCATTGAACTTAGACCCTCCTAAATATTGACATTGTCACTCAATGAAAAGTGACAGCAAGTGATATAATATTCATTGCTTAGGTTAATACTGCAAATGTCAAACAGAAAATAGTCTATGATTAAAAAGTCTCTGGTCGAATTTCGATCATTGGGCGACTGCTAGTACATATAATTATGTAATTTGTAGTTTCTAAGAAACGAATGTATTGTATTAAGAATTTGTCTTAAAAATCTGTGTTACTCTCAAGTCGCGTCGAAATTAAAAACTAAAAATCACGACCTTTGCTTATTATATAGATAAAATATTATTTGTGAATCCAAACGTGCTATAAAACTATGTGAGCAGTAACAATCACTTGGGTGCCGAAAAAATTGTTGAAAATTGACGCGACAATAGCAATCTTAGCATAATAATTATAACAGAACACAGCGTACTAAAATAACACGTCAGACAAGCCTTCTTAGTTAGTATCAGAAACCTGTTTAACCGTCAATGACCTTAGAGATAAATCTTCAAGGTCTTGCAAGATGATGTGTTATGTAATATAGGAGTATGTAAAATAAATATTACAACTTTGAATCAACGCAAAAATGTTTCTCAAAAGAAAACGTTCTTTTTATATTAGCACCGCAATGTGTCGGTACTGTGCCTGGTTCTAAATAATGTACAATCCAAAAACAACAAATCCATCGCCGGTCGCCGTTTTCATACCAGGTTGCAAGCCTCTGGCAACTGGAGCAACGATGGTTCAGTTGGTAGCGTGTTACAAGACTGCGCGTCGATCGATGTGAGTTCGAATCCCTGCAATGAGCCTGAGTTTTCGGTAAAGGAAAACATCGTCATAATACTATAACGTGGTGCTGGTAGGGCTTTTTCTAATTCCCGCTTGGCTAGCTACCACCCTAAATTTGAAAATCTGTCGCCAAACACCAATAGGTGTGTTCTGGCAGTTGCACTTGAGAGCCAGTCTTCCGCTACCCTTAGCGTGGTACAATCTTAGTTTCATCGTTACTTTTGTTAAATGCTTATTATATATATTTGTAAAAACAATGATATGCTAGATTTTGTTGAAGAACAGCACAATTTTAATACTTGAAAGAGACATAAATTGGTCGTACCGTGTTTTTTAGCTAAAAGAGTTTGATTCTACTATAATAAGATCCCGAAGCACATTACTGATTCACCAGACAATAAGTTCAAGGACCATGTCAAGTAGTTAGGTTTTAATGTCACAAAATGTTATTATTTGAACGATAGTGATATCTAGAAGTGACTTCCTCTCTGTGCAATCAGTAAATTATGTAGTTAGGTTTTAATGTCACAAAATGTTATTATTTGAACTATAGTGATATCTGGAAGTGACTTCCTCTTTTTGCATCCAGTAAATTATATAGTTATTATCGTTACATTAGACGTTATTGTATTGTATTAATACTATTGAAAAATCCAATCCAATCGTGTTTATTGCCAGTTCTCCTTGATGGCTGGGATGTTTTCTGAACGGGTCGTTGTGTTTTGACTTTCATAAGTGCCTTCTTAGGACCTAAATTGAATAAAGACTTATTTGATTTTGATCACGGAATGCGGCACATCTAATAAATGTACCAGTATGTGGGGTATTCCACCTGGTGTATTGTGTTCGCGATTCAACCAGACAATTATCGTGTTCTACAACACAGCAAGCCTAAACCAAATCGAGCTTTGCAGCGTTGTTTCTAGTAAATACGAATGCCAAACAATTAAGGATAAATCAAATCTACATGCAATAATTTGACAAATTGATACAAACGAACTTGTGGCCGAGCTAAGGCGAGCAGAGCGGAAGCTATCCGTGCGTAACTCAATTAGTACTCTCCAGAGAATTCCGGACCGAAATTGAAGAGGCTATTTGAGTAATTGAAAGTATATACGAAATCTTACTTAATTAGTGAACTTTTTTCTGACTAATTAAAAAAAATTGGAATTTAGAATCATCTAATTTATTCTGTCAGTAAGGTAGAAAAGAAATTGGTAACTGATCCTAATGTCTCGGTGATCTCTGCTATTATGCAAATATACCTTTGATTTTAGATACATGAGAAAGCCTGAGAGAGCCCGAACTTTCGGTGAAGGAAAACATTATGAGAAAACCATAGCATGGTTTTAGGGTATTTGCTAATTAATGCCTGCCTAGCTAACTGCCATCCTCAAGTTTTAAATCTGTTGCCAAGCATCTATAGGTATGTTCAGAAAACGGCACTTGAGAGTCAGTCCTCCTACTAGGCTTAGCGTTTTACCACCTTAGGCCACAAGAAACAAAAAAGTAAGATTGTGATGACACGCCAATAACTAAAAAATTAAAAAAGAAAGAAAAATGCAGGGTTTTACTACAGATTTGGTTTTACCTTATGCCGTTCTAAAGCATACTAAGTACAAAACAATCATTTTGGCGAACTATTATAAAAATACTTTGTAAACTCATTAATACTTAATAAACAATATTTTATTAAAATTATATTTTATTGATAAATACGTCACTTAATCTATTACTGTTAATATATTACATCAATGTTTTTATTTCATTTCCATCTGCAACTGGTGTTTAAAAAGAGTATTATGACATATAGGGAATTTTTTATTGCATTATGACTGCGTACTGGGCAGAGTCTAGCCGAAATTACCTAAGTAGGTAATAAATAAATGCACGAGTATCAAAATTTTATCTTATTTTTTTTTTACTTCTATTGATATCGAAGGATGTTACTTATTTACGCTTCACGTACCTGATTTCAAAACAAGACGAAATATCCTCGTCTACGCTAAAATTCGCGGTAGGAAATATGCTTATTCAATTTGATAGATTCCATAGTCTACAGATTGTACCTTGACATTTATTCACACCTTATTTGCGGCAAATTACACGTCGCCAGCTTGTCTCTTATAATAAAATCGTGTGATGTTCTATGAGCGAAAAATGAGCAGATAAGTGACACAGTACGTGAATTTCATATAACTTAATATCTGGAAGCTGCATGATCTGTAGCATGAATCGTGGCAATTTTATTTTTCAACATTTTTAAGTTATATTTGAATATCGATGCAAAATGCAACTAGAATAATAAATAGATAAATAATTTAATGAAATAATATTAAAGTTTCTTGCTAGGAATGAAACCTTTCGACAAATTTGATACCTCAACTCATGAACTGAGGACGCTGTAAGATTAATAATAGCACTGGAAGATAAGTTTTATCCATTATGGAATAAATCCTTAAATAAAAGAAAATTAATTAGATAAAGGAACGAATATTGGTAAACGACTAAATTAACCTTTAAAGGTTGTTAAAATATATGAAAAAATTAGCGAGGTATTAAATTTACATGCTCAAGTATATTCAATCAATAACAATCCCGTATTACTCTCAGTGATATTTTAATTCAACGAAATTTATTTTATAGTGGTATTTATTTGCACATTGCTATTTTTGCAAAGAGAAAAGACTCTACTCAATCACCTGTTGTTAGTTACCATTGAGGTATAATTATATTATCAGTACTATATGTATAAACCAAATAAGTATTAAATAGGTACTTACTGAAACTATATTACAAAATATAGCCAATACAGCAATTTGCTAACTTAGTCGCAAATAATTTGAAGTTCTAAAACGGAAGAATATTAATAATTTCTATTTTGGATAATCTTTAAGCAAAATTAGTATTAGATGTAAAATACCATTACTCCCAAGTACAGCATGTAGTCCAAGATATATTAAGATCAATATTAGGTTAGGATAAAAAGCGGAAGCCAATAAAAATGATCAAAGCTTAACCAAGTACAAATGAATTGCTGTAGAAGCAAAAAAACTCATTTAACTCGTCGCCGGTTGTAGCTGCAGTAATGGAGAAATTGTTTCGATATTTCTCATTTGAACTCGTTTCGTATCTTAATTAACAAAATGGTGTAGGTACGGTCACGAATTTTTGTGTCCGAAACTTTGGTCGGCGAGATTGAGGTTGAAAACAATATTTATGGTTATGATTACGTTATGAGTTTTGCTTGTTGATTTCATTTACCTTCAGTGATTTCATTTTCTTTAACAGGATTTTATAGTAGCTTTTTGAGTATTTTATCTTGTGACTAGGTTACGACTTATTCACCAAAATCTTTAGATTGTAAGAAATTAATAACATAAAACAGTTCTCTAACATTTGTTATCATTATGAGAAGAAAAAGCGAAATGGCAAGTATCAAATATTTTATTTACTGATCACAAATATTGATACTGTCATTGAGTAAGTAATTAGTTAGGGTCAGGTTATTTTGAATAACGCTTAATTACTGTCGAATATGTTATATTGGAATAAATACGTCAGAACTAAAGTTTTCGTTTTACTTTATTTTTCTTTACTAGCCATGGTTTTTATTTGTCTCGTAATAATAATTTTAATGGAAAACGCTTTACTTTAAAGTCACATATTTTTAAATCTTAATATGAAATATCTATGAAAAATGTACGCAATATTTTTCTGTATTTATTACCTACCTAGTCTTTAAATATTACCAATATGAAACCCAGTTTCCGATGTAGCACAAATTTTGTTTTATCTTATACAACGGTAATTCAACTCGCCGGTTTCGATTCAATATATTCACACCCTTTTATATTTATTACGATTTGTCTTCATAAAACTGATGAAATGTGTGTACCTTATATAATTAAATTCCGGACAACAATTGAAACCGAACAGTTAGCCAATTCTGTTTGGATACGTAAAGAAGAATGAAATCTACGACAATATTTCATTTTTGAATAATTTAGATTAATTAGCTAGTCATCTCTGGATTCTTTTGATAGTTGTTTCTTTACTACATTGAAATTTTAAGAAAATATTTAGCATAAAATTACACGACTTTCAATATAAAAAGCCAAATTGTGAATAAAATGTGTTAACCTAGAGACCTAGACAGAAACTTAAAGACTACAAAGTATTATAGGACAAAGTATTTTAAGAAAGTGAGCAATCGAAGATCAATACACTCATTCGCCTTCTGCTCCTAATGAGAGAAAGGCAGCCTTAAGTCTTTCTAGTTAAACTAAAATGATAATAAAGTTCAGGAAACTAATAAACTGCAGCACTGCCGGGTTCCAGAATAAAAAAATTGTGTACTAAAACCTGAAATTTCAACTCCCACATTCGCTAGCGCGAAGCAAACTGCTTCGTTGGCTGGATCATATAGATTTTTAGCATTCACTTTGTGTCAATTTTAATTGTTTAGTGTGTTGGCAAAGAGCTAAACGCTTACTTTGTTATCCCTACGTGTATAATTTTAAAATGATTTCAATTTTTTCCACATTTTTGTGTTGAATAATGTCCTGAATTTAGACTTATGGTTGTCCTAAATTGAAGTATATAGGTTTGTCATGAGAACAGTATAATTGTTTTGTTTTTATAATATCGTGAAATGATAAAGGCAAATTAAGAAAAATTATATAACGTGTAAAATTACGTTCTAAATTAGGGTTCGATAAAAGTTTATTTATTGCGAAAACATTTTTTATAATTCGTTTTTGCACCTTTTGCTTTTCTACCTTCTTTGCTTATTCCAGGGAACTATGACCTGTGATCATAGAAAAATATCATATGAGTTTAAATTTTATAAAAAAATTATCGTATAAAGCTAGTATTATTATCGCGCTGCCTTCCAGTATTTTGAAATGATTTCTTGATGAGATTTAATATTTTAACAACCATATGTCGAGAAATGGAGTATCTATAAACTACATAGGATCTAGTGGAGGTGAGCTGCAAAGGGTTAATTTGTTTATTTAGTTTTAATAATATTTATCGTTCAGCTTAACTTGCCTTTTTTTCTACTAATTATTATTACAGAGATATTTAAAGCGTAAGAATACGCCATGCCTATGGTACTTTTTGATGGATGGTCACAAATCAAAAAACGAAATTAAGTTACATTTAACATCGAATTTCTTCTAAACATTTGATTTTTATAATCTGTATGATAAAATATGTATTACTTTGCCGTTTTCTTTATTTTATTTGAAAAAATATTGACGATTTCAATCCCGTTTCCAACCATTAAACATTTCTTTAGTATCATCGAATAAGTATGGCCGCTTATGTAACTGTAGTGTGCTAGCGTGTCATCAATTATTTTGTTTCTTTTGATGTCAACCGTCACTTGTTTGCGACCTTGGATGTTTATTATTGTTATTTATTCTTCTATTGAATTGTTTTCCTCAATGATTTTGTTTTTCGTTTGTTTACTGAAGTTTTTTGAGAGTATATTCCATATGTATTATTATGTAACATTATTGTAATGGAAACATCTATTTGAAATTTAAGAACGTAATTAAAATCCGTAAGTAATGTTCCTATAGTAAAATCTATGAAAGAAGATAATAAAAAAAAATGTAGCTCGAAATGTATTTGGTACAAATTTATGCAATGTGCAATGTTAAATATGTTTTACAGTTAATTACAAATTCAAAACTTATGTCTTTTTAAATATGTGTTTACATTTTGTACCCGAATTAGCGAACAACTAGCCAAAAATTTACCGTAACATATGTGAATTGAAAATTTATTGGAAAGTCGTTTACGATGCTTTGGGAAAGCAATGTTTATGCTTCGTTTTATTTCCATCATTTAAAAAGAAGCACAAAAACGAAAAGTGAAAGCACTTGTGAATGTCTGTCTGGTCCAAAGAAAGTAAAACTGCAAATAATTTGTTCACGACACGAACTGGTGATGTACAAAATGTATGTATAGTCTGTTGTTTTTTAAATGTCTATATATAAATAAAATTATAGAAGTTTGCCCTAGTGCACGCATCACGCAAAAACTACTGGATTGATTTTAATATTTACATTATATAAAAAGTGTGTGTGTGTCAGCTCCGACGCACGACTGGACTTTATACTCCTTAAGTACGATTGTCTTAGAATATGCAATAGGCAAATAGGTGATTGATTAACTGACTGACTGACTGACGAACTGGCTGACATCAAAGTGGTTAATGATTTATCTCAAAGCAAGATGACGTATGTATGCACATCGTAACACTTTTTGTTAACGCTAAACTTAACGCTTTTATACATTTCACTCCTCATAAAATTTCCTTCTATGTAAATCGGTTCCTAAGGACTACCCTCTATAAATAAAATTATCATGATATCTTCATAAACAATAATTATATAGTAAACGAATGCGGAGCCGCGGGAAACTCTAATATACAATAATTTGAATGAAAATTAGATATTTATTTTATGAATCATGAATACACTATATAAATAATTATATTTATATACGTAATAACTGTTGGGTAATTTGACACTGATCCAGTTAAAAATAAATTAAAAAGATAATATTTTATTCACCATAAATGGTAATATTTCAGATAGCATTATAAAATTCGTATTGCGTAAATTGTAACGTGGTAACAAAACGGTTGGTAGGTAAAGCAAGACTAATTATTCAAAGTGACATTGCGTCTTGTTTTCGTGATTGGATTGTTCCCTAATTAGATCTGGTTACTTCGTAGATTTTTACATGTAAATATAGTGAATATAACCGCGGTAAATATATGAAGGAAAAAAACACTCCAATTAACAGATTTTGTTAATATCACAATTATTTCAAACTTCATAGTGAAATTATTTTCTTGTATTACAATAATTCGACGACGATCACAATTTCACATTAATCTTGTATAATATAAATGTATACTCTCGTAGGATAAATTATATAGATGTATGTGCTTATATCTTTTTTTATTTTTATAGTGTCGATTTTGCGTTTCATCGCGTTTCAAATCACAACGGTACATAGTAAGTTTTCATTTAAAAAATATTGTCTGTAGTGCTATTACAAACATTTGTTAAAATAAATCAAAATGAGCTATAAGTATTTAAATAATACATAATAAAAATATAAATACATACATTAAAAAAAAATTGGCCGTCACGGGACACCCGGCAGATGTAAATGTAACTATTTAAAAACAAGTTCGTGTGTGTGTGTGTGTGACAGACTGACTGACTGTACCAGTACCAATACCCAAAAGAAAGTCACTGTGAATATATTTATTTTATTACTATGTATGTGTATGGTGGTCGCGATCCCTACCAACCGCCTTTAATCTGTTCATGTTTTAACATAAAACTTTGAAATGATCCAGTCTGTCCATTAAAATAAAACGAACTTATCTACATACAATAGGTATGTACTTACATATTAGGTATACACAAATATTATTAATACAAATGGTGTAAGTTATGATCACGCTGTCTTTTGTTTATTCACAAATATCGGTGCAGTTCAGATTTGTATTTGGTGTTGGTTTTAGCATTTTCAATATGATGCGGTAACGCGTTCCACAATATTGTACTCAATATACAGAAATGTATTTTATTGTGATTGTCACATTAAAATGTTATTATACTTATTTTGATATAGAATTTTACTATCCGTGCGCGATAAGTTGAGACTCGCCTGGAATGCAACCCTCCGCCTGCTGCCCTGTAACTTCCCCTCAAGCTCCCGTGTTGTACTGTTGGCAACGCCATTTTTTTTAACATCTTATTCTCGTACTGACTTACGTCACGCAAACGACGACGCGCACCGATTTTATAATCTTATTTGATACTGTTTCGTTAATAGTTATTAGAGTTACCGCTATATTTTATTGTTATTTTTTGTGTTAATTTTATTGTTATAATGAAGGGTAAAACTTTAGATAGTGAAGAGAGAAATCTCGTATTAAAACTGTTGGAATTTTTGAAAACGAAAAACTATAATAATATAAAAAAGAAATACAAGTATAATAAATATAAGACGGCGTTGTTCCGAGTACAACACTCGCTACATTAAAAAAAATATCAGAGACGAAGTCGAGGGTGGAAAGTTGTGATATTTTTTTGTGTAAAGTACAACGATGCGTCTTTGCCGTCACCGCCCCCAGGTCTCAACTTATTGCGCAGGGGTATTACAGTATCCATGCTGCAATTTACACGGCATTCTAACTTGTAAATATTAAACGTAAAAAAATGAAATATCAATTAATAGTTTTTTTTACTTTTTTACTTTCGTTTACTTAAAAAATGTCATTAAGATTGTGAACATTTATTACATACCTAGATCTTCAGAATACTGAGGTTCTAGCAAGTGAAGAACGCTTATTTACAATTTCTTTTAACTTCGTTAAGCTGTTTGCCCTAGACTTTATTTTTATAGCGACCCGAGACGATATAGAGCAAACGAAGCCTTCTTTATTTCAACGGAAACTTTCGTAGAAGAAAAGTCTAATAATTTGATATAGTTAAAGACTTTATTTCTAGTAAAAAGAAATGAGTAAAGATACAATATTTTTAATCTTATAACTACTGACTACGAAAACAATAAAAACAGTTTCAATTAGTGAAAACAAAGTTAAGCTTGAATCACATTCTGTGAGATAGGTTTTCATACATTTGGTATGTAATAAATCTTTGTAGCCAAGCGGAAGATTTTTGAAATAAGAGCTCATTCTAATATGTAATGGAACCGCCTATAGTAGATTTTTGTTTTCAACTATGTACACAGTACTTGGGAAAGAAATCAGTAAAATTTACTTGATAAGGATTGATTTTGTAGGATGAATATTTATTTATTTATTATACTATAATATATATTTATATATTATTTACTTAAACTTTATTTGTAGTGACAAGCCTCGTAACGCAGTGCTAGGAAGTCCTACTATTCAACCGAGAAGTCGCAGGTTCAATCTGAGTGACTGACTTTTGTGTGATATTACATAATAAAATTTTCAGTTGTGTCTAGATGTTAAGATTCTATATATATATATATTAGGTCCTTACATATAAAAATTGGCGTTTTATATGGTAAAAGTAAAATGAATTATACATTTAATCAATCGAACGAAGTATGTACTATTATTATATATGCGCTTTCGCCATTTTAAAGGTAGTTAGTTCATTGATTCCATTGCTGAAAAAATTGTGGGAGCAAGAATCAATAAAATCTTTGAAGGCAGTTTGGACAGCCTTATCGGAATTGAATTTATTTTCCTTGCAAGAAATTGTCCAAATTCCGAATAAAGTGGTAATCTGTTGGAGCAATATCCGGGGAATATGGTGGGTTTCGGAGACATTCCAACCGCAGTTCCTCTAATTTAGCGACCGAAAACTCTGATGTGGTTTGCGAATGATCCGCTTCAACGATCACCTTTGATTCTTCATTTTCAACTAGGATCTCCCGCCGTCCACGGGGTTTGTTTCGTAGGACAATATTTCCAGAACGAAAACGTTGGAACCAAAAAGTTACCGTGTTTTCTTTTACAGTAGCTTTCCCATACACATCATTAATCCTTCGAGCTGATTCTGCAGCGCTGATGCCACAATGGAACTTATATTCGTAAATAAGGCGATATTTTAAAATTTCTATTTTGTGAACAGAACGATGTTAAAGAAAAATAAAATGGTGCGAAAACAAATGAATCACTAAATTCGAAACACAAATACACAAGCCTAAATTTGGAATACATTTGAATTTGGAATTTCTAACCAGACGCCAGATATTTGAGATCAAAGTGACCACTACAACAAACCGCCAATTTGATATGTAAGGACCTAACATATATAGTATATCAGTTGTTTACTTATCATAATACAAGCTAACCTTAGCTTGAAATTAAATGGCCGTGTGTGAAATTGTGTATAAAAATTATATTGTTAGTAATGTTATCGTGAGAAAACAAATCATTGTAGGTAGCTTCATCACGAATATGATATATCATGTGAACGTATCGTCCAATTTACCGTTATTAAGACTTTATCCCCTACTGTAATTAACTCGTCGGTATCCAATTTGGCAGTTCTAAGGAACAGTTCACTTGAGACCAATAAGTATTCGAGTAACTACAGATGATTGGCTTAAATTACGAGCTCCATTTATCGTCTGTTCAGTATTGTATAATAGCTGTGAGTCAATTTAAAGGAAAACTTAATGGAAACAATACTTATGAAAACTTTAATTTAAAGATATTTTTTGCGATAAATAAAAAAACATATTTTTCAAACATTAAATAAATATCTAGAAAAATCTAGAATTCACTACAAGTACCGAGTATAAATTCGTAAGTAAGGCGTTGTCGCGGAACACGCACACATTGAAATCTTATAGTTCTGATTACGTAAATAAACAAACCATTTCTAAAAATAGCACCATTCCTATTTTCTTTAAATGTCAAGGCCATTGTCGAAATTTCGTCCCTAGTTTTTATTGGAAATACATAAGCGAGCCATATTCCGGAGGGAGACAGTTCTATTCTCGACATCCTAGCGAATACAACTAGTAAACAGAAAAAGCGACAAAAAACGTCTACAAGAGGACTACTTAGGTACTAGTGTAAACCCCGAGATTCTGTAAGTACTAGTACAGACTTTTTCTGTGAATTAAGTAACTGACAACACCTAAATAGTGAGTTTGATCTTCTTGGTTCTGTTGTGTTTTGTAGGAAAAAAATTATATTACAGTAAGTAAGTAACGCACAACAATTGTAAGTAAGTACACAACAGTTACAGTTCTTATTATTGTAATTCCGAAAATATTGGTAAGGTGGGTAAGGTATATGTATAAGTTTCTAATATACCTAGTGAAATCTTTAATTCTGAAAGGTTAAATAAAACGCGTTCTAATGCTTCTAAGATTTAACTTGGCTAATAACTTTTAAATTTAAATCCACTGGTACACAGACACGTAATGAAAAACCAATATTAAAATAATAAGTAGGATTCATAATCATTTTTTTATTGAATAAATTTATTTATGTACTCTACAAACTGTAATGTAACTTTAATACATTTTAAAAATAAGAACGAATTTTCTTTGTTACGAGTAATAAATGGCACACTTATTTTGATTGTGTCACATGTTTTCTCTGTTCTCTAAATAAATTGATTCAACAATACTTTATGAGTGAACTACATTACGTTAGTCACATGCTCGTCGATACAAGTAAAAGTTGTGTTTTAGTGTAATTTATTTGGTTTAGCAATAAAAAATATCAGTATTAATATATTAATGATACAGGTCATGAATACAAGCAGAATAATGAAGAATTTGAAGTGTGATCCCCTGTACAGAAAATGTTTACATAAAGACCATGTAACCATGTAACCGAGTCGAAAATTCGAATGACACCGAACTAAAAATGCAAAAAAAAATTGTAAGAGAACTACTATAGTGTGACCAAATTAGGTATGGTGTATAACGCGCTATAAAAATGGGTCACGTGAAGTTCTGTTCTGATAAAGCTGCTTCAATCTGTCATAAGAGTAAGGCAATTTAACTTGTCTTTCCCGTGACCATTCAGAGTGTGTTTCGTCTATACTGGTAACATTTTATGAAACACTTTGTTCCATTTGTATGAATCAGAGCTATGGTAATTTTTTTTGTTTTAATAATTACTACAATGTTGATTGTCGTCAATTCTTTTAACTTTTAGATTCTTTCCATGTCCCATTTCGATTAGGTCGATACTAGTAGGTAGGTATTAAAACTATATTAAAAATTAATTGACGAGTGATTATACAATTTGTTATATGTATAGGATAAATTATATGCGATTAAAAACTGTAAAACTTTTAATATGCATATAACGTCTGACAAATAAAGGTTTTACACACACATAAGTAACATATATTTAGGTTTTCCTCTCACATAAAAATAAATAAACTGAATCACTGTATTTGCCAATAAGATTTCCATGTGTATGAACAAATATTTCCAAACACCTTGTTGCTTGCTAAATTTCGTACACTCAACGCATATCTCTGTTTACAATGCTTAGGCAACAGCAAATATAGGCTAACATGAAGCAATTTTTCAGCTGTATTACATACATGGAAATATATGAATGACCCTTCTTACCCACTGCACTGTAGAGGGATTTGTGGGCAACCGTTTCATAAGATAATTATTTATATGTTTGTACTGGAAAGTTTGATGGTGTTCTCAAAATGTTTTTCTTTTACATTTAACGTTAGTATTACTTATTGTTTACATTTGATTAGAATGTAATATATAGATAATTTTAAATTAAATAAGAATTTATATATTTTTTGTATCATTTCGTTTTAATTCGTTACATATGAGTATATGATATACTATTATTTACACATCCGAAAGATCATATTATAATTCAGTCTTTCGACGAACAGAAAAACAATGATAGGTCATTAATTATTATTAAGTAGGAGGCTTACGTGTATGTAAAAATATTTTGAGTTAAAAAAATTATATTATTTGCTACTAATTTCTTAAGCAAGAGCAACATGCGTATTCTCTTTTTAAGTACTTTTTTGATTGAACCTTAAAACTTATTTTCCGATGATTACTAAAAAATAAATAGATATAAGTAATTTAATAGAAATACAATAGAAAAATCTTAATTGTTAACTTATGCCTCATACATAGATACATACAATGAAATATATATTCATTTAGGACGTTAGTATTATACTTCTATTACATGGTTCTAATCAGTCTTGGTTTCGAAATTATATTTTAAACAGTTTATTTAAACCTTTCAAATATCTCAATATATACAAAAAGGGAAGCGTAAGTGCTGCTACATACTGTGCCGGCGTGTTTTTACCGTGTTGAAACGCTGACGGCGTGTACCGCAAAAATAAGTAGTAAGCCACAAGCATCATTTCAGTTCTGTACTTGTGACTTGGCGGCGCAACGCGGCGTCTCGTTTCATGCGGCAAACCCGCCGGGTTACATGAACAGCGGGCATGCAGCCGACATAGGCCGGCGTGTCCCCCTTTCCTTCGTGTACTGTCGAGACCAAATTATGATTGCCAATCGTCCTGCCCAGTGTTGCGATTATGGCAAATCCTCTCCAAGCATTAAAGTACAAAATTCCAGATATGGACGTCCTTCGGCTGAATGAATGGGTGATGTAAAAATACAGCACGTATTTTCCCGTTTATAATACATTGGGCGTATAGTGCGTATTATCTCGTAAGGTATTTTACATAAATAATTATGTGTCACACTTTGATAAGACTTATAAAAATACCAGTACAAATTGCTAAACGCTTGAATTATGTCAGATAAGATTGTTAATACTTGATAACATGACTTTAATTTTCAGAAGTAGCTCAAATGACTACAGTCAGCTTATGTAGACTTATTTTTTATTTATTTAAATACAACAAAAATTCTAATAGGGCTATGTAGTAAACCGGTAGAAATCGTAGATAAGTCTCTTGAGAGACTAAACAACGAGATTACTTGTATTATCGTAATGTTATGATAAATGTTAGACATACATACTACTTAAATATTGATATAAAAAGTACAAAATGTTTGACATAAATAAGCAATACAGAATATTAAAAATGAATGCATGGTATAATCATACGTTAGGATTTTGCATGATTTTGCAAATATGTAGTAAAATTATTACTTATCATTCAATTTAATATGGATTCATAAGACACCTTTGGAAATGTAAAATGTTATACATTCCCGTATAATTTGGCAAATGAAAGAGTCGTACCACTGATAACCGCTCGTTCAAAGACTAGGTATTAATTAATTATAACCGTACACATTTAATGGTTATTTATGAAAATACGGTATGATTCATGTCTTATATTTCACTGGGTCTGTAGAAATTAGAAGGTAGTGTAACGACCGAAAAAAAACCTTAATTTAACAGATAGTTAATTGCTATTTTCGGTCGTTAAAAAACTTTTACAAAATTAATAACAATATATTTTTGAGAGTTAATTAATATGGCCTTGTTCAGTTATATTTGTACCATAATATAGTATTTTAATTTTATAGTAGCACGGCAAAGTGACTGCACTGTGTTTTATGGTAATAACAGTACTATCCAAAAAAACGTCGACCACCGAGAGATCGGTAATCCGTTGACGGTCGTCGCTGTCTCTCGTCAGTTAGACGTATTTAAGCTCAAAAAAAAAAAAAAATCAAAAATCTTTGTTTAATTTAGGCCCTAAAAAGGCACATAACGACGTCAATACACTACCACCGGTTCGGAAAACATGGCAGCCATCGAGAAAAACCGGCAAGAAACTCGATCGGGTTTATCATTTTTTCCATATTATTAATATAACACAATAATATCTAGTAATGCAATAATAATAACCATACTATAATTTGGTGGATGCACAGAGAGGGAGTCACTTCCAAACATCACTATCATTCACATAATGATCCACCCTATAATAACCTTTTGAAAGTAAAACCCGCTTGTAATAGTCCTTGAACTTTAAATTAGTAATGTGCTTTGCTTTGCTTTATGTATAGAAATATACATGAATTGATCGTACCTACCGTATTTTAGACTTAGTAAACTTATTAAGGAACCTAACACTAATACCTAAAAAACCTTTATTGGATTTATTAAGTCTAAAACACGGTAGGTACGATTAATTTATGTATATTTCTAGTATTAAAACTGTGCTGTTCTTTAACAAAATCTAGCTGATCCCGAAACGCAATACGCCTACATCATTCATGTGGGTGTTACATTTGATGTAAGGTCGACTAAAATTTTATGTGTCATTTCACAGATATAAAAAATAGATAATAACAAGAGATTGTGTCGAGTGCGGTAAATAGGGAATTACCAACGAGAGTCTATTAGAAGCCCGAATTCGAAGACTGACGGTTTTAATACCTCTGCTCCCAGGGAATGCAAGTTTTGCCGCTTTCACGTTCGTAATTCCCGTACCGTCCATGTAACATACGTTTTTCATCACATTTACGAGTAAATAAATAAAATAATGTGATTAAAAAGGTAAAGTTATTTATAGAAATTTTCATCCAACTCGTTATTTAACATAAAGTGAAATTGTACTGAAGCGTTAAAATATATAGAATACAAAAAAAAATCTTGATAATTAAATCCCTTATGCCCTCGGGCTAACTGGTTAGCGCAACAAAAATGTCCTCGGGTTTTATTTAGAGGGTTAACCCAAGATAGCATGCATATTATGATACTGTTTGCGTGCAAGTGTGATGAAAAAATAACAATAATATTAGCCTGTAACTGTCCCGTCACTGGGCAAAGGCCTCTTCCCAAGGGAAAGTACTGGCTTGACCACCGCGCCAGCCAACGACATATTGCCGATTTCAAACACAGAGAAATCAGCAGTTCTATATTTTGCCCATATACAGTGGTGATGATACTGCAAGAACATTTCTCAAGCGTTCAGGTTTCTTCACGATGTTTTCCTTAGCTTAGTACAATACGATATATTTACATATACGATTATTTATTTCTAAAAATAATGTTGTACATGAAATTAATATTTTGCGACGTGTTTCGTTCATCATGAGTACTATAATTTTTAAACATACAATTTCTTGTTTACAGGTAGTGCTTTGGGATTATCGGATTAAAGGAAAAACGTAAGTCTTAATATTTAAATTCAAGCTTCCTTGATTCCTAAAACTAATTAACGTTTTTATAAAGTTCGTTGAAATATAATTCTAAACTTCCATTGGATCAATTTTTAACGCTGGAGAATTCTATTAATCTTTCATTTATTTCTCTCATAAACTAACTATTTATTATTCAATTAATCAATGGAAAACTATTGTTATAATTATTCAGTTATCCATACTTTAAAAATACTATTTCCAGCCTCGCCTACTTTGATTTAATCTTTATTAATTTTAATTTTCATTGCAACTTTCATTTGATTTTAGGATTCAAAAAAACTTAAACAGTGTAAGGGTAAAAAATTAAATAAACACACATTTGGAGCAATATGCGTAGTTTAAAGAATATAGGCATGGAATTTATTGCTATTTTAAAACCGTCCGGGCGACCTTTTTTATCTCCTCAACATCATGTATTATGACAACCCAGATTCGTATTTCGTGTTGCTTAATTATTTTTATACTATATCAAAAATAGTATCGAAACATAAATTTCATTCAAATTATTATATGAGAATTATAGGATGAAAAATAACTGTGATACATAAGACTCTGAATCCAACAGAGATGTGCAAGATAGCTAGGCGGTGCGCGAGAAAAAATCCACAAAGCGGCTAGAGATTCTAGGTATTTGTATATATAAAAAGCCGGAGATGTGACCGAGGAATGTGTACAAAGGGGTCTAAGTAAACAGAGCTACTGGACCTAGGTACATCTTCGGACCACTCAGTTACAGACCGTTTCACAGTATCGCGCTGCTACGCATCGTCGCGTCGCACCGTCTAGCTACCTCACACTTCTCTTGTGGATACGCAACCTATAATGTCCCATGCCAAAGTAGAAAGTAAAGTACTAAACACGAGTACCTGTGTGTGCGTGCGTGTGTATATATTTGAGAGAGATACTTTAAATATTTGATTTCCTAACAATTCCTGTTATGTTGTTCGTAACAAAAGTGATTTTCGATTCGATGAATTCCCCGGTGTTCCCGAACATATAGATAAAACACGTAGCTTTACGATCGAAATACTATCCAGAACTAATATTAAAAGTTTTGTAATAACATAAAGTGGTTTCTAAAATGGGATTCCAATAAAGAGAATCACCCCAGCATCCGTATCACGTAATGGAAAGATTATTATTTATTTAGGTTAATGTTTCTATATGGGAACTTATGGGAATTTCATGTTTAGCAATAGATCGCGGTTGATGTAAAGACAACATTTCACCACAGTGTAGTAAAAGTGTCACAACACCTTTGAAGTCTCGCGAACTGCTGCTTCCGTCTTGGTATATGTAATACCGCGGTATGTCTTGTCATATATACATAATAATAATTTATAGTTTATTTTAAAAATAATCATGAATTATAATATTAAAAGTCGTGGTGGTTTAGACTGGCACGGCGGAATATCGATGTCAAGAACTTTCGGAATTCGCGTACATTTAATAAAGTTACATTGGTAACACTGGTAACACTTGGCTGATGGTGAAGGAAAACATCGTGTGGGAACCTGAACGCCTGAGAAAGGTTCTTGTATTAAAAAAAAAAATCATTTATTCATAGGTACTCAAATAACAAAGTTAATATTACTTTTGCCAAACTGTATCGCAGTTTGTTGGCAGACGAAGCTCCCTTTTAAATAGTTATTTATTTAGTGTTATATTTTATTTTTACACTATTCTCAAACTAAGATTTATAAGACACTTGATAAATTTTTTTAAAGATCTCTTTATAAAGTTTAGATATTAAATCTATGTGTGGGAAAAATATAGAATTCTTGATTTCTCGGTGTTTGAAATCGCCAATAAGTCGTGGGCTGGCATGGTAATTAAGCCCGTAGTTTTTTTCCTTGCGAAGATTTCTTTTCCCAGCGCTGGGATACTTACAGGCTGATATTATTATTATACTAATTAGAATAGTCCACGTTATAAAGCTTTGCTTTGTTTGAATTGAACGCTGTTAGTAAAGTTTTCGAGATGATAACATTGGCCATCACGAACACGTGGAGGAAAACTTTATAGTTTTAATATTGTCGAATCTTCACCGTTTTATCGACACTACTCGAAGTCAACGTGGTGATAACCTTAAATGTCTATCAATAAAGGTAAAAGTAAGGTATCCTGTAATCTGTTGTGCTTTTAAATTGAAGAGTCTGTAGTAATTTCAGTAAAAGAAAGACGTTTATTTGTTGGGATATTTTTTCGTAATGTAATATAAAATTTACTTTTTCTAGTCATTTTTAAATTTTAGTGTACTAATAATGAAACAATTTTGATGTACAGTAAAGAATGTTACTTTATATTTATTATAAATAATGTTTTAATTAAGCACGAAAATGTTAATATTTCAATAAGTCTACAATTGCTCTTTTATGAAACAGTGATTAAATTAGTATTATCTGCATTCTACATAAACACTGTCTTTATAGTCGCGATTCACAAATGTTGATGTTTTCAAAAGTGTTTTACGAATATCAGAGATCTTAATAGAACTAAAAGTCTTTGCAAAATAAAAAAAAAACACAATATACATCATATCGTATAATTTAAGCTCATGCATTGTTCAACGCAGAGCTGAAATGACTTATGATAGAAATATAGAATTTGTCAGTTTTGTCCTTGTGTCGCGGACTGAGCGCTGTTTTAATACAGGATTATTTTTGAGACCAAGTTAGAAAAGGTATAAATGTTTTATATAAATCAATACAGTTTTAAAGAAACATGCAATATAGCTAAAGCTATTTCAGAAAACAAGTCACAAGTGAGTGATATATCTATTTATTTATTACTGATTACTTTTTTTTAAATACTAGTTTTTACTCGTGAGTTCCTGCTCTTTGACTTGGAAACTCACCTAATGTAAAGTGATTGTACTAACTAAGAAAGAAATGCGTATATGCACACAACTCAGAAAATTCTCATAGAAATCGAATGAATGATGTAGGAATGTATAGGAGTCAACCAAAGTAACATTCTTTTTCATATAAAATATTTAGTTGAGAGAGGTAAGCCTAAAAAGGGCCAAAGAATAGGTTTCGTCCTTGTTAAAAATTTCGTTTCCTACTGATAAGAAGAAAATTACGCATACGAAGTCACCGGTAAAAGCTAGTAATCGGACACTTCATTCATATCGGATTACTTTGATATACCGAGTACAATCAAGGTAACTTGGTGGAATGTTTTCTACAATTTCACACGTATTACTCGACTAAATTGAATATCAGTTGTTGACATTTGAAGTATCCCACTTCAATAGTATATTGAAGGGTTTCAGGAGCTTCGTGTACAATCAAGTGGGTGTATCTATCCGCACCCACATGTAAGTAAATGACGTAATAACTATAAAGTTTTTATTTGTGTTTTCCTTTGTAATTGCCTAAGCTCTTATCTATGTGCGTGACCTTTCAAGCCCTCGATCTCTTATTTCAGAATAATTAAAATATAAGGGAGCTTGTAATAAAACATAACACAATATTGTTTTCTTAAGTATATTATGTTTTAGGTTATTGTTTTTTTAAATACCGAAACGTGATATTGCTGGGAATTGTTTAGAATTAATTTCAACGATTTTTTTAATGGCGCAGTGTTTGTAGATTCTTGTATTGAGGATTTATTTGTGCTTGAATATATTTTAATATCCTGCTTTATAATCAGTATAATTTTAGATATACTGTTTCAAATAATATTAATATGCACTTATGTATTATTTTCCATTCGTTTATGCGTGTGCCTCCTTTATTTATTTATGTTATAGTCATTTATTTCTTTTGTTTATTTAAAAAAAAATGCGATGAGTACCTAATAGTGAATTATTATTGTTATTTATGTGTTTTATTTTTTGATTGATTATTTTGTTGGCGCACCGTGGCTTGCTTTGGGGTTCCAGCTGAAAATCAGCGCTAAGTGCCCCGTGGCACTTCAGCATAAATAACATTATGCTGAGCTGGACACCTTTTCAGGTATTTTTGTTTTTTGTGTATGTTAATATTATTAAATTCATGTGCACAGTTTCCCCGATTGACTTTATGATGTTTAATTAGTCTACATAATGTAATAGCGTGTTCTGTTATTAAAAATAAATGTTTTCTTTCCTTTTTGACACTCTCATTGTGTTATCAAAATATATCTTAAAAATTCTTTTGAAAAGTTACAAACCAATTTTCTGTACGTCCGTATTTAAGGGCAACGAACAAAAACGCTGGCTTACAAGAGGGTTATGGTATTTGATACAGTACTTTTATGTAAATTCAAGTCAACTCCTATCCGAGCCAGATTTTTTCATCCCGATTTAAATAAGACTTTGTTTATCCTATTTAGTAAACGGGCGTTTGAATTCCACCCCCGTTCTGTTTGAAAAGGTAAGGGGGTTGATTAGTATTTGTTGGTAATTGGACTTTTGATCGTTGAACTTGTAGGCTAAGAGCCAAATATTAAAATATACTCGTAAATAATGTTTGAGAATTGTAACGTATTTTGTGGAGTAGGAGCTAGACTGAGTCCACGACTGTATAATAAATACCTATATATAATGAATAATAGTATTACCCCGCGGCTCCGCACGCGTTTATTACGTAGTAATCATTTTCTTCTCGTAGTTTCATTTTTACTCACGTTAATGACAATGCATATATCCTATCAATAATGGAATACACGTACTTCGCATCTACAAAATTTAATAAAAACCGGAGGAAATGAATTGTTTTTTTTTTACGATTTCTAATAGTACATTACAGTAGGTTACAATTCTTATAGCCCATGATTCGCGGAATGACACATACTTTACGTGTACAAAATTTCATCAAAATCGGTTAGGAATGAATAAAACAAATGTTTTTTGGACTTTTTAAATCATTTCTGAAAATATTACTGAAAATTCTTATAGCCTATCCATTGACCAAAAACTGCTTCCCGTACCATTGCACAGGTTCGGCAGCTGTGGGAGACAGTTAGGGTTGTACCGAATTGTCCGGTGGCCCGGCAGTAGTAGCTGGGCCTGCCGCCGGGGCGACGTGGTTGAATGCAACCGCGAGCCCACGTCGCCCCTCTAAGGCGGCTGAGGTACACCGTGGAGTTTTAGTTAGTAAGAGTCTCACATAACCACTCGTCCTCCCCCGGGCGGGTGTGTACCCATGACGGGTTTCTCCACTTTAAAAAAAAAGGATTGTTAGCAAGGCCAACTATACGAAGTCAATTATTAAAATACTTTTCATTATATTCGGTTTTCCGTAAACCTTTTTTTTTATTTCAAATGCTCTTTTTTATATATCAGTTTTCAGTCTTTTATTCTTGAATTTAGTTTTCATAACATCTTTTGAAATGTCATTTACGCAATAATTATAGACAAATCAAGATTTTGTTAGATTTTAGTTGTATATTTAAAACATGCGCCTCGTTCGAATAATGCATGTAACTTTACAGTGATAGGCGCATTCAGAACGCAGAATAAAAATCGCACGGCGAGTTTAGGCTTACATTACGAACACAACTTGAATGTTAAATTCATCGGGGCTTTTGGGGGATTCTTGGCAACAAATTGCAGACTGGGGTTCCATTTTTGTTTTACTTTAGTAATTTTTTTTTTCTCAATAATATTGTATTATTTTCCTCAAAATAGTTCACGAAGAAGAAGTGAAATGAAACGTAGGTTTCTGTTGGTGTCTCGAAATAGACCATTGACCGTTTTAATCGCATAGTAGCTTCCATTTAGTTAAACTGTGGTCGAGCATACACTAAAGACAATAAGTAATAATTTTGCGACTTCTACATTAAAAAATAATCCCCCCTCTTAATAATGTCAGTAGTAATCTTTATTAAAGAGAATTGGTTGCCAAAATAAATAAGAAGAAAACAAGCAACAGTATCTAGTCTGCGTCTACGATACATACGCCAGTAGACGAGTTCTTTTTAATCTTTAAAGTTATTAGTATTATGTATAATACGTCTGTAGATAGAAGTCTCGCAAATTTTATGATCTTCGTAAATCAATTTAAATAACGCCCAAGAAAAAATATATTGTGTTGAAAATTGATACGATAAATTATGGAATAATCCGCTTTTATGTTGGATATTTTGCATTTTATCGGAAATAACGGTTCCTTTAAGTCTCTATGTGCCCATTCAAAGTTATTTTGTATGTACTTTCGTCGGGCTTTTTCTGATTGGTTCTGTTGTAAAACTAAATTTTATTGTTCTCTGATATTTGTCTTAAAATATAATAATAATAAACATTTATTTCCGACTTCAAAGAATCCATACAGATAATAGGGCAAAAAAGAACCTTCCGAAAACATAAAAATATTCACGTAAACGATACACGGGAACAATACACCATGCTGGCTATGATGCCTTTTCAGTCAGACGTACAATAAGGAGTTCGAGATAATAGGTAGTGCTTCCACACGATACCTAATGTATTGTATTCTCTCACAGGCGTAATCCTATAGATGTGTGTGTTGGTCTCTTTTTCGTTTCATCGACTTTAAAGTCGCAACGGTGCTAAAGAAGTATTCTGTTCAAAAATAATACTAACTAATAATAAATAATCTTGAGCTACTAACTGGAGATGAACCTCACTCTATTCAAGTAGCATGTATGTACGCACGTACGTAGGTACTTGTAGACGTATGAATTCCGATCCTGTGACGTGGCATTGGACAATTCTACCAACGTGTTTAGGATGCTGTCGGAGCTGGCACGCATTCTGCGCAGGATCGAGACACACCGTTTTCGGATGATAGCATGAAATCCATACACAATTATGAAAATATAGTTTACGTTATTTATGTAAATTACAATAAATACTTATATAATTTTTATGTATGAAGGTGTCTGTAGTATTATCAGCTGTATGACATTAAAAGAACAAATTTTCTTTATTGATCATTACTTAGAAGTATTTACTGAGGCTCAGAGAAGCAAATTAACAGACGTATAAATACAATTGTTATTGTGGATTAATCCAATAAGACACCTAACGATCCTTTCGATATAGACATAAGCCCCGTGTCATGTTACGATGTCGTAAAACATGACAGCAAAGATATATATACCTTAAGGAAACGTATTATCACATTTTATTGCAACATCGAGTTAAGCATTTTATCTGATTTCAGGATTTTTATTGTTGTTGTTAAATCATTTTTATTTATTTGTTCAAATGAATCTAGCGGCAAAAGGAATCTGACAATGAGATGATTGTACTTAATATTAAGTATTTCTATACTATTATTAAGTAAGATTAAGACTAATGTAAGTAAGTAAGTAAGAGTGTTAAGATTATTAAGTATATATATACTACTAATATAATAAAGAGGAAGGCTAATCTATGGAACTATCAGTCAGATTCAAAAAAAAATTTTTTGTATATGATAGCCAGGTTCACAGGGAATAGTATAGCCTATCTAACATTATGTTGCAACTCTCAGCTAGCGTTAAATATTGATTTTTGTTTCGGAAGTCGAGGCCCTCCCGAATTGCTTTATCCGCATGCGCTGGCGTAATCTTTAATGATAAGGAAATACAATGTTCTACAAAAATATTGGCACTTAGTATATCTAAAACAAAGTCATCGATAGCATATACCTATATCTTATACATAAGCCACAATAAGGTACTTTGGTACAAAGATTTGTTGAAAATAAAAAAGTGAATTATAAGTATTTTTTAGACATGGCTCATTAATCCTTACAAACAAAAGTTACTTCATCATAAATACAATTTTATGAAGTTAATATTTGCTCTTCAGAGTATGCTATTTGGAGACATAGTTTAGAAGTTAATGAAAAATTAAAATAATTTGTACTTGCGGGAAAAACAAGTATGATAGACTACATGGGTGCGTTGGCGGCACGGTGTTTGAAGAATAAAATTAACCCGGGTGAAACCGTGGGGCACAGCTAGTACTGTAATACGCAGCAAGACAGCACTTAGGAACAGTGTATATTGTTAACACGCCTCGTGGCGCAGTGGTAGTAAGCCCTACTGTTGAACCGAAAGATTACGAGTTCGATCCTCGCACATGACTGACTTTTGTGTGATGAGCATAATTGTCAGCTGTGTGTCTGGGTGTTAAATATCTATATAATACATTAGAAGTTTAATTACCGTAATACTAGCTTTGCTTAGTTTATAATTAAATGGCCGTGTGTGGAATTGTGTCAAAAAAAGACAAGCGAAAATGTCCTCAAACCGGTCGGTCACAGAGCATACCAGCTATCGCGCTCAGTAAATAGTAGGGGTCAATAGTATGAATAGTAAGTTATTAGTGCGCTTTCCATAATCACATCGATACGATTCTCCAACGTATATTAAATAGTATCTTATTTAATACTAGCTGTGCCCCACGGTTTCACCCGTGTTAATTTTATACGACAAACATCGCCAACGCACCCGGGTAGGCAATTTTTTGTACTTTGTGTAAAACTATCGATATTTCGACTATAACATAGCCTATGTTACCCGCTGAAACTGTAGCTTTATTTGGTGAAAGAATTTTTTAAATCGGTCCGATGACCTGTTGATAAGGGAAGCTGATCCTTGTAACAATACGTATCTAGTTATAAGTACATCGTTTTTTATTTGAGTACAAAGTTGAAGATTATAATTCTTGGTGTTTGTTATTCGTGGAAACTTTATTAATTATCTCCTTATCTACTAATTATTAATGATAAATAAATTATTTACAAATTAAATTATAGATACCTAATTACGTGTTTCATAAGAGTAAACCGATATTAGAAATCGGCTTAGTTCATGTTTGGAATATTATGGCTGGTACATAAAATGAATTTGCCATTTTTGAAACAGATATTTAATCATTTCTGGTATCTCTTAGCTTTTGCGAAATACTCAATTAGAGACCTGTTCGTCGACATTACTTAAAAAATCATTGCCATTGAGTACAAAGCTATAGTAAATGAAGAGTTAATTTTGGGATTATGAAGACCATTCTGACCCTACCTTTGGCGCCTCGTTACGTCGTGGAATTTAACGATATGGGGCTTTGAAAAGTTTAGCGTAGGTATCCCTAGAATTTCTCATTAGACGTTCCACATACCCCAATAAGATCCACCGTTTGAAGCTGCCCTTTTAGTGCAAAAATATGAAATTGAATTATTAATTTTCTTTATTTCATATTGTTTTTTTTTACTCGAGCAATATGTTGTTTGGGTCATGATATTAACCGATTTTCTTTTTAATTCAGTATGCAACCATTAACGCGAGCTAGATTTACACTTGGCCAATTTAAAAATTTTGCTGTTAGAGTTTCCACTGCAATCATATCAAGTGTCATGCTTGTAGTATAAAAAAAAAATTAGGATATTCCAAAAAAAAAAACATATCTTCTATGGAAATCCTTTTGATATATTTCAGTATTTGTTAGGGTTTTTTTTTTTAAATATATAACAAATATGGCAAACAAGCATATGGCCTGCCTGGTGTTAAGCAGCTACCATATCTTTTGTAGGGTGGAGGTATTCTACCAGTTGGGCTGTCCCAAGTAAAAAGAAATCTTTGCTCTACATCTCTTAAGGGTGTAAGAATATTAAATTAAAACGCATATTTGGTGAAATTTTCAACCGACTGACTAACTTAACGAAAGTTTGGCTTAGAAACGGGGGTTTCTGGGAACGGAACCCTAAAAATAAAAATAAAAACAAGTGATACATTACATGAAATCACGTGAAAATGGGTCACGGCAACTTATTACACAATATATCTTTTTATCAGCGATACTGCCGACCTAAGGCTTGGCCTCTTCGATGTGCGGTGTCAGATTCTGTTCGTTATTCACTCAAATCACGTTTCAACACAACACCGTACAGATTCAAAGGGCAAGTGTAGTGTTTGTATGTCAATAGGAGTCGGTGTCGTGAGGCTTTCCTTAAATAAAAAAGTAAAAAAAAGAAACATATCTGCATTTCACACGCGGTAGAAGTTTGAAAAGTTCAGAAAACAAAAAATATCTTTAAAAAAAACACCGGGAGTCGTGATAACCACTCGTACTGTACAAACAACAATGCGTACAAGTCTGGCCGTCACACCACTATGCTAATTCCACGACGATCGTAGTCAAATCAGGACTTGCATTAATCGTGTATAATGATATTTTATCTCGTTCTCTCGCAGGCTAAATCCTAGAGATGTATATGTTTGTCTCTTTTTGATAAAGAACTTTTGACTTTAAATTTATATCAAAAATGGATTGCTTTAAATGTAAAGTTAATTACAAATTAACTACTAAAAACAAATTAATTAAAAACAATGAGATGTTGTGTTTGTAATCTGTGGTTCCAATTGTTATTATTAAACTTAGGAACGGTTCACAAATACATCGGTAATTAACGGTTCGATATTAATAGCGAAGGACGTACGATATAATTGGACGTATTCGTGGACGTGTGAATACGGTCGTAAGAGTAACTAAGTTCCAACATAGAAATAAAAAGGGAATCGCATTAAATCAAATAACATTATGAACATGGTAACATATGGAATTACAAATTATAATATTCCATAGATTATTTCGTATTCGATAAGAACCTGAAAAATTAAACACGAGTAAAACCGCGGATACAACTAGCTATATTAAATATTTGAACGTACTTTTTTTAAGATTCAACGTTGTCAAACGGCGGAACGAGTTCTAATTAATGGCATAGAAGTCGGCTATGTAGTATATAGTGTAATATTATATAAGTAAGTTTTTATTACTATATAAAAGAAAATTAATTCCAGCGAGCGGCCTGGCACCAACCAGTATATATAATAATATTAATATTAAATGTCCTAACTACTGTTAGTGGATATTAATATTGGAGATACGAGAATTTGGATTATAAAATATTTGGGGAGTTAACATTGTCGTATATAATTTTGCTATGATAAATTTATTATTATATTAGGGAGTCCGAATAATGGTTATAACGGGCATATCCATTTAGATTACAATTGTTCGATTACCATAATATTCAAATAATTCAATTCCCCCAGACCATGGCAATTGCAATTCCAATAACACAGCCATCTCTCTATCTGTATTAAAGATTCCGATAGCGGGCGCCATCGCGTCGCGGCATTTGCCTCCGTATTCTTAACCTTAATCACGTATCAATAGCTTCAAACCAATTATAATATAGGGTACAAGGATAATTAAAACATCTTTTTTGAAGTCTTCGTATTTTAGCGTGAAATATATAAACCAGACTAATATCGACTGTTTTGTATTCCTTCATCGTATTTTTGTTATACGTGAGTAAAATGCTTAGAAAATATATTTAGTGTATTATAATTTTATATAATATATCGTAACTGTTATTTCTACACTTTTCGAGATTGCGTGACGTTTAAGGTTACTGGTCGGCTTCTAATGTCAATAAAATATAGTAATATTTCAAATCTGACTGGTAGTTCCAGAGATTAGTGCGTTCAATCCGACAAAATAGTCTCTTATTATTTGTATTACCTATCATTATAGACAAGTTACTTGTAAAACTTTTTAATTTGACATCTAAGTAGGTACGTAATAAGGTGACAAATTCGAAAAATCTTCCAGATTTTTTCAAGTTCATCGCATATGGAATTACAATAGATATAATTATGTTACCGACGGAGCTTTTCGAATGTTTCAATTTTAATTGTTGATTGTTAATACCGACCACCTTTGAATGTCTTGTTAACTACCTCGTTAGCCTAGTGGTCCTAAGCGTGATTGCTATGCTCGAAGTCCTGGGTTCGACCTGAGCGAAGTTTTGTTGGATTTCTCTACGAAATTATAAGTTGCAGTAGGTACGTATTTTAGCTTTTTACCCGATTAATGACTATAGACTCGCCCCTATTACATGGGACGTAAACATACCCGGCGAACTGAGGGTGTACATTAATACATCTCTGCCTAACCCTTCCGTTATGTTTATATTATATTAGCTGAGCCCGCGATTTCACCCACGTGCCATATTCCGTATGTGAAAAACAGCAACTAAATAAAAACCTTCCCTCACCTCAATCTCACCTTCGATATAAACTTTAAGAATACCCAACTAAAATCATTTTAAATGTTAATTTTCCTTTAAAAAAAGCTAATTTTTTTTAATAACTTGATTTTTATAAACCTTTAATATCCAGTGAATTATAATGTGGCGAAATCGCCATCAGAGGCAGCTGCTGAGTGGTTAATAAAAAAACACCAAACAACGACATCTATTGTAGAAAATTTAGATTGAAATGATATTATTAATTATCTTAAACATTTAAATATAACAACTATCTAAATACATTTTAAAAAACCCAGCCTTAAATTGTTAATAATAAGTGCTTACTAAAAATATACATACATGTGACAATAAATATCAAATTAATTTCATGATATAATTTAAACCAATCCGTACAGTGCCATCTATAAATACACATGGAAAATAAAATACATAAGTTTGCATTATATAAAGATAATTTAATGTAATATTGCAAATAATGTAATATAGTATTCACTAAATATTTTAAATATACCATACATATGTCCATACGTGTAAAATGCATCCTAAATGTACCTTCAAAATATGAACTACAATCATACCAAATTTCATTAAATTCGATTTAGTAGTTTTTACGTGACTGACATTCAAACATACCGACAGACAGACACAAAAATTTCAAATACTATCGCAATGTTCTATCCATGAATTTAAACAATCCCCCTATATTTTTTTCTCAAATATCGTCACTGTACAGATTTAGACTCTATACTCTTAATATAATAGTATACTTAGATTTAAAATCAGAAAACTGGTCGTCGACATAATTTATAAAATGTCTTTGCGATTAACTACAAAACTACAGTGAATGACGAGTTAATTTTGGGAATATGAACCATTCCGACGCTAACTTTCACGCCTCATTACGATAAGGAATTTATCGATATGAGCCTTTGAAAAGTTTAGCGTAGTCCTAGAATTTCTCATTAAGCGTTTCCACATATCCAATAATGTCCACTGTTCGGAGCTGCCCTTATGGTTTTTGTTACGGACGATCGAAAATCTATTGTATGGTTTCTTTCTCGGGTCGGATATTTAGTGTTGTACGCTTAGTTCGTGATTTTCGTTAATATTATCTTTTGAATGAGATAATTTGTCGTTTTGAAATACAGTGTAAATTCTATGTAACGAAATTGAAGGGTCCGGATGTTTTAGTTTTTTGGTTAAATGCAGAGTAAAACAAAACAATATAGAATAACTATACCTGGTCTTTTAGTCCTGAATTTTTAGTTAAAGTTTTAATTATGGACATTTATTTTTATTCTCTAACAGAGATTTTTTTTTTACTTACGTAATATATTAGTTATGGGCATATCAGTTCAGTCATCTCATTTTGCCTTTCAATTTTTGTAATGTTGTTTATCTAATCGCTTTTGTCCGAGACTTCTTTCCCCGTTGACTTTGAAATAAAACGTCCCGCACGCCACCTATTATAAACTCGATATACTAACTCACAAAAAACCTTAAACAACAACTCGCCAAATTTGTATAGCAATCTCATGGTTTAGGAATGCAACTTGCAAAAAACAAGCACTCATTTTTATAGATTCATGTCTCTATAATTTCTAAATTTTATAGGTATATATTATATGTATGTGAACAATTTTTGACGTAAAATTCACACAGTATTATTATCTCCATCAAATGTAGCCGGCTTAATTGCTTTATACACGGTTATTAAAACTGATAGACATTAAATATACGTATACGGGAGGACCGGCCGTTATTTTATCTACATGTCTAATACACCTACTCGTTCTGTTAACTAGATATTTGAACCCGTCATTTTAAAAAGGTCAGGAGTCCAGTAATTAAATATTTTCAGGATCAACAGCAATGTATTTCTTGTAAAAAAAGGCGATGCTGTCTAAGAAACTAATTATGGAAGTTGATAAATAAAAAATACATACAATTTTTGCGGGATTAAGTTTTTGTAAAAAAAGAATTGATACAGATATTTTGAAATAAAGTTTTTTGACGTAAGGCATATTCAAAATGATCTCTTAAATTTTAATATACTTAAATCCAAAGATTTTCAGAAGTATTAATAGTTAATCATCATGATTTTTATGATATTCATAGTTTGAAGAACTACCTCATTAGCCTAGTTGTCGTATGCGCGACTGCTATGATCGAGGTTCTGGGTTCGATTCTCAGGTCGAGCAAAGTGTTATTGGGGTTTTCTATGAAAATTCTCAGTAGCAGCTTCCTTTGATATTTTATGAATTTAGTAATTAATAAAAAAAATCATACTTCATTTATTTTAAGTGTACCTAGTGACAAAACTGACCGTGACAAGTTATCTTTAATTCGTATGTAACCATATCAAAAAGGATATAAACAATATTAACACTTCCTTAGCAAGTTACTAACGAGCAGAGCAAAAACTCATTAGCTCCAAACTGCGTACTTATTATGGTGTTATTATTCTTATATGATCTCCTATTTCACATTATAATTATGAGGATATTATTATCTTAGTAATAAATAAGAGATACAAACCTTTTTACATTCGTACTAGCTGTCTGACACCCATTTCATTGCACTGAACATGTTTTACATGCCTACATGGCTGTTATGGTCATAAAATTTCCTCCTTTCCATTCCACAACTAAACTACACGCGCTTGGCTTTGGAGTAACAGTTTTACTATAATTTCAATCTCAGTATGAGCTAAAAAAAGTTGACCATCAGGGGACGCCCGGCAGATGTGAAAGATCTTAGGCTGAAATCAATAGCTCAGACTTATCTCGGAATATTATCGAAATTGAAATTTATAGTCGCAAGCTTAGATTTGCTCAGTTTTGCCTGAGTAAAGTTCAAGTCATCGAATTCGACGACTTTAGGAAAACTTGGGTATTATACGATGAAAAAAAATAGTATTGCATAATAGTGACCTTACATTGATTATAAATTATCTGTATTGCTTGATGCTCATTGGCCTATACTACATAGAAATAACTGTTTTTATGTATTGTTGTACATGTTTTGTAATTTTTGCCGTTTGTAGTTTATTCTTTAATTCAACAAAACTATTTCAAGCGAATCGACGTAACAAATTACGAATTGCGTTAGAAATTACAATGATCAGCTTCTTATCCAAAGATTATATTTACATGTTGATAAGCGTAAAAAACGTTTTTTCATTAAAGCATGTTGAATATTTTTACAATTACAATATTTATTACAATTTAAATTCTATTTTAAACTACTTTTCAATTTTCTATATACATAATTCGTGATAAATTGATTTGTTTGAGTTGATTAAATTTTTCAGTCCTGATAAAGCATCGAAACGTTGACTAAAACTTTCTCGGTTAAAGCTAACTTTAAGCTTAGCGTAACTCGACTACAAATTCGAAACATAAGATTGCCCTGAGTAAATTTTACATAGCGAAGTTTGAGCTAAGCTAAGGTTGAGGCTAAGGCAAGTACGCTCTATAGATTTCAGCCTTAGTGAATATTTCAAAAAAGTTTGTATGTGTCAGCTGCGACCTACGACTGGAGTTTACTCCTTAAGTACGATTGTCTTTCAATATGCAACTGGCAAAGAGGAGGTTGGCTGGCTAACTGACTGACCGATTAACTGTACTTGCTAAATAAATACACCGGGTAGTCCTGAAATACGACAAACCAAAAGAAAACTACTGTGAAGATGTTTATTTTATTACTATGTGTATGGTGATCGCCATCCCTACCAACTGCTTTAACAGGAAATTTTGAAATGATCCAGTCTGTCACTTAAAAAAAACGAACTCAGCTCGACACCGCCAATATAGAATCAAAGCGACGCCACGCCAATATTGGGTCCAACAACGGGTCTTTCCCACCGCATTAGATGTTTTCCGGATCATGAAACTGTAGAACCATTTCCCGGCCAATCTGTAACTTAATTGTTCAAGCGTAATGTAACGTGAAGAGATATTTATGCAGGCCGGCTGACAGCGGTGACCGTCGATGGATTATGGATCTCTCGGTGACCGTTGTGTTTGGATTGTACTGTGTTTACCAAAGGACACTCCTCTCAACTGGTCGAACTACTATAAAAAAGTGGCAAGAATATTTCTGTGGCGTAAGGATTTGTTCTTTTTTTTTGTATAAAAATAAATTCCTAAGTTATAACAGAGTGTATTGTGAAATAAAATGTTCTCAGAATAATTTAATTACGCAATAAAAAGGATTAATGAATACCCAAAGTGAACATATGTTTCAGAATGTGGGTTATAAAAATATATCTTAAATATCTTACGTGAAATATGAAATTAGGTTCATTAACGCACGGCGGAACCGCTGCGGCCCGCAGACTTTTTAATATAAAAACAAAGTATAAATATACACTGGAGAAATTATGAATGTGGAATTTAGAGCTTAATGTGGACGTAACATAATTACTTTGGGCTTAAAATAGATAAAATATATTAAAATAATTAAAAGAGGTATCAGGAGTCCGGATATCGCGGCCCTTATTCATTTCTTGAAATTTTATAGCCTGGCATTTGCAGACTCGTATGACGACGAATGTTGATAGCCATTCGTGTACCGGCGGTAGACGTTATTCCAAAATAATAATGTAGTTACCATTTCCAGAATCACTATATATTATCAAATATATATATGTCGACATCGAGTCAGATTCGGAACGCCAGCGCCACCGGGCGGCGCTCGATGGAGTTAGTGACGCAGGCGCCACCGAGTCGGCAGTATGGAGACGACTCACTTTCTTGTTAGCAGGCGGCGCGTGCGGACGTTACTAAAACTATCGCGCGTTCTGAGAGACGTACCCTATTATTAATTATGCGTGCGTACCTACATACTGTCTGGTAATATCTAATCCGTGATACGAGTTTGTTCTATCCAACTACCTACCAACGCCCCAGGTTATAAACGTTGACAATGAACAGTACTAACGATGGAGAAGCTCATCCCCCGTCATATATATATATCGTCCTTGCTTCTGTATAATAAATTCTACACAATTATTAAGATTTTCAAATTAGGAATTTCTTTTGCTTTTTACTACTGATCTACTAAACTAAAACTACTGAACCAATTTGAAGTTTTCAGACTAATATAGCACTGTATCCGAGGAGGGATCTAAGCTACATTTTGTTACGTTTTCTATAGGTGCTAAGCAGTAATGATAAAATTACAAGGAACATGACTTTTTTAAATAAAATCGAAAACCAACTCTCGGTATTTTGAGGAGTTTCCTAGTGCATCTTCGAAGTCGAAGATCCAATGCCAATTAAATTAAAACCGGACCACCCCTGAGCTATCTCCTTTCCAACAAAATACTAATCATCTGAATCGATTCATAAAACAAAGAAGTTATGACTGATCATCCATAAAAAACATAGGTACATTCAAATTGAGAACCTCAATCATCTTTTAAAGTCAGATAAAAAGTAAAAGACTTCCGACTTTCAATCCAAATAAGGCATCGTATCTTTCCTGTGGAACATTAAAACATATTCAAGTGAATGAAGTCGCAGGTAGGAGATAGTTTATAATAATAATAAATCTTTATTAGATGCAAATGTTTTTTAAATTTACTGATAAGTAAGATTTGCACATAGCGGATTTTGCAAGCGCTTTATTTAAAGATTAGTATTTTTATATTCAAATCGGGACGCCATTATACTCGTTTGTTCCGGGTCAGTGTAGATGGGTCGACTGATTACCGAGTCCGCGGCTCTATGTAGATGCAAAATATTATGCTTTAAAAATATTCGCAATCTAAATTCGTACGGTTTATTTGTTGTTTAAAAGCATAGATACAAGACAAAGTAGAGGTTACGTAAAAACTGTGTGGTTAAGACACGACGATCATGTTGCGTTCCGGGATCAACCGTTTAAATATTTAAAAAGAGGTTCACGAAATCACTAGATGATATTTGAACTTGTGAATTTGTAATGATTATTGTGATTGTTTGATTGTTGATTGTGAAACAACACGCCTCATCGTTTAAAAGAAAAGAAACGTTTTATTTTTAGACTAATGTTTGTTGACAAAATCTGTCGATAAGCGATTGTATAAGTAAGTAAATGTAATGCTTCCTCGAACATATGACTACATACTTGATGTTTCGAGCACATTTTAGGCGTTTCCAGAGATTTTGAGAATATTATTTTTTTCTATTATTACTCAGATAGTAACAATAAAGTTAATTATGAACCCTACTTACCAGTTACTTGTTACAAATTCGTGATGCGGGTTGACCGGCTGACATGTATTTTTGTAATAAAACTAAAAGATCAATTTGTGTTTTATGATGTTGGAAATTCGTGATTTAAGTCAACTTAGAAATTCCGACTTTTAGCCAAATTCCATATTGGAATAAACATACAGATGTATTAAAAAAAAAAAACTATTGAGTCATTGCAAGAAAAATTGCTGATAGTCGCTTTATGTTGTTTTAATTTACTATCATTGTTATTGTAGAAATGAGTGAATCTAATGAAGAAATTCGACACATTTTAAAATATTATTAGAAAAAAGGCAGAAATGCAACTCAAGTAGCGAAACAAATTTGTGCTGTTTATGGACTTAATGCAGTGTCAGTAAGAGTAGCACGAAGATGATTCAAACGTTTTCAGTCCAGAAATTTTGATGTTAAAGATGCACCTCGCTCTAGTCGCCCTGTAACGAATAAAATGGAAGCCATTTTTGAAAAAGTGGAGTAAGATATCAAGCATCAAGCATATCAGTAGTTACGATGTAGCTGAAGAACTGGAAATTTACCACAAAACAGTTTTAACCCATTTGAAGAAAGCTGTCTTTGGTATCAAAAAGCTCGATATTTGGGCGCCACACGAGCCCACTGAAAAAAACCTAATGAACCTTGTACTCATTTGCGATTCATTTTTGAGACGTAATGAAACCGAGCTGTTATTGAAGAGATTGATAACTGGGGATGAAAAGTGGATCACGTACGACAAGAACGTGCAAAAAAGGTCGTGGTCTAAGGTCGGCCAGGCTTTACAGCCTGTGGCTAAGCCTGGGCTAACTCGAAACAAGGTGATGCTATGTGTATGGTGGGACTGGAAGGACATTGTTCATTATGAGCTTTTACCGCCCACCAAAACCATCGATTCGCATCACTACAGCCAACAACTGATGAGATTAAAAGAAGCAGTTGAGAGAAAGCGGCTGGAATTAATCAACAGGAAGGGTGTAATCTTTCATCACGATAACGCTAGACCACACACATCTTTAGCCACTCAGCAAAATCAAGAGAGTTTGGCTGGTAATGTTAGTGCATCCACCATATAGCCCTGACCTTGCACCTTCAGATTTTCACCTGTTTCAGTATCTTTAGAATTCTTTAGGTTCTGTAAGGTTAATATGAACAGAGGACTGCCAAAACTATTTGTCGCGTTTTTTTTTAATCAGAAGTCCCAAAGTTTCTACAGCTACGTGATCATGTCTCTACCTACAAAATGGCAGCAAGTCATCGAACAAAACGGCACATGTATACGTAAATAAATGTAAATAAACATCGAAAAAATGTCTTGAATTTTCATATTATATAAAAATGGGAAGAAACTTTTTCTCCGACCTATTAATATATACGAAATGCTCATAATGTTGATTTTCCCTTATCTTTGGTTAATTGTATTTGGTTATTGTAATGTTGTAAAACTAGTTGTGCTCGCTGCTCCGCTCGCTTGGATTACAGAATGTCGTCGATTGGGCACACGAGCGAATGTTGCTAGCCCTGCTCCCGGTTATTTTAAAGACAAAAATGCTTATTGTGGGTGATTCTTAGAAGATAGGCATATACTCTCGCTGACTTTTTTTAGTCTTTTTTAAATATCTACAGTTACATAGTACATTAATTTGATATGTCTTATAGTTTATGTAGCGTAAGCCATTTAAGTGCCCGAATTGATTCACTATGACCAGTATTTTTTCGTTTGTGCGGTACCCTAGTTCTTTTTCTAAAATAAAAGTAGCCTAAGTTACTCCTTATAACATCAGCTATTTGTCAGTAAAATCCCGTCAAAATCGGTCTAACCGTTTCGGAGCTTACCCGGAACAAACAGACAGACAGACAAAATTTTAAAAATGTTTTTTTTTTATGTTTTAGTTGTCGTATATACTTTCATTTACTAAAAATTTAGCATTTAGTAAAAAGCGGTTATTTTGACTTTAAAAACTGACACTTAAATTTTGTACCTGTAAATAGAGATAAACATGTTTTGTTTATTTACACGTAGTATTACTGAAATAGCTATTTTCCTAAGAGGTTTATAAATAAGGCTTTACACTAAACTAAACTAGTTAGGGACAATTTCGCACGTTAAACTGTGATGTAATCCTAATAGCGGTTCAAACAAGACTTAAACATAGGTAGCAGGCCTATATAAAATATTTATTCTTTAAGAAAACTGGCAGGTGTAATCACGTGTCAAAATATATTGGCTTTAGCGTACTCTACACGTTTCTGTGGTAACATTATTACCGCTTACAAAAACATCATAATAGGATTATATGTGGACTAAATGGGGTTAAGATTTTTTTCGAAGTAACATTATCTGTTTATTAAGGTCACTGGATGGTAAACTGTAGTCATACGAACGATTGGTGTTGGTTGACATACGACCACAAATATGTTTAGTATTAAATAAAATATTGTAAATTTGTTATTACAAATTAGGCTTAGAAGGCGACTGCCAAATGAAGTTACAGAAATTAAACGTACCTACAGCGATAAATTTTGGATATGGGGTGGTAGCTAGCCGTGCGAGCTTACGAAAATACCTAACATTTTTATTTATTTTGTCCGCCAGCTAATTAACTACATAAATAAATAAATAAGCCTTTATTACTGTACTTACAATAGGTGTTTACGCGAATTATATACAAACTGAATAAGATAAATATTAGCTGTCTATCTGTTTGTATGTCCGGATTTAACTCGGAAACGGCTTGATGGATTCATATGATATTTTGTACATGAGAAGCTCATTTCATTGGTCTATTGAAAAGTTATAGTTTCAATAATAGTTTTAGAGATCGTAAAAAATATTGCTTTTCAACCGGTTTTGATGAAATTTTGTACACGATAAATTTGACATATAATTTTTCAATTGATAGGCTATATACAATTACGGGATCACAATAATTACTGCGTAACAAACGCTTTCAGAGCCGCGGGGCATCGCTAGTGTAATATAATATAATCTACAATACATCTAATCTATCTAACCTAACTTACAAATGTAACGACAAAAATAACTTGGCATTGCCTTATTCTCATTTGCCTGGAACGAAAAATTTCCTTGGACGTCTCCGTCCCGTTTTAATGATTGCCGGATATTTCTTCCGTTTCGGCGTATAAGCAAACAGTAGAGGCACGCATAATTCTTCCTGTTCATGTCAGTACGTCAGAGTTTACTATTATGTTGGACGATTGCCAAAGTGCGGAATGTTTAAAAAAACTCTGCAATCGTCCGTAAAACGAGTTGGTCCATCGAGCCGTATGCGGGTAAATCGAAGCAAATTTATGATGTTAAATATAAATAAACACATTTATTTTTCGCCCGGACCATTATTTGTTTCTTGTTGGATGGATATAAATGTAGGTGAACCCGTTATTCTTTGTTGATTGTGGATCGTATTTCAGCATAAAACTAAATGTTTTATGCAAATCAGACAGGGATAGTTACTCATTTTAATAACGTAGAATTCTAAAAATGGTTTTAAATATATAAATAAGTCTAAATATTGTGTTTGAACCTGTATATAAAATTGAAATTAAATAATGTGTAAATAAATATTAGGTTGAAAAAGTATTATTTTGAATATATCCAGTCTTTATAACAACTTAACAAATGTTATCTACTCCCAGTTTGCTTATTATGTTTGCATACAAGTAATTTATTTCACATCTCACTAATATTTTAAGAAAGATTTTAACTTTAAGAAAGTAATTAATTAATAGACCCGCATAAGCACAAAATTAATGGTTATTTTAACCTTTATTAATAACTTCTTAGTCATAGCCATGCGTATTCACTGCGTCACATTCTGCGGTTACAATAAGAGGGTGCCAAAAAATGGAATGCGTAAAACTATGTTATCTTACTACGTAATAAGATGAGTTGGTTATTCAGAACAGTGGAAAATTGGAGCGGAGCAGTCTCGTGTTCCTGTTTGAAATGTTATAAGTTATAACTATTCTTCCATTAGAAAAGACTGCTTTTTTTCTTTTACCCTTAAAATTATTGTAATCTAACTGATTTGACAGGCCTACATTTTCAGCCTTTAAATGAGCATATAAATATAATATGCGTTCCAGGTTCTTCTTATTTAATGGCAAGTATCTTTATACACAATGCCAATGTCAAGTGGATAGAACATTTTTGTAATCTCCAAAGTTCACGCAACCCTTACATGATGGCGGCTCTCCTATTAAAACTGTCCAGGGAGTTTTTGTGGCAATTTGAAATTCATGCTTCTAGTCATTATTAACAACTAACCGTGCCAACGGCGGCGTTCACGTGAACTACAGTATACCGTCGATTGGGCGCGAATCGTGCTACTCCTGATCCCGGTTACTTTAAAACAAAAATGCTTATTGTGGATGATCCATAAAAGATAGATATAACATACACTTGCTGACTTGTTTGTAGGTCTTTTAAGATCTACATTTATGTAGTACTTACATTAAATTGATATATCTCATGTGAATTACTCAGAAGCTATTTAAGCGCCCGAATAGATTCACCATTACCTTTTTTTTCTTAGAACCCTAATTGTTTTTTCTAAAATAAAGTAGCCTAAGTTACTCCTTATAATATCAGCTATGTGCTAGTAAAAGTCTAGTCATAATCGTTTCAACCGTTTCGGAGATTAGCCGGAACAAACAATCAATGAGACAGAGACGCACAAAAAAAATTTAAAAGTTGTTTTTTTTTTTTAAATATGTATCGTGTATAAGTATCCTATATCGTTATTTTGACATTACAAGCAGATAATTCAATTTTATTTGTTTGTTTAGATACTTTAGATTAGCTTCATTTGTGCACAATAACTAAATTATATCACGCAAAATGCCTCCAAGATAAATGCCAAAATAACATTATTTTATGAATTAGAATAAAAACTATAATATAACAGTTCGAAATCCCACAAAAAATTCCGATTTTCGATTACGGTATCAAATTACTTTGTGCAACATTATCCCCCATATTATGTTGTTTGATCGCAAGAAACAACTGCATATTTGAAGAATATTCAGTAATATTATATTCAGTAATAGTTGTGCTTGGTAACCATGCTGACCTGTATCTTATTGTTGCGCCTACAAAATCAACTATTTAAAAGATTTTACTTTTCAGGGAAATATAATGATGTTTTTAAAGAATTACAAAACAAAAAAAAAGTATTATGTAGCTTAACATATTTTTACTGCACTTACATTTTTCATATTTATATCAGTTCAAAAATCAGTTTTTGATTCTCCTGAAAACTGATATTTGCAAAAGTTTCCGTTTAAGTGTTTTTACGCGGAATGACCTTAGAAGGTGAAGCACTCCGAACTAGAGTTTCTAAGGTGGGATTTCCAACATGTCTTTCCCATTCCTCAAACCCGAATTCTCAAAATGATTTCCATTATCGCAATTTTATGACACTATTTTGTGTCAACAGCATATCATAGAGGGATCGACGCGCTCGTGTCGTACGCATGGTGCCATTGCGTAACAGTTTACAACTTTCATGGAATGATGCCAGAGAGTCGGGCGCGTAAAAACTTTTCTATCGTACATAAGAATGGGCTTGGTGACCCTGTTTTCGAAATCGGATCCATTTACACCGTTCTGTAAGTTCCATAAGATCAAGTTCCATTAAACTTCAAATATTTTCTGAGTAAAGTTGAAACAAGCGTTCCAACGTTAGCTGGTACTTGTAATCATTAATATCTTATATACATATTTATTGTTTATTATATCCTATATTATATAAGTCATATAACTGGAACAGTGATAAGTATTAAGATGGATGGATATAAAAGAAGTGGATGCATTTTGAAGGTATGGAATGGATTGTGTGAGAAAGTGAGAATGACATGTGTATGTATAATAGAAAGGTGTAAATACTTTAGGTTAAGGCCACATTACAAGGAACTTTGCTGGGTGTTACGATAGTTGCTAAGCTTGTATTAAGGTACATACTTGGCCACATATAAAGTTAGTCACCAGATCACTAGTCACTCTCCTCGCTGCGAACGAGTTAATCATAACGCTATCACAACTGCGAAGGAATTTCGATATTGAAATGTAATACACATCAAGTTCGAAGCAGTTGGATACAAAAAAATTAACCTTACGAGATTTGAATGGATTACAAATCGGTTCCCTTTTAAACACAGCAGCGATTAAAATGTCCTTCATTTTGAAATGACCTAACGACGCGCAATATTTAACAGACTCGTTGGTTCTTTACGCGACTAATCTGGCACTCGGCGAAGCACATCGCTGTCAATGTGCACGTCTCCATAGTTTATAATTCATCTGTTCACTAGAATCAGTTGCCTAGCTCCTAGCTTAGCTCTAAGCACCCAGCGAAACTCCTTGTAATGTGGCCTTAGTTTTAGAGTTTTATTTTATAGCAGAAGGTCAAAGTGATGGTAAGCATAGTACAATCCAAAAAAGCGTGTTTATAATGGTGATCACCGAGAAATTGGCAATCCATCGCCAGTCACCGCTGTCATGCCGCAAGCCTCTCTGCAGCTGAATATACACTGGATGATCTCGAAAGGCGACAAACCAAAAGAGAGTCACTAACGGTGCATTGTAGTCGCGCCTGTCGATTACAGATCCCTACCTCCCCGCCTGATTACTAGATTTACACAGACTGATTACGGAATGCGAAATGTCTAAGCGTACCACTATGGCCCGTGCTACTCTTGGTGTATGGTAATGGAGATCCAGTTGGACACAATTGTATTATCCTACTAACCGGCATAGATGAGTGTCGATAGAGTTGAGTGGAAGAGGAAAACGTGTGCCGATCTACTTAGCGTGGGATTAAGGGCAATAAGAAGAAAAACCTTATACTGTTATAATATTCCTATATCAGCCTGTAGCGACATCTACATAGCGACATCTATCGAGCCACATACGACGCATCCTACATCGCGCTATAGAAATTAACTCTTCAATTGAGTATATATACAAGAACCTGACTACAACCGTTGGGCAGCTGCCCGCCAGACATAACACCCGTCTGGTAGGAGGATCCTCCCTGTGCAATAGTTCTTATACACTGGTGACCCCGAGCATGCTAAACTAAACATATTTCAGTGATTTGAAAATTAACGAAACGGTCTAATAGAAATCAAGTCTTTGTTAAAGCTGTGGTTGACCATTTGGATGTTTGTTTTGGTTGTATTACTACTTTATGCGTAAACGGAACTATGCTATGTCATAGTCTATCTATATATATATATGTTCGTTGGTATGCGCATCATTTGAAAACTGCTGAACCGATTTGGATAATTCGTTTTTAGAACGTTAATTACTAACGTTTATACGACGACTAACGACTATTAAGTAAGAATAAGGCTTTTATGGAACGAAAAAATTAAAAAGTTACTCGGAAAATAGGAAAATTTTGGAAAAACTGAAATTGCCTTTTATTAGATTTTTGAACTCACGATTCGAAAGATGTTTTTTTTTATGGTCGTGGAGCAGTAGAGGAGTTTTCAGGGACAAAAATCGAGGTATGTGGCACGGCGTTGTGGTCGAATTATTGACGATTGGAAAGAACAGAATAACGTATGCGGACCTAGCTATTTACTAATAAATTTTATTTTATACTATAAATTATAATTATTCTTCACTAACAAATACTTAACAATGTTCTAATTTTATTTATTTATTATACCTACCTAAAAGTAAGTTTTATAAACTAAATTTCTCAAGAGTGTAATAAGCTTAATGCCTCGGGAAATGCCTTTCGTGTTTTTAGGTAGGTATCCACATTTATTTGTTTATAGTTAAATCAAGAGATTTCCAATTTTGCGGTTGTCGTTTTCAAGACGATGTCGCTTAATTACCTGTCTCCAATACCAATTCCAATCCTGTCTCCACAATACTACAATATGTGTTTTAGTGAAATCCAAGCTAAATTTTTTATGTAATGTATTTGTTTTAATATTATGATGCACCTATATTTAATACTAGATGTGCCCGTGGCTCCGCATGCGTTTTATTACACAGTGATAATTTTTGTCGCGTAATGTTATTTTGTTCACATTTCGTATAAAAAATTAACATTATTTATAAACTAGTAGTATAACATATTCAGCTATTCTCTTGATTTGATTCTTTAATAAGATATAAATTTTATATATAGTAACAAAAATGGCTATAATATTCTTCAGAAAAACGTTATAATTAATTAATATTGATATATAACTAGTCTGGGCATAAATACTGTTACATAAAAACTTTTATTTTTTTCAACTTTCTAATTATTTTGAATTTGGAACAAGTATATTATTTTAAAACTTTTTTCGATTTTGCTCCATTTTACATATTTTTTCGTGTTTATTATCAAATTACAATATGGAATGGGGTGTTAAAGAAAATAGGATTGCAGTGATCGCCTTGCACAAAGTACCTATGTGAACCTGGCACCCGACTTTGCAAAAAAAATAATTTGATGTTACCATTCGATAGTGCTTCGTTTGTACCCGTTTGTACCACTTTCATTTTCGTTTGTACCTCAAACTGAAAAAAGTTATTGCGTTTTCAAAATTTGACCAGCACCCCACTTTGAGATATCAAAATTATGCTAACGGATTCTGATTCTAAATTGCTTGTACACGTTTGTACCTCCTTTAATTTTTGTTTATCTCCAAAGCCAAAAAAGTTACAGGATGTTCAAAATTAAGAAAATTATAACAGGCTTATTTTACAAAATATAGAAAATCTGTAAACGGCGTTTGTCGTGCAATAGTTTTTGCCTTCAGGAAACGCTTTCAATAATTAAAATATTCCAAAAAATAAGAAAATAAACGCACTTTAAAAATATTTGTGAAAAGTGCTGAATTTAGTCAATTCTAAACATTTCGTAAAAATCTAAATAAAAGTCGTCGTGCAATAGTTTATACCCCTAGAAAACACTTTGAACATTGAGAATATCACATTAGAAAAGAAAATAAATGCACCTGAAATTTTTCATACAGATGAATTTTCTTAATTTTCAAAATTTCGCCTATCTTTAAACAAGAATTGTCGTGCAATCGTTTGTACCCATTTGAACCTTTCTCATTTTCGTTTTTAACCCAAACTGAAAAAAGTTATTGCATTTCCAAAATTTGACCCGCACCCCACTTTGAGTTATCAAAATTATACCAACGGATTCAGATTGCACTTAGCTTGCACACGTTTGTACCTCTTTTAATTTTTGCCTATCTTAAAACACAAAAAAGTTACAGGACTTTAAAAAAAATCAAAATTATAAGAGATTTAATTTACAATATATAGAAAGTCTGTGTACTGAGTCCGTCGTGCAATCGTTTGTACCCCTAGAAAACACTTTGAAATTTGAGAATATCTCAATAGAAAAGAAAATAACCGCATTTGAAATTTTCATATAGTAGAATAGAATTTTCTCAATTTTCAACAATTCGCCAATTTCTTAAAAAGAAATCGTCGTGCAATCGTTTGTACCTCTAGGAATTACTTGGACATTTGAGAATATCTCAAAAGAAAAGAAAATAATCGCACCTGAAATTTTCGTAAAATTGAATTTTCTCAATTTTCTAAATTTTAACAAACTTTAAACAGGAATCGTCGTGCAATCGTTTGTACCCGCAGGAAATACTTTGAATCTCGAAAATATCTCAAAGGATAAGAAAATAAACGCACTTTAAAAGTGTTTATGAAATAGGGCTGAATTCAGTCAATTCTCAAAATTTCACAAAACTGTAAACGGGAATCATTGTGCAATCGTTTGTACCCCTAGGCAAAACTTGGACATTCGAGAATATCTAATAAGAAAAGAAAATAATCGCACCTGAAATTTTCGTAAAATTGAATTTTCTCAATTTTCAAATTTTCAACAAACTTTCAACAGGAATCGTCGTGCAATCGTTTGTACCCGCAGGAAATGCTTTGAATCTCGAAAATATCTCAAAGGATAAGAAAATAAACGCACTTTAAAAGTGTTTATGAAATAGGGCTGGATTCAGTCAATTCTCAAAATTTCACAAAACTGTAAACGGGAATCGTTGTGCAATCGTTTGTACCCCTAGGCAAAACTTGGACATTCGAGAATATCTCATAAGAAAAGAAAATAATCGCACCTGAAATTTTCGTAAAATTGAATTTTCTCAATTTTCAAATTTTCAACAAACTTTCAACAGGAATCGTCGTGCAATCGTTTGTACCCGCAGGAAATGCTTTGAATCTCGAAAATATCTCAAAGGATAAGAAAATAAACGCACTTTAAAAGTGTTTATGAAATAGGGCTGGATTCAGTCAATTCTCAAAATTTCACAAAACTGTAAACGGGAATCGTTGTGCAATCGTTTGTACCCCTAGGCAAAACTTGGACATTCGAGAATATCTCATAAGAAAAGAAAATAATCGCACCTGAAATTTTCGTAAAATTGAATTTTCTCAATTTTATAAAATTTCAACAAACTTTAAACAGGAATCGTCGTGCAATCGTTTGTACCCGCAGGAAATGCTTTGAATCTCGAAAATATCTCAAAGGATAAGAAAATAAACGCACTTTAAAAGTGTTTATGAAATAGGGCTGGATTCAGTCAATTCTCAAAATTTCACAAAACTGTAAACGGGAATCGTTGTGCAATCGTTTGTACCCCTAGGCAAAACTTGGACATTCGAGAATATCTCATAAGAAAAGAAAATAATCGCACCTGAAATTTTCGTAAAATGGAATTTTCTCAATTTTCAAAATTTCCACAAACTTTAAACAGGAATCGTCGTGCAATCGTTTGTACCCATTTGAACCTTTTTCATTTTCGTTTTTAACCCAAACTGAAAAAAGTTATTGCATTTCCAAAATTTGACCCGCACCCCACTTTGAGTTATCAAAATTATACCAACGGATTCAGATTCCACTTAGCTTGCACACGTTTGTACCTCTTTTAATTTTTGCCTATCTTAAAACACAAAAAAGTTACAGGACTTTAAAAAAAAAACAAAATTATAAGATATTGAATTTACAATATATAGAAAGTCAGTGTGCTGCGATCGTCGTGCAATCGTTTGTACCCGTAGAAAACACTTTGAAATTTGAGAATATCTCAATAGAAAAGAAAATAACCGCATTTGAAATTTTGAAAAAGTAGAATAGAATTTTCTCAATTTTCAACAATTCGCCAATTTCTTAAATAGAAATCGCCGTGCAATCGTTTGTACCCCTAGGAAAAACTTGGCCATTTGAGAATATCTCAAAAGAAAAGAAAATAATCGCTGCTGAAATTTTCGTAAAATTGAATTTTCTCAATTTTCAAATTTTCAACAAACTTTCAACAGGAATCGTCGTGCAATCGTTTGTACCCGCAGGAAATGCTTTGAATGTTGAAAATATCTCAAAGGATAAGAAAATAAACGCACTTTAAAAGTGTTTATGAAATAGGGCTGGATTCAGTCAATTTTAAAAATTTCACAAAACTGTAAACGGGAATCGTTGTGCAATCGTTTGTACCCCTAGGCAAAACTTGGACATTCGAGAATATCTCATAAGAAAAGAAAAATAATCGCACCTGAAATTTTCGAAAAATTGAATTTTCTCAATTTTCAAAATTTCCACAAACTTTAAACAGGAATCGTCGTGCAATCGTTTGTACCCTTTGAACCTTTTTCATTTTCGTTTTTAACCCAAACTGAAAAAAGTTATTGCATTTCCAAAATTTGACCCGCACCCCACTTTGAGTTATCAAAATTATACCAACGGATTCAGATTCCACTTAGCTTGCACACGTTTGTACCTCTTTTAATTTTTGCCTATCTTAAAACACAAAAAAGTTACAGGACTTTAAAAAAAAACAAAATTATAAGATATTGAATTTACAATATATAGAAAGTCAGTGTGCTGCGATCGTCGTGCAATCGTTTGTACCCGTAGAAAACACTTTGAAATTTGAGAATATCTCAATAGAAAAGAAAATAACCGCATTTGAAATTTTGAAAAAGTAGAATAGAATTTTCTCAATTTTCAACAATTCGCCAATTTCTTAAATAGAAATCGCCGTGCAATCGTTTGTACCCCTAGGCAAAACTTGGACATTCGAGAATATCTAATAAGAAAAGAAAATAATCGCACCTGAAATTTTCGTAAAATTGAATTTTCTCAATTTTATAAAATTTCAACAAACTTTAAACAGGAATCGTCGTGCAATCGTTTGTACCCGCAGGAAATGCTTTGAATCTCGAAAATATCTCAAAGGATAAGAAAATAAACGCACTTTAAAAGTGTTTATGAAATAGGGCTGGATTCAGTCAATTCTCAAAATTTCACAAAACTGTAAACGGGAATCGTTGTGCAATCGTTTGTACCCCTAGGCAAAACTTGGACATTCGAGAATATCTCATAAGAAAAGAAAATAATCGCACCTGAAATTTTCGTAAAATGGAATTTTCTCAATTTCAAAATTTCCACAAACTTTAAACAGGAATCGTCGTGCAATCGTTTGTACCCATTTGAACCTTTTTCATTTTCGTTTTTAACCCAAACTGAAAAAAGTTATTGCATTTCCAAAATTTGACCCGCACCCCACTTTGAGTTATCAAAATTATACCAACGGATTCAGATTCCACTTAGCTTGCACACGTTTGTACCTCTTTTAATTTTTGCCTATCTTAAAACACAAAAAAGTTACAGGACTTTAAAAAAAAACAAAATTATAAGATATTGAATTTACAATATAAGAAAGTCAGTGTGCTGCGATCGTCGTGCAATCGTTTGTACCCGTAGAAAAACACTTTGAAATTTGAGAATATCTCAATAGAAAAGAAAATAACCGCATTTGAAATTTTGAAAAAGTAGAATAGAATTTTCTCAATTTTCAACAATTCGCCAATTTCTTAAATAGAAATCGCCGTGCAATCGTTTGTACCCCTAGGAAAAACTTGGCCATTTGAGAATATCTCAAAAGAAAAGAAAATAATCGCTGCTGAAATTTTCGTAAAATTGAATTTTCTCAATTTTCAAATTTTCAACAAACTTTCAACAGGAATCGTCGTGCAATCGTTTGTACCCGCAGGAAATGCTTTGAATGTTGAAAATATCTCAAAGGATAAGAAAATAAACGCACTTTAAAAGTGTTTATGAAATAGGGCTGGATTCAGTCAATTTTAAAAATTTCACAAAACTGTAAACGGGAATCGTTGTGCAATCGTTTGTACCCCTAGGCAAAACTTGGACATTCGAGAATATCTCATAAGAAAAGAAAATAATCGCACCTGAAATTTTCGAAAAATTGAATTTTCTCAATTTTCAAAATTTCCACAAACTTTAAACAGGAATCGTCGTGCAATCGTTTGTACCCATTTGAACCTTTTTCATTTTCGTTTTTAACCCAAACTGAAAAAAGTTATTGCATTTCCAAAATTTGACCCGCACCCCACTTTGAGTTATCAAAATTATACCAACGGATTCAGATTCCACTTAGCTTGCACACGTTTGTACCTCTTTTAATTTTTGCCTATCTTAAAACACAAAAAAGTTACAGGACTTTAAAAAAAAACAAAATTATAAGATATTGAATTTACAATATATAGAAAGTCAGTGTGCTGCGATCGTCGTGCAATCGTTTGTACCCGTAGAAAACACTTTGAAATTTGAGAATATCTCAATAGAAAAGAAAATAACCGCATTTGAAATTTTGAAAAAGTAGAATAGAATTTTCTCAATTTTCAACAATTCGCCAATTTCTTAAATAGAAATCGCCGTGCAATCGTTTGTACCCCTAGGAAAAACTTGGCCATTTGAGAATATCTCAAAAGAAAAGAAAATAATCGCTGCTGAAATTTTCGTAAAATTGAATTTTCTCAATTTTCAAATTTTCAACAAACTTTCAACAGGAATCGTCGTGCAATCGTTTGTACCCGCAGGAAATGCTTTGAATGTTGAAAATATCTCAAAGGATAAGAAAATAAACGCACTTTAAAAGTGTTTATGAAATAGGGCTGGATTCAGTCAATTTTAAAAATTTCACAAAACTGTAAACGGGAATCGTTGTGCAATCGTTTGTACCCCTAGGCAAAACTTGGACATTCGAGAATATCTCATAAGAAAAGAAAATAATCGCACCTGAAATTTTCGAAAAATTGAATTTTCTCAATTTTCAAAATTTCCACAAACTTTAAACAGGAATCGTCGTGCAATCGTTTGTACCCGCAGGAAATGCTTTGAATCTCGAAAATATCTCAAAGGATAAGAAAATAAACGCACTTTAAAAGTGTTTAGGAAATAGGGCTGGATTAAGTCAATTCTCAAAATTTCACAAAACTGTAAACGGGAATCGTTGTGCAATCGTTTGTACCCCTAGGCAAAACTTGGACATTCGAGAATATCTCATAAGAAAAGAAAATAATCGCACCTGAAATTTTCGAAAAATTGAATTTTCTCAATTTTCAAATTTTCAACAAACTTTCAACAGGAATCGTCGTGCAATCGTTTGTACCCGCAGGAAATGCTTTGAATCTCGAAAATATCTCAAAGGATAAGAAAATAAACGCACTTTAAAAGTGTTTATGAAATAGGGCTGGATTCAGTCAATTTTAAAAATTTCACAAAACTGTAAACGGGAATCATTGTGCAATCGTTTGTACCCCTAGGCAAAACTTGGACATTCGAGAATATCTCATAAGAAAAGAAAATAATCGCACCTGAAATTTTCATAATATTGAATTTTCTCCATTTTCAAAATTTCAACAAACTTTAAACAGGAATCGTCATGCAATCTTGTGGAGCCTTAGGAAACTTATATTAAAACATTATTTAATAAGTAAATTTATTATAATTTGATGCATTTAAAGGTTTAACCAAACATTACTTACTCGGAACGATGATGTATCGGCCTTGTTCCGTTGTGGAGTGTTTTCCACTTTCAGGTTGAATCCTTAGCGTTATATAAATGAAGATAAATAAATTAGAATTTTGGGTGCGTACTAAATTTACTATCGATATTAGAATACACTTATAACCGAGGGGGATGACTGCTTACCATCAGATACAGATGATTTCAATAATAACTACTAACAGCCCCGTTTTAGACCTACAAGCTACACTAAACGAAGAACACGATATGGTCACTTCCGTTCAACAAAACTTCGAACAAAGTAGTACAATAAATAAAGTCACATTACAACAAAAAAGAATATTGTAGACACTTTCCAGAATACGATAGAAAAATAAATATACCAACTGTTTTATTAGGTCTATGTGGTCTGCTTCTATTTATCTTAATAGTCCTATTTACCTAGTATTTCCTGTATTACTTTCGTGTTTATTATATATTTGTTTATTGTCAAATTTCCAGGGCATCGGTTAGGTTAATATATTTTTCCTTTCATAGACCATTTATAATACGATCACTTTATTTTAATATAGAATTTCATATAATTTTATCATATTTAATTATAATACATTGTTTCTTTACAATGGTCTGTCAACATGCCAATTTTTGTTACGTCTGATAGTTTAAGGACATATGCAAAGATAAAAATATGTTTTCTTAATCATAGGTTTTCATTATTTACCTATAATTCTACTATTCAAAAACATTTTTGTAATTTCAAACGATTATCATTATACGATAGACTTTTGAATAGTAAAAACTGATATTTTTTTAAATATTCGAAAATAGTATAATCATCGATATTTATATATTTTATTTGGTAAAGTTATTACCAACAATAATAATTTTAAAAGTACCAAACGAATATAGGAGTCGGAAGTCTCATTCCGAGCTATTTATTAAATGCATTATTTAATTCTATTTTCATGTAATCAATTTCACTTGTGACAATTATTGTTCCTGCATCGAGCCTGCTCAACGCCGAATATCCAGGGCGCCGCAACACTAAGCCGACCACCCGGGTAGCCGCCCCCAGGGCGGCGGTTTCTGCCCTCAACCTACATTGCGTTGATTGTACTGATTGATACCTGACGTAGCAGCTATGGCGTTGGATCTTGGTTCATATCCTTTAAATCAAACACTGTCTCGTGAGGTGTTAATTTTTTATATGAGACCTTCAATATTGGACTGTAAGATTTTATAAAATTATTAGTCGTTACCCCCCCCCCGCCCGCTTTGCTGGGCGTATAATACGGTGGTATTCTTAAATCTAGATTTGAAATTTGGTAGCAATATTTCTTTTACCACGTAGATACCAGCTACAAAATATATAGACACTATAAATTTTAAATTAATTAGTTTCGAAAATCACAAAGAAAGTTCATGATCCACTTTAATTAACAAAGCCCTTCTACTTTTTTACTTCATTTTAAACGCTAAATCTTAATTCTCTGCGAATATTCTGTTGAGAGTTCATAGTTTCATTATTTATAAAAGAAATTCACATCAAATGTTGAACAATTATTCGAACACATTTTTTTTTTACACAGATTTCCGCCTCACCGTAGAGGTACTGTGTCGTATGATGCGTTCCCATTATTTAACATGGCGGGATCCCCAAGAGGCCTACACCATGTGGATGGTAATAAGCGACCCATCTTTAAAAAGTTATTTTTGATATTGTTTTTCTACCAAAACATATTTCTTATCTTTAATATGCTACTTACATTTTTTTTTTTGATAAAACATAATATTACTATCCATATACGGATATGGTCCATATCTATATGGATATTACTATCCATGTATGTAGTCTATCTCGCTATTCACAACAGTTAATGAGGAATAAATTATGTATTTCTTTCTATTTTTACAATTACATTATTATTATATTCATAATTATTGCATAATTTTTATTACGTAATGGCGAGGTAGACTAAACATTGTATATAAACCTAAAACTTTGAATGTTCTTTTATTTTTCTATCTTGGCAATGATTAAATCAATTACCTCGTAATAATCTTTGTTATTTTTAAGATGAAAATAGCAATGTTTATGAACTAATTTCTTCTATAACAAATTCAAATATAAAAAAAATAAGATACATTGTTTTAGTTTAGTTTGCGGTAGGAAGTGAAGGACGTCGTGTTTAAGTGCTAAGAGTATTTATTAAGAAAATGTCGAAAAATAGTCAAGAAGTTTCGTTAAATGACATCTATAAGAAGATTGCAGCACTGAGTACTAAGATCGCGTCTCAGTCTGCGCTCATAGAGACACAAAGCGTCAAAATTCAAGAACAACAACAATTACTTCAAAATTGTCCAGATGTGATTAATGACCAAAAGAGGGTTGTCGAAGAAATACTAATGAAAGTAGACAGATTAACGTCAACTATATTTTCACCGCAAAAAGAGATCGCAGCATGCGCGTCTACTATGCGAATTCCTACTAGCGTGAGCGAAAACGAAGTAATATCCACAGTGTCTGTTACAACTGTGCAAGATAAAGAGAACGTGCGCTTCCGCAAAACAATCGAGTGAACGAAACCAAAGGCAGCGCCAATTGTGTACGAGCGTCAGCGTTTTATAGATGCGGATGCTATAGAAATTTCGCAAGGGGAAAAAAAAATTAAAATTATGATAGTGAATGGAAAATAGTTAAGAATAAACACAAAGTAAAATGAACATATTATGTACATGAATAACATAAAGGTGGAAATGCTGATGTAAGTAAGATTCATGCCGTTGAGAAGACTATTCATCTTTCTTTATTGAAGTTCCCGAATCACTCTATAGCAAGCTCTGTAGTGCGGAAGTTAGGCCTATCAACATTCGGTTTAGTGAATGGAGCTGGTTTCGTCCCTCAAGGAAAAGCGACCAAAAGCCATTCCAGTAACATTACGTTAAAATTATATTACCAGAATGTCAGAAAACTAACAATTTATTTTGTTCTCTGTTAGAGTCAACCTATGACATATTTGCGTTATCGGAGACCGGACTCAAAGAGTCTTTGCGGGGCGGAGAGTTTATTCCTTTGGGATACACTGCTGTAAGATGTGATCGAGCTGATGGGCGCAAGCAGGGTGGTGTGATAATAATTGCATCACATAGATATATATTGCAGCAGATTCCGCTACCTCCTGGACACAATGTAAACAGCTCATTATTTGAACTAATATGTGTGACGGTACATTTAGGAAGTAAGTTTTTATTTTTGTGTTGTGTTATTTATATACCTCCAAAATGTTCAGCTTCTGAATATATGCATTTATTTTATTTATTAGAAAATGTATGTGTTCGATACAATAATGTTATAGTTATCGGTGATTTTAACATGACATCATGTACGACTGAGGTATGGAATTTTTATGAATATTTATTATCATTCTGTGCACTGGATTTACTTCAGTTTCATTAGAGCTCACTATTCCTGTATTTATACAGGTCACTTATACCTCATTTTGATTTAGTACTGGGGATCAGAACTACAGAATTTGTACAGTAGATCATGTAAAGTGTTGGATGTTCATATTAATAAGTCTTTGTTTGTAATTTCCTTCAGTTCTTTCACGTAGTGTCTTTTCTATTTTTTATTTATTAATTTTATTTTTATATTTTTCTAGCCTAGCTTCTGTGTCATATTTTATTAAAGTAACAAATGATATAAATTCATATACTCCATACCTATTATGATTGTAAAGTATAACCATGAAGGTTTTCTGTCTTATTTAAATTTTTATAAGTATGTAATAATTCCGCATACAAAATTTTAACTATTCACTAAGTTTTGATATATTTAAACACTATGCCCGCAGTCGAAGAATATTTAGAATATTTAACTATACCTATGTAGTTGGTCGTATCATTTTGTTTTACTTTTCGTTCAGAAAAGTACCTAAAATTATTCTGTGACACCCTTCACATAGTATAACATATGTATTCTTTGTTTCTGCAGTAGTTTCTTCGCTGAAGCAAAGAGTGGTTTCCTTTTAGAATTGAGATCATCATGAATTTCCCATTTTCCTATGATCCTTCGTATAAATGAGTAATAATGACCTATTGCACTTCCGTATTCCTTTGATCCGCCACTGTAAATTATTGCAGATACTAATTTATATTCGGTATTACAAATTACAAGGTCAGTTGGAATTTCACTTATGGCAAATTACATTGGTCGAGATGAAAATCCTAATCTCTGCCCTAACTTGGGCCACTCAAGGCATTCGATATCTATAAAGATTATGGGGTCCGCCTATCCAGTGGAAAACGAGATCACCTTTACAACGTTTACATTTTCTATTGGATATTTCGCAGAACTCATTCGCGGCAATTTAGAGTCCTCCCATTCCGTTGACATAGAACGGCAATGGACTCACTTCCAATACTGGAAATATGTTACTTTCTTCGTGGCCACAATTTAAGGTGCAAAATTCACGGCGTTGCAGGGAAGGTTCATTTTTCAATAGGTGATTAGAAACAAGGGATGATACATTATCGGCACAATCAAGCACATCGTTTTTTGGCGTGACGATCTGGCATAAAATATCAGCTCTCTGAGCATATATTTTATGCGAGATTCCTTTTAAAGATAACATTTTTACGAATTGTAATGTCGGGTTTACCGACGATGCAATGTATTTATGATAACCTGACCAGTCACAGTATGCCGACAGTATGCTCTGAATAATGGTATCAAACGGACAAGTATTTAGAATTTGTAATACCCGTTGACCAACTTTTAAAGGCTGCAACGCAGAACCGTTCTGCAAGACTGGTAACGCACGATCGAAGAATGGCCTTTCGTAAATTTTTTCGATATCAGGGCATGGCGTTAAGTATTTTCCCCTTTTCTTTGGTATTGGGTTGAGGCTTTTCCACGATTCCACTTCGTTAAGTAGATTAGCTTTTTCAGTGGATATAGAAAAAGTATTTTTCTGAATGGGATTTAATTTTACAATTTCGGTTGACTGATAATCGCTTTCAACATTATCTGAATTATTTTTATCAAGTGAATCGTTTTCTAATTGTTTACTTATAACACTGGAAGCTTCAATAAATGCGTTTAATAATTTTACTAAACCAGAAATCGATCTGAGGTGCATGACTAAAAATTTATCTACTCTGATCGATTTAATACCTTTTACAATAAGTGTTTTCAACTCTCGAAAATACTCTTCGCTATAAGCCGAAGTAGCGACTCCGGTAGACAAAACATTCGTCCATAAGACAAAATGTTTGCTTATTCTTAAAAGGTTTTTTCCGAACTCTGCGGAATAATAAGGATTTGGCCGGTCACCAGTTAATGGTTGCTGACTTTCTGTTTCTAATTTATCTAGAAATCTCTGTAGACTACTACCAGCGTTCATTTTATCAACAAATTCGTCTTCTTCAAATGAAAAGGAGACCTCGTCTTTGTTAGGCTCACTAGGAGGTTCAACAGTTTTAATACGATCAAAAAGTCTTTGTTGGGCTGCAAAACAATGTTCGGAACTATCACTAACATCTTCAGTTTTCGAAAATGCCACTACTAAAACGTCTAAACAAATAGCATAATAGTTTTCTATCGTTTCGCAATGTGTCATAAGGCCAATACAACGGAGAAAAAAATCTTTCACGGTCTGTGGTGTTCTTTTAAAACATTTCCACCGACAGACCAGTTTTATTAAATGTGCAATATCAATGCGCAAAATGCAAATGGGCGGGTTTTGTTGGTAGATGGCGTTAATGATTCGTAACATTGCTCTACATACGATACCAAGTCAATATTATTAAACGCGAGAGTTGCAGCGTTTAAAAGCGCAAGGGAGTAATCTGTAACTATCTCCCGCGGGCAAGGTACACCGGAGCGTAACCACTCCCGCATCCAATATGATAACATATTACTGTCATGTTTTTCTGAAATCATTTGAAAAACGGGCAAGATTTTTTTATTAACTGCAGTAACGGCTTGATATATAAATATCGGATGTTTTGTGCTGTCTGGTTTGCGAAAAGGTGCTACCAATGAACCTGTAGCATCAATGCTAATACTACGTATCTGATTTCTTTTTAACAACGTTTTATATATATAAGACTGTTCCGGACTCCAGTACATGACAAAAAATCTATCTATTCCTATTTCTTTTATACAACCAGAAATTCTAATGAATATTTCATCTTTATTATGGATATTATAGGATCTGTAACGCCTTTTAGGCCTAATACTATGTCGAAATCTAATTGTTTCGCTTTGCGCAACACACTCTCTTTATATAGATGTGCTGGCTCGACATCTCCAAATTTCATTAATTTATTAGCCTTATCACGTCGCCAATTGTATGTGGAACTTACCTTTAGATCTCCAACTACGCTTTTCCGTTCAGCGCCTTTCATTTGACGTTTTTTCTTATGGGGTATATCACGAGTATCGTTCGTTGATATGTGAACTTGCAGCCCATTTTCTTTAGGACCGAGTAAACTGTATAAATTAATTTTGTTACCACATTCTACACAAGTCGCGTGTATTTTGAAAAAGTGTTCACCCGGAATGGTGCAAACTTTACCGTTCTTAAAACTAAAGGGACACGGTAGTTTAAAGTGAATCCATAATTGAGCATAGAGGACGTCAGACAAACCGGGTTTTAAAACTTTATATTCGCGATCACTGTATAGTCGCGTTTCCGGTTCAATTTGTTTCCAAACCTCTGTAGCTGAGAGAGCTGATATTTTATGCCAGATCGTCACGCCAAAAAACGATGTGCTTGATTGTGCCGATAATGTATCATCCCTTGTTTCTAATCACCTATTGAAAAATGAACCTTCCCTGCAACGCCGTGAATTTTGCACCTTAAATTGTGGCCACGAAGAAAGTAACATATTTCCAGTATTGGAAGTGAGTCCATTGCCGTTCTATGTCAACGGAATGGGAGGACTCTAAATTGCCGCGAATGAGTTCTGCGAAATATCCAATAGAAAATGTAAACGTTGTAAAGGTGATCTCGTTTTCCACTGGATAGGCGGACCCCATATCTTTATAGATATCGAATGCCTTGAGTGGCCCAAGTTAGGGCAGAGATTAGGATTTTCATCTCGACCAATGTAATTTGCCATAAGCGAAATTCCAACTGACCTTGTAATTTGTAATACCGAATATAAATTAGTATCTGCAATAATTTACAGTGGCGGATCAAAGGAATACGGAAGTGCAATAGGTCATTATTACTCATTTATACGAAGGATCATAGGAAAATGGGAAATTCATGATGATCTCAATTCTAAAAGGAAACCACTCTTTGCTTCAGCGAAGAAACTACTGCAGAAACAAAGAATACATATGTTATACTATGTGAAGGGTGTCACAGAATAATTTTAGGTACTTTTCTGAACGAAAAGTAAAACAAAATGATACGACCAACTACATAGGTATAGTTAAATATTCTAAATATTCTTCGACTGCGAGCATAGTGTTTAAATATATCAAAACTTAGTGAATAGTTAAAATTTTGTATGCGGAATTATTACATACTTATAAAAATTTAAATAAGACAGAAAACCTTCATGGTTATACTTTACAATCATAATAGGTATGGAGTATATGAATTTATATCATTTGTTACTTTAATAAAATATGACACAGAAGCTAGGCTAGAAAAATATAAAAATAAAATTAATAAATAAAAAATAGAAAAGACACTACGTGAAAGAACTGAAGGAAATTACAAACAAAGACTTATTAATATGAACATCCAACACTTTACATGATCTACTGTACAAATTCTGTAGTTCTGATCCCCAGTACTAAATCAAAATGAGGTATAAGTGACCTGTATAAATACAGGAATAGTGAGCTCTAATGAAACTGAAGTAAATCCAGTGCACAGAATGATAATAAATATTCATAAAAATTCCATACCTCAGTCGTACATGATGTCATGTTAAAATCACCGATAACTATAACATTATTGTATCGAACACATACATTTTCTAATAAATAAAATAAATGCATATATTCAGAAGCTGAACATTTTGGAGGTATATAAATAACACAACACAAAAATAAAAACTTACTTCCTAAATGTACCGTCACACATATTAGTTCAAATAATGAGCTGTTTACATTGTGTCCAGGAGGTAGCGGAATCTGCTGCAATATATATCTATGTGATGCAATTATTATCACACCACCCTGCTTGCGCCCATCAGCTCGATCACATCTTACAGCAGTGTATCCCAAAGGAATAAACTCTCCGCCCCGCAAAGACTCTTTGAGTCCGGTCTCCGATAACGCAAATATGTCATAGGTTGACTCTAACAGAGAACAAAATAAATTGTTAGTTTTCTGACATTCTGGTAATATAATTTTAACGTAATGTTACTGGAATGGCTTTTGGTCGCTTTTCCTTGAGGGACGAAACCAGCTCCATTCACTAAACCGAATGTTGATAGGCCTAACTTCCGCACTACAGAGCTTGCTATAGAGTGATTCGGGAACTTCAATAAAGAAAGATGAATAGTCTTCTCAACGGCATGAATCTTACTTACATCAGCATTTCCACCTTTATGTTATTCATGTACATAATATGTTCATTTTACTTTGTGTTTATTCTTAACTATTTTCCATTCACTATCATAATTTTAATTTTTTTTTCCCCTTGCGAAATTTCTATAGCATCCGCATCTATAAAACGCTGACGCTCGTACACAATTGGCGCTGCCTTTGGTTTCGTTCACTCGATTGTTTTGCGGAAGCGCACGTTCTCTTTATCTTGCACAGTTGTAACAGACACTGTGGATATTACTTCGTTTTCGCTCACGCTAGTAGGAATTCGCATAGTAGACGCGCATGCTGCGATCTCTTTTTGCGGTGAAAATATAGTTGACGTTAATCTGTCTACTTTCATTAGTATTTCTTCGACAACCCTCTTTTGGTCATTAATCACATCTGGACAATTTTGAAGTAATTGTTGTTGTTCTTGAATTTTGACGCTTTGTGTCTCTATGAGCGCAGACTGAGACGCGATCTTAGTACTCAGTGCTGCAATCTTCTTATAGATGTCATTTAACGAAACTTCTTGACTATTTTTCGACATTTTCTTAATAAATACTCTTAGCACTTAAACACGACGTCCTTCACTTCCTACCGCAAACTAAACTAAAACAATGTATCTTATTTTTTTTATATTTGAATTTGTTATAGAAGAAATTAGTTCATAAACATTGCTATTTTCATCTTAAAAATAACAAAGATTATTACGAGGTAATTGATTTAATCATTGCCAAGATAGAAAAATAAAAGAACATTCAAAGTTTTAGGTTTATATACAATGTTTAGTCTACCTCGCCATTACGTAATAAAAATTATGCAATAATTATGAATATAATAATAATGTAATTGTAAAAATAGAAAGAAATACATAATTTATTCCTCATTAACTGTTGTGAATAGCGAGATAGACTACATACATGGATAGTAATATCCATATAGATATGGACCATATCCGTATATGGATAGTAATATTATGTTTTATCAAAAAAAAAATGTAAGTAGCATATTAAAGATAAGAAATATGTTTTGGTAGAAAAACAATATCAAAAATAACTTTTTAAAGATGGGTCGCTTATTACCATCCACATGGTGTAGGCCTCTTGGGGATCCCGCCATGTTAAATAATGGGAACGCATCATACGACACAGTACCTCTACGGTGAGGCGGAAATCTGTGTAAAAAAAAAAATGTGTTCGAATAATTGTTCAACATTTGATGTGAATTTCTTTTATAAATAATGAAACTATGAACTCTCAACAGAATATTCGCAGAGAATTAAGATTTAGCGTTTAAAATGAAGTAAAAAAGTAGAAGGGCTTTGTTAATTAAAGTGGATCATGAACTTTCTTTGTGATTTTCGAAACTAATTAATTTAAAATTTATAGTGTCTATATATTTTGTAGCTGGTATCTACGTGGTAAAAGAAATATTGCTACCAAATTTCAAATCTAGATTTAAGAATACCACCGTATTATACGCCCAGCAAAGCGGGCGGGGGGGGGTAACGACTAATAATTTTATAAAATCTTACAGTCCAATATTGAAGGTCTCATATAAAAAATTAACACCTCACGAGACAGTGTTTGATTTAAAGGATATGAACCAAGATCCAACGCCATAGCTGCTACGTCAGGTATCAATCAGTACAATCAACGCAATGTAGGTTGAGGGCAGAAACCGCCGCCCTGGGGGCGGCTACCCGGGTGGTCGGCTTAGTGTTGCGGCGCCCTGGATATTCGGCGTTGAGCAGGCTCGATGCAGGAACAATAATTGTCACAAGTGAAATTGATTACATGAAAATAGAATTAAATAATGCATTTAATAAATAGCTCGGAATGAGACTTCCGACTCCTATATTCGTTTGGTACTTTTAAAATTATTATTGTTGGTAATAACTTTACCAAATAAAATATATAAATATCGATGATTATACTATTTTCGAATATTTAAAAAAATATCAGTTTTTACTATTCAAAAGTCTATCGTATAATGATAATCGTTTGAAATTACAAAAATGTTTTTGAATAGTAGAATTATAGGTAAATAATGAAAACCTATGATTAAGAAAACATATTTTTATCTTTGCATATGTCCTTAAACTATCAGACGTAACAAAAATTGGCATGTTGACAGACCATTGTAAAGAAACAATGTATTATAATTAAATATGATAAAATTATATGAAATTCTATATTAAAATAAAGTGATCGTATTATAAATGGTCTATGAAAGGAAAAATATATTAACCTAACCGATGCCCTGGAAATTTGACAATAAACAAATATATAATAAACACGAAAGTAATACAGGAAATACTAGGTAAATAGGACTATTAAGATAAATAGAAGCAGACCACATAGACCTAATAAAACAGTTGGTATATTTATTTTTCTATCGTATTCTGGAAAGTGTCTACAATATTCTTTTTTGTTGTAATGTGACTTTATTTATTGTACTACTTTGTTCGAAGTTTTGTTGAACGGAAGTGACCATATCGTGTTCTTCGTTTAGTGTAGCTTGTAGGTCTAAAACGGGGCTGTTAGTAGTTATTATTGAAATCATCTGTATCTGATGGTAAGCAGTCATCCCCCTCGGTTATAAGTGTATTCTAATATCGATAGTAAATTTAGTACGCACCCAAAATTCTAATTTATTTATCTTCATTTATATAACGCTAAGGATTCAACCTGAAAGTGGAAAACACTCCACAACGGAACAAGGCCGATACATCATCGTTCCGAGTAAGTAATGTTTGGTTAAACCTTTAAATGCATCAAATTATAATAAATTTACTTATTAAATAATGTTTTAATATAAGTTTCCTAAGGCTCCACAAGATTGCATGACGATTCCTGTTTAAAGTTTGTTGAAATTTTGAAAATGGAGAAAATTCAATATTATGAAAATTTCAGGTGCGATTATTTTCTTTTCTTATGAGATATTCTCGAATGTCCAAGTTTTGCCTAGGGGTACAAACGATTGCACAATGATTCCCGTTTACAGTTTTGTGAAATTTTTAAAATTGACTGAATCCAGCCCTATTTCATAAACACTTTTAAAGTGCGTTTATTTTCTTATCCTTTGAGATATTTTCGAGATTCAAAGCATTTCCTGCGGGTACAAACGATTGCACGACGATTCCTGTTGAAAGTTTGTTGAAAATTTGAAAATTGAGAAAATTCAATTTTTCGAAAATTTCAGGTGCGATTATTTTCTTTTCTTATGAGATATTCTCGAATGTCCAAGTTTTGCCTAGGGGTACAAACGATTGCACAACGATTCCCGTTTACAGTTTTGTGAAATTTTGAGAATTGACTTAATCCAGCCCTATTTCCTAAACACTTTTAAAGTGCGTTTATTTTCTTATCCTTTGAGATATTTTCGAGATTCAAAGCATTTCCTGCGGGTACAAACGATTGCACGACGATTCCTGTTTAAAGTTTGTGGAAATTTTGAAAATTGAGAAAATTCAATTTTTCGAAAATTTCAGGTGCGATTATTTTCTTTTCTTATGAGATATTCTCGAATGTCCAAGTTTTGCCTAGGGGTACAAACGATTGCACAACGATTCCCGTTTACAGTTTTGTGAAATTTTTAAAATTGACTGAATCCAGCCCTATTTCATAAACACTTTTAAAGTGCGTTTATTTTCTTATCCTTTGAGATATTTTCAACATTCAAAGCATTTCCTGCGGGTACAAACGATTGCACGACGATTCCTGTTGAAAGTTTGTTGAAAATTTGAAAATTGAGAAAATTCAATTTTACGAAAATTTCAGCAGCGATTATTTTCTTTTCTTTTGAGATATTCTCAAATGGCCAAGTTTTTCCTAGGGGTACAAACGATTGCACGGCGATTTCTATTTAAGAAATTGGCGAATTGTTGAAAATTGAGAAAATTCTATTCTACTTTTTCAAAATTTCAAATGCGGTTATTTTCTTTTCTATTGAGATATTCTCAAATTTCAAAGTGTTTTCTACGGGTACAAACGATTGCACGACGATCGCAGCACACTGACTTTCTATATATTGTAAATTCAATATCTTATAATTTTGTTTTTTTTTAAAGTCCTGTAACTTTTTTGTGTTTTAAGATAGGCAAAAATTAAAAGAGGTACAAACGTGTGCAAGCTAAGTGGAATCTGAATCCGTTGGTATAATTTTGATAACTCAAAGTGGGGTGCGGGTCAAATTTTGGAAATGCAATAACTTTTTTCAGTTTGGGTTAAAAACGAAAATGAAAAAGGTTCAAATGGGTACAAACGATTGCACGACGATTCCTGTTTAAAGTTTGTGGAAATTTTGAAAATTGAGAAAATTCCATTTTCGAAAATTTCAGGTGCGATTATTTTCTTTTCTTATGAGATATTCTCGAATGTCCAAGTTTTGCCTAGGGGTACAAACGATTGCACAACGATTCCCGTTTACAGTTTTGTGAAATTTTAAATTGACTGAATCCAGCCCTATTTCATAAACACTTTTAAAGTGCGTTTATTTTCTTACCCTTTGAGATATTTTCGAGATTCAAAGCATTTCCTGCGGGTACAAACGATTGCACGACGATTCCTGTTTAAAGTTTGTTGAAATTTTAAAATTGAGAAAATTCAATTTTACGAAAATTTCAGGTGCGATTATTTTCTTTTCTTATTAGATATTCTCGAATGTCCAAGTTTTGCCTAGGGGTACAAACGATTGCACAATGATTCCCGTTTACAGTTTTGTGAAATTTTGAGAATTGACTGAATTCAGCCCTATTTCATAAACACTTTTAAAGTGCGTTTATTTTCTTATCCTTTGAGATATTTTCGAGATTCAAAGCATTTCCTGCGGGTACAAACGATTGCACGACGATTCCTGTTTAAAGTTTGTAAAATTTGAAAATTGAGAAAATTCAATTTTACGAAAATTTCAGGTGCGATTATTTTCTTTTCTTATGAGATATTCTCGAATGTCCAAGTTTTGCCTAGGGGTACAAACGATTGCACAACGATTCCCGTTTACAGTTTTGTGAAATTTTGAGAATTGACTTAATCCAGCCCTATTTCCTAAACACTTTTAAAGTGCGTTTATTTTCTTATCCTTTGAGATATTTTCAATTCAAAGCATTTCCTGCGGGTACAAACGATTGCACGACGATTCCTGTTTAAAGTTTGTTGAAATTTTAAAATTGAGAAAATTCAATTTTACGAAAATTTCAGGGCGATTATTTTCTTTTCTTTTAGATATTCTCAATGCCAAGTTTTCCTAGGGGTACAAACGATTGCACAGATTCCCTTTAAGTTTTGGAAATTTTGAAATTGAGAAATTCACCCTATTTTTAAAATTTAAATGCGGTTATTTTCTTTTCTTTGAGATATTTCAAATTTCAAAGTTTTCTCGGGTACAAACGATTGCACGACGATCCGTAAATTTTAATTTGAAATTAAATTAATTTTGTTTTTTTTTAAAGTCCGTAATTTTTTTTTTTAAGATATGAGCAAAATTTAAAAGGGTACAAACGTTGCAACAAGGATCTATCCGTTGGAAATTTTGATAACTAAAGCTGGGTCGGTAAATTTTGAAATGCATAATTTTTTCTTTGGGTTAAAAACGAAATAAAAAGGTTCAATGGGTACAAACGATTGCACGACGATTCCTGTTTAAAGTTTGTGGAAATTTTAAAATTGAGAAAATTCAATTTTCGAAAATTTCAGGTGCGATTATTTTCTTTTCTTATAGATATTCTCGAATGTCCAAGTTTTGCCTAGGGGTACAAACGATTGCACAACGATTCCCGTTTACAGTTTTGTGAAATTTTAGAATTGACTGAATCCAGCCCTATTTCATAAACACTTTTAAAGTGCGTTTATTTTCTTACCTTTGAGATATTTTCAAATTCAAAGCATTTCCTGCGGGTACAAACGATTGCACGACGATTCCTGTTAAAGTTTGTTGAAAATTTAAAATTGAGGGGGGGGGGGGGGGGGGGGGGGGGGGGGGGGGGGGGGGGGGGGGGGGGGGGGGGGGGGGGGGGGGGGGGGGGGGGGGGGGGGGGGGGAAAAAAAAAAAAAAAAAAAAAAAAAAAAAAAAAAAAAAAAAAAAAAAAAAAAAAAAAAAAAAAAAAAAAAAAAAAAAAAAAAAAAAAAAAAAAAAAAAAAAAAAAAAAAAAAAAAAAAAAAAAAAAAAAAAAAAAAAAAAAAAAAAAAAAAAAAATTTTCAAATTCAAAGCATTTCCTGCGGGTACAAACGATTGCACGACGATTCCTGTTGAAAGTTTGTTGAAAATTTGAAAATTGAGAAAATTCAATTTTACGAAAATTTCAGCAGCGATTATTTTCTTTTCTTTTGAGATATTCTCAAATGGCCAAGTTTTTCCTAGGGGTACAAACGATTGCACGGCGATTTCTATTTAAGAAATTGGCGAATTGTTGAAAATTGAGAAAATTCTATTCTACTTTTTCAAAATTTCAAATGCGGTTATTTTCTTTTCTATTGAGATATTCTCAAATTTCAAAGTGTTTTCTACGGGTACAAACGATTGCACGACGATCGCAGTCACACTGTACTTTCTATATATTGTAAATTCAATATCTTATAATTTGTGTTTTTTTTTAAAGTCCTGTAACTTTTTTGTGTTTTAAGATAGGCAAAAATTAAAAGAGGTACAAACGTGTGCAAGCTAAGTGGAATCTGAATCCGTTGGTATAATTTTGATAACTCAACAGCCTGGGGTGCGGGTCAAATTTTGGAAATGCAATAACTTTTTTCAGTTTGGGTTAAAAACGAAAATGAAAAAGGTTCAAATGGGTACAAACGATTGCACGACGATTCCTGTTTAAAGTTTGTGGAAATTTTGAAAATTGAGAAAATTCAATTTTTCGAAAATTTCAGGTGCGATTATTTTCTTTTCTTATGAGATATTCTCGAATGTCCAAGTTTTGCCTAGGGGTACAAACGATTGCACAACGATTCCCGTTTACAGTTTTGTGAAATTTTTAAAATTGACTGAATCCAGCCCTATTTCATAAACACTTTTAAAGTGCGTTTATTTTCTTACCCTTTGAGATATTTTCGAGATTCAAAGCATTTCCTGCGGGTACAAACGATTGCACGACGATTCCTGTTTAAAGTTTGTTGAAATTTTATAAAATTGAGAAAATTCAATTTTACGAAAATTTCAGGTGCGATTATTTTCTTTTCTTATTAGATATTCTCGAATGTCCAAGTTTTGCCTAGGGGTACAAACGATTGCACAATGATTCCCGTTTACAGTTTTGTGAAATTTTGAGAATTGACTGAATTCAGCCCTATTTCATAAACACTTTTAAAGTGCGTTTATTTTCTTATCCTTTGAGATATTTTCGAGATTCAAAGCATTTCCTGCGGGTACAAACGATTGCACGACGATTCCTGTTTAAAGTTTGTTAAAATTTAGAAAATTGAGAAAATTCAATTTTACGAAAATTTCAGGTGCGATTATTTTCTTTTCTTATGAGATATTCTCGAATGTCCAAGTTTTGCCTAGGGGTACAAACGATTGCACAACGATTCCCGTTTACAGTTTTGTGAAATTTTGAGAATTGACTTAATCCAGCCCTATTTCCTAAACACTTTTAAAGTGCGTTTATTTTCTTATCCTTTGAGATATTTTCGAGATTCAAAGCATTTCCTGCGGGTACAAACGATTGCACGACGATTCCTGTTTAAAGTTTGTTGAAATTTTATAAAATTGAGAAAATTCAATTTTACGAAAATTTCAGGTGCGATTATTTTCTTTTCTTATTAGATATTCTCGAATGTCCAAGTTTTGCCTAGGGGTACAAACGATTGCACAATGATTCCCGTTTACAGTTTTGTGAAATTTTGAGAATTGACTGAATTCAGCCCTATTTCATAAACACTTTTAAAGTGCGTTTATTTTCTTATCCTTTGAGATATTTTCGAGATTCAAAGCATTTCCTGCGGGTACAAACGATTGCACGACGATTCCTGTTTAAAGTTTGTTAAAATTTAGAAAATTGAGAAAATTCAATTTTACGAAAATTTCAGGTGCGATTATTTTCTTTTCTTTTGAGATATTCTCAAATGTCCAAGTTTTTCCTAGGGGTACAAACGATTGCACGACGATTTCTTTTTAAGAAATTGGCGAATTGTTGAAAATTGAGAAAATTCTATTCTACTATATGAAAATTTCAAATGCGGTTATTTTCTTTTCTATTGAGATATTCTCAAATTTCAAAGTGTTTTCTAGGGGTACAAACGATTGCACGACGGACTCAGTACACAGACTTTCTATATATTGTAAATTAAATCTCTTATAATTTTGATTTTTTTTAAAGTCCTGTAACTTTTTTGTGTTTTAAGATAGGCAAAAATTAAAAGAGGTACAAACGTGTGCAAGATAAGTGGAATCTGAATCCGTTGGTATAATTTTGATAACTCAAAGTGGGGTGCGGGTCAAATTTTGGAAATGCAATAACTTTTTTCAGTTTGGGTTAAAAACGAAAATGAAAAAGGTTCAAATGGGTACAAACGATTGCACGACGATTCCTGTTTAAAGTTTGTTGAAATTTTATAAAATTGAGAAAATTCAATTTTACGAAAATTTCAGGTGCGATTATTTTCTTTTCTTATGAGATATTCTCGAATGTCCAAGTTTTGCCTAGGGGTACAAACGATTGCACAACGATTCCCGTTTACAGTTTTGTGAAATTTTGAGAATTGACTTAATCCAGCCCTATTTCCTAAACACTTTTAAAGTGCGTTTATTTTCTTATCCTTTGAGATATTTTCGAGATTCAAAGCATTTCCTGCGGGTACAAACGATTGCACGACGATTCCTGTTTAAAGTTTGTGGAAATTTTGAAAATTGAGAAAATTCAATTTTTCGAAAATTTCAGGTGCGATTATTTTCTTTTCTTATGAGATATTCTCGAATGTCCAAGTTTTGCCTAGGGGTACAAACGATTGCACAACGATTCCCGTTTACAGTTTTGTGAAATTTTTAAAATTGACTGAATCCAGCCCTATTTCATAAACACTTTTAAAGTGCGTTTATTTTCTTATCCTTTGAGATATTTTCAACATTCAAAGCATTTCCTGCGGGTACAAACGATTGCACGACGATTCCTGTTGAAAGTTTGTTGAAAACATTTTCGGGAATTTTTTTAAATGATTAAATAAATTAAATTAAGTTTTTTTTTATTAATTTGGGAATGTTTAATAATATTTTTTTTTTAACATTTTTTTTAGAAAATAAAGAAAAGAACTGATTTAAAGGGGGAATTTGAAAATTTTTTTGGTAAAAAAAAAAAGTAAGGAATTCTTAATTTAATTTAAATAAATATTTAAATTGTTTTTTTTTACATTTCGGGAATATCCTTTTAATTTATTACCCTTCAATTTAATTTTTTCTTTTTTAATTCGGAATTCTTAATTGAATTTAAATAATATTTTAAATTGTTTTTTTTTACATTTCGGGAATATCCTTTTTAATTTTAAATACCCTTAATTTAATTTTTTCTTTTTATAATTCGGAATTCTAATTTAAATTAAATAAATATTTAAATTTTTTTTTTTTTAAGCATTTTCGGGAATGTTTTAAATGATTAAATAAATTTTTTAAATTAAGTTTTTTTTTAATTAATTTGGAATGTTTAATATATTTTTTTTTTAACATTTTTTTTTAGAAAATAAAGAAAAGAACTGATTTAAAGGGGGAATTTGAAAATTTTTTTGGTAAAAAAAAAAAGTAAGGAATTCTTAATTGAATTTAAATAAATCATTTAAATTGTTTTTTTTTACATTTCGGGAATATCCTTTTTAATTTATACCCTTAATTTAATTTTTTCTTTTTTAATTCGGAATTCTTAATTTGAATTTTAAATAAATATTTAAATTGTTTTTTTTTTACATTTCGGGAATATCCTTTTTAATTTATATCCCTTAATTTAATTTTTTCTTTTTATAATTCGGAATTCTTAATTTAAATTTGAAAATTGAGAAAATTCAATTTTACGAAAATTTCAGCAGCGATTATTTTCTTTTCTTTTGAGATATTCTCAAATGGCCAAGTTTTTCCTAGGGGTACAAACGATTGCACGGCGATTTCTATTTAAGAAATTGGCGAATTGTTGAAAATTGAGAAAATTCTATTCTACTTTTTCAAAATTTCAAATGCGGTTATTTTCTTTTCTATTGAGATATTCTCAAATTTCAAAGTGTTTTCTACGGGTACAAACGATTGCACGACGATCGCAGCACACTGACTTTCTATATATTGTAAATTCAATATCTTATAATTTTGTTTTTTTTAAAGTCCTGTAACTTTTTTGTGTTTTAAGATAGGCAAAAATTAAAAGAGGTACAAACGTGTGCAAGCTAAGTGGAATCTGAATCCGTTGGTATAATTTTGATAACTCAAAGTGGGGTGCGGGTCAAATTTTGGAAATGCAATAACTTTTTTCAGTTTGGGTTAAAAACGAAAATGAAAAAGGTTCAAATGGGTACAAACGATTGCACGACGATTCCTGTTTAAAGTTTGTGGAAATTTTGAAAATTGAGAAAATTCCATTTTACGAAAATTTCAGGTGCGATTATTTTCTTTTCTTATGAGATATTCTCGAATGTCCAAGTTTTGCCTAGGGGTACAAACGATTGCACAACGATTCCCGTTTACAGTTTTGTGAAATTTTGAGAATTGACTGAATCCAGCCCTATTTCATAAACACTTTTAAAGTGCGTTTATTTTCTTATCCTTTGAGATATTTTCGAGATTCAAAGCATTTCCTGCGGGTACAAACGATTGCACGACGATTCCTGTTTAAAGTTTGTTGAAATTTTATAAAATTGAGAAAATTCAATTTTACGAAAATTTCAGGTGCGATTATTTTCTTTTCTTATTAGATATTCTCGAATGTCCAAGTTTTGCCTAGGGGTACAAACGATTGCACAATGATTCCCGTTTACAGTTTTGTGAAATTTTGAGAATTGACTGAATTCAGCCCTATTTCATAAACACTTTTAAAGTGCGTTTATTTTCTTATCCTTTGAGATATTTTCGAGATTCAAAGCATTTCCTGCGGGTACAAACGATTGCACGACGATTCCTGTTTAAAGTTTGTTAAAATTTAGAAAATTGAGAAAATTCAATTTTACGAAAATTTCAGGTGCGATTATTTTCTTTTCTTTTGAGATATTCTCAAATGTCCAAGTTTTTCCTAGGGGTACAAACGATTGCACGACGATTTCTTTTTAAGAAATTGGCGAATTGTTGAAAATAGAGAAAATTCTATTCTACTTTTTCAAAATTTCAAATGCGGTTATTTTCTTTTCTATTGAGATATTCTCAAATTTCAAAGTGTTTTCTAGGGGTACAAACGATTGCACGACGGACTCAGTACATAGACTTTCTATATATTGTAAATTAAATCTCTTATAATTTTTATTTTTTTAAAGTCCTGTAACTTTTTTGTGTTTTAAGATAGGCAAAAATTAAAAGAGGTACAAACGTGTGCAAGCTTAGTGGAATCTGAATCCGTTGGTATAATTTTGATAACTCAAAGTGGGGTGCGGGTCAAATTTTGGAAATGCAATAACTTTTTTCAGTTTGGGTTAAAAACGGAAATGAAAAAGGTTCAAATGGGTACAAACGATTGCACGACAATTCTTGTTTAAAGATAGGCGAAATTTTGAAAATTATGAAAATTCATTTGTATGAAAAATTTCAGGTGCATTTATTTTCTTTTCTAATGTGATATTCTCAATGTTCAAAGTGTTTTCTAGGGGTATAAACGATTGCACGACGACTTCTATTTAGATTTTTACGAAATGTTTAGAATTTACTAAATTCAGCACTTTTCACAAATATTTTTAAAGTGCGTTTATTTTCTTATTTTTTGGAATATTTTAATTATTGAAAGCGTTTCCTGAAGGCAAAAACTATTGCACGACAAACGCCGTTTACAGATTTTCTATATTTTGTAAAATAAGCCTGTTATAATTTTCTTAATTTTGAACACCCTGTAACTTTTTTGGCTTTGGAGATAAACAAAAATTAAAGGAGGTACAAACGTGTACAAGCAATTTAGAATCAGAATCCGTTAGCATAATTTTGATATCTCAAAGTGGGGTGCTGGTCAAATTTTGAAAACGCAATAACTTTTTTCAGTTTGAGGTACAAACGAAAATGAAAGTGGTACAAACGGGTACAAACGAAGCACTATCGAATGGTAACATCAAATTATTTTTTTTGCAAAGTCGGGTGCCAGGTTCACATAGGTGCACAAAGTGGGTATGGAGCCGTCGGTCACATTCCAGACACTTCAAAAGCTTGGTATCAGCCGTATGTTCGTTTATCGTACTATCAACAGATACAACTATACTTCCTCTGTCGAAGACCAGAAAAGATCGGGCCGGCAGCGTGCTGTTAGAACTATAAAGGCTGTTAATACTGTTAAAGCCAGAATTCGTCGAAACCCCATTAGGAAGCAAAAAATCTTATCGCGAGAAATGAAGATTCCCGCTAGGACTCTGTCGCGTATTATAAAACAAGACCTGAAGCTCGGTGCTTATCGTCGATATACAGGACATGCCCTAAATCAATTTTTACAAATAAAGAGAGTGGATCGATCAAAACGCCTTCTGTCTTGATACGCAGGTGAAAGGCACAGAAATATCCTCTTTACAGATGAAAAAATTTTCACACTACAATAAGCAAAATGATATAATGTACGTTCACAGTTCTAAAGAAGCTGCTCAAGCTGTCGGAAAGGTACCACGTGGTCATAATCCTGCGTCAGTGATGGTTTGGTGGGGCGTGTCCTTGAAACCAACGTTCCGGACTTTATAAGAGCTGAAGACTGGCCCTCATCTAGCCCAGACCTCAACCCTTTTGACTTCAAATTATGGTCAGTTTTAGAGGACATGGCCTGCTCTAAACGACATGGCGACATTGAGTCTCTTAAAAAATCTATGGAGCAAGCAGTGGCGAAATTTCCCTTGGTAACAGTGCGTAATCCATAGATTCTAGGCCAAATAGATTAAAGGCCTGTATAAAAGCCAAAGGTGGCCATTTCGAATAGAATATTTTTTTACTTTTTTTGCTGGGACTAATAAAATAAATATGTAGATGTAAAATTTAATAATATTACATTACTTTATTTAAAAAAAATGCATTTTCATTTGTAACAGAACTTATGGCCGGACTAGGTATAAGATATAAATAATTATTGACAAATCTCAAGTACAATAACATCAGAAATTTTGTGGGAAAGAGCTAGGACAAGTTTGATTTAGGTTAAAAACTAGTGACGTAATAAAGGGAGGCTTATGCCATGCAGTGGGTTGAAAAAAGCTGTTAATGATGATAATGTTTTGTTTTCTGTAACTTTTTTAAAAAGATATTTAAAATCTAATAACAAACAATGGAATACCAACGTATAAGTAATCTATAAATATATAGAAAAAAAATTGAGAACAATCTCAAATAAATTGTGTTTTTAAAAGTGTGAAATAAAAAAAAATGACAATTAACTTTGCATTATCTTATCTAAAGGATTTGAAATCTCTTTCCTCGAAACCGAACATCAGAAGTTTTAGTGATGACACATTTAGTAAATAAAAAAGGTCAAAGAAATTTCACAGACATCTCAATCGTCAAAAATAGCTTCGGAAAGGTGACCGCTTGAATCGTATTCTCGACTTTCAACACGATTAGAATGTTCGTTCAGAAGTTTGTAGAAAAGTAGTTCAACTCCAGAGACGAGTGACAAGCTATGGCACATTATTAGTTATACAAGAATGAGAATACTTCAAATCGATAACGAGTTCAAACACTTTTGTATAAAAATGCTTAATGTTAATGAAGTTTCTATTAAAGTGTTCTTTTTACTGACTTCAAAAGAAGATAAGCTTATCAATTCGAATGGATTTTTTTTAATAATGAATGTTTAGCCATAACTTCTTTATTTATGAACCGATTTGGATGATTCTTTTTTAGTGAACAATGCAAAAACAGTGGCGAACACCGAGAGATCAACAATCCATGTTATGACGGCCTCATGAAATAGAAACTGATTAAACACCAGCTGGACCCGAAATGTGTTGTGATTAGCGTATAAATAAATCGCATAGGACTGGCTTTATAATTTTTCACCAGGTACATGGTGGTCGCGAGCCAATCGAGTTGTACAACCCTACATAACTATGTTTTTATCAAGAACACCCTTTTTACCATAACTGCAATTATATAACTCAAGTTAACAATAGTCTAAAATATAACATTAACAATTGAAGATAAAATTATAATCGCGTATTTCTCCGTTCTACTCTTGGTTATGGAAACAAACTTTGAATAGGCCTCTAACTGAACAGAAATATAACCATAAATAATAACAAGGAATAATATCACAGGAATATTTTGACATAAGTGTATAAACAGAACTAAACAACTAATGGACTAATAAACATTATAACTAATAATAAAACCAGATAAAAAAACCGCTTATTAAAATTAATGATATATTATACACTACACTACATTTAAAAAAACAGAATTGATTTGAGTTTAAAGAGTTTAAAGTATAAGACGTAGGTAACGTGTATATATGTTAATGATTCAACGCGTTTAAATGAATAGCAATGACTCTTAAAAATAATCAGAACCTAATGCGATGTCTATTTGATGTTGCTTCGATTACTCTGAAGGAATCGTAGACGTAGGTATAACGAATGTATTATTTATTCATAGCGAGATTTCTATTATATATAGATACTTATTTAAACATAATGGTATGTTCTATTGATATACAATACAAAATATTTTAACCTAAAAATGTATGTATTGAATACAAAACCAAATGAAAAGAGAATGTCTAATTATCCAATTAAATATTCATAAAAATATTCGTAAAATATGATATAAAATAAAATTATACGTGGCTTAAAATTTATTCCATAGTTAATAACCGATTGACCGTAATTTTCGTAAGACTTAACTATCCACAATCATCTTAGTGGGCGGAGCTTCTATCTATGATTTTAAAATAGATAAAATTAAGGCATTTAAATATTACAAATGAAATATGAAATTTGTATGCCAGGATCGTAACAAGTTGAAGGATGTGTTCTCTGCATACCTCGTAGGGAGAGAGGCGTGAAGTATGTATGTAAATTAAATATTAAATTTTCAAGCTTTAAACAAAATACTTAATATGAATTGAACAAAATAAACGGCTTGATAATTTAATTAATAAATGTATTAGTTTAGAGTTAGTTAGGACAAAGTTAGGAAAATTTACATCGGATCGTACTGAATCACTTTTGAATACTATAAATATTTTATTCATAACAACAGGTTCTATTTTGTAGCTACAGCAATATTCAAGTTTACTCACCTCAAAACAATTTACTTTTGCATTTTAGGTAAAAAAATCTTTTCTTGTTTCTTTACTCCATTGTAGTAAATTTTCTTTGGTGATTTTATTCCTTTTAGCTTTTCCATACTTAACAATCAATTTAACAGAATATTTTGTTTTTTGTATGCTTATCTTGTTTGTTGGAATAAAAAAGAAAGCGATTTTTGAATAAAAAGGTGTTTTCACTAATTGTAAAGAAACGTTTTAAGAAATTCGGAAACAAGTATTTATTAGAAAACGTATTTAGATAAATTCATTCCTTTTACGGTAGTCTTAAAAGTATTTTTGTGGCATCTCCATATTTCCTTTCATTTTTAATCAAAATTAATGGTTCCAACGTCATTTTGAAGCTTATACTCTTGATTAGTTGGCGAATATAGTTTAAAATAAATGTTCCCGTAAAAATGATTTAATAAAGTTATAAAAATATGTTCAAATAATATGTAGGAGGTGCTATCTATTATCAATATAACTAACATTATTTATTAATTGCATAGTCTGCTTTCTTTAATGTGAAAATTATACTCACGGCTTAGCTAGTAATATTATAAAATCTATAAATAAAATGTACATTATCGTCTATGTTTAGCTTTATGTCCACAATCTCACCTGATGTTAAGTGCCGATGTGGCCTAAGAAGGTGACGTCAAGTTTAGTGGGAAAACTGCCTCTCATGTGCACCTGCAATGGTGATAGATTTTCAACTTGAGGTGGTAGCTAGAAAGTCGATGTTTTCCTTCACTGAAAGCTCCAGCTCAAGGCAAGGATTCGAACTCAAGTCGATTAACGCGGTGTCCATACACGCTACTACTGAGCCATCATTGCTATAGGCAAAAATATTTGATATTGTATCACCAAAATTAAAAACCTGTGTTCAAATTCTACGACGAGCCTAGCTTTGAAGGGGAAAACATTGTGATAAAATCATAAGAAATCGGTATAGTCGAAGCATTTTAAACTGAGTCGTCGGGCAATAAATGTCACTGACAGTAGGAATATTCACGCAATGCAACCCGTTATCGATACTTAGCTACCTGCGCACGCGGGGTCGATGTGTCATCGTGACCTTCAATAGCACTCTGACTCCTGATTAGTCCGGATTTTTGAAGAACTAAGAAATATCCCTAGAAAAGATAAAAGCGGCCCTTTTCAGGACCCATTACGATCTATACAGTTTCTCTATGATTACATCGAAACAAACATTTTATCTTACAAATCAAAAACTTTTATTTTCAGATAGCGAAAATTTATTTCTATTAATGTCTAACATAATTTAGCATATCGATCGTACCTATCCCGTTATCGACATGCACCTATACAATTCTTACGCACGTCACTACACCTCTCCGTAATACCTATAAGTGCGAGCAAGACAGACAGATAAATATGATTTATGACCTGAAGCCTGTTACGATTATAATTTAATTTAGGATAGTTATATATAAATTTCCAGCATACCTTACAATTTTCAGTTAATATATGTTTTACAAATTATTATTACACAATTTAAAAGTCCATAACCGAGACGTTCTTCTTGTTCCGACAGCTCAGCGTAGAGATCCTTGCCTAGGATCTAGAATAGAAGTCAGCACGGTGTAGGCCGTATCAGGATACACTGCTCAAGCAGACGACGCAGCACCAAATATCTTATCTATTGAGATTTCCTCATATGTAAAAGGAAAAGTTATTATTTGTATTATAAATACAAAATCCAGGTGATACTTTCCCGGTAGTGTTCTTTCAATGTTCAGCAGGTATTTGTCGTTTTGACAAAGGGTATTTCACCCATATTAATATTAAAATTATAAATTATAACAATTAAAATAACTTTTCTATATAAATATGTTATAAAATAAACTATCTTTTCGACTCCCAGGTCTGTTGTACAATAAATTGGTTTTTATCAAAACACAGGATAATTATGATATAAACGTTACTACTATTCAAAGGTCTGCCGTACAATCCCTAAAACATGATCAGATCCATCCTGAAGAATCTGTCATCCTCTCTGTTCTAATTTTCTCTTTTGTTTGAATTCAAAATTTCATCTTACTAGACTTTTCTCATTTTAAAAATTCAAAATAAATCTAATCATAGATTTATTTTGCTAAACTAGAACCTGGATAGAATATTTGTCTATACCTGAGAAACTCCTAACTGCGCATGCTCTATTACTATCAAAGAATTATCAATGACAGAGATTGTCATAATATTGCAATGTAAACAATACGAACCTAAAATATTAACAAAGCTGTTGTTAAACCAAAATTATCAAGTTATAAATTATCTAAACGCATCAATACATAAACATATCATTAATTGGTATCCTGGAAATAAAAGAATAGGTACACCAAAACAATAATAAGGTAAATCAAATGAACTTATGATTAATAATATAAAGTAGATATTAAATAAGATAAATAAGATTATCTTCCAAATAAATAATATAACAAGCCTCAGTTCATAATGCGTCGACTATAGGACCATCTATAAGTACTGGACTGGCTAGCCCACTTCCTCAAGAAGCACCTTATTTTCAAGCAGTCGTATTTCAAAGCCAGTTATTTCTTCGGACTCACCATAACACAATAGGTCACGTTGTGGTCATATACTAACAAAGAAAACGAATGACCTCACGTAGAGTATTAATTAATAATAGCGGTGATCATTTTCTTGCCAAAAAATAGCAATATAATTCATCAACATAAATACCCTAAGTAAACGTCTTCATTCGCAATATAAATGTTGAATTGTACGTTGTAGTGTGGGCGGAAAGCGAAATGAATTATGAGAAAATTGTTTCTGAGATAATATGATAATATCATTAGCTATGTTAAGTAATACGATACGTTTGAGGTATTAATACTAAGATACAATGAATATTGTATCTCATTTCGCAAGATAATAATTGATATGTCTTTTAACATGAAACCCGTAAATGTATTCGGGCATTACTCTAAATTTACGTTCATAATTTATGAAGTGATTCCTACTAAAGAAAGATAAACCTATAGCTATAAAAAAAAATCAATTTTTATAATGTATGTCTGTCTGTCTGTTTGTTTCGGGTAATCTCCGAAACAGTGGGATCTATTTTGGAGTGACTTTCATTGGCAGATAGCTAATTTTATAAGTAGTCTCATAGGCTACTTTTTCTAGACAGTGAATTAGGGTTCCGCGCAAAAAAGCCATCTTTATCTAACTGGCGGGCGACTTCCGTGAGTGGAAGCAGGGTCACTACAATACTGACATTCTGTAGTTCAAGCCAGTGGATCCGCGGGCACAGATAGTTGCAAATAAATAAATCACGGCTGCGACAATTTATGAAAGTCTCTTCATTACTCTAAAAACTCCAAAAAAATTCCACGACACGATACAAAATTAAACACTACCTATCCCGTCAGCGGACCGTAAGGCGTAATGATCTGAACTCTGAACAATAGGCGACTGTGTGGAGAGTGTCAACACCATCGGCCATACTGCGACACGATTCCTTTGAAGTGTGTTCGAAAAACCGACAACATCGTGATTGTTCGCTATAAATGACAATTTTATTATCCGCCATGCTACGCCATAGCCCTCGATTTCACAATGCCGATGGCCTGTAGTGGGCCACTATCGGCCATTGTATACACGGGACCATTACCCCCAACCATAATGGCACGCTTGGGTTTGTCACGTTCCGCGATCAGCCGGCGTATATCCAGTAATCAAACGGGCTGGTAGAGTATGTGCTCAAATGTATCACTACCACCATGCATGAGGCGATAAACTCATGAAAAGAGTGACTCAAAAGAGTCATTCTTTTGATTTATAGCGTTTCAGGATCTTCCAGTATATATCTGAGAGGCTAGCAGGCCGACATGATAGCGATGAACGGCGATGGATTGACGAAGTCCGGTAGACGCCGTTGTTTTTGGATTGTACTCTACTTACCACCAAGTACAAAGTCGAAATTTCTAAATAAATTTAAAAAATGCTAATGAATTTCATGTTAAAAGCGGACTTTTGAACCCAATCATAATTGTTGTTAAATGGCAATTTAAACGCAGATGCGTTAAGCTGAGATAAGAGAGTGGTTTTCGTATGTCACTGCTGGAAGTAGCGGAACAGCCACAGATGCTTGGTCACAGATCTTTATCATAATGAGAATAAATAAATAAATAACCAGGCGAGCATTCGAAAATGCCTTACAATTATGGTATTGTATTCATTGTATAAGATAATTCCTATTCCTTCACAGACTTAAAGGTTTTTAAAAGCAAACTGAAATGGTTAAGTTGCGGGATACATATTGTAAAACAAATACGTTTCACGTACGTATTGGTGATATTAATTCACACTTAAAAGGCAATTATGTGAAAACTAGCTGACCCGTGTAAATAGAAAATGAACGATCTAACAGCTGTCATGTTAGTTAAAGATATTAGACGATGCTTGTTACATTATTTTAATAAAGAAAAAGCGAGAAATATAAGCTTCAAAATGGTGTTTAAATCACTAATTTTGATGAAGAATTAAGAGCCCGAATTAAGGATAAATAATACAAAAGTGGAGACTTAATTGGAGAGCGAGCGTTTAGTAAAATCGTAAATTTTAAATACAACTTAAGACTTATAATGCAGAATACTGCATTAATAAAACTAGTAAAAAGTAGCAAACATGACGTTTTATATAATGGACATAAGTTTTGTCTAGCATCTGGTTTATTTCGACGACCCTTTCTGGAATAGTTAATGGATCGGCGCCTTGATTCTTGGGGCTTGTGATAAATTGAGTGCCCTTTATTCGCGTTATCTAAGCATTCATCCAATTAACAAGAATTGAATCTGCTACGCTCGAGCACAAGATTGCGTCGAGTTGTGCGATAAATTAGATTTGATTGTATCAATGTTTCTCTAAATGGTGTTAATTTCATATTTTGTATGTGTTTTTGTCCAGTTTATTCATTGATAGGAACCTCATGATGATAATCATTCCGTATTCTAATCCTTGTTTAAGTATCAGCAAAATGAAAGCTTGATTAAAATTTTCGATGTTTTACAAACTAGTTTCATTAGTTATACTATATCTGTATTACTCGTACTATTATTCTATAATTTTGTATCTTTGTGTAAAACTTTCTACAATTTTTTTTTTGTGTATTTAATATCCTAGCTTTATGAGCTTTTTCCGTTGAACTACAATATGAGGTTCTTCGACAGGGAAGTGAAAAAGTTTTTAAAGTTTCGGTAACGCACATAAGATGCCTCTGGTGTTGCATGACTTCATAGGCTGCGGTGACTGCTTACCGTTAGTTGGACCGCACGCTTGTTTGCCACCGTGGTGGTGTTAAAAAACTGTCTTGATTCATATCATTTTAACCCCAACATTTTGTAATTAACATAGATAATTTAACATAGGCAAAGGCGTTGCAAAAAAAAACCTTTATTTATAATTACCTGGTACCTTTATCATTAGTATACGAGTATCTAGTCAACAATTTATACAACTTTACTAACTAATTATAACAAAATACTTAGTACTTAATGTCTCTAATTACCTCGTAATATAATATGACAAAAAGGAACAATTTCGGCCCAGACGTGTCAATGTTCGTTTCGGATTACTTCTCCATTATCCCAAATAAAACCTTAAGAAATAACATCAATAGATATACGAAGTTACCCATTGAGATAAGAAGTATTCGATTTGGCGTAATGAGTTTTCCGGATCGTTAGCAATTAATTGGAGTCGATTCTTATGTGGACTAAATCGTCTTCGTATAGTGTTGGTCATTTAAAGTTATGTATCGAGATGGATACTGTAGTTACACTAGTTACGGAAGGTTCGTTCGTACGAAGGAATGTTTTTGAAATCCGAAAGTATTTAGGTAAAATAAAGTAATTAATAATTGGGATAGAAACTAATGTAGGTAGTATTTTAACCCCTATCTGTTCGGTGTCAATTTTGCAATTAATTTTAAACTAAGTTCCCGATAAGCTAGAGACTTGAAACTTTAAACATAGCTCAGAACTGTATAAGAATACCTCTCTTTCTTATTCGTTTGTTTTGCTGTTCGGTACAAATTTTGCAATCTTTTTTAAAGAGACTTGTCACTTGTCTCTGTAATAATCTAATTAAACTGTTTAAAATTAATTGCATAATTATTCACATACAAGACTAAGAAGCAGAATACAATTGTTTTAATAAAAAAATATACTTTATTAAGCTACGTTTTTATATCAGATGTATATAATATATATAAATAGTTAATAACGTAGAACGCATGTAAAATGTAATATAAAATAAAATGTTTCAAAAATGGTTGCTTGCACGTTATTATGTTTGATGAATTATAAATTTCAAATCCAATAATTCTTAGCCACATCGTTTTCATTTATTCGACCAGTGAATGGTATTTTTTCTCTTTAGTATTTTACTGTCATTGCAGTGTGTTGTGATTCATACATAAATTATATACGAAGAAAATGCTGAGTTAGGTACAAATACAACAATATGATATGGCTCTGGTTTCAAATAAAATCGCAGAATGTCGATAGAAACTGTCAAGATTTATATCTGTATAAAAGATGTAGTATCCACTAAACTATCATCTGCCAAACTCGGTTTAGTTGTGGAATTATGAATTATTTTAGAACTTTTATTTAAAATATTTTTTCTTCTGTCTCTCTATCGCTCCCTTAGTGACTGTAGCCTAGGTCTCTAATCTTTCAGATAGGAACCCTCGAGCATGCTGCTTGCCCTATGCAGTGTCTCTATCATTCATAGTTCAATTTAGATCAACCTGCATTTGACACCCACATAGTAAGAACATAAGTTCTGTAAGAAATCAATTTTTGTCTTTCTTTTTTAACACTTAATAAAACAAATTATCAAATGAAGTACATACATACGTAAATACGTTTATTGGTATAAATAGGTAGACCAAATAAATAGCTAAATTGTATTCCCGGAATTGTATGTTTTTCAACAGCCTAAGTCGAAATTCGGCCACTTTGTGGCACCGTTGCGTTTTATAGTATTACAGCTGAGCGCCTTTTGCGCTCGTCACAAAGACCGATGAAGCTGTAGAATCCGCTCAGGCTACCAACGATACCTAGTCAGATCGAAAAAAAGTCTGTATTACGCTATTGCATGTCATTTTGTATACTTCTATTCCAGATATTTCCTACAGTACATTTGACAGCCCTAATTATTTTGATGCCAGTATTAAATTGAATTTGGTTAATTAACGAGTAATTGTTATCCATTACTGAAGTTAAATTTTCATTTCATAATGGGCGTTTTATGTACACTGACGATCGTGATTAATAATGTATGCACACACAGAGTAATTCATGATGGAATAGGTTAAATCTGTGAAGTGAAAATAGATATATGTTATTCATTGGGGGCACTTACTACTTTAGATCCGTTTTGTATTGTACTCGTACCCAAAGAGATTACTATCCTAAGAGCACTTCCTAGAAAATTAAATGTTTTAATGGATTTAGTGTTTTAAGAGTTTAATCTGATTTCGGGAAAAAATATTGTATCACGTTTACACTGATTTTATCCGAAAATACTTTGGCCAAGTGTAATTGTACAGTAACGCATAATTGTAGAAGTAGTTTAACACATAATATGATTTGTATATAATTGCTATAATATAAGTTTCCCTATGAAATTCAAATTAAGATTCTAAAGAGAAATGAATCATTGATAAAGTGTTTATTATATGAGCCGATATTAGTTTTAGGTTTGATAAATCGTGAATCCTAATTAAAATTATAAATGCGAAAGTTTGATTGTTTGTTTGTCAGTCAATCACGCAAAAACGGCTAATCTTATTTGGATGAATAACTACTTGTGCTGGACTAAGACATAGAATACTTTTTATCGCGGTAAAAAGATTTTTTTTTGTTCACGCGAGCGGAGCTGCAGGTACTGCTGGTATAGATTAATAAAGCTCACTAAAATAATCAAGTACTGAGTCTCTAAGGTAAGGTAAAATCCATTTGTAGAAACTTAAGTAATCATGCTCAATACTCATTATAAATAATTTACAAAGCACTAATGATTTCTTAATGAAGGGGTTATACTTCTGAGGGTGTAAATAAATGCATTTGCTGAATTTATACGAGGTTTGTTTGCTCTGATATAACTACGTTTGCTTAATGAATCGCTCTCTGATGCTAGGTTTAAAATTTCCATAAACTTTTGAATAAGTTTTAAATAAATCAGTTTTAATTTGATCCCCTTTTTCAAAATTCTCTTTGCAAGTAATCTCGTGAGATTCTGTATTATGAAAATATACTTTAGTTATTCTGACCTAGTCACTAAAATTGCTGTTTTATAGGTGTAATTCAGTAGAAAGTAAAACTATATACATAGGAATCCAATCACAATCATAGCTCGTTGTCTGACAAAAAAGGTAATAATTAAAATTTAAAGAACATACTTTTGGCTTCTTGAAAGCCCTTGTAATTCATGTAAACAACTGAAATCTTAATGACTGCTCACCCGTTCACTTATATAAACTTAGTACATACCTCATACATAATAATAAACACAATACTATTCTACATATTAATGCTCGAAAGTAACTATCTGTCTGTCTGTCCTGTTTTTACTTTTTACCCGACTGCGAAAAATGAGGGTTGTGTTTTTCGAGCGTATGTATGTATATTTCTTTGGCACGCTCTGTAGCCTAAACAGAGTGATGGATTTAAGCATACGAGGTGTCGTTAGATTCGCCTTAGTTGTTGGAGTGACATAGGCTATATAATATTTAAGCACGATTTGGGAATAGAATAAAAAAAAAAAAAAATTGTCAGGTATTTTTTGTTGCAGTCGGTTTTTTTTTGTTTTCACGATTAAACCCCTGAACCGATCGCAGTCAAATTTGGCATAGATATAACCTATGATCTGGAGAAGGGCACACCAACAGAGACGCGTGAAAAAGATAGTTTTATTTTTTATAAAACTACAATATCTGTAATAAGTTAATTTTCAAGTCTTATGCATATGTTTGTTGATAATATCACAGATGGCTTTCACGCAATTGTGCGTAAACTAATTGCATCTCTGATGACCCGTTTGTGGTCCAGTACTAACTGCATCCTGCAGGTGATCGCAAATAAAGTCGACTGTCCGGTATTGCAGCACTGGGTTCGCGTCCATGTCGCGGGAGTTATTTATCGTGACATTTTTAGTTTTATTACAAAAGGATTATTAAAATTATTATGTAACACTAACATGGATGTATTCTCTGAATAAATAACTTACTATTTTTTTTTTTTTTTTTGATTGTGTCCCTATAATTTGTACCTACGGAGTACAAACAGAATTCAATATAAGGAAATTGAGTAAAACTAACTAATTCGAATGTATAATTTTTAATGGATTTTCAGGCATAACCTCTTTGTTTATGAACCGATTTGGATGATACTTTTTTTTTTTAGATAGGAGATACCTCAAGGGTGGTCTCATTTCAATTTCATTGACATTGGACCTTCAACTTCGAAGATACACAAGAGAAATCATTGAAGTCGGTTTCCCTTTTTGTTAAAATATTCTTGTAGTGGTTAAATTCTTGTGATTATTTTGTAAGTAAAATTATTATTTATTTCAAATATAAATCTCCTCCTATTTAGACTTTTAGTTTATTCTACGTATATAAAAGTATGATTACTACAATCTACGGCCTAAATGAAACAAAAAAGCTCGTTAGTATTCTTCATTATAATTTTTATACAATTTCCCACTTGCTAAGAACAAGTGACTATTGATTGCTTCAATGGAACCGTGGCATTAAATTATAAATTAGTCGATTTGTAAGTAAAAGCAGAATTTACCTTCGAATTCCTCTTAGAGGGGTTTATGTTAATTTTAATCTAAGTAATGGCTTGCTTGCGGAATTTATCCACTGATTAAAAGGCATCCTGTTCACTGAAGCGGAGCGGAGCGAATCTGTGAACATTTCGATCAATACAAATGCATAAAAATATGGAGATGCAATTCCAGTGGACAGGCAGCCTACGCCTCTAATTTGAATATACACTGGCTGATCCAGAAACTTAGCAAACCAAAAGTAAGTCACTGTGACAGGTTTACCATGGTGGTGGTCACGCCACTACCACTCTACCACCTCGTTTGAATACTGGATAAACACCGGATGACCCCGGAACGTGACACTATGACGACTGTTAAACCCTGGTGCATGGTGGTCGTGACTCATTCTTACATAATTGTCGTCTCAGACCATCCAAAAATCTATTAGTCTACTAAATTACACTTTTAATCTAGTAAAAATGTTGGTCTATAATAATGTTGCATGATATGTTGACTATATACTAAAATTATATCACATATGTAATAGAATGGGACTACGGCTAATGAGATAATTTAAGACTGTATACAATATGTCTATTGTACAACTGGAAGCAATTAAGCATTGTATGAGTTTTAGTGGATACGATTGATGGATTATACGTTCGTATATAGTGTCAACGATGAGATTGTAGGTCTAAGTAGGTTTTCTGATACTAATAGTATTAATTAAATTACGCTTGCAAGGATGACTTTTGTCGCTGTGAGTATTTCGTCACCCTTGTCAATTATATGGATAAAACTATTTTGTCACGTGCTCACATCTCCGTACTTATCCATAGGACCGGACAAGGGTGACAAAATACTCACATGGGCAAAAGTCACTCATGCGCGCTTTGTACTTATATATGACGCGAAAATTTTGTTACATTGTAAGAAAGAAAGAAGACGGTCGTGTAGTCCGAGTTTAATTTTATTTTTAAAAAGAACAGTAAATTTTCTATATTATTCGGTAATATGTATTAATATATTACTGTAAATTTATTTAATTCGAAAAACTATTTCCAAGAATCCGAATTTGATTTTCGACTATACTTTAAAAGCTCATAACTTGGAAATAATCATCATAGAAAACGCTTGCTCACACTCCTACCTCCTAGAAATTACAATTAGGCCAAATATGAACGAAGTTAAGACTTCATTTTTTTCGTTGTCCGCTTTATGTAAAATGCCCGCAATGTCACATACTATTAAAGACGTGAAGTTAAAATTTACTTTTAATTTTCTACCATCTCTATTTTGTTAAAATCACGTTTAAAGTAATAATTATATTCATTTAAATAATTTCATACAGTGATTGTTTTTACGTAGCGTAATAAAGTTAGCGTTCAAAATTTCTTGCAGTAGACAAATATTAAGAATGTAAGTATACAAAATATTCTATAGTTTATCTATTATTATTCGATTAACAAATATTTATGTGTCAGCAGTTTAACATCTTACAAGGATACTCATAATTACATACTAACTAATAGACGAATAATATATCTCCTTACTTGATACTAATTATAAACCTCAGGTCATAGTGATTTTAGTTAGACGATAATATCACAATAAAAAGCAAAATCTGACAATTTGACATTAACTTCGTATAGCGACGCAAAAAGAGATGTAAACAGAATGTTTTCTGTAAAATATTTATCATATATTTTTAAATGAACTTGTTTATATAAGCCATAAATATTGTTCTAAATTATATATATAGTCTGTGACACATATTTGATTGCCTTCTAGTAACTAATTCGAACAATATTTATGGATTATATAAACAAGTTCAATTAAAAATGAATGATAAATATTAATAAATATTTTACAGAAAAAAATCTGTTTAGATCTCTTTTTAAAGAAAGTAAGTGATTTTTTGTTATTAGAACGCGCTAACCTCTGAAACTGCCTTACAGATTTAAACAATAGTTTTTGGACATATCTGGCTTGTTAGTTGAGTAAGGTTATACTATCTAACACCACGTTACGACCTTTAGGACCGGAGTAATTACCATACAAAGTGTAGTTCAGGAAGTATTTTAAACGAAAACGAGGTAATAATGTAGGCAGGCCGTGTGGTACGGCGTGGAGTATTGGGGATTGAGAGCGGTTGGACGTTCGATAAAGGTGAGTTCCTAAGGTCCACACACACTAAGGCTACGGACTTGCACTCTTCCCATGATGCGTCGCGTCGGTGCGGGTTGGTTCGCGTCGGTCAGGTATACTACGAACCGTGGGATCCCACCTTTGGAACCTAGCAAATTTTCTCTGTAAACCAAATGTGACAACACTTTACTTCTATTTACAGATCTAGAAAAAACTACTTTCATTGCACTGTCATTTATTTGTGTGTACTGTCAACACAATACACTGTTTCTACTGAAGATTTAGAATTATATTATGCTTAAAATCGATAATTCCACCCATTAACCGCCACCGCTGGCGTCTATCTACGCTAACATAGCCCTAAAACACTAACAATAACATTGCTTGTAACTATAACTAATTAAAATGGTATATGATACGAGGAGGTGATAATTAAACAGCGTTAATTATTCTCTTTGCTTAATAAATGTAATATGGTTTTTACGCCACGAAAGGTTATGTGGCAAAGTATGAATCTTGCGCTATTTGGTAACGCAAGTCATTGTAAATGCGATTAAAATTTTCACTTTAAAACTGAGTTATTCCCAGTCAATGAGGCTATAATCATATAATAATACTAGCTGACCCGTGCAACTATGTCTACGTCATATAAGAGTGAGAGAGAAAGGATTACAGAAAGTGGGTCGTAGGCACTGCATTATAGGTACCGCCCGCCTCCCACATTATTCTGCACATTAAAAATACGTTCGCTATATTTGATCATTTTTTTGCTGCCGAGTTATTTTAAAACTGTGATATTTCCTAAGATATTCATTTAAACCAATTACTGAAAATGGCAATTTTGTTCAAAATTAAATACTTGAGATAAACAATGTATTTATTTCGATAAGGATTAATATCATGTATATAAAAACACCTTCGCAAATAGTTCATTATTTTAGAACAAATTTTATTACCATAAAAAAGGTTATATTGAGTAAACCTTAAAAGATAATCATATGCTGTCGCGGACTTTTTTTTAGAAATTTTTAAGAGAAACAATTCCTTCGTAATTCGTTGCGTAACTTTAACCATTCACGCAGCGCAAGCAGTGGAAGCTTTCAAAAGGAATTAATTTTCCCCGTTTTTGCAACATTTTTCATTGATGCTCCGCTCCTATTGGTTGTAGCGTGATGTTATATAACCTATAGTCTTCCTCGATAAATGAGCTATCTAACACTGAAACATTTTTTTTCTTTCGAACCAGTGGTTCCTGAGATTAGCGTGTTCAACGAAACAAAAACAAACTCTTCAGCTATAATATTTGTAGAGATTTAATGTTAAAGGCCCCACTGAGTTACAGTTCACCTGCAGTCTTTTACTCTTATCCGATGGCCTTACGTTCACCACTCATTAAGCGATTCTTGCCTGCCGGGAATGGTTGAATATCGGATCTGTTAATACTCCATGTTCACATACTAGTAGTCACTGCCGAAAGGCAATAGTTCGGCAGTCGACAGTCCAACACAGCAGCAGATCGTCAGTTCACACAGTGACCGTGATGTTATTAAGTAAAAAACGATGTACTATTCTTGTCCATTTAGTTTCACCATCAACCAAAAAGGTACTGGATGAAAAAGTGGCTACAAGAAAGAGTTTCAAAGTAGCTTATGCTATATTTTTCTAACGCCTTTTTTTCTACTATGTAATATATAACGAGTATCTTTATCGGTAATACCAAGTGTATGTTTGATTTGGACTTGTGGTAACGGACTATCCTGCCGAAACCTGTCGGCTGAGACCACACACTCGCAGTTCGCTTAAGCCGGTCAGTCCAAAACCTTAAAAAAACTTTAAGCATGTGTGATTTATTACTATTAACTGACAGGCTAATATCTTCCGGCCAACGTCAGTGGGGTCCTTCAAAAGACTGTTTTTATCCTCCTTTACACGTTATATCTTGCTTCTCTCTTATGTAATATACACATATACATATAATTTCACTCTCAATTCTCGTCCAACTATCAAATAGCTGCCTAAGAAGTTTCACTTTAAAAGTAATCAATTCAGTAAATTAATATGAATGTTTATTATGAAAATTTACATACGTCACCTACCAGCTTAAATTGTGCTGTTCAAATTTTGTACTAAATATCAGTATATTTACTCGTTGAGCTAGCTCGAAACCTGCCGATACCACACTAACCGTGCATGTTGGTAATACAGAACATAATCAATCGCTAGAAGTAGCTCCCTTTACTGTTGCTGCCACCTTTCGCTTGTAAGTCATTATTAAATTGAATGAACTTCTCAGTTCACAACATGAGGACGAAAACATGTTGTGCTGACCCTAATAGGCAACACAAGAGCAATATGAAGAATATTAAAATACGATTTTTTTTTTACTATAGTTATATTGACACAAAGTGTTTTTTTATACAAGTTAGGTGTTATACAAGCACACCGCCCATCTGATGGTAATCAGCTATCGTAGGCTATAGACGCTTGTAATATCAAAGATAGCATTAGCGCGTTGCCTACTTTGAATACCTTCATCATCATCATCATCTTCATCATCATTTCAGCCGCAGAACGTCCACTGCTGAACATAGACCTCTCCCATAGATCTCCAGAGCGACCGATCTTGTGCGGCCTGCACCCAACGGCTCCCAGCGACCTTTATTATGTCGTCTTTCCATCTAATGGGGGGCCGTCCTACGCTGCGCTTTCCGGTGCGTGGTTTCCACTCGAGAACCTTTCTGCCCCAACGGCCGTCAGTTCTCCGAACTATGTGCCCCGCCCACCGCCACTTCAACTTGCTAATCCTTTTGGCTATGTCGGTTACCTTAGTTTGTCTACGGATCTCCTAATTTCTGAAACCTTAACCCAAAGATATCTGGAAACCTTATTCACAGTTCGAACACAGCACAAGGATATTTGGTTGCGATCTTCTGTAGGATGGTGGTGTTCCAGCAGTCAGACCTATCCCAGTAGAGAGAAATCTTAAAAAAAATATTATCTGTGCTTTTTTTATAATACCTCGAGAGATTTAAATCCATCGATGATCACCGCTGTCATGCCTACCTGCATAAATATCTCTTCACGTTACGCTTACAGGACCCGATACTCTAAGAAGGAGGTAACACATTGACTCGGAGAAGGTTCCACAGTTCCACGGTACCACAAAGATAACTAATAGAGAACTTTTTAGTTCGTGCTGCGGAGGTCACCATAAAAATTTAACTCCTAAGCCCTGCGCGTGTGGTTTTGTTGTGGAAAGGAGAGGAGGGATTTAGATAGAACAGCTCTTTAAAACACTCACCATGATACAGACGGTTAAACACGCTCCGCGAGGCAATGTTCCTGCTCAGCTGCAGCGGCTCGATGTATTTGATAACGTCTGCATCAAAAACAATGCGAACAGCCCGTTTCTGCATCATGCCCGGAGTATCGACAATCCATACACGGCCGAACTTGTGCCTTGTAAACAAGATATGGTAGTTAACCGGGCATGAAAAACTATCATACCCTGTTCAGGATTCCGAGTCTTAAAAATGGAGAAAACGGAGATTTTTTGAAGAAAACGCACACACCTTAGTTTTCTTGGCATTGTAGTTACTTGCCCCTCATGTACATACGCAGTGCAAGGTTTGGTTAAGTTCAATGACAAGTTCGAATAAAGTTTTTAGGAAGTAATCTCTGGAACTACCCACTATTCCGATTTGAATAATTCCTTAACTGATAGACAACAGACTACATACAGGTAGATAGATGGTTATAGGCTATGTTTTATTTTTTTAAATATTATATTGTATATAGTCGCGGGCGGTTGCTAGTGTTAAATACTTAGCAATGTTGCACTAAATCATTGTGCAGCAGAACTTCGCTATTCAGTCAACTGCCGAAGTCATTTATTTATCAAATCTAAATATGTAGGTACATATAATAAACCTTTGTTATTATTAGAGAGAAAATAAATATTCTTGTTATCCGAGAAAGAAAACAAATTAACGTGGGTTACTCGACAAACAAAGTCAAGGTTAAGTAACTAATTATATTAAATGGAACTAGTTTAAATCGTTTTTTTTTTTTTTCATTTATTAGGATAAACTTATCTATACTAATATAATAAAACGGAATAGGTTTTTTGTTTGTTTGTTTGTTTAAACACGCTAATCTGTAGAACTACCAGTCGGAAAATTCTTTTTTTATATGATAGCCACACTCTTGAGGAATAGTAGAAGCTATATAAGATTAGACTACAACTCTAACATAGCCTTAAATATTGATTTTTGTTACGTAAGTCGGAAGTTGTGTCCCTCCCGAACTGCTTTATCCGCGTGCGCTGGTGTAATAGTTAATGATACGGAAATACAATGTTCTACAATAATATTAGTCCTTAGTATATCTTTAAAAAAATCTGCGATAGCATACGCCTCTCTGTTATACATAAGCCACAATAAGGTATTTTGTGACAAAGATTTGTTGAAAATGAAAAAGTGAATTATAAATATTATTTTTAGACATGGCATATTAATCCTTAAGAGCAAAAGTTACTTCACCATAAAGACAATTTTATGAAGTTAAATTTTGCTTATTAGTGTATGCTCTTTGGACACGTAGTAAGTATAGGAGAAATAAAAAAAAAAAAAAAAAAATTAAAGAATTATGATAGACTACATGGGTATTGGGTGCGTTGGCGGCGCGGTGTTTATTGGATAAAATTAACACGGGTGAAACTATGGGGCACAGCTAGCAAGTATATAATTTCTCGAAAAGATTCTAACTTAACTTGCTAACAACACTGTATCTAAAATCACGTCTATTGTGTTCACTTAGAGTCAATTAAGTCTGTCATTTTAATAATTTTACCTAGTTGAAATGGCTTTAGACCTTATCAATGTTCTCACTTTGCCCCTACTATCGAGGAACTGTATTTACTCGATATTTATATGGTAATGAAACCGTTGTTCCTGGAGCTCTACAAACTGCTGTCTAAATTTCATGATGAAAGTAAGTCCTACATATAATTTAATGTTGAAATACATATTTATAATATTATTTCCCAGCTCAAAAGTAATGACAAAATGATCTGTCTTCATAGACCATTGGGACTTTATTGACACTACGCCGATTATGACACGATATTTTTTATACGTTGAAGACTTGATGACATCTAAACCTTTTGAGACGCTTAAAGCCCCTAATAAAATACCTCTTTTATTGATGTCACTAAGTAAGTACTTTAGTTGGCGCAAGTGTTTGATATAAATTATTTAAATAAATTTAATTATATTGATTTTACTTTTATCATAGGATATTTTATGTACAAATTATATTATATATTTAATTCTATTATATTATAAATAAACTATATTATATTTAGGATATTCGATTAGTACCTACAATTAGAAACTTTATAGAGATTTTTAATTTATAAAGTTTTTGTACAGAAAATTAAGTGAAAACTGAAGAATATTAAATTTATAATATTAGAAGAAACCTTTTACGAAACGCTATAATAATTTTTGTTACATTTTTATATTGAAAGTATTACCGCAAATGCCGAATAATATGACAAAGTAGAAGCATTGCAGACACGAGTAAATCTTAAGAAATTGGCCGAATAATACATAAACCTCATTTGGCATGGAGTTGTAAGATTCTTTGGCTGTATGCCTGCAAAGCTATACGAATTTACGACCATGTTCAATCAATAATGAATAATACAAAGCAAATTTGAAGAAGCTAGAAAGATATTGATTTATCGTTTAATTTGTAAATGTATATAGAAATAAAATGATGTTGTGTCGGGGGACACCAGGTAGGAACGAAGTTCCTTCGGCTAATGTAGAATCGGCACAATTTGCAAAAAAAAAAATCGTGCTCAATTTTATGTAGGTTTTCTTGATTTTTCTCTTAAATTTTGCTGGTTAGTTTTTATTTAAGTACAGGAAAGTATTTAGGAAATTCAGTATTTTAGGAAATAATAAATTACGTAAAATAAAAAAAAAAACATAATTCAAATTATCAATTGAAATCTATAAATATAATAAAAACGTAACTGATCGATGTCTGTACATAGAAGATATATGAAAAAAACTATTATTGGGGGTCTCTATAAATGCAGGAGAACCCAAAACAATGATTGTTAGAATTTTTGTCTGTTTGTCTGTTTGCCAACTTTTGTGCGCGCTAATCTCAGAAACGGCATAACCGATTTGGAAACGGTTTTTACTAATATGTTCTGGTAAGGTTCACTTAACATTTAGTTTTTGTTTTACTTCAATAAGTTCATAAAAAAAAAAGTTATATCAATTTAAAAAATCACGTAGAACATTTTTTTGATAAAAATGCTATAAAATAGCTCTTCAGTTGAATTCACTGAAATTGTATCTATCTGTATATTATGGTTTGTAAAACGATAATGATCGAAACCTTTCATAAAGTTAAAAAATGAAGAGTTTAATAAAATGAAATTTCCAATATAAATTGACCTCAGATCTATGTGTTAAATCATATTAAAAGGGGGTCTGCATAGGCTGGAAATTGTCAGTTGAATATAGCTGCGCCGCTGCTAGGGATGGCAATTCATTTCGAAAAAAATTGACTCGAATCGATTCCCAAAAAAATCGATGTCTCAAAAATTGATCTTTTTTCGATTCACTTTCGCATTTGTATTAACAATATAAAAATCCCTAAAATAGAAAATTAAAAGGGAACCACAACAATCGGTCTTTTGTCATTTTTACCTTACTAAAGTATTAGTTATTATAGAGAATCATAGAAAGGTATAGAGAGAGATAATTTATTACAGGTATATAGTGAAAGAGAATTCATTTCAAAAATTAATTATTATAAACTGTTTTCGTTAATTTGGTGTTGGGTAATAATTTACTGTTAGTATTTTAATTGGTAAATGACACTATAGAAAATGACTGCATAATGAATTGAATAATCCATACATATTAATATTATAAATGCGAAAGTAATTCTTTCCGTCCCGTCTGTTGCATTTTCAAGCCTAGACCGCTGAACCAATTTTGAAGAACTTTGGTTGAGAAAGGTAATTGGCTACTTTTGGAAATAAAATTAGAAGGGATGAAATGGGGGGCGTGAAAGTTCGTATAAAGAACCTAATTTTGATATAGAGATATGTAGGAATTTGGAGAAAGACTTTGGCTACCTTATGTGGTGAAAATAAAACTTTAATGGGTGAAATAGGGGATGAAGGTTTGTACGAAGAACCCGTTAAACCAATTTTGATGAATAGAGATATATTGGACCTTGGAGACGGACATAGGGTACCTTATGGCGCAAAGATAAAACATGAAGGGGTCAAATAGGGAATGAAATTTTGTATGAAGAACCCACTATTTCTCAATTTAGGGATATGAAAATTCATATTTATGATTTTAGGAAGAAATAAAAGATTTCGCGTTTTTGAAAAATGAATCGGCAGGGTGGTACAATAAGTGATGATTTACAATACCATACGCATAGATACGCATAAATCCATCTATGATTTTCTGTTGCTTTGTCGTGTTTAAAGATCAGTCTGTGTTTATGCAATAATATAGAGGGGTGATAGGTATCGCGGACCACCATACAAATAGCGATAAACCCAACTATGAGTTTCTTTTGGTTCATCGTGTTCAGAGGTCAGTCGGTGTATATGCGATAATATAGTGGGGTGGTAGGGATCGCGACTACCATATCTACATCTATCTATACATATAATAAAATCGTAACTGATTGATGTCTGTACATAGAAGATATATGAGAAAAACTATTATTGGGGGTCTCTATCAACGCAGGAGAACCCAAAACAATGATTGTTAGAATTTTTGTGTTTGTCTGTTTGCCAACGTTTGTGCGCGCTAATCTCAGAAACGGCTTAACTGATTTGGAAACGGTTTCAACTAATATATTTTGGTAAGGTTGACTTAACATTTAATGTGGTTTTATTTCAATGAATTCATAAATAAAAAAGTTATATCAATTTAAAAAATCACGTCGAACATTTGTTCGATAAAAATGCTATAAAATAGCTCTTCAGTTGTATTGGCTGAAACTTTGAAACTGGTTTGTAAAATGATGATTATTGAAAATTTACATAAAGTTAAATAATGTACAGTTTCAGAGAATTTGGAACTGTCCCATATGAGTTGACCACACATCTATATAATAAATTATATTAATAAGTGGTCACCCTAGGTTGGATATAATCACGCAAGCAAGTCGAGTGCCGTATCGCTGCTAGGCAATTCATTGCGAAAAAGATCGATTCGAATCAAACTCTGATGTATCGATTCACAATAAATCGAGGTCTAAAAGGCCGATCTGTCCAAAAAATTGACCGTCTTTTATTCACTTTTCAGATTTGTGTTAACAATATAAAAATCCCTATTATAGAAAACAAAAAGGACACCACAGCAATCGATTTTTTGCTATTTTTACCATGCTAAAGTATCAGTTATAGAGAAACAAAGAAAGGTGTAGGAGAGAGAGAGAGAGAATTAATTTCAAAAATTTATTATTATAAACTGTTGTCGTTATTCTGCTAATGGGTAATTTACTGACACCATAGAGAACGACAGCATAATGAAATTAATAATCCATACTAATATTATAAATGCGAAAGTAACTCTGTCTGTCCTGTCTGTTGCATTTCACGTCCTGAAATAGACGATGAAGGTTTGTACGAAGAACGCATCAAACCAAATTTGATGAATTTTGGTATAGAGGTATATTGGACCTTAAAGAAAGGCATTGGCTTACCTTATGTCGTGAAAATAAAACTTTAAGAGGTGAAATAGGGGATGAAAGATTGTATGAAGAACCCACTATTTCTAAATTTAGGGATATGAAAATTTATATTTATGCTTTTAGGAAGAAATAACAGTGTTTCGTGTTTTAAAAAATAAGGGTGATTTGCAATACACATAGACTGTACCCCTTGATACTAAGCAAAATGTTCCTGAGACATAAGCTTACATTATACAAGACATATGTCCGTCCTACCATGACATATAAGCTGCGCTACATTCGCACATACGTCAAAGATCAACATTAATAAATTCCAAATCCTCTAAACCCGATTCTTACTTAAAATTAACAAAGCCCCTTGGTACGTTGGTCGAATCGTAAATTGAATATCTTACGCGATCGTACTTCGACACTGCTTCGAATCACGTGAATCTGTTGGTGAAAGCTGCCGCTACTTAAACCCCAAAACCGAACATCCCCCGCGAACAACTCCGGCCGCGAATATCTTCACCGATTCCGTTTATAAGATCGAGGAAATAAACCAATACTACTCCACCGTCTCTCTAAACAAAGCGTGCTCGCGCCCACGCCCGCGAAACCACCGTTCCCTCTGCAGGGGATGGGTGGCTAATTTCGCTCCCGCAAACCCGTCACGTCCTCCCTCTCTTACGTCAACTCAAGCCTAGGTCCGTTCCCTCGGTGTAGAACCCTTGAGTCATGCAGCCGCTCGCGCGATACTGGTGACACTGCACTTGCAATCACGTAGCTATCCACACACATCATTACACACAATATGTACATACATACGTGCACACCACATAAGTACATATACCCTGTAAGGGACCTTTTTTTTTTTTTACGAAAGTTACTTTCGATCTTGTTTCCAGGATACTAAACACATATGCACATGTTCATTTTTTTCTCCTAGAGGCAGGGAAATGTTATATGTATGTGTTAGTTTAGCTCAAATTTTCTACAGATAGGGAATTAGTCATTTCGCGACCTTTTCACAACCGCGGTAACAGCCCAAGCCGACGTCCGGCCACTTTGGCACCTTTATGCGCATGTTGCTCACGCTTTTGCGGCTGAATGCCTTAAGCGTTCGCCTCCAAGCCTGGTGAAGCTGTCAAAACCATCAGTGGCTCTATTTCTTTAGGGCCCCTTAGGCTAACAGTATAGTCAGTGAGAAAGAAAAAAACCATCTATAATTTTCTTTTGGTTTATCGTGTTCTGAGATTAGTCAGTGTATATACAGTAATATAGCGGGGTGGTAGGGATCGCGACCACCATACATAGTGTTAAACACATGTATGATTTTCTTTTGGTTTGTCGTGTTCCGAGGTCAGTCCGTGTATATCTATACTATTAATTATTTAGTATAGCGGACGAGTTTTTTTGTTTGTTTGTTTAAACATGGTAATCTCTGGACAACGGGTAGCAGTCAGATTCGAAAAATTATTTTTGTATATGATAGCCAGATTCACGATGAATAGTATAGGCTATCTGGAACTAAGCTAAACCTCCCAGCTAGTCTTAAATATTGATTTTTGTTTAAGTAAGTCGAATTGAAAGTGTTCCCGAACTGCTTTATCCGCATGCGCTGACGTAATGGTTAGTGATACGTAAATATAATATTCTACAAAAATATTGTTCTTTAGTATATCAAAAAAATGTCCGGTAACATATGCCTATTTCTTAATAGCATAAACCACAATAAGGTATTTTGCGTGTTTTTATGTTGAAGATTAAAAATTGATTTTGAGCTTTATTTTTAAGCTTATTATATTAATCCTTACGAACCAAAGTTATTTCATCATAAAGACAATTTAAAATTTTTATTTTTATAGTATGTAATTAGGATACATAGTTTAGGAGAAAATGAAAAATTAAAATAATTTGTACTTGCGAGAAGTGATAACAATTATGATTACATAGGTCTGTCGCGTTGGCGGCGTGGTATTTGTTGGATAAAAACTCGGGTGAAACCGTGGGGCACAGCTAGTAATAAAATATGTCTCTTTATTTTTGTTTGACAACATAAAATTACATAGAAATAGAAATAATTACAAAAAAAAGGTATTATACACTACTCGCTTGTGTATACGACTGTCGCGCCTGCGCACGTTTCATTTAACGGTTTTATTCCACGCACTTTTTTCCACAGATTTTTTCTTACGGTTTTACTATCACTATTTTTTCAGTTCGGTCGCGCATCAAAATCCCTATCCCCTCCAAGCCTGCCGTAAGGAACTTCGTTCCAATAAGTGAGATAGATATTCATAATTCATAAGTAGGTACTTAGTTATTTTAGAGAGTGAACATGCTATATAGAGTGAACACATAATTTTTTTTTCGGTATAATTTCGATTTCTGATGTGCCGATTTTCATCAAACCTTTGCTAATCAGTCTTTACAATCCGAATTGAGTTTTTAAGTATTTCTTTAAGATCAGTCATAGAACACTATTCAAGAAAATTTTCTACAATATTTTACATTTTGTACTTGCAAATTTCCTCCATATTTCCTTTTTGCGTCCATTTTCGCATGTAGCTGAAGCTACGCAAAAAGCTCAACACTAAGCTCTAAGCTAACGTCAAACTAAGCAGTTATTTATAAAAATATAATAGGTTGAATGACAAACTACGATAATTTCATACAAAAACCCAATAACACTTTGCTCGACCTATGAATCAAACCCAGGCCCCAGGACCCAACCAGCCAGTCGCTCTTCCGACCACTATGCTTATTGAAATTGAATTAGAGTTTGATTTATTTTCCATACGCTACTTAGATACAGGAGCAGAGAATTTTATAGATAACATCGTTATTACTACTAACACACATTTCTCTGTATTCACATTTTTCTGCATAACATGTCCATTGAATGCCATAAAACTTATTGCGTCTAGTTATTTTGTTTTGTTTGTTAGTTTATTTCGTTGTTATCTTTTTAAATCATTTCTTTTTTCATTTTGATGTTGTTTGTTAGTACTGTAGATAGATAGATACACAAATTGAAAAATAGAATATTATATGAAGTTTTATTGTTTATTAACATATATTTTAAATACAAAGTATGTCTTTGGTGTTACTGATAGGACAAGGTAGGTTGTAGAAAATAAGACCTTCCTAGACATTGCAGTTGTGTGTCCAAGACATTGCGCTAAAACTTTTTGATAATATAATAAAGTTCATATTAAAATATGAGATCAGTATAGTCTTACTTTGTTGTCTACTTTCAATGGCACCATTTACATAATGTATAAGTACATTAAAATTTCCCTAACATCTTTTGGGAAAAAAGCGGTTTTAAAAACATAAGACCATCCTAATGAATGCGGTTGTGTGTCAAAGATATTATGCAAAAATCTTTTGATAATAAACTTCAATATTAAAATATGACATCATAATAGTCTTACAATAAGATTTCACTCAACATATTTTAACAGCTTAATGTTGCGTACAGTGTATCTCATGCATTAATTATTGTAATCTCCCTTGTTCGCAGGTGGACTGGTTGCATACACTGCCACGTTTACTTCAGTGAGTACATCAAGTTACCTTGTGTTAGCTTTAGTATAATACAAGTCACTTTAAGGTTTTTGTAGGAATATTTTGAACAACAAGTACCTACAGTATTTTACTAGACTTTAGAGTCGGATACCACACATTTCTAATTATTCGTAAAGGCCAGTAAAATACATGTCAGAATAGAATTCGGATAGTTTCGTTGTCAAAAATTTTACCGTAGAGACAGTGAGAAGTAATAGAAATAGGCACAGTTTTATGAAAAGGGTTAATGTATTTGAACGAAGTGAAAGAAGTTTTTGTAAGAAAAACTATACTCCATTGGCGCCCAACATCTAATGGCGCGTTTGGACGGGAGTTAAAATGTTCTGAAGGGACGTTGATACGTGCAATTCGTCCAGCGTCGCCTCTGGTCGGCTGTTTCCGAGTCAGCGCTCCCCTCTCAAAATGTTTATATGTTTTTGTAAATAAACTTTTTTATTTATTCACATTTAAATGTATTTATGTAAATGTAAATATTTCACACCTGCCAGACATATTTTTTTCTGTATACCCGAGTGAAATACGGCGTGATGATTGATAGATAAATTTGTTAATAGAGTAAGAAGACTTGAATATATATAACAAACACAATATAATATGACATATGCGATTTTATGCTTACGGTACAATAAATAGATTGGTAATCTGCTACATAAAGGTTATTTGCGATCGTGACCGGGAAACAGTTTTTGTTAATGTACTGAATCCGTGATTAGGTTTTACCGTAATCATGTTGAATCATAGGCTCGGTCGGTTCTGCTCGGTTCATTATGCTTCTCGTAGTTTATTATATTATCCTTAAACTTACTTCGATAATACATTTTAATATTATTACTACTAATTCATAATTGAATTTTGTTCCTTTCTTGATATTTTATTGTATTTATTTGTACTGTTTTATGAGATATTTTTTTTTTACTACAATCTACAAAATAATCTCTGTTTTCAGTTCAAAAACAGAAACTTTTCATCTTTAAGTGTGTGATAGTTATATCACATTATTTATTCACATTCACATCGAAAATTATTTACAATGTACCCAGTTGAAGTAATATTATGTTTCTAATCTGTTACTGATGGATTTATTTATTAATTCTCAAGGAACTTGAAAGAATTTTACATAATATATTTTTTTACTGATAGTATTGTAAGTATTCCGTCTTTTAATATATTTTTTCTCAAACATGCATGGAAATATTGTCATTATTTTCGAAAAAAGAACACGCGAAGTATTGAATTTACGGACATTCCAAGAATGATAAAAGAGATCCAATTAAAGAGTATGTAATAACCCCAGCACGCCGCTTGATACAACATTGCTGGAGCGTTGTAATGTTCCAAATTCAAAAAAACGCTCCTGCAATGGATTTGAATTTCTTTGTCCGTAAATTCGATACTTCGCGTGTTCTTTTTTCGAAAATAATGTCAATATTTCTATGCATGTTTGAGAAAAGCACTATATATGCCTCGGCGAAAATGGCAATTGCCTGTCTCGTATTAATTAGTGAAGTCCTCCCCTACGGCTCGGCCTTCAAACTAATACTCGACCTGCAATTGCCTATTTCACGGCCTATGCAATAATTTACTATTCTTATTGATAAAGAGTTACAAGAAATAACACGCCAAGAAAAAATATCATAATTTTAAGAGTTAGGTGAAGACGTGAATCTACAAGAGTCGACGGTAGCGCTTTCGGACGCTTTGTTTTCTCAGAAAATCCTTTTTCTTTATGAGACTTGTAGAGGCATTTTTGCAAACTTGTATGACGACAATGAGTACCTATGGAATTTGCCACCGGTAGTCACCGTTACTTCTCCCCTGTACCGCACTTTCTATCAAGTACTTTTGTAGTAATTTTGCAGAGCTACTAGAAAATTTTGGATGCATGGTGTACTTACGTACGCGTTAAAGGTTATACTTACATTTTTCAATAGTCACATATCGCATAACATAATTATTGGGCCTTTGACCATCTACGAAAGATATTTTAAGCAGCGTCACGGTTCTTTTATGACACATCAAACCGGTAAGCCAATGGCAACTACTGTCACATTTGATGCAGCTAATCAAATTATTTGTTAGTAGAGGATTTGCAAACCGTTATTAACCTTCCGTTAACCCATTTCTCAGGTAGTTTTTTGGTCAAGGACATTGTTATCACCAGTGACGGCCTTTTCCACGCGTCACTATCTTCGACTAGCTTTTGTCAGTAATAACTATAATAAACAGTAAAATCATCTAATAGTGCGTGACTATTTTAGAAAACTGGAGGCTTAGCTATCAAGTTTATAGAGTAGATTTTTTGTGCGTGCGCATCATTATAATCCAACCTCATCATTTCCAAGTTACTTACTTATAAATTTGTTATTAGTACATTGGTCAATAGGACTTAAGTCATGCAGGCCGTAATCTCAAAAGGTTTAAATCAATTTAAGACTTATTGATGCGACGAACTCACTCATACACTTCTAACCGATGCTTATATTTACAACACTTTTCTGTTCAATGTACACTTTCCTATGCTTTTAAAAGTGATTCCCTCAAATCACTGATCGCCTCGTCGCACACAAAACGCTCTTTACGTTATATCGTTTGAGTGAACATTCTTTAGAGGTTAAGAAAGCTTTTAGCATATCCTTCTAAGCGCAGAGGAGGGTAAAGTTTCCATTATGTATTAGTTTATAAGTACATATATCTATAGTAGATTTTCGCTTTTTGCCAAACGCTATAGACACAATTTCAATACTTGTGTAGTTAGAGTAACTACAATTTATTACATAAGCAATTTTATTAAAATTAATTATTGTTTTTAATCGAACATTTACTTTTCAAAGAGATCTATTGTAACAAAAAATTTGATTAAACATTTCACAACAGAGGACACTTTAATTAAGAATTCAATTAAGTTATATGATTCATAAAAGAATAGATCTAAATCTATCAACAACCGTTTTAAGATGATCGATATTTATATTAATATAGTAGGTACTGTAATAACTGAAAACTTAATTGACAATTAATTTATATTTTCTAGACATCGAACATGAATTGATATTTTTTCATTTCAAATAATTCTTAAATCATTTTCGTGAGTAGTAAATTATGTTTGTAGTTAGTTTTATGGGAAGTCATCTCATGAATTAGTCTGTTGAAAGACAGACAGCCAACAATATATTTGAGTACCACTCAACTTTATGCCCTGTTAGTTTGTCACCAGTGGCTGCATCTTGTTGTTTATTTCCGTGACTTTACGATGTGTTTCGTCTGTGTTACTGACTTCATCTGGCTTAACGTCTCGCTTTATTGTTTACTTAATTGTACAAAGTTTATTCTTTACATAATTATTCACTGACCCGCCCGACCAAACCGAAAAAGCCAACGCGTTCTACGCCGACACCGTCTCTCCAAACAGAGCGTGTCACCGCCCACGCCCGCGTAACCACCGTTCTCTCCGCAGAGGACGGGCGGTCAACTTCGCTCCAGCACACCCGTCACGTCCACCCTCTCTAGCGGCAACCCAAGCCTAGGTCCGTTCCTCGGTGTGAAGCCCTTGGGTCAGGCAGCCGCCCGCGCGATACAAAGGGACACTATACGTGCAACACTTAGTTACCCACACACAACATTACACACGTATGAACACACACACGTGCACACCACACAGGTACATAGGTTCTGTAAGGGACCTTTTTTTTTCTTTTTTGCGCTAGTTAGACTATTGCGCTAGTTAGTGTAGAAAAACCATTCCGATTATCAAATATACATACGCATGGTCCACTCCTTCCTCCCAGGAGGAGGGGAACGTGCATATGAGTATATATTAGTTAGATCGAATTCTCATAGGAGTAGGGAATTAGTCAGATCGCGACTTTTTCGCATTCGCGGCGACCGCCCGAGCCGAGGTTCGGCCACTCTGGCACCCTCGTGCGGGTCGTCACAAACTTTCGCGGCTGAGTGCCCTAAGCGCTCGCCCCCAAGTCCGGTGAAGCTGTAAAAGCCGCAGCGGCTCTGTTTTAGGATAGGGCCCCTAAGGCTAACAGTGTAGTCATTACAAAAAAAAAAAAAAAAAAAAAATAGTTTAAATAATTTTGGAAAATCAGTTCAAGTACTTTATTGAAGTACCTTGAGGTTTTGTAATGATTATAATAAATATGCACCTATAGGATCATATTTACAGGTCGATTCCTTACTTACAGGACTTAAAGTTTCTAATGTCTGTAATTATGTAAAAGTAATTGATTTTTTAACTTTTTATAAAACTTTATCTAATATAATAAAATACGGTAGGTCTTTAGTCTAAATTTTATAACTACAAAATTGCATAAATTTAACTATTCGGAATGACTCACAAATATCTACATTTTTTATGGATTCGTCAATAGTTCCGATAATAGAATCATTAAAAAAATATTTTATGATCGGTATTATTTATTAAACATTAGTAAAACAATTGCTTAGGGAAGTCAGCTATTAAGCATTTTAAGTAAATCTTAGCTAAAATATTTTATTACTGCGCAATAAGTATGTATTATGTTTTACTTCCTCACTCGTACTCTGCCATATTCGTATACAGTGTAAACTCTTTATAACGAAACTCAAGGGACTGAGCATTTTTTGTCGTTATAGAGAGTTATCGTTATATGGAATAAACAAAAAAAAAAAAAACAAATTAACAAGAATTTTTTATATGTTTATCTTAGATAATAAATGCTATAGTCTAATAACTTTGTCTGACGTTTTTTGCTATGCCAGTACTTGTTTTGTATTATTTTATGTATTCTATTCATAATTTTGGCTTTCTTAATTTTTTAGAAGAGTTTCCTTCCAGCGCCGCCTGTAGAATTGTTTTTGGTTTTTCCAAACGGTAGCAACAGTGGATTGACTTAGTTCAAAACGCCTTCCAACGTCACTTTTATTTTCTCCCTTTTCAATCGCACGTATCACACAAACTTTTTCGTCAACACTAATCGCTTTCCGTTTACTGGCCATGTTAACAGTTTCAAAGTAGGTTTACGACTGATAATACGATAGCTACCCAGTATGTTTGGTCGAAGACCATCACTTCCGAGAAAACAATGCGTCATACTGCACGTGTTCAAGACAATTAAGGATAACAAAAGCTAGACCGACCTCGGATGTTTCGGAGCTTCAAAGTATTTTGTTACCTGATAATAAACAATAATACCGATAATAAATATTTACTGTCTAAAAATATGAACACATTTCTTCGTAATAGAGAATGGCGTATCGCTATAAATAGTGTTTCAATATGTGGGTTTTAACGCAAACCAACCAAGTTGGGCTCACTTCAACATTATAGGGAGTTTATCGTTATAAAGGATAACGTTATAAAGAGTTTACACTGTATATAATAAAACTACCATAAAGTCAGTAAAAAAAACATACAGGTGCCTAATAATTTGTTAATCGCTAGTATTGTTATTACATCTTTTAGATTGAAAGTACTTTTTTCCATATACATTATGCATACTTTAAATAAAAAAATGAATAACTCTAGACAAAAGAATACCTTCTGAAATATATTTTTTTAGATCACGGGGACTTGTAAACGAAAATATTACTTTAAAATTGTATAAAAAAAATTCAAAATAATATTTTTTGTTAATTCTTAACCGAATTTGATGAAATCTTGCATATAGAAGGTATATGACATTGCACAGTTGATGGGCTATAAAAACTGTCAATAATACATTCATACTGGTTGGGTATTGGTTTGCTGGGCGAGAGTGTCAGGTCACTCTTGCCGAGTAATTGTTTTTTGGCGTCTGGCAACCCGAGGGGTGGCGGACGCGCACTTGAAAAAAATCAGTTGGCTTCGAGTGACAGTTAAGCGCACACGCACCTCGCATTTTTCTCAACGCTTCGCTTTGTTTTTAACCGCTGTGGCTGTGGCCGAAATTCACGCTGCACGCTAACCCTCAGTTTTGGGATACCCGGGAAGCTGCACAACAAGGAGGAATTGCTCGGTAAGTGAATTCTGATAATTCTTTCTTGGTGGTTCAGTGTCCGTATCATACCCCCCGGGAAAGTAGGAGATCTGGAGGACGACCAGCACGCAGATTAGTTTTTCCACCACATACTACATGATAAGTATATTTCCTTCCTCAATTGATATTATAAGATTTATCGATAATATGCGTAAATTTAAGGGATAAAAATAATTACTTCAAAGCCGCAGGAACCTCTAGTTACAAATAAAGATGAAATCACTATACTATAGTTGAAATATTGTGCCATAAGCAATAGTAGGTATATAGTTAATGCTTTGGTTAATAGCAACATACAGTAATACAAAATCATTAGTTTGCTACATAAATCCCTTGTTACTTCTAAATATAGTACGGAAATATAGGGAGTTGAATAATTCATTCATTGTGGATACGAACTCACCGGATCCGATACAAACGTACTCTTTTCATAGGGGTTAATAAAAACGTTCATAACACATTTATGATTACCGATAGGGAGATTAAGTAAAACTATAAATACACACAATCTTTTTTTATTACTTTTGACAATATTTTTGTGTTGAAGCAAAAAATAACTGATCGACGTTATAAAACAATTCAAGCATTTTCGACATGAAAATTGAAAAACGTGGATAACTAGCGGCCCGCACCACCTTTGCATGGGTGCAATTTACAATGAGGTGTATTTTTTTTTTAAAGTGGACCGTCGCAAGATTCCTGTAAGCTGTGAAACATCGAAATTATATTGTACATATAATATGCGTGAAAGGAAATAAATATGGCATAATCAAAAATAAAATATTCCGATTTTTTAAAGAAAAAGATGATTGTTTATTTTTAGCACATGACGACGCATCACTACACCATATTAGATGTTTCATTCTATCATATAGCGTGACGACGTATGACGTGGCGACGCTTCGCCACGCTAAATATTCGGTATGACCCGCCGTATTAGATGTTTAACATCAAAAAGCATGATTTAGAGTTTATCGATTTAGTAGGTATTGATAGTTCATAACTTAATATTTACGAAAAGGGTTCTTTCTTAGATCACGATGCGCAATTCATCATAGGTGCGGAGTGCCGGCTAACCGTTTCGCTGCGAGTGATATCTTTGATTGCGCGTAATTTTGAATACGGATCTGGATAAAGATTAATACTTCGCAAATAACCAAACCCAAATGTATATACCATCGGGGATCTTAGTTTTTTGAAGAACTAATTGTAGTTGTTCTAATTGTAGAACTAAAGAATTGTCTTTAGTACATTATTTTGATATATCTCTTAATATTCAGCCAGTGTAAGCCACGTAAGCGCCCGAAAATCGATTTATTGACGACTTGATTACAAAACATTGTATTTTCTCTAATATACAAAAACTTCAATTGAATGTATTGTATATACAAACCTTCCGTAAATAAATCCTCTGAATGACAGTGAAAATCGTATAGATAAATATCTGTTGCGTGGTTTAGAAGGAGTAAGCGGATAGACAGACGCAGATAGCGACTCATTTTATACTATGTATTGATAAAAAAAAAGCAATAAATGAACATCTTCACAAATTAAAATAGTTTCTAATAGATTACAAAAAAGATGGTTTAATGTTTTTCACGGGAACTCCCAGCATTGCGGAAATAATTTGAATGCAATTTAAAATGGTTTAGAACAATATGATAAGATCTTATACGCGTAGCTGTTATCTCTGTTCATTTTTAATACAAACTCGGCAATATGACTGTACAGCATCTGATGTTAAGTATAGTACAGTCCACAAGGTAAGGCGACCGTCAGTGACATTAACGTCATCAGCAAACATCGATGCCTGCTGAATGCCTTTTCACTCTTCATTGTAATCATGCGACGCATTATCGGTTAGTAAGGTGGCTCTTATCAAATCGCGGCCACCTCACTCTCCCAATATTTTTTTTACCCACAAGGCAACAGTGCGAGATCAGAGATAACACCAAAAACGCTTTATTTGAAGGACCCAATATCACAGGTAGGAGGGAATACGTTGGTTGGGAGATCATTCTAAATCCGCCTGGTACGGCATATGTAAAAGTTTGCGAACTTCTTTGATCGTGCTTTGTTGGGTTGTGGCTCCGTAGGCCAGTTATGTGGAGGAAGGGAGATTTCTTAAATTATTTATAGGTTTTTGACGTTTGGTCACAAGTACGATGTGGCCTAAGATGGTAAACAAGCTAACCATAGTGGTGAATTGGCTCTCAAGGTTTGTTGCCGGATCACACCTATATGTGTTTGGCGAACAATTTTCAACTTGAGGGTGCTAGCCAGGCAAATATTTAAAAATTCTTTAACATCATGCTATGGCTTCATCTCTACGTCTTTTTTCACCGAAATCTCAGGCTCGCTGTAGGAATTCGAACCCACGTCGAAGGACTTTGTTTCGGTAAGTGCTTTTGGTTTTGAGTTTTGATGATGCGATCAGGCGAAGCAACTCTTCTGTAATGTTACTACTACAATTACTACTCTAAAATGACGTCATGCGAATTTGAAATAACTTCGCTTTATTATTTTTTATTTCAAGTTATGCCTTTAATCCAACGATAAAATAATAGAAAACCTTTTCAAAAAGTTTATCTTCAGTTTTAGGTTAGGTGAAAACAAACCTTCAACACTATCACAACATTTGGGAATCGAAACGATAATCTCTTGTCCGAAGAGGCGATCTATTTTATCGTCAGTTTTTATAGGACAGCCTCCCGAGTTTATCTATACAATGTAAACGTTCACTTTTATGTTTCCTTTTCGGTAATAACTTATGTAACCATTGAGGTTTCTGTCGGCGATCGGGAGCTTAAAGCGTTTTCAAGGACGTAATGAAAAGGTTATCAAATGCGGTGGGTCTATCCCATGTGGGCAAATAAACTTTGATATAAAATTTATGTTAATCTCTTTATGAAATAGCATGAACTACCTGTTTAGGTTTTGTGCGGGTTACTAAAAACTATACTGTGAATGTCCTGGCTTTTGTTGTAGAGGTTTTATAAGGGAGAGTATTGTTGTTGAGATTTCAATCTCCGCTGTTCTCAGTTAATTATCTGGCCGACTAGTTTAGTTTCAGTTCTCGGATAAAATATCCAAACCTAACAGTTTAAATATGGCGCATGTTCTCATTTGATGTTGGCCCTGAACGGGAATTAATCTAATGATTGATTAGATATAAATTTAAAAAAAGGTTTAAAAACTAAAACCCGCCTACGGAATATCGCTTTTTAAAAAGCAAGAGACAAGATAATATTATTGTAGGTAGTTTGTCCGAATTATCCGAATATTCTATTCCGCAGAAACATAAAGTCACATAATCGATGTTCTACAGAAAACTAAATTTGGTAGAACAGTGTAGGATACTTTCGGTTGTATATGAAAGTTGAAACACAATAGAAACTTCAAGAGTTAAACGTCTTGGTTACCTATTTACCTTTAAATCAAATAAAGGAAATTCGTTGATTGTGTGTGTTGATGGATTTATAGGGTTAAATATAGGTTGTCTTTTATTGTCTGTGTGTATCGCAAACTCCTACAAGTGTATCTGTTTTTTTTCTTCATAATTATGATCAAGCCTTCATGTACGCTCAGCTTTATATACATAGACTGTTCCGATAAAAAGAAAAGAGTTTTAATAATCCAGTTTATGCATCGTAAAACATACGGGTTATTGCTTGACCAGTAGTAATATATTCGAACAGTAATTGAGAAAAACACCTATGGACGATAATAAAATGTGGACGTTCGTTTTTTTTTTCTATGTAATATTGTTTTTGACCACCGCTCATTTCTTACTGTATGTCATTTATTTTTTATAGTTGTTTACATGTTTCGGTATAATTTTTTTTAATATTTGTACTTAGGTATAGTCAGTTTATCATGAAGTTATCAAAATTTATGTCTAAGTACATAAATTGCAATATAATATTTTTAAAGGGTAATCTTTAATTGGTCAACGGTAGTTAACTATAACAAACAGCTAAAATACTTTACAAGAACGTGCGGGCGTAAACTAATTTTGTACGTAATTCGATGGAACTTTGCGTGGTCGATATTTATTGTGTAATTATATTTAATCGTTAATAATGTAACTTATAAAGTTATGCCTAGTGCGAACAGTTGAAACGTCTTTAGTTAAACGGGCATACATTATTCTGTTTTCATAATTAAATGGTAACGGTTAAACAACAAATTTATAGCTCTTTTTGTCTGTATAATTACATGTCAAATACAGTAACAATCAATTTCTAATCTAATGTATTTATGAGAAATGGAATTTATTTATTTAGTTTTATAACGTTTCGTGCACGACTATCAATCATAGTAATAGAGTTCATACAATATTCAAGGGTCATTTGTTATTGAAGTTTTGGAAATTAACTCTAAAAATCATACTGAAACTTTTACGGTCAATTTAGATTTAGATATTTTGAGTGCAAGTTGCCCACATAATTTGAAAGTGAAATTATTTTTATCCTTGACTTTTAAAGAGATTCTTATTATGGAATTTTCTACACTATTTAACTACATTACATTTGAATAGGTAATTTAAAATAATAATACTTAGTACTTAAAGCGTAAAAATTTGAAATATGCTCGTTTCTTAGTTAATTACTTCAAATATTGCAAGAGAATGGGATTGACATGATAGATGAGATTGCTCAAGATGGCTCAAGAAGCTTAGACACTACGTCGATCGTCGTCAATACGAATTCCAAATTTAGCTTGAGGTAATGGTGAAAAAAAAATTATGGGGTGTTGAAGAATATGATGATAAATGACAAGTTTAACGCTTTATCGCAACTCTGAGTGGGGTCAATCGCTAGCCGATAGGTAAATGGACAAAAAAAAGATATGTGTGCATTTTACACGCGGTGGAAGTGAAATGATATCTTCTTTAATTATTTTTTTTAAGAGATCAGCGGTACACGAACTATCGACCACTCACACTGTATATTTAACAGATCATACATGTCTGGTTGTCATACCTCCAGACCAAATCGACGACAACCATAGTCGTGAAAATCAAGACTTTAGACTTGTTCATTAACTTACATTTATAATGTATTCTATCTCGTTCTCTCGCAGTTGCCTTTAGGATTTAGCAATCCTATAGTTGTATGCGTTTGTCTTTTTTGTTTCATCGAGTTTCAAATTATAACGGTGATAAAAAGAATAAATCAAACTTGATTGTTTTATTAACAGAATTGTAATTAAATGAAAATAAAAACTATATTCACAATTTAGTATTCAATAATCGTAAATGGACAAATCACTGTCAGAGCTAATCAAAACCAATCCGCCCTTTCGAATCGAAAAGTTCGAAATTTGCCTTTGTAATTGTCATTTTCGTGGAAAGTTCGCAGGACACGTCGCGACGCTTCAAGTTACGCTATGTCATTACTGTACTAACATTTTGGTGAAATCTTAAAGAAGACAAATGGGTGTACCATTACACTTGTGTTTTCCCCCTCCTAAGTAATATGAAATTCTTAACGTATGACGCCTTGTGATGCCGTATTAGTGCTTTCAATCTAACCGACTGTGGAGGTTTTGGTTTCATCGCGTATATTTTATCAACAAGATGAAATGTCTTTTTTTACGATAAATATAATACATAAATTTTATTTTTCTATTTTAATCATATAAAAGGCAATCCGTTATATAACTTATTAGTTGTGAAAATTTTATTTTAAATTTTTTTAGATAGTTTATTTTCTTAATTAACATTATTACCTAAGGCTAGTGATGTCTAGCGGCTCCACACACGTTTTTACGCAGTAGATCGTTTTATCTCGTATTTGTATTTTACTGATATTATTGATAAATCTTATAAGCCTATCAACTTAGAAATGATTATACTTACCGTGTTTTTATATCCTTGATCAGTGTCCTTTATAATTTAAGTCTATCGGAGAATTTGGAAAAAAATTACATGTACAGACATAACCACAGTTTTATTAATATAGATACTGTAAATTAATGTCATGAATTTTGTTTTTTTTTTTCACGGGAATCTGATTTCTTAGAATACAATATAAATGTAATATGATTTTATTTATGATAGCTATGTAGGAATCAATAACTTCATAAGGACCGCAATCTAAGGCGGCTAATGGGTGGCTATTCGTGAGAACTAATTTATAATATCTTCTGTGGTCAGTATGTGTTGTCAACGAAAATCTTTCAACCGGAACAAAGAAGTATCACGAGAAATGCTGCTTTGCGACAGAAACAGTCGAACCTTGTAAAGTTTTTAAATTCTAATGCTCAAATAAACTTTTTGTAACGCCTCAGTAAGACACTTAACGGACTCTTCTCGTGGCAAGCCACGACATGATAGTTTCGGTGGTACGGTGCCGCCCGGTGGCGGTGCTCATATAAAGCACAGAGAGTTGATTTGTTCGATAATTCTGTACGATTTATCGTCCAAGGTAAGATCGTAATTTTACGGTCTTTATATTTTAAAATAAATTAACTAATAAATATCAGCCCATGTTTTAGTTACAACAACAATACATTAAATTTTATAAACCTTTTTTTAACGTTTCTTCAAAATCTCACCTTGTATTAAGTGACGATGTGGCTCAAGATGGTAATAAGCTAAGCCTAGTGGATGATTGGCTCTCAAGTGCAGCTGCCAGAACACACCCATAGGTGCTTGGCGATAGATTTTCAACTTAAGACATGTAGCTACCCATGCGTGCATTAGAAAATCACTTATCACCATGCTATAGTTTCATCATGATGTTTTCCCTCACCGAAAGCTCAGACTCATTGCAGGGATTCGAACTCACGTCCATCAATCAACACGATGTTTGTATATGCTAACACTGAGTCATCATTGCTTCACAAACTTACTTTTAAGTTAGGTACTTTAAATTACTTATAAGTTAAATTAGCAACTGTGAAATGCAATGTATATAATTGAAATTCTAATAACCTAACCTACACAATACTGTTATGTATTCCGATGAAATTGGATATATAAATTTATTGCGTACAATTATGCCAAGCCTTTATACGTCCTACATAAGTTTCCAGGCTTCCCACGCGCTTTATAGAGCTTATTTATGCTTCATTCACAAATGTAGACTTTTAGGTATATACCTAATATCAGATATTTAAATTTTCCAATGTTTATTTTTGTTTAAAACATTTATTTACATTTGGATTGAGAATTTTCTGTATCATGGCGAAATTTCTGAACAGTTGTTAGACCTTATCCTATCATCTCCCTTCCACCACCACAAATTGGTCTACAGAGCCATAGTTACATGGTAACACCCACATTGGCACGAACAAAGAAGTTCGCAAACTCACCTTTTCCGTACTGTACGAATGTGGAATGTTCTCCCAGCCAAATTGTTTTTTTTTTTTCACTTACCGAGATGTTTGTCTTTTGTTTTTTTGTTTTTTCAAGACATCGAGCGAAGTTCGTTAACTTCATTGTTTTAAATTATATAGCAATAATAAAACTTTGACATAAGGAATAAATTCAATTCCTCTGATATTAACACTATCACGCTTATATGTTATGTAAAAATAAATTAACAGTATTTTTTGCAAAGAGTAGTACTAGAAGAAACAATCCATCATCTTACCAATATTATAAATAATATGAAAGTTTGTATGTTTGGATATTGGTCATTCAATGACACAAAAACGGCTGACCGTATTTAGATGTTTGGCACACAGATAGTTTATAACCTGGATTAACACAGAATATTCTTTTTATCCCGGTAAAGACTCAATTCTGAAGTCCACTCAGAGGAAGTCGTCGGCAGAAACTAGTATTTGATAAGAAATTTGACCTCATGATACATTTAACTGAAATAACTTGTGTATATGTATTTTAAAAACGACTTTAGTTGTACGCATAATAGGTGCATTTAATAATATTTATTGACAAATACACAAAAATAGATTGGGTTTTATGTTTTGCCCACTGTGAATAAGTCGGTCATGCATCAAAAGTCCGCAATTTTTGCGTTGGTAGAAAACAAAATAAACAGGCGGTGTGTCACGCGAATGCGACGGATATTCGGAGAACGGTTTTAATAAAATTCTGCATCCAGTGTTTGCCTATGCAGAGTTATTGAGGTATCCGTAACTTCTCACGGAACTTGTTCTACTGAAACTTACGATATACTTATTTGAATATGCATGGAAATATCACGGAAATTTTATATTTGCAATCTATTTTTGTTAGAGGGAGATTGAGTGAGGTAGGATATTGCTCATTATATGTTGTTTTTTTATCTAGCTCGGCATAATGACTGTCCATCACCTGACGGTAAGTATGGTACAGTTCATAAACAACGGTGACCGTCGGTTATAAAAATATCATCGGAAGTCATTGACGTCTGATGCTTCTTCACGCCTCGTTTGAAGAATCAATTTTCATAAGAAGTAGGGAACACGTCACGTTGGCTGGAAGACTATTTCACATCTGCACGGTACGGGGTAAGAATTAGCAAACGTCTTTGTTCGTACCATGATGGATGCTACCGTGTAGCTTCGTAGACCAGACCGCGTGTGTTTCTGTAGTGGGATTGTGGGATAGGGCCAAACAATTCTTCAGAACATTCATCATTCACATACAAACGATAAAACACGCTCAGCGAGGCAATGTCTCTTCGCAGCTAAAGCGGTAAACAATACATTCCAACAACAGTCTTTCCGGCCCGCATGCATGCTCACGGCAAATATAGCTATTTTTTATTGTATATTGTCATTAATGCTAACAAAGTCGCGGGCAGTTGTTAGTGCATAATTTTAAACGAAAAAAAAAAGATAGCTCCTACGCGCAACTGGTTTATACTCTTTAAGAACGTTTCAACGTGTGAAAATTTAAAATCACAGTATAAGCTCTGGTTTGTTTATTAGCAATCCATTTAGTATTTTTGTTTTGGGCACATTTATGTTCATATATGTATATCTTTTTATTTTATATTTTTTCATTCATACAAATCTGTTCATTCAATTTCATCTGTAAGGCTTTATGCCTCAGCAAATATTATTTAACGGGAAATAAAATATTAATGTTCTATCCGGAACATTGACCGCCTTTGTGCTTCTTTTGAGGCGGAAATGAGATTCTGGTGAAGTGATTCCAAGTCCGATGTAGATTAGTTTTGTGGCACAGAAATATTTTGAGTTCATATCGTAGGATTTTGTCAATGCTTATATAAAAAATATGCACTGGCTTAACTTTTTGTCCGTAATAAATATTGCGTCGCACAAAAATAAATTAAGTTGTGGTTTATTATTTAACGTACCAAAATAAAATACTGGTTTATTCCATCTAAATGTAAATGCTTATAATATTATATTCTATATTAATAAATCTGTAGTTCTTTTTGTACATCAACTTTTTAAACCAAATCACACATGACATTAAAGAATGTTTTGTTGTCTGTGTATATCTCCGGATTTAACTCAACAACGGCTTGACAGATTTTACTTCAATTAAGTATACAGAGAATATTAGGGGGACCAGAAAGTAATGTCGTTTTTTAATTAATTATTTAATAACTCTTGTTATCAACAACCTTTTGCCATCTAGTGTGCAAATTTTCATTGACGGATCGATAAAAATTTATAGGTTTGTGATCAAAATATCTGGAGACGGCATTTTTAACATCATTCAAAAAAATTAATAGGTTAAAGTGATTATCAATAATATCTTTAAAAATCATAAAATATTAGTAAAAATAATTTTGTTGTTTTGTTTGTCAATTAGTGCAATTGTCTCATTAAATTATTATACCTAATATTGGTGTAGGCAATTGTGGTTGAACCTCTATAAATAAATAATCACTGCGTAGGTAATAAACGCGTGCGGAAAATAAAATTTAATTTAATTTCATAAGATCCGTTATGGCAGACCTGTATACTCAACGCAACTAAACATTCTTTGTCATCTTTTGTCAAATCATTGAGATTTCCAATTCCTTTTCCAGTCGAGTCGTGCTTTATTGCCGTCTTTCCCAATCTATAACAATAAATAAAGAGTAAGTAGAGAAAATCAGGCGTTAAGTATTCGGTGCGCGCTTGAAAAGTATTTTGCAGTAGAAATAAAGGATGATATATTTGGAAATTTCATCTCTAGAACTGCTAAGTTATTTTCTGACCTTTGTATTAAATAGTATTATCGTCTACGAAAGATATATAGCGAAGGTTCAATACACGTTCACTAACGAATGATTGAATGTTAAATTGCTCTATAAATTATTTCTTAGCTCGTTTTATTTATAGAATAATGTACTGTACTTCTGAGATTTTGTTTTCTTATGATATCGAGAATCATTAAATGCATAGATTTTGAAGCAATGTTGGCCCAGTGGTAGCATGTACGGAAATCGCGTCGACCGACGTGAGTTCGAGTCCCTGCAATGAGCCTGAGCTTTCGTTGAAGAAAAACATCGTGATGAAACCTTAACAAGGTGGTAGGACATTTTAATTTTATTCCATCACTTAAAATGAGGTGAGACTGTGGACTAATGCTAAGAATCTATAAATAATTTAAAAAACAAGAGATATACTTTAGGACAAAATAATTAGAGAACTACAAAATTATGCAGTTAGTCCATAATATAGGATCCGTTTAATAAAGAGTCTGAGACCGGTAACACGACCACTGGAAATAGTCCATTAACGCACTAACAGTTAAAACCAAATGGAGTTATATTATATAATTTCGAACATCAAATGCCTTTAATGAGTAGACTGAATACGGAAACATTTTTAACACATTTTTGTATGGAATTGTACGTAAAGAATTAGGTGCCTACCAGTTATATTTTCTGATCGCTACTTTATTCGTTATTTTTCTAAACAATTATGTAAAAGTAAATTATGACATTCTATGATGGTTTTTAACGTAAGTAAATACTACTTAAGTGGCACTTAACGGTTCTTACTCGAACAAATTTAAGCGAAATATATTAACTTGTTAGATATAGTTCGCGTAGTTGTACGCCCTTTTTTATGTCATGAACGGCTAAGATATGTTATGAAATCATTACATGGTTGTAGGACATTTTAAAATATCTGCCTAGCTAACTACCACCCTTATGTTGAAAATCTATACCCAAAAGTACCTATATATGTGTCTCGGCAGTTGTTATTGAGCCTTAATCCTTTCTAAACTGAATCAGATGAAATTATCTTTAAACCTGTAAAGTATAAAAAGTCAATTATAAAATTAACTAAGCATTGCAAATATTCTAAATTTATTCAAGAGATCAATAACATTAGGATTTAAAGTCACAACTATGAGTGTACTAGTATCAACAGCGCGTTGCCAATTTTGGATCCCCCTACCCCAAGGAGCTCTTGAAACCCTACTCACCGCAAGAACACAATACAAGGTTATTTGACTACGATATTCTGTAGGGTGGCGATATTCCACCAGTCGGACTACTCAAAATCTTTATGACCTACCTCTCTTATAATATTATTAGGATTGTGTTAATTATTTGCTTTTATGTTTAAAGAAGGTACGAAATCTATAGTAAAAGGTTTATTTATAAAGTAAACGCTTGTGAATATGGTTTTTATTTACTTCCGTCCCACACAAGTCTGTAACTACCGACCTTGGTCCCCATTTCTTGAATATTTTTAGAACACGAATCTGCGAAAAATTTGTGTTTCATGAATTTTGTTTACCAGTATATAGGGTTGACAAATTATGTTGTGCTAAAAAATAAACCTGGTAAAGTAGATTAACTTTGTACTTTATAAACTAGGTATTATGAATAGTATAAGTAACCAACGTCAACGTAAGATCAATGTGAATTCGAATCCCTGTAATGATGAACCTGAGCTTTGGGTGAAGGGAAACATCGTTATGAAACTATAGCATGGTGATAGGGCTTTATAATGCCCGCCTGGCTAGCTACCACCTTCGAGTAGAAAATCTTTCGCCAAACACCAATAGGCTTAACTTGCTACCATCTCGGGCCACATCATCATTTAAGATTAAGTGAGATTGTGGCCACAACGCTAAACCTATAACGACAAAAAAGTCATTTATATAATAAATAAATAAATGAATATAGGGGCACAATTTCACACACAGCCATTTCATTCCAAACTAAGCAAAGCTTATACTTTGGTGTCTAAAAAGCTTATATAACGTACATATACATGTATGGATATTTAACAGTAAGACACACAACTGACATTTATGCTCATCACACAAAAGTTAGTCATGAGCGGAGTTCGGACCCATAACCTCTCGGCTCAATATTAGGGCTTACTGACACTGAACCATTAGATCTGCCAAAAATAATTAAATATATGGTATATTATGTAAATGCAAACGGAAGCAGGATCATCACATATTCTTTTCATCCGCATAGGAGTAAGGTTTGCGCTGCTTTGTTCCAGTCGCAGTCCAAAAGCATGCTTTAAACATCACGCACTGTGACACACGAGGAGCTTTAGATCCAATAGGTGGCGCTGGAGTCGAGCCATTAGTTACCGGAAAGGCTCAGCTAGTGTATATCTTGAAATATATCTAAATTCCAATATTATGGATAAAAAGAAAACAGAGTGCGCCAACCCTGATTAAAGCGAAAAAAAATAACAGCATCTGAACGGAACGTCGCGTCGTTAATCTAACAGTTGCCGGTTCGGTTTGTTGACTGTCATTGACCTATTTGGCAGTCCGTCAAAAATTTCCTTACACCCGTCCCAACTTCTAAAACTACCGTTCAGTCGTGAAATTGATTACCTACTTGTTTATTGTATTTAATCAATAAAAAAAAATATAGCTAATTTGTATGTCAAGGTAAAATTGGCTTAAATTAAAGTAAACAAATATTAAATACATTTTGTTGTACCACCACCATCGGTTAATTTCGTTCATTCATCGTCATGCAACCAGTATTGAGTATACCAGTAAACTCTATTAGTAATGTTATAATTGATGTCATAATAGTGACGTTTGATAGAGAAATAAAGTGTTTGTTTCAATTTAAAAAATATAAAAGAAACCCGATGGTTCTTAATTATTTGGAATCCTATTAAAAAGTCTAGTTCAGTCTAGTGTGATGAAACACCGAGTCTGCGAATCGCTTATTGTATTCGACTGGCCTCTCCGTGACGCTGGTCTTATGGAGCCGGATAAATTGATTCTAAACAATCAAAACAAAACTTGATTATTCCACCTTGAACGATAGTTAATTAATTTGTGACTTCACTAAAATCTTTTGATAACTTTATAATATTAAAAATTATTAACATAGTAAAATAAAAGTAATTCTGTAATTATAAAATTTTGCTTGAAATGCCAAAAAGCATATTTTGGTTCATAAAATGGACGTCGGTAAGTAATCTAGATCTTTCGAAAAAAAAATCCCTAACGAGTTTTACTGTACCTACATTTAAAACATAAAATTCGATAATCAACGATGATCTAATTAAAGTAAATACAATACTATAAATGTATTTAGAAGCATTATGCTTAATTGGAGACGATGGGTGATAATTATTGTAAATATGCAACGCATACTCATGATCATATTATTAGAAATACTTTTAACACGCAACTCGACGTGGAGAGAAAAGAACAGAACTATGCTATATACCGGGATTAGACAAATAGTGTGACGTCGCGTCGGGTGTTGTGTTATTCTAGCCAATCAAATTACAACAATTTGATTTGACTGAACACGCGTCGTGTCACTTCTCATAGCGTATCGTGATTAAAGTATTTTTCAACACACTTGTGAAGAAAATAACAATAAAAAATCATTTTTCCTTGGAGTTTTCAGGTAGTAAACTTTGCATAACGTTAAGGGCTTCACATCTTATACGGGCGGTGTACAACATAAGTCATTTTCTTCATAACTAGTACTTGTAGACATTTTAATTAATAAATAACTAAAATTTCAACAGTGACAACGAGTTGTGAATTTTTTTTCGCTATGGCGGGAAAAATTATTCAGTTTGCGCGCGCATCTAACAATGGCGATCGGCCATAGACTAAAGGAATGAGGTTTCTTTTTTTTTGGCTTTCCGCAGATAGCGTTTTAGCCACGTATAAAATGGGGAATTTAAAGTTTTCTTTATTACAGAGAAAACAAAAGTTATATTTGAGTGAATGTTTTATTTTTAAACACGTACAAGTTGAAATTATCTATTTAAATACGAAGTTGTATGAAATGAGCAAGCAAATAGGTACATTAATTTATTTGTTCTATTGATCATTATCTTTTTTGTATCGAAACTTTTTTAAGAACAAAGCAACTCGACCAATAAAATAAAAAAAAAAAACTCTATAACTCACTTGTGAATAATAATGAAAAAGTCACAGTTTGATTACAGGTGTCATTATGTGCCTAATTGCGGTGATATTAGAGCCACTTTATGAGCAAGTGTGTTGAAAAGTATTTTTCTGCCTTTATGCTCTTTATAGTTAAGTTTCCACTGATGAATATAAAATCAGAGTATGTCACATCATTATTAAGTATGTGGCAACGCTTATATCGAACGACACTTTAGCATTCTGTGTCTAGTCACTACGTCTATCTACTATTTGTAAAGTGCCTTACTAATAAATATATTGACTGTACCACAACATCATCATGTTTTATGAATAATTATACACGAACACAAACACACAAACGATTATACATATTTTGACCACTATATGATTACAAAATTTTTAAAAAGAATGTAAGTACATATATTAATACTTGATGTAGCTATAAAGTGAACGTAATAGAAAACCTCCTATAAAAAGCAGGTGTGCCTTGATTGCACTGTGTCGTTGAAATGAGATCACGCCTAGATGATATTATCGATAAAACGCATCTCTACAAAGTTATATCAGAAGTTAAACGGTTTTCGTTATAGACAAATTATCATCTCTCTTGTTATTTCCTTTATCGTGTATTATATACATATTATATACACAAAATATTATGAGAGAATATCAACAGCTTACGATAAAAAATATTTTACTTTATTTACTACTAGCTGTGTCCGCGGTTTTGCTCACGTCGACTACATAATGCTGTTGATCGGGCACACGCTACCCCCGCTCTCGGTTATATGCCTATTATGAGGGATCCTTACAAAGATAGACATACGCTCCTTCTGACTTTTTATAGGTTTTTAATATCAACAGTTATTTAGAACATTAATTTGATATAACTATAATGGTTTACTCGCGTAAGCCATTTAAGCGCCCGAATTGATTCACCATGACTATTGTTTTAATTTGCGCGTTACCGTAATTATTTTTCTAAAATAAAAGTTGCATAAGTTACTGCTTATAACATCAGCTATCTGCCAATGAAAGTCCCGTAAAAATAGGTCCAACCGTTTCGGAGATTACCCGGAACAAACAGACAGACAAAAATAAAAAATAAATGATGTGTTGTTATAGATATCGTATATATTTTCATATGCATTTAGTAAAAAAACTGATATTTTAACATTACAAACAGATACTTAAATTTTATTAATTGTATCGATTATTTGTACTCTTAGTTGACTTATAGTAGTCGTGAAAGGTTTTAACTGTAAAGCTTTTTTAATATAATATCTAGTCATCCGTGTAGTGGGAATATCTAGACCAGTATAAAACACGGATAATAGTTAAATATTCGTTTTGATATTTGGATGGTAAAATAATATAACGGCATAAAATATGTCCTTCATGTATTTTTTATTTACTGTAGATTTAAAAATCTTTGCAACACATCATTTTCCCTCGTCAGACGTCCACGGTAGAATCGTAATCGTTTTTGGGGACTTTTATTTTTTTGCTATTTATCGATGGAAACTTACGTATCTTCGCTGTTACAGCAGCACGACTGTGGAATTCGCTTCCTATTAATATCCAACTGGCCAACTCTCGAAATTCCTTCAAGTATTCGCTACGTAGGTTTTACTTGGAGCAATTGAATACTTCTTAATAATATATAATCTTAATAATCGTTATAATCTTTTTTTTTTTACTTAACATTATGCACACCTTGAATATACCTTTCCCTTGCTCCCTTGGAAGACTGGCAGAGAATGCTTTTTAGCATTAAGTCCTCTATTTGTACTTTTTTTTTTTGTGCAATAAAGAATATAATAATATCTATAATCTACAATTCGGTTTTGTACTCGCACATTTTTATATATAAATAATTTTTTTTAATCTAATTTCGCAGAAACTATTTAAAATCTTAGCACCATTGTAAAGATACTTATTACTGTAAGTATTTTTTTTATTAAAAGAAATCAAAGTAGTCCTAACTTTTTATGCAACGCTTTACGGAAGCAATTTATTTCTCAAGGATTTTTCAGTAATTACAAAGGCAAAACCAAACAACCTTAAATAATAATTATTTCTTAAAACGAAATTTTCATTAGCGCCGGCCCTTATTGCTTACATGTCAATAGCAAAAACGTCGTTGTAATTATTAAATTTTGACGGAAAATTTTTGATTCAATTAAATATAGTAGTAGTAAATATAAGAATATTTTTTAATGAATGTTCAGCCTTAACTTATTTGTATAAGAACCGATTTGTATGATTCTTTTTTTGTTGGATATGGGATACCTCAAGGGTCGTCCCATTTTAATTTAATTGGCATAGGATCTTTAACTTTGATGATACACACAAGAAATCCTTAATAAAATTTAAGTTTTTTTTTGTTAAAATTTACTTTGTATTATAATATTTTCTTTAAATAGTTTTAAAGAAAATACAATTTTAGATTTATAGCTTATTGTCGTTATATTTAAGATTAAGTAAATTATATAATAAGTAAATATAATAAATTTTAAGTAAATTTTCATATTTTTTTTGTTACGTGAAATACATATATTGTTATCTGCAAAATAATATTCGTGTCACAAAATTTATTACGGATCAAAGAAAAAAAGTAGTTTCACAAGTTTTTTGTAACTTTTTCTTTGATGTCTCCTGAGAATTAACGAGCACGAGAATTAATACCTATTACCCTTGTAGATGTCGACTTTGTACCTGCCAATGACCTTTCCTAAGGCGTGTTTAACGCAACTGTGGTTTCGTTAACTTTAGTTTGCATCTATAGATAATGGAGTGTTGTTGTATTTTAGTAATGGATTATATGAGAATTGTATCCTCTCATACAAATGTGGCTATTAGTTCTAATAACTTCCTAATAAGATATATCCTTCGAAAATCTTAGATAAAGATATACGTTGTAATAGATTTCGATACTAGTATTTACAAAGGCTTAACATCTATCTTTAGTGCGTAGTAAACCTACTCCATTTGCAGTTTTATTGTGAAATGTAACTTTTGCCATTGTTTTACATTATGTTTTAATGTTTGTTTCAAATTATACTGTAACCTAAATCCTACTGTAACCTAAACTGAAGGTTTACCCAAACCTTACAAAAAAAATAATAATACAAGGTGTCCAGAAAGGTATCGGGTATTTGTAAGTTCAATGAAACAAAAATTATTTGTATGTAATAAAAAAGTTTATTGTTTATTATTAGCATATGAATTGGAGAATTATTTGGAAAAGATGATGTTATCCAAATGATGACCGTTACGTTGCTGGCACTCTTCTAAACGGAAACGAAGATTGGCGATAACACGTTGACACATAGCTATCGATATTGCTGCCATTTCTGACCTGATGTTTTGCTTTAACTGGGTTAGATTCGTCGGATTGTTTTGATAAACCTTACTTTTAAGGTATCCCCATGCAAAATAGTCAAGCGGGCTAAGGTCGGGGCTTCTGGGAGGCTAGTTGATGTTACCCCTTCGCGAAATGACTTTATTAGGGAATAATTCGTTAACAACTTCCATTGAGTCATTTAAGGTATGGCAAGTGGCCCCATCTTGCTGGAACCACGTTCTTGAGTTGAAACTGCAAACTCCTGCAACTCTGGGACCAAAAATTTTCGCAACATATCGCAATAACGGTCACTATTCACATTAATTGCTCGGCCTCGTTGATCTTCATGAAAATAAGGACCAATTATGCCTTTAGCAGACATAGCGGCCCAAACAACGACCTTTGGGCTATGCAGGGGTTGTTCATGCTTTCGTCTCGGATTCTCCACTGCCCAGTACCGACAATTCTGCTTATTAACATGACCATTCAGGTGAAAATTTGCTTCGTCACTGAACAGTATGTTGTTAAAGTTGTTAAATCGCTGCAGCATTTCGTTCGCAAAATTCAGTCGATTATCATAGTCCGTATCCTTCAATTCTTGAACCAATTGAATTTTATAGGCTTTTAAATGTAAGTCTTTCTTTAAAATCGAATGTAAAGACGATTTTTTGATGTTCAACGCTTGGCTTCGCTTTCGGATGGATAAAGACGGATTTTGACGAACCGACGCCTCAACTTCTTCAATTGTTTCTTCATCGCGAACTGAACGAGGACGACCAGAGTTTTGAATTTTAACTGTCGCACCTGTATTCTCGAACATCCTGATCCATTTCCTAATGCTATCGTCACTTGGCGCGTGGCGTGTACGATATTCCGCACGATAGAGACGTTGAGCAGTCACTATTGAATCACCATTACGATAATACGCTCGTACGCAAAATGCGCGATGCGTCCCCGATTACTGTTCCATCGTGACTAAAACTCCACAAAATGGCGGACGCCACGAACCCCTCCCCGCACCCTTTAGACGCCTCGTTTCGAATATGGCGCGAAAACAAATTAACCCGATACCCTTTCTGGACATCTTGTGTTTTGTTAAAATTTTCTGATTGTAGCACTTAGCGTTTTATATTCATTTATCTCAATCAAGCTTAAATTATAATTACACTTAATAGCAGCTTAAGAGAAGCTGCATAGTATTTTTCACTTTTTCTACCGAGTGCTATAGTTTTTTTTTTTAATTTAGTGATTCTATTGTTTTCTCTCAATAAAGCTCACTTTAATTTCTCTCTCCTCATAGCTTGTCCATGTAAAAATATGCGACCAGACTAACGAAACCTTTTTCAACCATAGACCTGAAGTTAATTAGCCTCGACAGTGACGAGGGATCCGTGGATCACATATTATATAATTGTTCCAAACTATCTTGTTCCTTAAATGATCTTTTACCTTGTAATATTCCTCGTCTAACTAATGTCAATACATTACTTAAATATATATGTGTATTCTACTTTTATTGAAATATTTAGTGTCTTTATTTATCGTAATAATATAAAATTGTAATGTCTTCTTTGTTCAGGTCTATATAGATTTCTAATTATGCTTTTTATTTATGTTTAAATATATGTTGTTTTTTATATCCCTGTATTTCGCTTAACAAGTATTATGTATAAATTTATGATTGTTTTATGTTGTGTCAATGTATTCGTTTTATGGGTTATTCTCAAATGTAATTCTATAGTACACCGAACATTTGGCAACTAAATTCTATACTAACGTGTATTTGTCTCACTTGACATTGGCAAAATTGCCTACATAGGCGGAAAGCCACAAATAAAAATAAAAAGTCAAGGTATTAATTGTGAACATTCTGAAGCCAAACCAACTTTTAAACTACAATTAACACGCCGAAATTATATGGCTACCCTAATATTGTTTACATTTAGAAACCATGTGCAACAATTTTACTTCACGAAATGACTTTGCCCATTGGCCATTGAAGCGTGTACTATCGTTCTTTGGTATGGCATTTAATTAACAAAGCTGACTACTAAAGCGGTTTTGACACGTGTTAAAACGGTAACCGCTTAGTGATTATTGTTAATTGAAAAGATAATTTGAGTTAAATTGTTTTAAGTCGAGGATCTTAGCAATATAGGCAGCGTTAAGTTTAACCATAGAATGTCGGAAATACTAAGCATGCGTGAAAGAAGAGAAAGATTATTTTATGATTTGTATATTTTATATTTAATTCGATATAGGTAGGTTATATAAAAGTAGAAATAAGTGTTTGAACGTTCTAAATTAATGAAAACAAAGACTGTAATTTTGTTTCATTAAACAATGTGTGTCATAAATTCTCTACCTCAATAAAAAAAAAAAATAGTTAAAACCATTCTTGATAATAATATATTAAACTCCAAAGAGATAATAACGGAAAAGTTAAACATAAGTAATTATAGTAATTATCCATATTATTATTTATTTTAGTAGGTAGCTTCATTAAAACTAGTGAAGTAGGAACTGTTCTCTTGGTCAAAAAAAATACTTTTGTTATTTAAAACCTTGGTTTTTGGGTATAATAAAAACTGCATTGTGTAACTGTTGCAGAGGGAAAAAAGCCGGAATTCCCGACCACAATAGGTAACTGAATTTCTATTGTGCATCGTTTGTGCAACATTGAGTTGTAGGAACGAACTCAGTTTCCATAATCCAACCCAGAGGGCAAGTTTACCGACGGGATTGTCGTTGTTTTATTTGCTGTGCATGAAATTTTGCAAAGGCTTCTAGTTAATAATACATTTTAAATCGTAGAATAGAAAAATAATTTTTATCATACAATTTTGATTAAAATTGTACACGGGAAATACATGCCACTCCTCAATTGATTCGGCGTATGAATTTTGTCAACAATATCAGTACCTAACAAAACAATTTTTAACAAAAAAAAAACAACTTCAATAATTTTATTTTATTTTTATTAATAGGTTAACAACAATTGTTACATTGGCACATGCTAAATATTATAAAGATTGTTACATAAATTTTGATTACAATGTACAATTTTAATAAATTTAAAATAAAACATAATAATAAATATAAATACAGCAATAAAACACAGCTTGCTTATTTATGAAACGAAGCAACTACTAAAACACATTTAAAATAACGCATAAATTAGACTTAAAATGAAGATTATAAACTGAAATGTAAAGAGTTCTCTTGTGTATCTTCGAAGTTGAAGGTCCAATGCCAATGTAATTAAATACCCTTGAGGTATCACCTATCCAACAAAAAAAGTAACATCCAAACCGGTTCACAAACAAAGAAGTTATTTATGGCTGAACATCCATAAAAAAAACATTCCAATTTAGTAATCTGCGTCTTTTGTTGAAGTCGATTAAAAAATTAAACTACGGGATTTTAATAACTACTGCGTAGTCAAAAACGCGTGCGGAGCCACGGGTACTCCGCTAGTTTATGTTTCAACTAGCAGTGCCCCGCGGTTTCACACCGCATTTAATTTAGAAGAAATCCCTGATTGATGATTTATAATACTTCAATAGAGACAATATTTTTATCGGGCGGCCAAATGGTCACATCGCGGCATCGCACGGTTTGCCCGCTAATTACTATAGACATAGGACCCGAGCTGAGTGTTGAATTATTTTCATTTTGTATTATCTCTCAAACCATGCGTCCAAATAACATGTTGTAAAATACAAAGTTTATCTTCATTATAAATTGTCTTTATGATGAAGTAACTTTTGTTCATAAGGATTAATATGCCATGCTTAAATAAATAAATCAATTTTTAAACTCCCAACAAAAAAAATAATAATTGCAAAATACCTTATTGTGGCTCATATATATGAGATAAATATATGCTATCGGTGACATTTTTTATATATACTAATGGCCAATATTTTTGTACGACATTGTATTCACGTATCATTAACCATTACGCCAGCGCATGCGTCTAAAGCAATTCGCGAGGGCTTCGACTTCCGACTTACGTAACAAAAATCAATATTTAAGGTTAGCTATATACTGTAGCTTAATTTTATATAGCCTATACTAATCCTCGTGAGTCTGGCTATCATATAAAAAAAGAATTTTGTGAATCCGACTAGTAGTTCCATATGTTAGCGTGTTTAAACAAACAAACAAAAATTTTCGCTTTATTATATTATTAGTATTTTACATGTTTTTTTTTTTAAATTATGGAATGATTCGTATAATTTATAACCAAAATGTTCTAGTCCTTACCATTTCAAATTTCGAACTCTACGTAACTATGAGGCCGTGTCCTAAAAGTGCATAAACTCTTTAAGCTTAGAAACCTTCAAATGAGGTACAAATGTAGTACGGTTACTTTCGAGACAATCCCATTTTTAAAGAGTATTTGCTTAAATTTTTGAGTTCAAACTTTTTCGAATAAAATCGGATTGAGTTTTGAAACATGTGTCAAAATAAAATGCACTAAGGAGTATTGATATCAACTTCTAAGCAAATCACCACCAAAATAACTTTCTACCCCCTTTTAACCCCGTTAGGGGATGAATTTCAATAAAATACGAAACACGTCTTCCATCAATTCTGTTAAAAAAGGTTATGTTAAATTTGAAGTAGGTTGGACCAAGGAATTACGTTGTCCGATAAAAACTTTGCTCCTCTCTTAAGGGTAGAATTTTGGAATTTCCTTTTTTATCGGATGTCTACGTCATATAAAGAACACACCTTCCAAGTTTCAGGTCTCTACGATCAGCGGTTTAGGCTGTGCGTTGATCGTCAGTCATTCATGACAAAGCATTTTATATGTAGTATAGATTTTAGTATCTGGCTGCATTAGCCTTATATATTTACGATTAAATTTTGTAAAAATAATTTATAATTCGATAAGATATATTTGTTATTATAGGATAGGATTATTCAAATGATTAATAATATTATAATACAATATAAAATACTTTAATATTTATACAACTCAAGAGATTTATAATTTTTTGGTGTTATTTGAACGCGCTAAACTCTGGAACAACCAATCAGATTTGAAAAGTTCTATTTGCATTTCATAGCCCATTTATTGAGTACGAGGAAAGAAATAAAAAATAATATTAAAAAAACCTTTTATTCGATGCAGCACCACACCTTACAATAATTTTTCAAGCTTGAAGAAGTTAATATGCAACAATTAAATTTACATGAACTATCTTACTCATTAGTTTGATCTACATGCATTTGTAACAATAAGTGAGAAGTAAACAAAAACACAACATAACAATAAAAATATTAATATTCTGATTTGCATAGATCCCTCTCAGCTAAGTGTAAGCCATTTTTCTCTATTCTTTGCTATTTGTAACCATTTTGTTCCTGCGATTTTCTTTATATCATCCTCCTATCTCATGCATGGTCTCCCAGCTCGACGTTTGCCTGGTGGACCCTTCCATGTGGTTACATTTATGGACCACCTGTTATCCACATAACGGGCTAAATGACCAGCCCATCTAAATTTTACTATTCGGGCATAAGCCAGCGCGTCTATCGGTATAAGATCTTATTTTTGTATGTCGTATTTTGTGAATTGTCTTTCAATTGAAACACTAGGGAAGCTGCGGAGCGCAGATTGTCTGTCGTCTATACTCATTACACTTATGATCCACCGAAAATTCGAGTAAACCACCAGAACATAAATACAAATATGGAAAGGATCTCAAGTAGCTTCCATTAATCAATATCTATACACACGGAGAACCTACCTAACGTAAAAGATCACAGCAGCCGACACCTTGTACTTTGTAGGAAAATGTTTATCATCAGTCATATTAATAGGCTAGGTTACTGAACTAGATATTGGCATTATCGTTCGGTTGGATGATTTATTACTGTTCGTCGTAAGTCTATTTGGTTTCGACCGAGTATGCCATTTCTCATGTTAAGGACACCAGAAGTGTCGGAAAGGAGTGTGAACTTTTTCATTGCTCGAACGGTGATTTATGGGCTAAGTTAATACATATATATGTATAAATGCCTATGTATATTTCTCAGGCAAGATATGTATTGGCTATGAATACTCAACGTAAGTATGCGTAATGTTATGTAAAATAAATAAACTTCTTACCATTGATTAACTAGATAGTAAATGTAACCGAATTTGAATAGAATCGTTAGTATTTTTTATGCTCTAGCGGGACCTCGTAACTGAAGGCGCAGTGTGGATGATCCGCCACAACGTGAATGGACGACCTGGTGAAAGTTGCTGGAAGCCACTGGATCTTCGGAGAAGGCTTATGCCCAACAGTGGACGACTTTCGGCTGAACGAGGAACGGAGCAGGGCACATCGTATCGATATTCACTGATCTCAACTTTTCGACTACCGGCACTATTGCGTACACTGAATATAAAAAACTCGAGAGGTGTCGTGGGACACCCGGTAGGAAGTTCCTTTCGCTATCTATTATGTACTAGCTTTGCCCCACGGTTTCACTCGAGTTAATTTTATCCAATAAACACCGCGCCGCCAACACACCCGTGTCGTCTATCATAATTGTTCTCACTTCTCTTATGCTAAGTGTCCAAATAACATGCTATAAAAGGCAAAATTTTACTTCATAAAATTGATAGGTAGATAGCCTATACTATTTTTCGTGAAAGTGGCTATCATATACAAAAAAAAATTTCGTATCCGGCTGGTAGTTCCAGAGATTAGCGTGTTTAAACAAACAAAGAAACAAAAATCTTTTCCGCTTCATTATATTACACGTTTAGCTCCTATCATACGATACGAAACTTCATTCCAATAAAAATCAATTATATTAAAAAATCAACCGATACTGTTAGAATATTAACTGCTTTACCAGTATATATTTATTACTTACCTACAAGTATGTCCAACACACGTGTCCAATTAGAGGGTGCCGTCGACTGGAACGCTCAATGCGTTAATGTGTGAGCAAATCCGTTGCTCAAATACCTACACATGTTTCAGTTTTTGCGTTTTCTTATGTCATAAATACTCGTATCTCTAATACAATTTCTGGTATCTCAGTAGTCGCCACTGTTTTTGGAATGTATTGTGTTTGCCATTAAGTAAAGTCCAGCACATTATTATGTGCTATTAAATTAATTTTTCAGAACTACTTTAACCATTGCGTTTTGTATATACATAGCATTTAAATGTACGTATAAACATTTAATGCGGGTTTAGAAGGCGTTTTCCTTTTTTTTAACCAGTGTAACCAAGCCGAAGCGACGAGTAATTTACTATATTATAAATGTATTATTTATGTTTGTTTGTCCATCAATCACATTTAAACGGCTTGATGAATTTAAACTTTGCATAAAAATCGCTTATGTAGTGAAGTACGTCATAGGATACATTTTTAATAACAATATAGAAATAAGAAAATACGTCCACCAGCTGGTTTAAATAATAACGTAGGTAACGTGTTTGATAGGCAAAAACAATCAGACAAATATACGTTCACGTTTATAATATCCTCTATATTTACATTATGCAAGAAAACATTAGAATTATTTTAATCAACTTAAAAAAAAAAGGAAGTTCTTAATTCGAATATTTATGGATGGACGTTTAGTCTTAACTTCTTTGTTTATGAACCGATTTAGATGATCCTTTTTTGTTGGAAAGGAGATACCTTAATGGTGGTCTCATTTTAATGTTATTGGCATTGGACCTTCGACTTCGAAAATACACCAGAGAACTCCACAAAACTATTGAAGATGGCTTTATTTATTGTTAAAAATTGTGAATGGATGATTAAGAAATCACGACGAAATCGCTATATTTTGTGAAATTGTCTTTTAAAAATAAACAACATACAGTTTCTCTATTTTAAAATGAATAAAAAAAGAAGATTAATTGACAAACAAAAATGATTCCATCGTGTACAATCTACGGGGCACTGTTCGACTAACTCGGCAATTTCGTATGATATGCAATACACGCACCAAACATTTCGTATTCATAGTCCGAATGTTAACATCCGGGCTTGCGAATCGTGGACACGGGGACAGGATTTGATTATCTCCCTCAATGGAATTAAGTGCGTTGACTGTTACAGCTAATTCTAAAATGAACATTATGATGACGCCAACGCACTCGTGTGTCATAATTATCGTTTGTCTCACTTAGCGTACTTACCTATAGCTTACCATTTTACTTGAGGTTTATGGTTACTGCTTCACTCCTTAGGTTCGTAGCGTGAAGTTATATGTCTTATAACCATCCTCAATAAATAGGCTCTGAAAGGATTTTTTTTAATTGTCGTTTTCTGTCTGTGTAGGCTATTTTGTCAATTTCAAGTGTGACAAATACACGTTATACAATTTAATTGCCAAATAATCGGTGTACTGTAGAATAGCCCATAAAAAGGATACATTGACACAACATAACACAGCCACAAATTTATACATAATACTTGAAGTGGGAACTGCGGGAATAATATCAAACTACATATGTTAAATATATAAATTATTACGAATAAAAAGACACTAAATATTTCAATAAAAGTAGAATACACATATGTAAGTAGGACGAGGAACATTATAAGGAAGAAGATAATTTAAGGCACAAAATAGTTAGGGACAATTAAAACATTTGTGATCCACATATCCCTCGTCAAGACCGCTAAACATTTTGCTATGACATTATAGTAATGATTTTGTAATGGCTGGTTTACACGGGCTTAGTACCTAAGTGATTAGTACTTGTCACTAATACTAAGTCCCAATGTGTAAATTGTGAGATTAGTGCTTAGTATTAGTGTTTGTGAATAGTGCGAGTGAATAGAAATCAATCCTATTTACTAAGCGACAAGTCGATACCTGACCGCGTGTTGTCGCTTGCAGACCTTGTGTCAGCTCGAAAGTTTCTAATGTCCATTCCATTCCATAAGTTCCATTTCTAATGTCTGGTCACTAATACCTTCTACTAGCTTCGACGTGTAAACGGTTACTTCTCACTTGTCACTATGCAGGTTAGTACTTGTCATTAGTAACTAATGTCTATGCGAATTCAGTACTGTAATGCCATGCATCACTCGGTTCCCTACGTTTTATAGAAGCATCGCCGCCGCACCGTTGAGTTGAGTCTTCGAATAAGTGATGTTAATTATTTTTTTTAATCTTACCGGTATTTCGGCTACTAGTCGCTACGACCCTAAAAAGCGGAGTAGGAAACTTGAACGGCATGCAATCTAGAAAGTTATAGACAAGTATGGGAAGTGGAAACAACGATAAGCTACACGGGTGAAACCGTGAGGCACAGCTAGTGATTTAATAAAACATCAGGCAACGCTTTGTGCGTTCGATACGATATCGTTCAGTGATAATTCTTAATGATATGCACCGTGAAAGCTTAACGTTGTGTTATTATTCAAACGCAGTCGTTCTCGCTTCCCGATTGTGGATAAGCTTCCATTATTTACCATTGTTGAGCCTAACGTACTCATATCGATAGCTAATACTTTATGTTACTTATGTGAATTGGAACATTACTGAAGTAAAATATTATTACGTAATTTAATTGATGGTTTACTATGCGTCAATCCATCGTAAATAGTTATTTGTAATCGACTTCATAGAATGAGGAGGTTATCAATTCGGATGTAAGTAATTTATAGTTTCAAGACAAAGTGTCTGATAGTAAACATAGTACAATCCAAAGACAACGGCGACTACCGAGAGATCAGATCATAGGAGAGATAGCTGTTAGTCGCTGTCATGCCAGCCTGATCCCGAAACGTGACAGAGCAAAAGAAAGTTACTGTGACGGCTTTATCACTCTGTCCATCATCAATCACCATCCAATCGATCCAGATGGTTTGACATTGCTACTTCTGCCTGTAAACCAAAATAATATAATAGAAATAGCAAATTAATATAATATTAACTAGTTTTTACTTACGCACATCTATCTGCCTTTTACATAAAGAAATGCCCATCAAATTTGCAATATTACGCTTCTTCGACGTCAAAATATAAAGATTTAGCGAAGGGTCTCTTATTTTATGACTTCAGAATTTTATATTTATAGATTATTTTTATGGTTTGTATTAATTTATTTTGTATCTGGAATGTTTGATTTGTTATTAACGCCAACCTTACTTATTTTTACGATTCCACAAGACTTAAATTTCAAATAATGTTACGCTTTAAGACAATCTGATTTTGAAAGCTTCTAATTTTTAGCGTGAATGATTCTCGTTACTTTTTTACTGGAATATATTTTATAAACTATGTAGAATGTCGAAAGAAATAAGAAATTTTAGTACCTTCATACTTTCTTGTTTAACTTTTTGGTATTTACGTAGCTGGTGTCAAGTCAGAACAAGTCAGTCAAGTTAATCAAAAAGTCAGAACTTTTTATATGGCAATACATATTCACGATTACACCCTTCATAGCAAAATTTAAAACAGCAGCAGCGCAAACGCTATTAGTTTTGGATATGGTGATCTTACTTACTACAATCGAAATTTGCACTCTTTACTGTATGTAAGTAAAGGTGTTGTAAAACCTTCCAATATCATACATGAAAGTATCTATTTGTATGACGATTTTCCGATAGCACACAGCCTATTTAAATGACGAGTTATTACTGTAATCACAGTAATTAAAACACATGTTTGATTTGGATTAAGTAATTTTACTGGTTTAGATTATAAAGAGTGTGTTTACGATTGTTATACATTATCTCGACAAGAGTTTTCTGTATTTACATTTTCTTTATATTTATTGCAAACGTCGCAACAACATGAGGGAGCAAAAAGCGAGCACCAAACCGTACATTCAGCGTTTATCGTAACATAAACAAGGTTTAACATACAGAAGTAAGAACGCAGACCTAGCAGTGAGTTTACTTTAGTACCTAGATATTGCTTTAGTGCAGAGTATTATACCGCGTCTCACGTTTTGACTAGATACTTTAGTTATGCAATGTTACTTACTTATCTCTGACCTGATAAAACGTCTTCGTGGAGAACAATGCAAACTTCCTGAACGTTATCTTTTGAGTTATTTATACTGGCTGCTTTGTGATCTTTATTATAATTTAACGTTGTTTACTGAATAAGGCTCTATAAGCATTTTACGATTTTTGTAATTGTAACTCAGAAAAGTGATATTAAGCACAGTGCAATACAACAACAATATCGGCGACTATAGATAGATCTACAATCCATCGCCATTCATCGCAGTCACGGCGCCTTGCTTAAACGTGTATTATGTTTGAAAGATTCCATGTTGTAAAAGGGAGGGACCACACTGTCTGGAGACAGTTTCACAGTACAGCAAAGATATCATGTAGAGAACTTTTTTGTTAGTGCCGAGATGGAGGTTATCGTAAAGCTGTGATGTCTGTGAAGGATTAGTTAAGGTGACTCATTGTCATATATCCAGTTACTGTGCTAGGTAAACAAGGCTTTCTAATGTCACCAGATCCTCATAAAACGGTAATTGTCGTAGTTCTTATAATGTACTTTATTAACCTTGAAATAAAATCAATTCTCCAAGCTTGCATAGAAGAAAAGTATACGTTTCCCTGGTTTACCATACTTGTGAGATCTGCTGAAAATGCAGACCAATAACTTACATTAGACTTACTTACCATTTACCAATGGTTTCTTATAATTCATATTTTCTTTAAAGTTTAAACTATGAAAACAGTTCAAAATAATTCATTCATTAATATTACGTCTGATTTTAATTATAGAGAAATTGAAACTAATTGAAATGTCATTACGCCTGATATGAAACTTTCGAATTTAAACTTAGTTGAAAATCTTAACATTGATTGAATAAAACGGAATAATTATAAAGTTTACTTTAGGGTGAACCTTTAATTAATACAAAATATCTGAATGGTTATTAAGAAATTTAATCTAATAAATTAAAACAAACAGAATGGCATGAGTAGGTACGTGGAACTTTTAAGGTATAAGAAGTTGGGGTTCCCGAAAATCTGTGAAAACGCTGAAAGTATTGATAAAAATTTAGGCATTTTTCACGTTAAATGAATTATCTAAGATCAGAAAATAAAATTCGAATTGTGTGGTGTTAAAGATGAAATTTAATATTTTATAGGTACCTATATCTACTTACAATATATTCACAGCTAAAAAAATTGTATAAGTAAAATTTTATTTTCTTAAATCATAACTACACTTTACCCGGATAAAAAGTACCCTATGTGTTATTCCAGCTCATAGACTATCTGTGTGCCAAACTTCATTGAGATCTGTTCAGCCGTTTTAGCTTGATTGAGTAACAAACATCCAGACATACACACTTTCACATTTATTATATTAGTAGGATTCTATTTAGGCCCTAAGAAGGCACTTAATAACGTCAAACACTATCACCGGTTCGGAAAACATCTCTGTCATCGAGAAGAACCGTCAAAAAACTCGGTCGGGTTTATCAACATTTATTTTATTTTTCATTACTTTTTACAATAATCAATTATTATCATTTTCAGTAGATGTACAGAGAGGGAATCGCATCCAGACATCACCATCATTCACGTAATTAGCTACTCTATAATATAACCCTTTCGACAATAAAACTTGCTTAACATGATTCTTGAACTTATTATCTGGCAAATCGGTAAGGTACTTAGGAAGTTAATTATAGAACCTAACACAATTTTACCTGTCATAGTATAACAGAACTTATAGAAATGGCCTAAGAGACTAAAACAAAAAATAATCTATGTATATATATGTGTATAAAATGATAATTGACTGAATAACTGACACATCAAGGCATCACTCAAGCTAGTGAGGAACACGGAACTAAATATAAAATTACCTTAAAAAGTCAAAGTTCTCATGCACCTCCTTTACGTTAAGTGGATACTCGAAAGAAACAAAAAAACCCGAGTGAGAAAAAACACGACTAAAAAAACATTTTTCTATTTTAGCTTTTTATTTAATTCCCTTAAGACAATGAAATATTATATAGCCTATGTCACTCACAATTAAGAGTTTAAGACGAATCTAACGAAACCTCGTATGCGAAAATCCATCAACCCGTTTATGCTTTAAGAGCTTGCTAAAGAAAAGCATACATTACGCTCAAAAAATATATCCCTCCTTTTTCGCAGTCGGGTAAAAACTAATATTAATATTGAAATTGTTTCTTTATTCTAGTCGAATTTTCTCGAACACATACAATGAGGAGCTCAGACTTTTAATAAAGTTAGTTCCAATTGTATAACAATACAAAACATTGGGAAGAACGCTAGTGTATTTCACACAGAGCATTTTAAAGTTCTCAAGAACATACTACAATGACTCAAATGGGAAAGTAGTTTGATAGGAAGCGAACTCGAAACTTCTCCGGTTTTTCAGATCCGGGTAATCTTGTCCGCTTTGGGGCTTTGCCCGCGTACATAGTACGAAGTTATCGAGTGAATTCTTAGTTATACGATTTTATTGGAAGGAGTACGTTTTATATATCTGTCTATATGAATAAACTTGTAGTTCTGTCTGTACATTTAATACTTTTTCAAAACTTCCCAATTCCCACGAATATGACATGAAAAAAGTTTTGTCTGTCTGTCTGTTTGTATGTTCGGATTTAACTCAAAAACTTGACCGATTCTTATGAAATTTTGTACACGAATGCTTATATCATTGGTCAATTCATAAGGTATAAGAATTTTCAATATTACTTTTAGAAATCGTAAAGAAAAGAATTTCGTTAATTCTTAACCGATTTTGATGAAATTTTATTTCTTGATAGGCTACAAGGATTTCCAAAAATATTTTTAAATAAAAAGACATATTTAATTTATATTAGTTAATAACTGCTTTTGAGAAAATTTCGTAGACGGGATGCATACGTGATTTCATAATTGAAAGTCTAGAATAATTTTAGAAATATGTAAAAAAACATTTTTCATGAAAATTGTACACCGGAATGACATGGCATTTCTCAATCGATATGGTATACTGTCAAATAATATGTATAAAAATAAAATTACGTGATGTAAATAAATACTGCGTAAATAAATCAAACGCATGCGAAGCCGCGGGTACACCGTTAGTAACCAATATTACTTATATCTTCTGATGTATATAATTTTTAACTGCCTTCAAAGAGGTTCTATTTTAGCACAATATTATTGAATGTGCGCGATTAACCCAGAAATTACACGAACAATGTTTATGATTTTTTAAATAAGTAGGTAAATCATTAGGCACCTTTGAGGAGAAGGTTTTAATAGGTATATAAAATATTAAGGCACCATTTTTATGTATAAATCTGTATGTATAATAATTGGATTTAATGTCTTTAAACGAATCGTAACGACCAAACCAAACGATTTAAAATACAAAGTGAATGGTAATTAGAAAATAAAATGTCTCCATTAAAAACTTATTAATATGATTATTTTTTAATTGATTTCAAAGAAATTTCTAAAAATTGTACTAAACGAATGATATAAATGCTTAAATTAAGGAAAACTATGAAATAAATATCAAATACACATTCATTTCACCAAATATTTTGTAATTATTGTTTGTCATCTGCAATACTTTTTTTATAGCTTACAAGCTAAAGGGTGTCTCAGAATGTTTTTCGTTTTTAGATGTTAAATAAAAAACAAATTATCAATTAATTCTTGTTTTATTTAATGTTAATTTAAAGAGCAATTCTTGAAGTTCATTTATGAAAAACAACCGTTTGCAAATGCGCACCATTCATTTGTTCACACTCATTTAACCTGGAGCTAAAATTTTCAATAACTCGCTGGAGCATCGCTCTTGGAATAGAGTTGATTTCTTCAGTGATTCTTTGCTTCAAAACATTCAGGTTGGGTGGCAATGGATTGTAAACTTTGCTTTATAGGTAGCCCCATAGGAAGAAATCAGTAGGCGTTAAATCAAGGGCTCCTCGGTGGCCAATTTATGTCTCCTCGGTGACTTATCACTCTTCCAGGGAATAAATCGTGAAGACCAGCTAATGAGCCATTTGTAACATGAGAAGTGGCTCCATCTTGCTGGAAAAAGATGTTGCGGTTGTAGCCTTTCTGGTTTTGCATTTCTGTAGCCAAAAAAGTCCGGATCACATGGCAATACCGGTCAGAATTAACGGTCTGAGTTCGACCTCGGTCATAATTCGCCGAGGAGACATCAATTGGCCACCGAGGAGCCCTGATTTTACGCCTACTGATTTCTTCCTATGGGGCTACCTAAAAAGCAAAGAATCACTGAAGAAATCAACTCTATTCCAAGAGCGATGCTCCAGCGAGTTATTGAAAATTTTAGCTCCAGGTTAAATGAGTGTGAATAAATTAATGGTGCGCATTTGCAAACGGTTGTTTTTCATAAATAAACTTCAAGAATTGCTCTTTAAATTAACATTAAATAAAACGAGATTTAATTGATATTTTGTTTTTTACTTAACATCTAAAAACGAAAAACATTCTGAGACACCCTTTATATATTTATATTGTAGTAGTATGTTATATTATATTATTTGCTTGAGTATGTATCAAACAAAAAAAAACTTTACATGGTTCAACAAAATGTCTACTATAATCAAAGGATTCAACACGCATTGCTCATATACAAAATTTTATAGATTGTGGAGCTTGTTTTTCATCGAGTGTTTTTGAAATTTTTTTTTTTGTGTACAACTATCTAACGGTAGTATAAACAATATGCCAGATTATTGATGTTCAGATGAGTTTTACTGAGCATACATTGCAGTGCTTGTTTTACAGTTAAAATTATTGTTGAAGGCACATGAGACGCAGTTCAGCCTCACGCTTATTATTGTCACTAGCTGTACCGCAACTGCCTCATTAGCCTAGTGGTCCTAAGCGCGACTGTTATGCTCGAGGTTCTGGGTTCGCTTCCCAGGTCGAGCAAAGCGTTATTGAGTTATTCTATAAAATTATCAGTAGCAGCTCTCAGTTTGGCTTTGTGCCCGATTAATGGCAATAGGCTTGCCCCTATTATATGGAATCTAAAAACATACCCGTTGGACTGTGGGTTTACGTACATTAGTACACCTCTGCCTAACCCTTCTGGGATACAAGCGTGATGGTGTGTTATGTTTATGTTTATTGGTTTTATCCTACTGTCCTACCCTTGTTTAATTTATTAGACGCTAACCCTAGTCGAAGACTGGCTCTCAAGTGCAGCTGCCGGAGCACACCTATAGGTGTTTGGCGACAGATTTTCAACTTGAGGGTGGTAGCTAGCCAAGCGGGCATTTGTAAAAGCCCTACCACCATGCTGTGGTTTCCTCGCAATGTTTTCTTTCACCGAAAGCTCAGGCTCATTGCAGGGATTCGAACTCACGTCGATTGCCGCCGAGTCCGTGTACACGCTACCAACTGAGCCATCATTGCTTATATACCTATATAAAACGTTTCTCGATATATAAAATGCATTTTCCTTAATTATTAAGTCTGACTGGAAATTCTAAAGATTAGCGTGTTCAAACAAATAAGCAAATAGTTGTGTTTAATTTTGTATTATTTATTTATTAGTGCTATATGTAAGTCTAAAGAATCTTATCCAGTAATTTGTGTTTTTATAGGATAACTTATTTTACTTTATGTAGTACTCCCACTACTACTTCTAAGTATATAAATATATAATAACCTAGTAACTGTATTAAATGCTATCATGCCGATTACTGAATACAGTTTTATAGTATATATTGGTAAAATTGAGTTTCATTATCACCCATAATAGTATTTATTTATTTTTAAAAGTTGTGTATTTTAAACTGTAAACTGTTCTTTGGATCGCAGCTGGTAGTTTTGTATCGCTAAAAGTGAGTTTCACTGAGTTAGAGTTCAAACAGACGACGATAGACAGATTTCGTCCAGCTTTGTGGATTTATCGGATTTACAGTCTGGTAAAAACTTCAGTTTAATGCAATGGTCCCCAAACTTTTTCGTCTCGTGGACCCCTTTCCAATTTCTACTGCACTAGGTGGAAACCTTTTGAATATTATATTTTTACAAAATCATCAAATTCAAAACTGTTTTTGGTAGGTGAAATTATTCTTAATTTGACTTTGGTAGGTTTTACTAAATTAAAAACTTAAAAAACATTGTATTAAATTTGTAATTTTGTAAATTTTTTTTGATAGAAGATTGGAAACGGCACTGAAGCCCATTTCGGCGAGGTATGAAAAAGGAAATGCCACTAAAAACTTTCTTGCAATAGTCCATAATGCGGGATATGTAACGGGTATGTCCTTCTGAAGCCAAAATTTTTGATATCCTTTTCCGAAGTCCACTTTAAGTTCATAATTAGTGCCAACTTCGACCAGTTCTTCTTGAATTATAACACTCGATTCTTCAATTTCACCGTGTGGATTGATAATCCATGGTGGTATATTCATAGTCAAGATATCTTCAAACCTAATTTCAAAGTCTTTGTGAAGGGCGTGTAAATGTTCAACATAGGATAAAACATCATCATCTTGACAGCTTGTCTGTGACAAATTTAGAAACGAAAAATTCTCTCCGTCCAAAGTTTTACCTCATTAGTTTAATTCTGAGAAGGAAAGCTGAAATAATGGACTTAGTCCTTATCAAATTTAGACTGTCGCCTTGCAACTGCAGGTTAACCTCATTGAATTTACTAAACAAATCTGTTAAATAGGCAATGTCTGGCTTTCACTTAATTAAATTATCTTTCAAAATTGGATCTTTAGAATCCAAAAACTCCAAAACGGTCTCAAACAGTGAAAAAAATCTTGCCAAACATAAGCCTTTTGACAACCAACGAACTTCGATGATTACTCCAATCATGAAAATTTTCATCATTTTCTTCACACAACTGCACAAATAGCCTAGAATTCAAGGCGTTGATCCGAATTTTGTTTACTGCGTTGATGGCAAATTGAAGAGATTGATGCAATCTACCACTCAGACTTTTAGCAACTAAATGTTGCCGATGGATTACGCAGTGTATAGCATACACCTCGGGCACATTTTACTTTGAATAGCTGATAAACCCTCGATAACGCCCAAACATTGCAGGTGCTCCATCTGTTGCCTCAGATATTATATTTGATAAAGGGATTGCTTTTTCTGCGAAATAATCCCTCAAAACATTAAATATTAATTCGCCTTTAGTATCCGTTATCAAATTTCTGGCAAACAGAAGTTCTTCATGAATTTCCTGGTCTATTATAAAACGAACATATGTCAATAATAACGATTCGTTATTAGGCAAGGTGGATTCGTCCAGTTGTATAGAAAAATGAGTCGTTTTGAAATGTTTACATAAGAACACTTCAACTTCATTTCCCATTTCATCTATACGTCTTTGAACCGTATTGGCGCTCAAAGGAATTTTTTTTATAATATCATAGGCCTGTTTGTATAACACAGTTTTGAAAACCTCTTCAATAGCTGGCTGGATTAATTTTTTTTTAATAGTATATGACTTTCCACACTTTGCTATTAAGAGTGCGATATTATAAGATGCCCTGATTATAAGTTGGTCTCTTCTGAACTATTTCCTTAATTTTTTTAAAATATTTCAAATCTGTAATCTATAGATCGATTAAGTTTTTTATATGTACCCCCACGTTCACCTTTGTCAATGCGCTTGCGACAATACACATTGATTCTGCGACCGTCCGTGTTTTATTGCGTACATTACAAAATCTTTACCCGATTTCTCAGGATGACAACTTTTCAAATGACCCTCCAACTTGGAGGGTTTCATAGAGTCATTACTTAAAATTCTGTAACACAGAAGGCACATAGGCAATCGTTTGTCGGAGGTTGACGGAATGAAGCCAAACTTCAAATAATCAACACTGTATTGTAGACATCTTTTTTTAATCAGCCATTTTTGGATTTTTAGTAGCAGTTATCTGGGGAAAAATTAAAAATTCCACTAATATAATATGATAACACATAGATAAATACCGAATTGATTCCTTGTGTAAAATCTTTTTTAATCTTCAGTAATCTTTTATAATATATGTATGGATATAGAAAGGAATCATGTAGTAACTTGTTTATAAAGATTCAGACGTACAAGTATATAATACCGATTATTAAAATTTTGAAAAAGGTAACTATTAAGAAATAAGCATGCAACTGTACTTAGTTTAACGTTGAACTACTAATACCTCAAGTTTGCAAGTCAAACGGAAGAACTACAAGAATAAATTTCAAAATAATAATTTACTTACTTTTCTCTGGTAAATCCAAACAAGACGAAATTGATTCACTTTAACTTACTTCACTTTAACTTACTTGACTTTAACTAACAAAGTTCCAATGACAAATGAACATTGTTTATCTCTAACATACGTGTTTTTGGAAATATTCGCGAATTGAACAAGTCTGCTCAAGTTCAATTGATGCAAGTCATAACAAGCATTACTAGGGTGAGCCAGAAAGCAATATATACGAATACCTATATCAAATTTGCAGATTGTTACAAGTTCAAGTGTTCCGGCCACTGAGTGAATAGCTTGCCAAATGAAATTTAATGTGTACTCGGGTATTGTAAATAGAATAATTTACTAGTATGGAATTTATAATAATTCAACGCTTTCATTCAGATTTAATTTCAACAAAAGCACCTATAAAAATAGTTTTACATGGTCATCTTATAATCGATCCCGAATTTTCCCATGATTAATTAATGTACTTATGAAATTCTCTGAATATAGCTCCATATCTTTATAAAATTCTATAAATATTTACCTTTTAGAATTATTACCTATATGTTTATTGTAAAAAAGTATTATGTAACTACAAACACATTATCATTATTATTCATAGGAAATTAAAAATTTCGTCTCGACTTGCCTATTCATTCATTATTGTCGACCTAATTTGCAGCTCGCGGACCCCCATTTGCAGCTCGTGCACCCCCAGACTTTGTTCTCGCTGCCGTGGACCCCTTGAAGTTCGATATGGGCCCCTAGGGTATAGGGAATAGTCCATATGGACCACTTTGGGGACCTATGGTTTAATGCATGTGTTTTGGATATTACTGTGCAATCTGTTAAGCGGTTTCCATTACTCCTACATACCTAATTAAAACTTTGGTAATATTAAGGGCATAAATAAAATGTGACCTGTAATGAAGTTTTATGCCTATTTCACACAAAATTAGAATGTGTGGTGTATTTTGTATGTGTGTATTTATATTAATAGTATTATTAGTACTAATACTAAAATAAATTGCAGATTTCCATGACGTTACTAGAAAACTAGTTCTACGTTAAGACCAGGAAAATTTAACATGCATATTTTTTCATTTACAGAGATTTCTAATTTAGGATATGAGGATAAAATGTTATTTTTATGTGGAACATTGGTATTTATTAAATCAATTATATCCAAAGAACTGTTAGAACGGCACCGGGTAATAGGCAACTATGAACTAATTTTTTGGATTCGTTAATTGATTAATAATAAAATCGATCATTAACATATATTGTAACAACATAAAACGATCTTTTTTAAATTCATTTATATAGCTGCAGATATAAAAGTTATTCATTTCTAGTATATCTCTTTTTTTTTCAATGCTACCTTTGTCCCCTTATAAATCTGGTTCGTTGAATTAAAGACAAAATTTCGATTTGTTTTTTATTTCAAAAAGGGAGCAACTAGCTACATACAGCTAGATATGTAGCTACATCTACATATAATTTACATAACATGTTAACCCCAAGGTTGTTTTTAAAGGTTATATTGTTTTTATTTTATATATTTAAAACAATTGTTTATTTTATATTGTACACATTTATTTTAAGTCTATATTAGTTATTATGGTGAAGAAATGAATATAAAGACCTCTTCCTGTCATTAATATTTGATATCACCTTAAAACATTCTCATAAGGTTCTCAAGCACATTTGACTCACGGCCCCACTTTGCCAATATAATAATTTCCAGCGCCCTTCAACAATCGAGTTGTTAAAACTTATTTGAACATAATTGCTACAACAAGGCACGTGGCGTTAAGCGGCACACGAGTTAAAAAGACATACATAATAAATAAAACAAAAAAAGTATACAAAAAATAAGGAATTAAACTAATTGTCGTTTGTAATAAGATTCTAATTCAGTAACATACACGAAATACTTATCAGAGCATAGATGTAGTATAACTACATCTATGTATCAGAGTAACATGATTATTTTTATTTTTGAATCTGCCAGCGCTGCATCATTTAATTTTCTCTGAATCTTCTACCGCCCCGAAAACCTACAGTATCTACACAAGAGGTCGTTATCGCTCACTTTGAGAAAAGATTTACTTAAGTAACAAACTGCGATTATTAATATAAAAAAAATGATAAACATCTATGTCTTCATAACTTGTCGGTTAACGAAGCAACCGATTTAAAAAAGACATTAAGTCGAAATTGATGTCAATTTCAAAGTTGCTTCCAAAAACTTCTAATCTGAAACGAAATCGATCAAATAACCCTTATACCTTTTAAAAACGCAATATTTCGCACAGAGTAGCGTCTCCAATAAGTGTTATTAGATTGGAGGGACAGACCTTCGAGTCCTTCAAAATTTAATTTATTCGTTTCCTTCAAAGGAAATCTATTAGATTTATTCTAATATAATTATTGTTTTTAAATTATCAGAAAGCTGTTTCTTTTGCGAATGAAAAAATAAAGTAAAGTTTAAAAAACAAAAACTAAATTAAAAAAATGTTTTTCGTCGAAAAAATATTTTTACATGAAAAAATATCCCTTACTTATCAATGTCCTTTCCTTTTTAGCTTTCATTTCAGGAAAAGCACGTTTATCGGCCTTTCGATTAATTTTGTTAACTTAACAAGATTTGGTTTCCCTTGCCGTAAATTACAGTATATGTTTAATATAATACTTACAGTTAGGTGCAACAGTATTTTTGTAATAAATATAAAACAACGAATACGTTATTTTATGTACATAAGTGGTTGAGATTTTTTCTAAATCTTATAATAGAATTTAGACTTTCAGACTATTATAATGGTAACTTATTAACTGAGGTCTTCACGATCCGATAACCTTCTATCCGGTCGTTGCTTGCTTATAAAGTGCATGCGGTTATAGACCACATCTGTTGCCATCGCGTCCATAGTGCGGGTCAATAGTACAAATCCTAAGCCATTAATACGGATTCCATAATTTCATCTACACGATTCTCCGACTTATATTAAATAGTGTCTTTAATATGGCGTGTTTGTAGAGGAAACCAGTCCCTGTAAACTGTAACATGTTCATTTTTACCGACTTCAAACAAGACAATTTTTAACAAAAAAGAAAATCGACTACAATGATTTTGAAGAGTACCCATGTGTATCTTCGAGGTTCGAAGCCATAACTTCTTTGTTTATTTAGAGATTTGGATGATTATTTTTTTGTTGGATAGGGGATACCTCAACGAAAGTTCCATTTTAATTTCATTGCCACTGGACGTTGCACTTCGAAGATACACAAGGGAACTCTTCAAAATCATTGTAGTCAGTTATTTTTTGTTAAAAATTGTCTTGTAATAATATGCTTACAAATACAAATAGATATTTGTGGTAATTGAATACCTTTTTGTATTATTTTCGTTGTAGATATTTGTTGAACAACTTAAATCACTTTAGTCTGCATTGATCGTATATTAAACTAACCGACTATCAATGTTAGTTCAAAACTTGTTAAACCCACTTCCATTAGAAGTTTACTTATCACGTACCAGTCTCATAACGGTGACTTTATCTAATATTACCTGACCCGTGCAACTTCGTCTGCGTCACATAAGAGAGAGAGGGTTAGAGAGTTGGACGTAGGTAGAGACAAATAACAATTGCCACAGGCACCTACAATATAATTTATAGGTGCCGCCCGCTTGCCACATCATTCCGCTAAAATGCATGCGCGGTACTTCATAAATATTTTGCTGCGGAGTTAATTTAAAACTTTGATATATCCTAAGATATTCATTGAAATTAAATGATGTAAAGGGAAATTTTATCCAAAATTAAATACTTGTAATGAATAACGTCTTTATTTCAATAAGGATTTATCCTTATTTATAACTTTATCCATTTAAGCAGCACACGCAATAGAAACTTTCAAAAGGAATACATTTTCCTGTTTTTGCAATATTAATCATTGATACTGTACTTCCTCGACAAATGGGCTATCCAACACTAAAATAATTTCTCCATTCCAACCAGTACTTCCTGAGATTAGCGTGTTAAACCAATCAAACAAACTCCTCAGCTTTATAATATTAGTATAAATAACAATTTCGATTTAATATGTAGGAGTGTACTTTATCTATTACATTACTATCAATCGACTTCGTAAGCAAATATTTATATAATCTATACAATTAATAAAATTAAAGTTTCTGTTTGTAAGTGTCACAGCTTTTCCTAAATGCTTATGAAAGTATATACGGTATCTATAAAAAAAAAACCATTTATTTTTGTCTTACTGTTTGATCCAGGTTTGATGGGACTTTCACTGGTAGATAGCTGATGTTATAAGGAGTAACTTAAGCTAACTTTTATTTTAGAAAAATATTTAGGGTTCCGGGCAAATTAAATAAAGTGATAACGGTGAATCAATTCGGGTGTTTAAATGGCTTACGCTGAGTAAACAAACCATAAGAAATATAATAAGTATATAAAATTAATACACTACATAATCGTCGATATTAAAAAGACCTACAAAAAAAGCGAGAGCATATGTGTTATATTCTATATGGATCACTCACAACATGCATTTTTATCTTTAAAATAACCGGGAGCGAGGTTAGCACGTGTGCCCAATCGGCGACATTCTGTAGACCACGCGAGCGCAGTCGCAGGCACAGCTAGTTACAATATAAAACTGAATAACAATAAAATATAGCCTATAATACTCAGAAATAATGTAAACAGCTTCCTATTAGAAATTTTTAGAACCGGATCAGTAATTTCAGAGATTACCTCCTACAAACATTTTACCTCTTTATAACTTTAGTATAGAGATAAGATAAAAAGAACTAGGTTTATTATAAGTTTTATTAAACCGTATAGGGTAAATTCTCAAATAGGCGTGAATTGGAATATATAGAGATAGAGTACATAGTTTTCAGTACGTAAACACGAAATACACTGAATTTATTTACACAAGCTTTTTTCGAATCTTTCAACACACTGAACGTCATTTAAGCCAGGCCTGGGGCGTCATGAATCATTTATCGGTCGGGATTCCGGCAAAGTAGGGTCTCTAGTAAAACATTCAGGGTACAACAGGGTCAAACTTGTATCTCTTATTAATGATTCAACAAGTGAGAAATTATTATGTATTACGTCACGTTTGTTTAGAGACTAAATTTAGTTCAACGTTAATCTAATACTTCATTTATCTATTTCGTATTTTCTATAAGTTACTTTGAAATTGTATCAAATTTCAATTCCATTTTTATTTCGGTTAGAAATTAATATAGGATAACCTTCCAGAGTTATCTACATTAATGAATATGTAATTCTGTCATGAATTTCATAAAATTTTCTGCACAGGGAGCTTATTATGTCATTCTTGAATTGCTAAGCTATAATAATTGTAATATATTTACTGCGTAATAAACGCGTGCGGAGTAGCGGTACACCGCTAGTATATAGATAATAAAATTGTACATTTTCCGTGTTAAAACGTACATCACTTGAAAATACTGAACTAATTAGAATGTAGTTTCAAGATTATTATAGGCCCAGACTCCAGGATACAAAATATCTTTGCCACCATAGTACTAAAACACTAACTTTATGATAGCTACACAATTAGGATTTAAGCAGTAATAACCAGAAGCATATTAGGTAAACAAAGTGGCGGGACTAGCTAGTTTTATTTTTTTCTTTAGCGTCGTACCACTTTCGTATTGTGTTCATACAAAACTTAATAAGGATTTAAATACTAATTATATTGTACATTGGAAGTTGTTTTGGCATGCTATCTGTATATAGTTTAAATAAACAAAAAAATGTAGAATTGTAATATATATTAATATATATATATATATATATCACTGTTGAATCGTATTAAGACACATTCCTTGTACATGAATAAAAGTGTGAAAAATTTATTGGAAGAAGGTAGAAAAAAACAGTTTGTTTAATACTAAGCTGTGGCTTTAAGCAGCTTACAGTTGCATTTTTTTTACTACAGTACTTTTATTTAAAAAATACTCTGGAAAATTTTATAATAAAAGATAATCTTTCATAATTTTTGTCAACGCAGAAAGTACACTTTGCTGAATAAACTCCGCGTATACGGAAATTATCTTGCGAAAAATGTCTCAAGTCTCACTTAAACACATAATTTCAAGCAGTCCTTGACGCGCTTTTGTCGCTGTTTTCCGGAAGTGCTTCTTATTGCCTTTTGTTTAGCTTACACCGCAGCCATCCGTGGAGACCGCTTGAGTTAAAGTGTTACTTGGAGACATTTTTATGGGAATTGTTTTTTATTAAGACTCGCAGTATAAAACAATAATTTTGTTTCATTTCTAAGAATTTATAACCTTATACAGTATTAATCAAATATTGAATCAATAGAATTGGTTTATTACAAGGTAAATTGACAATGTAATAAACCCCCGACACACGTAACCTATTCATTGAAGTAAAAGAATGTCAAACCTCGACTCCATCGAAGCTGTTCAAGATGCTCTTATCTACGTATTTATCAATTAGAAAAGAGCTGATGACCATGATACGGCTGAATCGATTTTAATAAAACATGTCTAAGAACCACTTCTAGAAAACCTGCTTTTAAATAACAGACACGCACACATAGTGGTCATACTAATATCGATTCCCTGGGTTCGTTTCCCAGGTCGGGCAAAATGTTATAGGGGGTTTTCTATGAAATTCTCAGTAGCAGATCGGAGTTTGGCTTTGTGCCCGATTAATGGCAATAAGCTCGCCCCCTATTACATGGGACCTAGAAATATATCTGGCGAACTGTGGGTATATTTAGTACACCTCTGTCTAACCTTTTGGGGATACAAGCGTGATGGTATGTTATATTACATATTTCTATATAAACAGCTGTCATGTTTTTTAAAGAGATTGTTAATGGACAGCGGTTTGAATATATTTTCATTAGCATCAACAGCATTATCGACATTCTTAATGAAAAAGTTTTTTTAAATATTTCAACACTATTTCTATCCGCCAATAGCAGAAAACATAAGTTTTAAAATAATGTTTGAATCATTCATTTTGATGATGATAATTAGTGGAGAATTATGGCGTTGTTAACAAAAAAACTTTTAATAAATAATGTAATATGTAAGGGAATTTTCCAAGAGTGCCTTTGTTATATAAAATCTTCAAAATATGAGTAGATTATATGACATTTTCCGTTCAACTGCTTCTTCAGCTTCAACAATGAAATAATGGACGCTATTCGTGGAAACCATTTTATTCACAATGGTCAATATTATTTCGCTTAGAAAAGAAAATATGGACAATGGATCTGAATAATTCAATTTATCACAATACAAAGGGAACAACTTTGATGGACGGAAATGGGTAGTAGAAGGTATTTGCATAAATAATGCTGTCTATGCCCTTTATTTTCTTCCAAATTCTATCTTAGTTGTTTATATTATTTTACTTACATTAAAAAGGTTTATATTAGAATAAGATTATTGTGTCGGTCAACGACAACCGCATGATTTAGACCAATAAATTGTTGATTTGATTTCAGCAGGTTTGTGCTGGTCTGATAAAAAAAATCACTCAATCACTCACGCCTACTTATTTAAATAGTGACAGTGAAGGACGTTATTGCATCATGATCAAATATGCTCGGTTATATGTGAATTGTTATTATAATATCACCAAAAAAATTAGGAAATACAGAGAAGTATGTGTTTTTCGGCGTTAAATTGTCAATTCATACTACGATACTCAGATAACCTAAAACCTTATGAGTTCGCGTTACCGACACAAATGTGCAACGTGAAAACCAGACTGATTTTAAAGATAATTTTACCAATTATAAAATGTTAATAACTGTGCTGAATAAATACTACTTGTAGATACTACAATATCCCAAATACACTGATATTTCATAGTTTTAAGTTTACATTTCCCTGTCTGTAGTTTCTCAATTTTTAACAGACCTCATAAAAATACGGAGATTACTGAATTCATATATATTTATTGATGGACTGCCATAACTTATTTTTTTATGAACTGATTTAGATGAATCTTTTTTGTTGGATAGGGGATACCTCAAGGGTGGTCCCATTAATTTCATTGGCATTGGACCTTCAACTTCGAAGATACACCAGGGAAAAGTTCAAAATCATTGAAGGTGGTTTTCTTTTTGTTAAAAATTGTCTTGTCTGCATTTATTCGTGTAAACGTCCCATATAGGTATACACGATATTCAGGATATATATAGGATAAAGGCAGTCAGAGATACATTCTAAGTCCGGTGAAGCTGTAAAAGCCGTCAGAGACTCCAGGGCCCCTAAGACTAACAGTATAGTCAGTTCTTAAAAAAAAAAGTTATGTATCGTAAGTCCTATGCTTATTTTATAAAACACAAAAATCCATTACGCATTTTATTCATTAAATTTAATTACAGTAACTTCCTACATAATCCCTTTGTTTTTTATATGAATAATGGAACACCTTAATTGGATAAGTTTAATTGAATCTCAGTTTCAAATTAAATTTAATCATTTATGTTTTGTATTTTCTCACTTGTGTTTACAAAAAGTATTTTGTCCTCCAGCGCTGACTTCATGTTTGGTTACTTAATAATAACTTTAAAAAACATTATCATACTTGATTACTTTCGTACTGTAAACTTAATTATTACGACATTATTATAAAAAAAAGTAAACTTTACATTGCGTTCACTTGATGGATTGCTTCCTCGTAGAGATATAACAAGAACGTAACTCCGGTACGGACTTCAAAAACGTGTCATTCAATTTTCCTAACGCTATAAAATTGTATTTATAATTGATTACTTTTTTTTTTGTATTAACTTTATTAATTGAATCACTTTACATGGACTAATAAGACAACAAAAAATTGAAACTTTCAAATTATACAGTCTTAATATTATTGTTACACCCGTTGATATAAAATTGGCTTTTGCTATTTATTTATTTCTAGGGCTGCCATCCATCCGGGATTCCCTGGATTTGTCCTAGTTTAAAAGGCGGCTTGGGAGCGTTCGAACTGGATTTTACAAGTGTCCCGGAAGAACGAACACTTTTTGCATTCAGCGATAACGGAATTAATAGAAAAACAATGAAATAAAAATGTACTATAATTTAATTAGATGATTTTAATTTGGTATGATTTGGTCATACCCTTTATAGACATTTTTTTAAATAATTTCTCCCATACTAAATAATAATGTGTGTCCGAATAAATAAAACCCTATAAAATGTTATTTTACGTGTAAGCATAGCATAAATATTTTTTTATTTTATTGATACGCTCCATAATAATTGTCCCAAATAATTAAAAGTAGGAACAAACTTGTATCCCGGCAAGACGTTCTGAAGTCGTTTATCACGGCCGACCTAATTAATATATTGGTCGCTGTCAGCCACTGAGTTAATATGTATAAAGTTCTAGAAACGACACTTTATATTTTTATGTCCGTGGGTAGTGAAAATGCTGCAAGATTTTACGTAAATAACAGATGTTCACTAGACTGTGATCGTACTTACAGTATCATTTCTTTACCCTACTGTTTGGTTCTTGTGTAGATTACTTCCTTTTGGCACTTGATATTATCACACGGTTGCCCAAAAAAGAACTGTCCTGGCTCGGAACGGGGCTCGCATATATTTCATAATAAAACGAGGTTCGAAATCATCAGAAATTCCTTGAATGTTACAACTTCGTTTAAAAGGGGAAGTGTTCTATTTTTAAACCATTGTTTGTTGGATTACGCAATCAGAGCATTAAGCTTTGAATGTGTAAGTAAACTGCAATGTCTTTACGGACCTACGAACACATACTCTATGTTTCGAGTGGAACTAGACGATTCCAGATATTTCGAGAAAAATATTTTTTTCTGTTATTTACTCAGGTCGTAATAACGTCTGTACGTAATTTCGTATGACGTACGTAGCAATCATATGCACAAGTCCAATGTTAAACGATTATTACAGCATTTAGCTATTTAAAAAAGGACTCAAAAAGGACAAAGTCCTTACTGATGCCTTTCAGTAATCGGTTGCTATTCCTGAGAATTGAGTTGAAACACCTCTTGCTTTGTACTTGCTCCTTTTGCACATAAACACAGGAGGATGAATATTAAAGGCTTTGCGACATAAATAGGTAGGGTGTCAAACTGTAGTCAAACCTTGCGTAGGTTCTACCTCCATTTAACACAGGCTTTGTCATATATATTACGCGTTCTTCTCCTTCTTAATAAGTACCTCTTTAACCATTTAGTAGGGTCGGCAAAACGTGTTTTCATCTGTCACTCTCACCTCAGACAATTAATCCATACTTTCTTCGGTCCTCTACTCCTATATCCATCTACCTTCATAATTTACATTCTTCTAGCTATATGACTTTCATTTCTTCTCTTAGATGCCTTTCCACGCTAGCCTATAGTTCCCTATAACTTCTCTGTGACTGGTGCTATTTTAAGATTTCCTCATAACTCATTCCTGATTTTATCCATTGTAGTTACATGACACATCCATCTTAACATTCGCATCTCTGCCACATGCAATATTCCGACATCCATCTCTTACTTTGCTCAGTACTCAAATCCATACAATAAGACAGGTCTTATCATGCTTTTATACACTTTTTCTTTAATTTACAAAAGGGCTCTATATAATCTTATTTTACTAGGAAAAAATGAAAAAATAATGATTTTGTTGTTCTTATAGGTTAAACAACCAAACAGTATTTCTATTTGAAACCTAATAATAGCAACTAAAATTTCCACTTTTCTTGACAAACATTTGTAATTTATATTAAATTATATAGTTGAAGCATTGTACCGCCATATTTTTATAAATATAATCTACAAAAGATTTCTGCATTTAAAATGTCCTTCTAATTAGTTACTATTACAGTTTATTTTTAATATTAATACTGCCTTTTAATATTTTGAAGTTTATAAAGATAAAATTTACAAGGGAATTACCAATAATGGTAGCAGCGATTTTGCAAAATCAATAATTTCACATTTTATGATACTGTTTAAATAAATAACCGGAATAGTACTTTTTGATCATATTATTCGGCGAATAGATTATGATGGTAATGAAAAGAGGTTTGCAAAAACTAGTTTTGATAGAATAAAATTTAACGTATCTGTTTTTGTCATCGAAAACAAACTTTTAATTAAAAAAAGGTAGACTAACTTCCCGTTGTTCCAATCGAACAATGCAGGTGAAACAAGTAGAAGAAATGCTCTAATTTCAGCGAATTTGTAACAATAGCGGCTCAACTGTTACACGGTTCTGAATAAAAATCTTTTGTTTCCGTAAATTAGCATGACATGCATTTAAAATATTTTTCTTACATACTTTTAATTTCTTCGTTATTTTACCTACTAGTCTTTATACTAAATTTGATTCGTTGAAAATCTAGCAAAAATATGTTTTTGATAGTTGTAAAAAAATTTAGATTTTTCTCCTCCGGGATGAAAAGTTCACGTTTAGTCCCTGTCACGCGGGAGAAAAGTACCCGATTCTGTCCCGGTGAGATGGCAAATGTGCGTATGCGCGTACTTTACTTTATCTCCCGGTAACCTAGCAACTGCGTGTTTATATATAAACTTTTATATAAACTTTTCATCCCGGAGGAGAAAAAAATTGTAAACGCACCTAGGGAGAAAAGTAGGACATCCTCACCCGCGATTGTCACCCGAGCCACTCGGGTGACAACCACACGCGCGGGCGTGTATGTCCTACTTTTCTCCCTTGGTGCGTAATATACTATTTTTATCAAATTTAGTAGAAGTTAAAATTGAGTGTTGCGCGCGCATCATGTGACGGAAGTGCGACATGATCATATTATCCGTCAATGATAATAATCTGAACTCATTTTACTGGCCTAAATTTTTTTTTAATATGTTTTTTTTTTTTTTGATAAATAATAATTATTTTAATGAAATTAAAATTAATCACCGCTTTGATTTGTGAAACCTCTGTACCTTGTACCATTTTGTACTCCGCTGTTGTATAGTTTGATTACCAATATAGTATTTTATATTCTTTACTCATGCGCTTAAGAATGTGAGCATTTAATATATGTAATGTATCAAACATCAATTAAAATTAAATAAAGTCATATTTTATTATTATTTATGCAACTAACCGATGATGTTAAAACAACGACAGAAACGCTATTTTGCCTGTTTTTTTTTTCTATTAATAATCAAAGCATTTTTGGAACGTATGTAGGGTATTATTAGGTAGGTATAAGTTTTTGTTATAAAATATCTCTATCTAAGAACATATTTATAAAATATGTATAGTTTTGCGCAAATCCTTTGTACCGCACAGCATATTCTTTATGAAAAATTACTTGCAAGTTCGTGATTCTCTTTTTACTGCGAATCATATTCATGCCGTTATATTTCAACGATTAAACAAGGCATAATAAATGTGTATCATACAACAAAGCATTGTTAAAAGAAAAATTATATTTGATAACAACATTTTATAAGTATAATTCAAAATCTATATATTATAGGCCCCCTGAAATATTGAAATTGCACTCAAAGGAAACTGACAGCAAGTGATGTAGATAATACTCATTGTTTATGAATGAATACTGTAAATGTCAAACAGAAAATAGTCTATGATCAAAAAGTCGCTGGTCGAATTTCGACCTTAGGAGCGATCGTTAGTTTAAATAAATCTAGATAATATGTATTTTACTTCACATACGAAAGTTTCAGTCTTTTTTTCTTTTTGAAATGCTTTGGTTGGATAAATGATTGCAGTGTCTGATAATAAGTAGGTTACAATCCAATCAAAGTGGCGACAATGAAGAAACCTTATCTCTGTCGAGACTCAGTCATTATTTCGAGTTGCTCTTAGATACTACGAGAATATTATCTAATACCATTAAGTGAGCAATTCTTATTTATATGTAATTGGTTTCTCGGTAGGTAACGGCTATAACGATTTGGATGAAAATTCTGTATATAGATAACATTTTCTCCAAAACACCGTTTCTTTGCAAGGCACCTGCAAAGCTTGGTCGCTAAGATTTTATCAGTTTAATTGCACGTTTTGCTAGGTTTGGTGTTTTATTTTATATCCTGTACCTCATGACACCCCAAAGTCCTACTATTATACCAGAGCCAAGTGTAAAACAAAGACACAAGTAAATATAATCTAGAAACAATATCTGATTAGACATCCATCCAATTGTGTTTATCCAGTTTTATACCAGCTTCAACAAAAGGACCGTGCGCGTGGGTTACTCAATTCGAATATGTATATTGTTTATGGCTATTCAGCCAACTTCTTTGTTTATGAATTGATTTGAACGATTCTTTAATTGTTGGATAGGGGTAGTCCCATTTTCATTTCTTTGGCATTTGACCTTCAACTTCGAATATACAAAATGACTGAAGTTGGTTTTCTTTTTTGTTAAGAATAATTGTCTGGTACATTTCAATTTCCTGTTAAATGTTTAAATAATATGTAGTTTTCTATTTATATAATTGTATTGCGTGAACTATTACATTCCAAATCAAATAATCTATAATTTAGACAATTTTAAAATAACCACAACATTGTCACCACAACGATCTAGCGGCAAGTAACTGAACGAGATTCGTTTATATTATCTTTTTCCTTTATATTATTTATTGTGGACGATAATCCACGAATAAGGTAAAACTGCTACCCTGAACATTTTCCCTTATTGGATCATATTACAATATACACGCTACTTCGCTGTAAGTCGGCCACCAATTAAGGTTGTTCAATAACTAATCGGTACAAATCCACCTCGATGACGGGTCAAAGTTTCTTAGTTCTTTCTGTACTTCGGCGCTTGTTTGTGGAAAGTTTATTCGTGTACACGACACTTTATGAAGATAAAATTACCTGCCTCCGACAAACTCCAAGTTCTAAGTAATTGGAACGTTATTTTGACGAGGGAAAGCGGGATGCTTTCGATAGGTATTTGTAAAATGATTACGTCGATATTTCCATGATCGTTAATATTTTTGTATTGTGTTACTGCGGTGTGTAGGGTTTCCAGATCTTCTTGGTGAAGGTGCTTTTCAAGAGACCGCAACCAAGTAATCTAGTGTTGTATTCCTCCGATGAGTAGCGTTTTCAGAGCTCTTTGGGGTAGGGGGATTTAAGTTTGACAATGCGCTATTGATACCTGTGGCTTGTAATAAGCGTCCTCAGGCTACGGTATCCGCTTACCATCAGCTCTCCACCATGCCGCGATGTAGCTTATCGTATTTACCTACAATTTGCTAGATTGCTTGACGTTCATAGTTACTGCTTCGCTCCTTAGAATCGTACCTTAAATTTATATAGACTTTAATCAATAAATAAGCTATAAAATTCAAAAATAATTTTCATATCCAATACAATCCATACATTATAGTGCGTTCAAACAAATAATCTCATGAACTTTTTATAATGTTAGTATAGATTTAGTATAATGTTAAGTATGTGTGTTCATGTTAAGTATGTGTACATAAAAATGCTTATAACCTGAATGGTCCAATTATTTTTTTATAAACATTTTTTTTTTCTATAATTTTTGTTTTTCTATTAAATTGAACAACCAGGTCTCATTTATTGGTCATCAGAAAGTCACTCAACTAATAAATAATACTAGTTTAATTTTTAGTACATATTATAATTTTTATTTTCTCAAGTTTCAAAATATTGTTTTGTTATGACTTTATGGTCTTTATAATATACTAGCGACCCGCCCCAGCTTAGCACTTGTACAATTAACAAAATGGTGTATTTTATGTTTTAAAAAGCTTGATTTAGAGCTCATTGCTTTATTAATATTAATAGATCATAACTTCATAACCGCGTCTAGCCCTGTGGCCCTAAACGCGACTGCTATGCTCGAGATCTTAGGTTCGATTCCCAGGTCGGGCAATGTGTTATTGAGTTTTTCTATGAAACTATCAGTAGAAGCTCGGAGTTTGGCTTTGTGCCCGATTAATGGTATCAGGCCTTCCCCTATTACATGAGACCTAAAACATACCCGGCGAACCTCTGCCTAACACTTCGTGGATACAGGCGTGATGATATATTATGTAACTTCTTCATACTTACGAATAGTGTGCTTAAATTGCGATGCGCCATTTTCCATAGGTGTAGAGTTCCGAAAGGGATTTCGTACATCGCGCGAAATTTTCAGTTCGTGATATGTTCTACGGTATTTATTTAAATGGAAAACTATAAAGAGCAATTTTAATTTATATTAAATGTCCAAGGTAACTGACATATTTATCTGGATAAAGATTAACATTGAATGGGAGAAAATAGCTTCGCAAATAACGTAATATTTTTAGAAATTATGTTTAAAATTAAAATGGTTACTGTGAGTCAACCCTAGATTTTTTCTCTAGGCTTTTTGAAGAGTTACGATTCTTTAGAACATTATTTTGATGTATGTCATAAGATTTAGCCAGCGTAAGCCATGTAAGCGGCCTTAAATCAATTTTTGACGACTTGATTACTAATAATTGAATTTTCTCTACTATAGAAAAACTTAATTGGAATGTATTGTGAACATATAAACCTTCCGTAAAAAAAAAAAAAAATCTATAAATGTTAGTTAAAGCCGCATTAAAATTCGTTGTGTAGTTTAAAAGATCTAGGTATGTAGGTACATAGAGAGAGACAGCGGAAAGCGACATTATATTATGTAGATAGAAAATTTAAATGTTTGTTGTTCATAGATTTAATTTTAATTAAAGATGCTTGTTTATATTATCGAATTGTTTTGAAAACTATTATATATTTTTTGTTAAGTTCTGTACTGTTTTTCTCGCTTCAGGTGTCTCTGCGTTCTCTGTGTTGAGATATGCAAGCATTTCAACATAAAAATAATACAATATTATTTATTCAGTATTCTATTTGGTATCTCACGAGTGCAGAAACATTTTGTGTTATACAACTGCATTTTCACAAAACATTGCCAGTTTATCTAAGTTATGCTACACCGTATCTGCAATCATAAATTTTGAAACTCTCAGCCTTTTAAGTGACTTTATAAGCTTTATTGGCTTAAACTTCTTCATGCCGAGTACCTACTTCTTTTGCAGTATGATATTTACATAATTACATTAATTTTTGTCAGCGGATTTATTCATTCAAATCATTTTGAGAATATTTGTCATTTGAGGACACCGTTGGGATATATTCGATATCCAGAATTGAATGTTAATGATCGCTCGGAAAAATGACAAATGGCGACAACCAAGATTATATTACAGTGACAGTTACTTGATAATGGCGGCCATAAAGACTATTAGAATCGAGATAGGTCATAGATAAATCTCTATAGAAATATCTCCCTACTTGGAGCAGCTCGACTGTAAATACAATACCACCATCCACCCTACAGAAGATCGCAGACAAAGGACCTTGTGTTTTGTTCCGGCAGTGAGTACGGTTTCCAGAGCTCTTTGTGAAAGTGGGGATCAAAGTCCGCAACGCGCTAGTGATACCTATGGTATTACAAGCTTCCATATGTTACGTAGCCGCTTACCATCAGGAGAGCTGTACACTTGTTTCCCCACCTTAGTTTTTTTTTTTTTAAATTTAAAAATACCATGACAAAATCTTCTGGCTAATCTAGAAACGCGAAGCGTATGAGTAAATTTGAAATTTGGTTTCCTATGGCGTAGCATTCCAACCGAGAACGTTAGTCATAATACGAATAAGATTAAAAGAAAAACTAAAATTGCTCTTTTCATTGGATTTTTTTCAACTCCCGATTCTAACGAAACGTTTACAATGAAATGCGGAGTAGTTTAAGCTGAAGTCCAGTTATTGACTATTGGAATAGGCAGAACAAGATTTTTAACTGTCTACCAAATTTATGAGTTTAATTATTCGTTAGCTTCTCTGTATGATAATTAAGAAGCAGATCGATACAGAATAAAGGACGGTCGGGAACAAAACCCATATAAAGTTTCTCAACATGACGTCACTGATGTAGTAATCATTAAATATTTTACTTCAACCAAAAAGAATTCGGACTGACCTATGTTTTTATTTACCTTGATTTTCCTGTTTTTTCTAAAACTACATAGATCATATTATCTTCTAACCACAAAGTAATCACATTATATTAAAAGGTTTTTTTATGACGGCTGATTTACTAAATTGTATATCTTTTGGCACATTCTAGATATGTAACATCCACTTATATATTATATGTAAAAACAAATTCTTTTGAAGCAATATATAAAGATAAAGAATTCCAAGATCCTTCTACTTAACCAATAGACGAAGTCTTAATGAAAAAAATACCTTCATCAGCTTCTACATAATCCTGCCCCCATTTCACACCTAACTTCGAGAGTTCAAGCCGATGCGATTATTGAGCTTAGAATGCCTTCAATACACGCTTGGAAGGCTCGTAATTAACGTATCAATACGAAGGTGTGATAATTTATCACATGAATTGAGAAATGTTTGTGATTTACTGAGAGACTTTGCTTGATTTAAATACTGTAAACGAGTTTTGAAGTGAAATACTTCTTAGGCGGTGATTCGATAATTGGAGGAGAATTGAGAGAGAAATTTCAAGAACTCGTCACGTTTAGGCTTAGTTCTTTACACGCGAGAGAACATACGTTTGCGCCTGAATCCCCGAAGGGTTAGGCATAGGTGTACTATAGGTGTAATGTACACCCACAGTTCGCCAGATACGTTTTTAGGTCCCATGTAATAGAGGGCGAGTCTATTGCCATTTATCGGACACAAAACCACACTCCGAGCTGCTACTGAGAATTTCAGAGAAAAACTTCATAGCGCTTTACTCGACCTGTGAGAGAAAGAGAAAGACAGCTATACATTGTTTAATATCTATTACACAGTTTAGGTTATCCACATCTCTTTTTAAGAAGTTTCATTTCTATCTGCACGCGCATTTTTTTAATAGTGCTTTTGCAAATAGATCGCACTTCTTCTGCTCGTAAATATAAATTAAAGAACCATAGTGTTGCTCCCTGTGAAAGTAATTTTCATCGACATTCGTCGTTACTGCTCGACTGGATGATTAAAAATTATAAATTCTGAAGAAATGTGAAGATGAAAGAAGAAAAATCCATCTACACTGTTATTATAAAGAGGTAAAGTTTGTAGGAGGTAATTTCTAAAACAGCTGATACGATTCTAGAAATGATTTTAGTTAGCGAAGTTCAGACTGTAAGGTATTATTGGCTATGTTCATTGTTAGAAAGTATGATATTGTAATTAACGCGTACGAATTCACGGGCTAATGCTTATTTAATTATTTATATTAACTGATAATGATTGGAACCTAAATATCCGTAATTTTATTAAATAATTAAATACCTACAGCATTTTTAACCGATTTCAAAAAAGACGTTATAGACGTTCAGCCGTTACTTCTTTGTTTATGAACTGATTTGGATGATTCTTTTTTCTTTAAAAGAGGATACCTCAAGGGTAGTCCCATTTTAAATTCACTGGCATTGGACCATCAACTTCGAAGATACACCTGGGAGTTCTTGAAAATAATTGAAGTTGGTTTTCTTTCTTATGAAAAATTGTCTTGTCCTTTAATTTTAGATAGTTTAAGTTTAGATAGTAGCTTTATCATTATTATTTTGTACTGTTTAGTGTTTAACTACAATCTCACCTGATGTCTCACCTGATGTTGAGAGACGATGTGGTAGAAGAAAATAACAGGCTCAGCTTAAAGGGGGACTGGGTCTTAAGTGTGGCTGTCGGAACACATAACTACAAGGCTATAGTTTTATAACTGGAGGATAGTTACTAGCCAAGTGGTTATTAGAAAATGTGTCCTAACACCGTGCTATAGTTTCACCACGATATTTTCCTTCACCGCAACACACAATCTGCAAATAATAGTCTTTACTGTAGAACATCGACAGCCTTACTACTTGGTACTTTCAGAGTAGATTAGTTTCCGTAATTAGGCATCTGATGGGCCCTTGGTCGCCTCCTTGGGCGTCCTCGGCGTCCAAGGTAGTGTGCTCGTTGAGACCCCACGTTACTGCACTCCAAAAGCACGTGCGTAGCTGTCCTCTCTACAATCATGCACCCTTTGCCCAGAGGGTTGTCTGTTATACCTAGTACATGTAGATATTTATTAAGTGAGCAGTGTCCCGTGACAATACCGATTATTTGTCATTGTTTGTCACGTTTCAGGCTGAGTGGTTTTCTGGAGTACCTCTGGTTTAAAACCGGGAAAGCCTCTTTGGACTGCCTGTATACTTGCCCAATGGTTTTGATGTAGTTTTACACCTCGTTCCCGGATTCAGGAGCGGACTTGGCTGAAGGGTAGGGAGATGGCTGGTTGCATCTCAGTGCCTCGCCTAACAAATTCAGCTTCGTCATTACCTCTGGATCCACTGTGTCCCTTGATCTATTGGAGTGTTCTTAATAGTTTTACTTAGTTATCATTGACAGCCATAAATACCATAATAATTACATAGAAATATTCAAATGAATTAATTTCAAACTTGTGAATGTTAAATAATTCCAATGAAAAATTCGTTTCAGGGCATTGTCTTGAAATTTTCAATATGATTTCAAAAATTTTGCAATTCAGATAATTTGATTACATATTTAATACGGTTCTTGTATTTTAATTCTAAATCTAATTAATTTTTTAGCCGATTTGTGTAGGTACTGGAAATTATTTTAACAATTGATTTATTTCTGAGTTTTTGCTTTGTACTGTACATATTTGATAAACTTTGTTATATTCACTAAAATAATGTCTTGATATTTTTGAATCAACATCCCTTAGTAAAAGCATCTCTCATTTTACGAGAAAATGCAAAGAACATACGAAGAATAGACAGTAATATTAAACGAGTAGTAATTAAGGAACCATATTATTTAATTGGACATACTGTGTATGTATTCAAAAAATAAACCAATTAATAGCTGGGTGGTTGGCGTGTTTACTGTCTTATTAGCCTAGTGGTAGTAAGCGCGACTGCTATGATCGAGGTCCTGGGTTCAATCCTCGGGTCGAGCAAAGTGTTATTAGGTTTTTCTATGAAAATTCTCAGTAGCAGCTCGGAGTTTGGCTTTGTGCCCGATTAATGGCAATAGGCTCGCCTCCTATTACATGGGACCTAAAAAACATACTCGGCGAACTATGGGTGTACATTAGTACACCTCTACCTAACCCTTCGGGGATACAGGCGTAATGGTATGGTTGTTTGTTTGTGATTGGACACGACAGTAATTGTGTTCGACTGTCTCGCAACCACCATACACCTGGAGGTGTAACACCTGCTATACTTGCACGCTTCTTCTTGTTGTGTCCGCAAAAATCACTTGCCGGTGTCAATGGTTTTAAGCCTTGGTAGTAGTAGTTATTTTATTCAAAGTGGCGTCTAACAATATGGTGGCTCCCTTGTTAGAACGATCTAGGGAGTTTTTGTGACATTTCATAATACATGCTTTCAGTTTATATTTGCAATCCACTTCACTTAAGCAGAATAACCAAACTATATTATGCAAAACACCACCAATATTACATAATATAGGGTCTGAAACCTAAGTTAATTAATTTGAAATAAAAACCACAATATGTCACTTCAAGATCCCACCAAAAAATCCTAGTTGCACGCTTAGACATGCCGCGTTACGGTAAACAAGCGGTATGGTAGGGTTCTGTAACCGACTAGGTCACGACCACCATACATATGATGAAAAATCCTTCACGGTGACTTTGGATTTATTTTGCTGATCTATCTCTGGTCGCCGTTGTTTTTGGGTTATACCGTGGTTTTTTATTGTTATAAGTTTTAACTTTGTGGCCATAATCTCATCTGATTTCTAGTGACGATGTGGCCCAAGATGATCGTTCGCTAAGCTGAGTGGAAGACTGGGTCTCTAGTTCAACTGCCGGAACACACCTATAATATTGGCGTTCGGCTACAGATGTTCAATTTGAGGGAGGTAGCTAGCCAAGCGTGCCGTTACCTTGCCGTACCACTTTTCACAAACATTTTAAAACAAGCCAATTCATTTATTTACCTACCATGTTACTTTTAAAATGCCTTTAATTTATATAGAAGAACTAACAGACCTGCTGTTAATATTCAATCAAGTTTGATAGTGAGTAATTTCATAATTAGCTCTTTTATCTTTATAATGCTTAGGTACTTCAACTAAGCGTAAAACTAAATAGATAAAAATTTAAACAACAATTTCACTTTCATATTACTTTTTTTATATATTTTAGAGGTTAACTGGGGTTAATATAGAGTTCAGAAAGCATATATTCCCAGATACACAGATACACAAGCTAAATTCTCCTTACTAGTGTCATGAAACGAAAGACTGAATATAATACGGGATAGCATTGCATTATGCAAATGTCGTTTAATTTCAATAGCAATTACACCTTGCAAAGTATTTGCTGTTATTCTTTTAGTTTCACTACAAAAAGTAATTATTTTAAGGATGATATTATGAATATTTCCAACGCAGATATGATTTCTTTGCATACTGCATGGTATCATGAAACAAAACACTGAATATAATTAGGGACAACATTGCATTATGCATATATTATGAAGTAGTAATATAACAATAGTAATCACGCTGCAAAGTATTTGTTGTTATTCTTTTAGTTTTAATAAAAGAAGTAATTATTTTTAAGTTGATATTATGGATATTTCCAACGCAGATATGACTTCTTTCATATTGGTATCATGAAACAAAACACTTTATATAGTTCGGGAAAACATTGCATTTTGAATATATTATGACCTAGTAATTACAATAGCAATCACGCTGCAAAGTAATTGGTGGTATTCGTTTAGTTTCAGTACAAAAGTTATTATTTTTAAGTTGATATTATGGATATTTCCAACGCAGATGTTTTGTATGACGACGATTTTATAGAATATGTTATCTTTAGACTAATTTTTTACTGGTCTCATGAAACGAAAGACAATATAATTAGTTTAAATTATTATAAAAATATCGATTAAAATCCGTCCAGTCGTTTGTGCTGATTGACAGACAAACATTAAAATAAATATAGGTACTTTCTTCACATATATAATAATATTAGACTAGCGGTGCCTGCAACCCCATTCTTGTGATTAAAATAATGTTCCACGAGAACTACCCGTGTTATTTAAATGCAAAGAAGACTTTTATTTACATAATATTATACTACGTATATGGTTAATTGCATGTTGAAATTGTTATTTTATCATTATTGCTTAAATATTTACAAAAAGTGTAATGTAGCCTAAATTAGTCGTTGAAATAGTCTCTACCTACCAATAAATGTGTGGTCAAAAATGATTCAATCGTTTCGGAGATTAGCGCAGACCAACAAAGAAACAAACAGACAAATATCTTAGAGGTTTAGATAAATCAAATCTAAGCGTTCAATAAGAGTAGGAGACAAGATATCAAAGAACAAGAGGAATTACAATTCCAAGCATTGAGTCACTAGCTCACGGGCGCAGTAAGAAGAATATTTTCTTTGAAGATTTACCATGTTTGTTATATGGTTATTTAGGACCATAAGATACATTTATTTGTCTTTCATTCTATACTATAGCAGGGCCAATTAAATAGATCACATTTGTAACTTCATCAAAATTCAACAATGTAACCTTGAGGACATAGGTAATATTTATACTATTAACTTATATTACTATTAATTTACATATTAACTATATATAATATAAGTATTTAGTTTTTTCAAAGTTAGAGCTGCACAGTTACTTGACTTTTTCCGTAAAATATACATATTTATTTTCGTCATGTGAGTGAAATTCGACCATAATTCATTTCAAATTTATATTTGACTAACGTAAGATTAACAGATTTTAAATGTGATTTATTAAATTGGCCCTATTATAACAGTAAATCTAATCCTAGTTAGACATTTTTACTTATAATTTATTAAATAGGCAAAGACCAGACACAAGACCAAGAAAAAGTAAATGCAGCATATGTTTAAATATTAAATATATGTAGTAGGCATTTCTCATTCTGGAAGTATGTTGTTTAAGTGGTATATTAGTCCTAAACTCTTATGAATTTACTCACATAAAATCGGTAGTACTTTTACTTGAATCGAAATCCGATGAACATAATTATGACATATTTATTGTATTAAAAGATGGATCATTTTAATCTAATTAATGGTAAGACTAATGTGGTACTTATTAACTTTTATACATATTTTTATATTAAAAAAAAATAAATAAAAGACTTGACTTTAATAAACTGGTTAAAAGTGTAAATTCCTAAAAAAAATATATTAAAACGTAGGCGAAGCAGTGTTCAATACAAATTTTTAATGCATAACAATTCTTTGAATAAGAAAAAATATAAGAGCATACCCGAATGAATACCTAAAGATGTCTATAATTTGGACTGTGCATTTTTTAATAAACAATGGTTTTGTGGAGTGACTTTATTGTAACTGTTTTCTGAGAATTTCAATTTATTTCATATTTTAAAAGAGTTAACGAAATTATATTCCGATGATATGAAAGTCACATGACCGAATATAATTTAGAAAATGAGATGAGACAATACATTATTTCATTTTTGATACAATTTTTTATATCTTAAAATAATGTATTAAAATAATTTCGAATTTCAGAATTGCCTTATTAGTTAGTAGCTCATAGTTTTACTAATTTGTTTAGGTTTGAGACAACTAACAGAATTGAAAAATAAAAACGAGATAATCTAAAATATCTCTAATGACCAAAGCAAAAACAGTGTGTTACATTTTCCAACTGACAGTTACATAGTAGATGTATTTCCAATATTTTTTAATAATATAGTTAAAGTATATTTGTTTTTTAATGACCTCGCGAACCTTAATAAATATTAATCCACCTGCCTGGAATAACACTGATTGGCACTATTGCTCAATGTTTGATTAAAACCTCTTGCCGCTAGAAGCCAAGACATTAATTATATTAGCGGTATCAAATGCCACCTTTATGGTGATAATACGAGAACATTTTTTAGGTTTCTAAGGTTAAGCACGATGTTTTCTTTCAACATTAATCGATAATGTAAATAAGTACATATATGTATTATATTAAAATTAATAAACATAGAGTCGTTTTCATACGACCTAGTTCTCACAAAGTCGCATGAAATTACGTGTTTACCAGACTGCGAAGAAAGTAATTGGAGATGATACAACGTGATTCGAATACCGTGGTAACGAACAGACCACAGCAAGAACTTAAGAACCGGACGTATTAGTTGCAGATTAATTAAGCGGATTGACTTTATACAATTGATTATAATTTATCTTTTCATTGTCAGTATTTATGAAAACAATAGCATTTCTAATCTATACAATTAATAAAGTTGAAGTGTCTGTTTGTAATGTAAAAATAACAGTCACGGGCATAGCTAGTTTTATATAAATTTATAATTATTTAAAATATTGATACCTAAACAAATATTTGATTTAAAAAAAAATCCCTTTTTTAAATAAACTAATAAATAATCTATTCATCTTATATACAAATTATGTATATAGAAAGCAGTTTTGTAAAAACAAACAAATACTTTTTTTGTGTTCTGTACCCAATATCAGATATTTAAATGGAACAATAAAATATTAGGAACGAAATACCAGTCGATTCATTTATTGGCAGTTTTGTTATGTAATAAATTGTTAGAATGTTTTAAATTTAACCAAATTTTAGCGAGAGGGACTCTTTTAAAATTCAACGCTCGAATCAAAACATTTTCATTTTATAATGTAATTTTTTCTTCGTTCAGGGATCCATATCCCGGAAAGCAATTTGCATAAAGAATCGTTTGCATTTCCTCTCACTTGATGTAGTTTTAATATCTCAACTGAATAGAAATGCCGGGAGATGAAAGCAACAATCGCTTTATGAAAGCCAGGTCTTTAATTTTCCTTTTCTATCATCGTGACCCTTTCTGGAAAGGATGAATGCCAAGCGTTCCGGTTGGTGGCCGTTAAAAAATCTCATAAATTCGCAATTCTTTCATAAATTCTCCATTCGGGTTACCGGTTGTTGCTAAGATAATTGATACGGGCCAAATACAAATGAAATGGAGCATAAATTGTTGGAATTAATCCGGTTACGTCTAACTTTCGGCTGCGGAAATGGATAAATATTTCTTCTTTTCTCATTAAGAAATAAATAACCCTCGGAATTAAGATTTAAGTTTGCAGGTTGAAAATTGAGAAAGGTAAAAAATAATCTCTTCGTTTTTTATTGGTAAAGATTAAAATGGCGTCTGATTTTAATACTATACTATTATACTATACTATACTATTTTAATTAAACGTATAATAATGATTCCGTATTTTTAGAGTGCAATGTTGTATGTTGCAATCTTGTATTAACTATTACATACTATTCAAATAAATTTTTTTTTTTACTTATTCAATTGTAATATGCATCATCTCATCGAATCTCATGCATTTATTTAGGCTTAATAATGTCTAATGAAAAGATATTATTTATTGCACTAGCGTAATCTAAAGGAAATGATAAGCTTAATATTTTCCCATTCATTTATTTCACACCAAAAGAACATTAAAGTTTATATAGATTTTTTGTGCCCAATTTTAAAGTAAATATTAGTGTCTATAAAAAATAAAAATATATCTATTTTCAGATAAAAATGAGGACTTCAGTGACCCTGTTGCTGTCGATCTTCCGCGCTCTAGTCTTCTCTCCTCTTCTGTGTGGGACGTCATCTAGCAGTGAGGACCGAAAATGGTTGATGTCTTTGGTGGATTTAGTTGAACTGGACTATGTGGATCACTGCGAACAAAGAGCTATTGCAGCTTGGAGTGAACTTTCTGGTAATAGCAAAGGATTGGCAACCAAGGTAATATCATACATACCATTACCATTACGCTTGTATTCCCCAAAGGGTTAGGCAGAGGTGTACTAATTACACCCACAGTTCGCCGAGTATGTTTTAAGGTCCCATGTAATAGGGGGCGAGCCTATTGCCATTAATCGGGCACGAAGCCAAACTCCGAGCTGCTACTGAGAATTTTATATGAAAATAGGATAATTTCAATAGTACTTAAGTTGAACATCTTTCTATGTTAAGTCAAATGATTACAATTATACTCATAGCCGGTGTAACCACACCGAGTGCTGTCATAGATGGGGCCCCAAAAAGGTAGCGATATATCGTCTCCCCAAAATCTAAAACTTAATACAACTCAATCCTACCTGCCAAAATAACTCAACTTGCTATTAACATATTATTTTAATGCATGAATAATTCATTGACTAGGATTTATAAACGTGAAAAGATTAGATTTATCAATAAATCGCTCAGATAGCTCAAAACTAGTTTTCTGATGCAAACGTATCACCAGCCAACCCAACTCTTCTTTTTACCCATATCTCATCTAAGTAAGGTCGGCACAATATATCTTGTTCTTCCACTGTTATCTATTCTGTCATCTCATTATTTACATCTTTTATAAACAAATAATTCTTCACACAAACCAACTCACTGATTATTTGTTACGAATAAACGATTTCACATATTATAGAGCACCATCTGAAATGCTTGCTAGGACCGCTGTTTGTATCGTTAGCATTATTCAATGTCATTTTATTAACTATAGTTATAATTTAAGTGTCCCATTAGTTAGTCGAAAGCCGATTAGATGACCGTTTCTATATTTGTGTTATTTGAAGGGGAAATTAAAAAAAATTGGCGTTTAACTGCGTTTTCTGCAAGTGGTATATTCATCAATCTTTAACAGCCCACTGATAGACTAAGACTAAGCCTAAGATTTGTCATCGAATCCTTTCTCCTACTTTCTGCATCCAGTCACTTCCAGCAGCTTTTCGAAAGTCGTGTTGCTTTGAAGGCATTTTACACTACATTTATCAAGACTCGATCTCCACTCAAGAAAGCTTCTATTCTAATGGTTGTCGGTTGCTTGCTTACTTTTGGAGCTATATCAGCTACTTTGGTACCCTAACGTATACTTTCACTACGAATTGTATTCCTGAAATCTTTTTTTTCAACTCCCACCTGGTGTTGCAGACACTAAAACCTCTACACACTGTTTTTGTATCATTAAAAGTACATTATATCAAAAATGCAGGGTTGAGTGCCAAAATTTTGATTTAAAATCTTATTTGACTGGACTAAGAACGTAACCCTTTTCATAGCTCGCGGAGTGTCTCAAACTTGCATACCAGCGCTACCATAAGCATCCACGTCTCACACACAAGTAATATATAGTATGGTTTATTACCCACCCTATTGTGCAAGAATTTTAGTAACTACATCTATACATATAATAAAAACGTAACTGATCGATGTCTGTACATAGAAGATATATGAGAAAAACTATTATTGGGGGTCTCTATAAACGCAGGAGAACCCAAAACAATGATTGTTAGAATTTTTGTCTGTTTGTCTGTTTGCCAACTTTTGTGCGCGCTAATCTCAGAAACGGCATAACCGATTTGGAAACAGGTTTCACTAATATATTCTGGTAAAGTTCACTTAACATTTAGTGTTTGTTTTACTTCAATAAGTTCATAAATAAAAAAGTTAAGTATATCGATTTAAAAAATCACGTCGAACATTTGTTCGATAAAAGTGCTATAAAATAGTTCTTCAGTTGTATTCGTTGAAACTTTGAAACTGGTTTGTAAAATAGGTGATTATTGAAAGTTTACATAAATGTTAAAAAATTTACAGTTTCAGAGAATTTGGAACTTTCAAAAGGAGAACGTTATCTTAAATTTAATATTTGCAACTCCAGAAATTTTCACGCTACGTTGACTATCAGTCAATTTCTCGAAGTATTAAATTCTCGTAGTGGAAAATGTCATTCAATTGAAAAGAAAATAACATTTTTTTCTATGACGACATTTTAATATTTTCACAACAGGCAAGAATATAATATCTTATATACATTTTTATATATTGACTAAAATATTTTCTTACAGCTGGAAAGAGATAAATCTTTCGGGTTGTTCGCTCGACTACAGACTACTGACATAAAGAGCGCTTTAACAGCACACGCTCTGGCTCCAGACGATAACATACTGCGGAGGAAAGTGAAGCTTCTCTTACAGCCTGGAGATATGCTCCTTGAAACTGACCAATGGATAAGGGTATGGATACTAAGTAATAATATAATTCTAATGCATAATGCTACTTCCAGTGACGCCGCTTCGATTTCGACAATTAAGTAGGATTTTCTGTAAAGGAAAGCACCGCTATAAAACAACACCTTAGCGCTTTTTGTGGTATTCCCTTGTCTTGACTAAAGAGTTGGTGATTCAACTCGACATCATCGACGAAGCGAAATCTCGCCTAATGTGTCCAGTTAATCGATCCAGGTATCGCTAGGATACTGTAGAGGTGGATCTGTCTCAATTTCAAGCCAACAATTGGCAAAAAACTGCTCGGTATTGGGACAAGTGGTGTGATCTTGCTTTGAAGACTACGTTCCTTTTTGGATAAACGAACCAAAATAGTTAGTTATCAAGTACCATTCTCAAATTTTGTGTGAAATTTTGATAGTTACACTTCAGGTGCAGTTTCTTTTCTAAGGTAAGATGAGTTATTTAATTGCCACAGTTGAAACGATGCGTAATGATAAATAATATGAAATAATGTCGGGGCGACTGTACTACGCTCGGTGTCTTGCAAAAAGTAACATCTATCTTGAAAAGTAAAACATTATCTACATACACAATTTCTTCGATATCGTTAGAACAGTTTACGAGAAACCAAGATATACAAGAACTGTTCACTATAGTAATATTCGATATTGTTTTGCATATTATATAATTTAAATATACGTATTAAATTCTAAGTAGATTTTTACTACTTGTCATACATTTAGTGAGAAACTGCTAATAATAATAATAAACTATTATTAGTTTCAGCATTGTATAGTTTACACGCAAGTATTACAATTGTCATACATATGTAGAAATAAAACAGCAGAGCTAGAAGCTTTAGTTTTATAGTTAAGTATATTAAAATCCAACAGTAACACTTTATTATACGCAACGCGAGCAAACAAGAACAAGGAGTATCTATGCCAGTGTGTATGTATCATTTGTACGATAGGTGGCGCTAACCGGCTTGTGTTTATTTCTTTACTACATCCTCCCTTAAACATAAGCCCATTTTTCTAGAGAAGTAGTCTAGCTTGATGCCGGAGTCTGAAAGATATTTCGAAAAAACTTTATTACAATATTCAGTGCCATTATCTGTCCGGATAATTTTTATCTTTTGATTCAACTCATTTTCCACTTCACATTTGAAGTTATGGAAAACTGAAGTTATATTTGATTTGTCCTTTAAAAAGTATACAAACACTTTTCTAGAAAGATCATCAATAAATGTTATAAAATATTTTGCCCCTCCCATTGATGGAGATTCCATGGGGCCACAGAGGTCTGAGTGAATAACCTCAAGAAGTGATGTTGCTCTTGATCCTTCATTTTTAAATGGTAATCTAGTTTGTTTCCCTTGTATACATGGAATACATGATTTACTATCATTTTTTGTAAATTTTCATCCCTTCAGTACAAGTTTCTAACTTTTTACATCAACATAATTGAGGTGTCCCATTCTACGGTGCCATACATCTAAACTCTCAATGCTATCAGTGGCAGTAAGAAATGCGCCTCCTCCTACAGTATTCAATTTATACATGTTGTTGGTTAGTCTCGCCGTTGCTACTAATCTTTTTTCTTTGTTGTAAAATATTGCAGCCACAACTATGGAAATTAACTTGACATCCATTTTTAACTAACTGGCTAACTGACAATAAGTTAGTACTCAGTTCTGGTATAAACAAAATGTCTCTTACCTGGATTTGGTTTACTTTACCATCACTACAGCAGAGATTGAGATCCAAATTTCCCATCTTCTGTACGGTAACTGAAGAATTATTGGCCACCTTTATACTTTGTATCGGAGGTGTCTTTGTTTTCATATAACCAATCAGATCTTCTTGTCATGTGCATGGATGCACCAGAATCCACGTACCAATTATAATCGTCCATTGCTGTGCAAGCTGAAAAAACTGCAGCATAATTTTTATTAGTACTAGAACTTTCCTTTTTGTTGGCAAAACAGTTCTTACTCAGATGCCCATATCTATTACAATTGTAGCAACGGGGACCACGGGGTTTATTTTGATTATTCTGGGAACTATAATTTTTCTTTATTGGGTATCTATGCTTTGTGTACAATGCAGTAGTGTCAGATTCCTTTTTCACTTCTTGTAGCAACTTAGTTTTGATAAATCTGCACTTATTACAACACCAGAGCTTTCTATTCCCATTATCATTGGTTTGTACTGATCTGGCAAACCTGCTAACATTAAAGTACCCAACCATTCATCGTCAATTTTGAAGCTTATATTTCTCAGCTTATGAGCGGTAGTTACTAGTTTATTTACATAATCCTCATATCGGTACAACTATCTAGGTTTGTATTAATAAGATCACGTAATAAAGCTACTTTCCTGCTCAATCCGGAGTCTTCGAACGCAGACTTAAGTTTGACCCACACATCCCGGGCACTCACAGCTTGTTCTATGTGGTGGTAATTATTTGGGTCAACCAGAGAATAATCTTGCTTTTGGCCTTTACATCCTTGGTAGCGTCAATGGTTTCCTGTTTGTCAGGTATTCACACACGACCACAAATCTTCGTGCTCTAAGTAGGCTTTTACAGCGAATTTCCACGTATTGTAATTGTCCCTTCCGGTCAGTTTATCAATATGCACGGTGTTTATCGACATTGCTTCGGAAACTGATAGGTTTTTATATAAAATACGCTGCAAAAATTAATAACCGGAGTCGGCTACTTAACCTCACTTTTTATTACACGCGGTACTTTACTTTTCGGAACTAAACTTGTAACTTTTTACTAAATACTGTTTCTAATTATTATGAGATAGGCCCATAACCTGTAGAAATAAAACAGCAGAGCTAGAAGCTTTAGTTTTATAGCTTATATAGCATATATAGCTTTTATAGCATCAAGCATCAAACTACGACGCCTTACACACCTGAACAGAACGGTTTGAGTGAGAGAAAGAACCGATCTCTAGTAGAACGCGCCAAGTGCATGCTCAGTGATGCAAAATTACCAAAAACCTGTTGGGCCGAGGCTGTGTCAACAGCGGCCTACATTATAAATAGATCCCCATCTCGAGTTCTTAATGACATAACACCAGAAGAAAAGTGGTCAAGAACAAAACCTAATATTTGTCACATGAAAATATTTGGATGTAAAGCCATGGTTCATGTACCGAAACAACAGAGGCAAAAATGGGACTAATCACTTGGGCTGATGCCTAACGTCCCAACCTGGTGAAGCTGTCAAAGCTATAAGTGGCTCTATTTCTAAATTAAGGGTTATGAAAATTCATATTTATGCTATTAGGATGAAATAACAGTGTTTCGTGTTTTAAAAAATAAGAGTGATTTACAATACACATAGACTGCACTCCTTGATACTAAGCAAAATGTTCCTGAGACATAAGCTTACATTATACAAAACATATGTCCGTCCTATCATGACATATAAGCTGCGCTACATTCGCACATACGTCAAAGATCAACATTAACAAATTCCAAATCCTCCAAACCCGATTCTTACGTAAAATTAAGAAAGCCCATTGGTACGTTGGTCGAATCGTATATTAAATATCTTACGCGATCGTATTTCGACACTGCTTCGAATCACGTGAATCCGTTGGTCAAAGCTGCCGCGACTTAAACCCCAAAACCAAACATCCCACGCAAACAACTCCGGTCGCGAATATCTTCACCGAGCCCGTTTATAAGATCGAGGAAATAAACAAATACTACTCCACCATCTCTCCAAACAAAGCGTGCTCGCGCCCACGCCCGCGAAACCACCGTTCCCTCCGCAGGGGACGGGCTGCTAATTTCGCTCCCGCAAACCCGTCATGTCCTCCTTCTCTTACGGCAACTCTAGCCTAGATCCGTTCCCTCGGTGTAGAACCCTTGAGTCATGCAGCCGCTCGCGTGACACAGGTGACACTGCACTTGCAATCACGGAGCTACCCACACACATCATTACACACAATATGTACATACATACGTGCACACCACATAAGTACATAGATTCTGTAAGGGACCTTTTTTTCTTTTTTTACGATAGTTACTTTCGATCATGTTTCCAGAATACTAAATACATATACACATGTTCATTCCTTTCTCCCAGGAGGCAGGGACATGTTATATGTATGCGTTAGTGTAGTTCGAATTTTCTACAGATAGGGAATTAGTCAGTTCGCGACCTTTTCACAATCGCGGTAATAGCCCAAGCCGACGTCCGGCCACTTTGGTATCTTTGTGCGCATGTTGCTCACGCTTTCGCGGCTGAATGCCTTAAGCGTTCGCCCCCAAGCCTGGTGAAGCTGTCAAAGCTATAAGTGGCTCTATTTCTTTAGGGCCCCTTAGGCTAACAGTATAGTCAGTGAGAAAGAAAAAAACCATCTATAATTTTCTTTAGGTTTATCGTGTTCAGAGATTAGTCAGTGTATATACAGTAATATAGAGGGGTGGTAGGGATCGCGACCATCATACACATAGTGTTAAACACGTATGATTTTCTTTTGGTTTGTCGTGTTCCGAGGTCAGTCCGTGTATAGATACTATTAATAATTTAGTAAAGCGGACGAGTTTTTTTTATCTGTTTGTTTAAACATGGTAATCTCTGGACAACTGGTAGCGGTCGGATTCGAAAAATTCTTTTTGTATATGATAGCCAGATTCACGAATAATAGTATAGGCTATCTGGAACTAAGCTATACCTCTCAGCTAGCCTTAAATATTGATTTTTTTTTAATTAAGTCGAAGTGAAAGTCTTCCCGAACTACTTTATCCGCATGCGCTGGCGTAATGGTTAGTGATACGTAAATATAATATTCTACAAAAATATTTTTCTTTAGTATATCTAAAAAAGTCTCCGATAACATATGCCTATTTCTTAATAGCATAAGCCACAATAAGGTACTTTGCGAGTTTTTATGTTGAAGATTAAAAATTGATTTTGAGCTTTATTTTTAGGCTTATTATATTAATCCTTACGAACAAAGTTATTTCATCATAAAAACAATTTAATTTTTTCTTTTTATAGTATGTAATTAGGACACATAGTTCAGGAGAAAATTAAAAATTAAAATAATTTTTACTTGCGGGAAGTGATATCAATTATGATAGACTACACGGGTGCGTCGCGTTGGCGGCGCGGTATTTGTTGGATAAAAACTCGGGTGAAACCGAGGGGCACAGCTAGTTTTAATAATATAATTAACCACATATGATCGCTTGTCAAAAAATATAGAACTCATATAAAAATCTACTAAAATGCTGCAATGTACACTGTTTACTTTTACTTCTAAAATAGAGTAGGTAGGTATGTCCTTTTAAATAAATAATTTGGTTTCAGTTAAGATTCTCGGGTAATGTTAGTACAAATTAAAGACTGTTTCTTAAATCTCCGTAGTTGTTACGAACGGGAAGATTTTCTTGATTTATCGAGCACAGACTTAATTGTTTAATCAATACTAATGAGTCCAGTTTTTGTAATCACTATGTGTATATAATCCACCGTATTTAATATAGTTATAACTCTAAGTACATATAGATTTGATTACTACACATATAATTTATATAGAAAAATCTTTTGTATGAAATTGTACGAATTTATTCTTTGCATTTTTATAAGCTTGTATTCGCACCCTTCGCTTGCATTGAAAAATTATGTAAACATAAGGTATAGTTTAAATATTAACCTTAAAACTTGATTTCAAAAACGTTTCTCAATGCGCACGCATGTCATAAAAGGAAGGACGGTTATGTTTAAATTTAATATTTGCAACTCCAGCAATTTTCACGCTACGTTGACTATCAGTCAATTTCTCGAAGTGTTAAATTCTCCTAGTGGAAAATGTCATTCACTTGAAAAGAAAATAACATTTTTTTCTATGACGACATTTGAATATTTTCACAACAGGCAAGAATATAATATCTTATATACATTTTTATATATTGACTAAAATATTTTCTTACAGCTGGAAAGAGATAAATCTTTCGGGTTGTTCGCTCGACTACAGACTACTGACATAAAGAGCGCTTTAACAGCACACGCGCTGGCCCCAGACGATAACATACTGCGGAGGAAAGTGAAGCTTCTCTTACAGCCTGGAGATATGCTCCTTGAAACTGACCAATGGATAAGGGTATGGATACTAAGTAATAATATAATTCTAATGCATAATGCTACTTCCAGTGACGCCGCTTCGATTTCGACAATTAAGTAGGATTTTCTATAAAGGAAAGCACCGCTATAAAACAACACCTTAGCGCTTTTTGTGGTATTCCCTTGTCTTGACTAAAGAGTTGGTGATTCAACTCGACATCATCGACGAAGCGAAATCTCGCCTAATGTGTCCAGTTAATCGATCCAGGTATCGCTAGGATACTGTAGAGGTGGATCTACCCAAGCCCGGTAAAGGTGGATCTGTCTCAATTTCAAGCAAACAATTGGTTAAAAACTGCTCGGCATTGGGACAAGTGGTGAGATCTTGCTTTGAAGACTACGTTCCTTTTTGGATAAAAGAACCAAAATAGTTAGTTGTCAAGTACCATTCTCAAATTTTGTGTGTAATTTTCATAGTTACACTTCAGGTGCAGTTTCTTTTCTAAGGTAAGATAAGTTATTTAATTGCTACAGTTGAAACGATGAATAATATCAAATAATATCGGGGCAACTGTACTATGCTCGGTGTCTTGCAAAAAGTAACATCTATCTTGAAAAGTAAAACATTATCTACATACACAATTTCTTCGAAATCGTTAGAACACTTTACGAGAAACCAAGATATACAAGAACTATTCACTATAGTAATAATCGATATCGTTTTGCATATTATATAAATCAAAATACTTATTAAATTGTAAGTAGATTTTTGTTACTTGTCATACATTTAGTGAGAAACTGCTAATAATAATAATAAACTATTATTAGTTTCAGCATTGTATAGTTTACACGCGAGTATTACAATTGTCATAACATACGATACAACAATGATCAATCCGTACAATTTTATTACGATGAAAGTAATTGGACATAAATCCCCGTCGTTATTTATGAGAAGCGGTAGTGTTAGCCATAAAACATTGCGAGGTTCACCTGCATTGAACATAGAGTAAATACTTTATAGAAAGAAATCAATTTACTAAATTTGTGACTTCCTGATCCCTTAACCTTAAACCACTTTTTTATATTGTAAAACAAGTTTGTATTCATTACAGTAGGTACGTGTTAGTTAATTTTCAAAACAAGCCAGAAATTAGAAATTACGAAATGGCATTGTATTAAATTTTTACCAATTGTACTAAATGCGTGAAACTACTCAAAAGTGGTTCGTGAGATAAAGCCATTAAAAAAGGATTTTCAATCGTGCTAACGTTCTCCGAGGATTAAAACAGTACCTATAAGATTTTATGGCTTTGTTCGACGTAGCTTATCGAGGGGCAGCTTTTGTCTACGAACGGTGTACCTTATCCACTTTTTAAATCGTAAAATTGCAAAGAAAATCGTTTACGTAAGACTTCATGCTCTGTTTTAATAATGAATGAAAAGTTTTATAATAATAATAATTGATAAGATATTTCAAATATTTCATTATTAAATTGAATTAAAATTTATAAATATACCATTTCCATTTCTTTATTTTCTCGATGACAGCTTCTGTGAAAACTTGAACGAGCGTCTTTTTTACATTATGTATGCATTATATTACACACGTACAATATAACAGAGTCGAAGAAACTGATAGGGATGGAGCTATATTGATAAAAGTAACACGGTAACAGACCCGATATTTTTTTTCAAAACGTAAGAAACTAAACTACTGCCGGATGGATACTTTTATACAAATTTATTAACTAATACATATTATATTTCATTACAAGATGTTACACGTATTAAATCTTGATTGATAATGCCAACTTCTTCAAAATTTTCGAACTCGACAATGAAACGAAATAATTATAAAGACAAGTAATCTTTATTTATTTATTTTAATCAAAATCTGATAAATCGTCACTGTCATAAATACATATATGCGATCGATATCATTACTTATTTGGTCACAACACTACAACTATCAAATTAGAACTGTCATCGAGAAAATAAAGAAATGGAAATAGTATAATTAATATAATTATGCGGATTCATGATATCAATAAACAAGTTGGTGATCCGCCCGCTTTTATTAAGCGACTTCAACAAAAGCCGAGTTACTCAATTCGAATGTATTTTTTTAATGGCTGTTCAGGTATAACTTCTTTGTTTATGAACCGATTTAGGTGATTCTTTTTTTGTTGAATAGATGATAGGTGGACCGGACCACCTTTAAACATTGTCTTGTTATTTTATTGATATAGCCACTTTTGGACTCATGAGAAATATTTCAAAAGGGACAAAATCCGTTAAAACATTTATATAAGTTCTTATATTTTTAAACTTAAGTGTAGTTAATCGTATTATACATATTTTCAACAATCGAATTTACTGTATACTCTTTACATATCTACCATTTTAGTAAACAAACGTGAAACAACAAAGTTATGTTGTAAATTTGAACCAATATACTTCCAAAACTTTGTGAATAATGAAAAATGTCAAACACCAAACTGTAAATATATCATTCGAAAGTGTCATAATTTCAAAGCCATTTATCTTTTTTGCAATTATACTCAAATATATTATAATCCTTTTCTTTGTTTTAAAAAAGACAATAGGTTTTACACAAAACAATGCTAATAAACTTGATTTATGCGATGTTATATTATTAGCTTTGTATGAAATATATAAAAATGTATATTATCCCAATACTAATAAAGGATTTTTGTTACAGTTGGTAACATTTGGTGATAACGCTCTAAACAAAATTCGTTTTGCCACGAATTACGACTGCGGTAGTAATACAAACTGCACATTGAGAGGTAAGTAAACCATTCCTTTGTTATATAAAATATATTCAATATTCAGATTCAGTATAACCAGTATTCTTCTTTTAAGTTGAGAATATATGAAAGAAAGTGTGCGGGCCTATAAAAATATATAAAGATTTTAATAAACAGGATTAATTTTACTGGGTCATAAAGGATTGTATTATGCCGCGAATTAACAGTTTGTTGAAAGATTAAAGTTAAATATTCAAAAATATTGGTATATTGTTAAAAAGCCTGAATCAATACAAATCTGGAACAGTGTATTTAATTAAGTTTTTTCTTCTGTGAGTAACGTGATTGAGAACGCCTATCAGAAAACGTGACGTCATCGTTCAATAAATATACACAGTTGAGCGTTATAAGCAAATCTTGTTTAAAGTGACTTTATAATTATCACTAAGTGTGGAAATAGTGGCTATAAAATTATAAAGATGTTGAAGAAATTTCATGACTGAAATTGTGATAAAATTAACTTATTTATTAATTGAATGATGACTTCTACACGTGGAATTTAAAATACTTTTAAATTACTTTTCTCGCGGGAGTGATTTCAACATAAAAAGAGTATGAAATATTTTTCAAAAGTTGTCTACTCCCGTATGTAATAAACTAATAATAAAATATTGCTTACTAAACACAAATTTAATATTAACGACTCTTTATTAAAACTTTCATTATTAATGATGACTACTTATAAAAGTTTATGAAACCAAAGATGGATTGAAGCTAAAAGACAAACGGGACTGCCTGCGTAGAAATTCTAAAGTCATTATGAATTTCATAAACCCGACAAAACTTTTTAATAACTCTACAGCTCGAGACGAATGGCCGCGTAAAAAGTTAATTTCTCATTTCTCGTAAGGAGCAATTTGTATATTTTCTTTTACAAAATAAAGGTTAAAAGACTTCACGGATACATAAATAGTCGGTTTAAACTTGAAATACTTACAAGTTGTTTTATCTTTTCAACGATTTTGATTTGTTTCGGTTCACTGCTATGTTCTATTTGGCAACATGTAATGTTTGACGAGGCGTTCTTATTCAACCTTCAGGAACGTCGTCGACATTAGATAGACTTGCCAGTCCTGGCCCCTGCCACCCTATACAAGGTTGATAATGGGCTTTAGTAGAGATAAAATATTCTAATAGGAATACTATTCGTAACCTCTGTAATTTACACAATAAAGTCTGAATGTTTTCCATAAGCAACAATAGACTAACGGCCTCACATAAGAAGATACTAAAATCCGGGATAAATGGAATACATTATGCAGGAAGGCGAACTCTCGTCCGAGTTAAGATAACGTAATGTCAAAAATGAAATCACGTAGAACAACTGAACATAAAAGTGTTCTTATAGCTACAAAGAAAATGTATTTGTAAGTCAATTCAAATAAAGCTTATTAATATATTACTTATTTTCGATCAAAATTTCCCCAAGAAAAATTATTTTTTTGCTTTCTAAGCTTACGTTTGCCTTTAAATAATCATACAAAATACAAATAAATGAAAATGTTGTATTTATGAATTTGCAATCTAATCAATGTGTTTATTTCTTGTTTGAATTGACTTTCAACAATTTATTTCTGTTGTCTATTTCCGTTTTGATAAAACACTGTATCCGTTAATGACTGGTTTTACTTTGATCTTTCATATATGTATATTCAACTAGCAGTACCCCACGGTTTTACCCGTGTTTATGTTTTGGATAGGGACACCTGTCACACCGCTAAAAAAACGTTCTTAACGGATGCCTACGTAATAACTATGCGTGTGCCAAATATCAGCCCAATCCGTTCAGTGGTTTGAGCTATGTGTTGATAGACTAGTCAGTGAGTCACAATACCAATTTTCTACGGTAAAGTTAAAGAAGTTAAGTGTAACATTTTGTAATATGGGCTATCCTCTATTTAGAATTGCAAACACATCTCGCAAGAGAACAAGATGAAGGTACTTTACGCCGTATGAAAACTTCATGGGAGAACAATTTGCCAGATCTCACCGATTACCTTGAACATATTCTGCCCTTGCTAAGAAATGCTTCGAAACAAAACAGTGAGTATAATTAAAAAAAAAATTAAAACTTTCGCAAAATTTTGTTTGAGTATGGTTCATCAAAATTGCCTTTAGCTCTAAAAATTTCCACTTGTGTCCCAAGCAGAAACCTGCAAACTACTAATTTCAGTGTTTCATAAATTATTTCTTGCGGATATATTTTACTATTGGATGAAGTTATTTGTTATCTTTATTTAATTTAGGGACTTTGGTCCAAGAAGAACATATTAGTCCCACCGTACCTAAACTTAGCATTGACACAGCTTGCTTAATGCGCTAATAAGAAACATCCATAAAATCTTTCCTTCTTCACTTGCAGGAGATGAAGCTAATAAAAACAACAATAATAATAAGTTATTACAAACGTACTTTCAATTTTATCAGTAAACTTAGTCCAGGTAGCAAAGCTCATATTACATGTATATTTATATATGTAAACACATATTTAAGCAAATTGAAAGGCTAGCATAGGTAAATACACTTTTTATAAAATGATCACGTAAATAATACTAATAAGGGTTTTATCCATTATTAGACTGCTCGATTATGAGCATACATCAAGTACTTTAGTCAGTCGCAGACAATACTCGAGACCTATTCAAACTTGTAGAAAGTGTTCTAGTTTTGCCCCATAATACCCTTGAAAACATATCGCATTATTTTTTAATAAATCAGGGATTAAAAAAGAGGGATTTCAAGTTTGTTTTAGTTATTTACTTTAAGATTTCGATCTTGAGTTTTCAAATTACATAAATTGGAAATTGAATTTTATAGAAAAAATCAATTTGGATTAAAAAGTAGATACTTATATACTGTTGGTACTAACCTATTAAACGATGAAGAACCGATATTATTATAATATTACAAAATATTTGATTAGTTACTTCATTTACATTATCAAACCCTATCAGAATACCACTGCAATTTTTATCTCTGCCAAAACCTGTACCATCAAATTGATTTTGTCTAGTTTAATCAACTGGTAGGTATGAAAAAATACATATAATATTTATTTTATTTTGTTTCCTTGCTTATGGGGATGCGCGGTATAAGTAACATTTGAAGAATAGGTATATCTAAAATTTATTGAAAGCTTCAGTAGAATAGAGTGCGAGATTGACAACTGCAGTTCGGACTGATTATACCTTAGTATAATTCACAAAATCATAGTTTCGTAATCCCCTGTTTCCTCTTCCAAAACTGAACCGATTTTAAATTGTTTTCAAGAGTAGCTAATATGAAAAGGACTTTGGTTATCTCTGTAAGTTTTTCTTTTTCTTTTTGTAGTTGTCAAATTTATTTGCTGAACGTCTGAACGTGACGGTAAACAGAGTAATTTTCGTTATTTTAAAAAGCTAGTAGTTTTTATAATAATTGATATTGAATAAACTTGGGCTGATTATATAATGTTTTAATAATGATAAAGTACAATTATCAAGAACAGACACTGGATGTCACTTAATGGTCGTACGATTCGTTTGCAAGAAGAGAGCGCCGTTAATTCCGTGTTGCAAAGCAACAATTTATATTTGTTCCAACAATAATTTATATAAGAAAAAAAAATCAAAACATAGGGACATGGTAGTGGTATATATAGATTTTACTGTATAAAAATATTAGCTCTAGTACTAATATCCAGAGAGGAAACAGAGGAATACGTTTGTATGGTCAAAACACTGCCCGTGTTTCCTCTTAACACCAATTAGTGTTTCTAGGTATGTGTCATGTATAGATAGATATATGTCAAATAAGTATTTTAGTTTCAACTCTTTTTTCTTTATCATTTAAAGTACAAGTAATAAAAAAATGCTGACTTGGTAAGAAATCTTTGTTTAGGTTGTATTCATATAAGTCAGCGTACCAACAATCCACATTACATGTTTATGTCTGTGCAAACTTTACGGACAACGTTCCCAAGCGCCTCGTCTTATGCTTTCTCTCTTAATTTGTTTACTAATTACTTTAAATCGTAACGAGTAATCTCAGCAAACATCTTAGCTTGTATTTCGTTCTTATCTTCTCAGGAAAATTCGTATAAAATGTAAAGTCAGCTAATTTGTATTTAGACCATTCTTGAGCCTCGCTAGTTAATTTAACAAGATTATAAGGTACGTTCTGAAATTAAATTCATTCTATTATTATACCTTATATCTATTATTATTCACCTCTGTGTTTGTCTTTCTACTTCTATGTCCGTTAGTATGCTTATATAACTCGATAACCATTTAACCAATTTACTTGATGATACATACATCGGTAAATTATAAATCAAGTTGTACAAACAATTTCTGCCGTGCTTTCTCTTGCTCTATGGGGCCTGGACATTTAAATATGAAACGATATGACGTATACCTACTAAATAATTAAATAGATCAAATAAATCTAAAAATAACGCTACAATATTATATAATTATCTAACTAGTATTTCTATTTATTTTACATTGACTTTTCATCTTCTTACCTTTATCCCACCTATAAGTACAATATGTTTATCTCTTCCACTCTACTCTATAAGATGTCTTCTCAGTATTCACAACTTCTACACACACAACCCAGTATGATATATGGTTGTCGTCTACTCCTGTATAAATCACAGCGGCTGCTTTATTTTTACGCATGTTTATCACTTTTTAAATATTTCTCCTTGCCATAATAAATTAATTCTTAATCAAAAAAAATTATATAAATACATTTTGCAATTTGCACTGTCCCATTTTGCTTGAACTTTTAAAAAATAACTAGAAATGCATAGCAGACTATTTATTTCAGTTTGTAATCTTGGACTTTTAGAGAAGCTACGATGGTGGAAAAGGACGGTGATCATTAGGAATTAAAATAAAATTAGAATAATAAATACTAATATTCTATATAAATAAAATAAAACCACTGTCATAATATGAAAGCAAAATACAATTCTGTTCACGACTCTGTACAATCACTTTATTAGATAATATCGCTTAAGTAATTAGTATGAATTTGATATTCTGTATAAAATATAATTCACAGTGAATCCTTTGAAAGTGTTTTTAATCATCTCTTAAAACATGATAGAACAGATTTAACTGCCTCAAACCCTTCACTGTAACCTAATTAACAATATTTTAACATATACAAATACGACATGTATAAATAAATAAATTGCCTAAATTTAGTAACCAAGTTCAAAAAATAAGGAGGTTATATATTTTATGGGTGTTCAGCCATGACTTCTTTGTTTATGGATCGATTTAGATGTTTTTTTTTTTTTTTGTTGGAAAGGAGATACCTCAAGCGTTATCCTATTTTAATTTCATTGGCATTGGACTTTCGACTTCGAAAATACACTAGGGAACTCCTCAAAATTATTGAAGTTGGTTTTCTTTTTTGGAAAAAATTGTCTTGTCATTTTCACATTTTTTCATATTATTAATTATAATGAAACAAATAACAAAATGGCTATTTTTAAATTTTGGCGGTAATTATTATGATTATTATGTAATATACATTCATAAACCTATCAATTATCATTATTGATTTTAATACTTGAATCATAGCTTATGGCAATTGTTTAGGATTTCTAGTAAACAGTAAATACATCTCCGATGCAATCATCAAAAACCACCAACTACTCATAGAGACTATAGTCTATTTCTATATTAATAAAACTGTAGTTCTGTCTGTACATGTATTTTTTCCAAATTTTATGATACATGTATATTATAAAGGCAACAGATAATTAATATTAATAAAAAAAATGTCTGCCTTATTGTATATCTGGATTTAACTGAAAAACGGCTACACCGGTTTTTAAGAAATTTTGTAAATAAAGCTTATGAAGTCTCCGATGAAAAAGAGTTTCAGGCTCAGCGGCTGAAATAAATTGAGCGGTTCTTAGTGGCAATTTCAATTTGAAGGTTTTTAGCTAACCTTGAGAGCGAGTAAATTCTCGAATTCAAGCGTCATCCGATCGGCTTTACTTTCTTAACTATTCGGTAATTAACAGTACCTTGTTTGATTTTAGATTACAACTCAGTGGAAGATTACTGGGACGGTCTTACAGAGTATGAAGGTGCGATGCTCAAAGTTCGAGAACTTTGGGATAATATCAAACCTCTTTACACAAAACTGCATAAATACATTGCGCTGAGACTAAAGGGAACTGAAGCAGTTGGTAAACCTTTACCAATACATCTGCTAAGTAAGTAGATTAATGATACCAAAATTTTTACTAAACTATCATTATTTATCCTCTTAGCACAAATGTAGCCCGTTTATGCTTCTTTTCATTCTAAACAGATATTATTTGCAACTAACTTTGCCTGCCTATTTCGCCTGTATTGCAAAAGTTACAAATACTTGTCAACTGCAGTTTGACATAGGCGAATCTCAAAATGGTTATTCGCTATTCCCTTTCGAATAAACATGATTTAAAAAGAAAATCTATTCTGTGCTATTATGATTATAATTTAATTATACTACTACCTTTAGCATTTAGCATTTTAATCCTATTATTCCAGATGGAACTCATAGTCAACAAACATTTTTCTAATAATCGGAATAGGATGTAATGATTGTTTTTGGAACATACTTTATGTCCTAATTTCGTCTAAAATTTAATGTACATTTAAAAAATGTTTATTGTGATGTTTTCAAAAAATAGTTTTAATTCACAGAATCACTTACTGGAGATGACTGGTCTAATTTAATTGAAAGTTTATTACCAAAACACGCCGGAATTTACCAGAAAGTTTACGCTAATCTTCAATTAAAGGTAGATACAGATACATTTTTGATCAGTTAAAATCATTTATAATACCTCTAAAAATCAATGATTTGTATACAATAACAATTTTTCAGGAACTTGGAGGATTTAACGCATTTAAACAAGCAGCGAAACTAATAAAAACCCTAAATCTCGGAGAAGTTGATACAGAAATACTAAAAGATTATATGTTTAATAGCACCTGTCCTGCAGTATTAGTAGATTGGTGTAAGCCCAATAAAGTTAAAGCTGTTACATGCAAAGATGTCAGCATAGGAAATTACATAGAATCGCACGAAACGGTTATGAAAATAAAATACAAACAAATTATTAATTTACATAGTAACAACACTTATATTTTGAGAGAGACTCCACGTTACTCTGGTAAGTTTTTAAATTTATTTTAAGGTTTATTTTTTTGTCAATTTTTGTTATTTATTATTAAAAAACGATTCGTTTTAGCTGTTTACGAGGCGATACCGGGTTTTGTGTCGCTGCTATCTCTAAACCCTCACGCCTTAAATAACGCTGGTCTATTCCCAATTGATACATTTAATTATAATCCAAATTATCACCGTCTAGTACTACAGTTGATAATGGCCTTGAGAGATTTACCAAAGTGAGTATAAATACATTCACATTAATTAAAAAAAATAAAGTAACTATTGAATACTATTTTAATAATAAATTTTATTTTAGATTAAATTTCTACATAGCCGCAGATGAGTGGAGATTAAAAGTATTGATGGGATCAATTCCTTATGCAAAAATTCCGAGCAGCTGGAGTGAATTTCGTAAAAACTTTTCTTCTATTGAATCGTCCAATACAGATTTTCTTGGAGATCCTAGTATTGTTTTCAATAAACCTTTCACCGGGTAAGTAATTTTTAAATAAAAGTAGAGTAATTGGTAATATTGAAAAATAATTAACGCTTACTCTTTTAGAAAGTTCATGGGAATTATATTAAAGTATCAAATATATCAATCGTTTGCCGAGGAACTGATTTCTGATGAATCGGATTTAATCAACCATGTAGCTGAAAATAATGATCGTTTGATGTAAGTACATTTAGAATTAGGTATAATTTTTTATCTTTATTATTATTAAATAGAAATTCATATTAATGAGCTTTACAATTTACAGGGACACTATGATGCAAGGATATGGATCTAATTGGATGGAAATGATTAGTGACTTATTAGCTAAAAAAGAATACGGCCTAGAATACACTGCTCTTACCGATTACTATAGATTTTTGGATGAATATCTTGATAACCAGTTGGAACCGCCTACTGAAATCCAAGAAGATGATTATGTAGAATCGATTATCACCGATTTCTTTCCTGGAGAAAACGAAATTCCATCTTCTGCAGATGTCTATGATAAGAGTTCTGAAAAACCGAATATAATGGACAACGATCCTGTTATTGTGGACACACATGCTGATATTATTAAAGAAAATATTATTGATACGGGCGAGGAAACTAACATGAAATTTGGTGTTGAGACGTCGACTGTTGGTGTTTTGGAAATAAAAAATCCTGTATCAGCCGGCGATCATAAGGATGAAGTGAATATAAAAGAAGCATCATATAACACATATTGGTGGATAGGTATAGGTGTAGCCGTTGCTGTCGTTGTTATATTAATAGCTATTATTCTAAGGAAGCGTCAGAGTCACCGAAAAGAGCTAGATAGACAACGAAGAGAAAATTCGCGCGCCTGATTTGAGGAATATCGGTTCTAGAAGTGGAACCGATTTTTGAAAATCTTAAGACTAAATCTTAGTGAAATTGTGCCAAAACCGTGTGTTTTAAATTTAAAACATTTAAAATTTAACGTACGTACAATGGTGACTTTATTTTTCATTAATATGCTTTTTTGTAAGAGATATTTTTGTTATTAATAGATCTTATAATATTTACATGATGTTGTCAAATTATTTATTTCATATCATCACATTCATGCATTTAATTCTATTTTTGCTTTAACTTTTTCTACTTGTTCCGGAATGTATCTGTTTCTTCTATTTCATAAGTAATTATAATTGCTAGATAGTGTGAAGAAGGAATAAAATATTTTTGTACATATCACAATTTGCAAAATAGTGTAAAAGATTGTTACCAAGAGTGTCTATAATAGTTGTACATTTTAGTTAGATGTAATTTCGCTGTGCCTTAAGCGTCTCAATTTCTAATAAATAAGATGCGCGAAACATGATGTTATTATAAAATTTGTAACAAAAAAATATACGATAATTTTTGTAATATCTCTATTTACTCTCAGCTCTAATGTTAGACCAAATACCTATTAAAGTTCTTTTTATGTAATTATTGTTTTAAAGATATTGTATTTCATCACTTAGTGAATAAAATTTCAAATTTTTACTTCGGTTCCAAATAAGTTATGATTTAAATTGATTAATTTATATCTACCTATGTCAAAAATGTGTTTACAATTAAATGGATAAGCGGACGTTGTGTCAGAATTCGAAACAGGAATAATAAATGTTTTAAACATTCGGTTTTATTTTTCTTTTCTCAAATGAATACATTTATACATATAAACATTTGAAGTGTCTGTAATCTCAAAATAATAGCTTTTTAATAAATGCGCATAAACGTTTAGGTCGATTTTGGCGGGACTTTCACTGGCAGCTATCTGATGTTATAAAAAGTAACTTATGCTAGTTTTATTTTAGAAAAATAATTCGAGTTCCGTGCAAATAAAAATCAATTCGGAAAAACGACGATTTTTGAGCGCTCAAATGGCTTACGCTGATGTTTGATTGACGTAGGCATTACTTTGCGGAAATCTATAGTCATTAATTTATCCGAAATTTCTTTGCTTACTCTGAGTAAACCATAAGAAATAAAATGCAGTGCTTATTTGAATAGACCTACAAAAAAGTCCGCGATAGCATATGCCTATCTTCTAAGAATCACAAATCACAATAAGCATTTCTGTCTTTAAAATAAAGGGAGCGGGTAGTACGATTAGCAGCTAGTACCTATAACAATATTTTTATAGAGATCCGAATTATGTAAGATATATATTATTATTAAATTTGAAAGGAGAGTGACCGAAATATTGGGTATTGTCTTTCAGCAAGAACATCTCATAAATGTTTGCAACACTAGAAATTCAGGAGCGATACGGCTCAAATGTCCTTCGTTGGCGTTTCCTTTTCATATCTGTGAACCTTTTGGCAAAGATCCAACGCAGGGTGTATGTTCCGACCAGTTACAGTCACAACTTAAATTTGTTTTTCTCCTATGTTGTTTGTTTTTCTAATGAATACGCATTGTGATTTAATGCATGGGGGGTCGAACGTAATGTTGGCAAATTCTTTTCATAATAAATGTCATTATTTTTCTTACAAGCATTTCCTTACGACTATGCAAAAAGTCATATATTCTCTTTAGAAGCAAATAGTAGAAAATAATAATTTAAATAAACAGTATTTTATTTTTTATTACAAGTTTTTTTAGCTTTAATTGCCGTAATGGCTGATTAGTTAAGATCAGCGAAACAACGACCTGAAGTCTGCAGGCATACGTTTATTTATGTACATTTTTAATCAATAACGCAAGCTGACGGTAAAGAAAAAACATAGCTAAGAAACCTGAACACTTGAGAAATGTAACATTAGGTAGTATCGCCATGTAGTGGAAAGAAATACAAATTTATCGATGTTTGAAATCGCCAAAACATAATAAACTGACCTGTTAATTAACCCTGTGCCCTCCCTCGGGACAGTCCTCGTGGCGCAGTGGTAGTAAACGCTACTATTGAGCCGAGAGGTCGCGGGTTCGATCCCCGCCCATGACTGAATTTGTATGATGAGCATAAATGTCAGTTGTGTGTGTCTGGGTGTTAATATCTATATATGTATGTATATCAGCTGTTTAGTTACCATAATACAAGCTTTGCTTAGTTTGGAATTAAATGGCTGTGTGTGGAATAGACTTTTAACAGAAGGTATTCTCAGCAATATTTTACTGAAACCGCTGTTTTATTTATCTGCTTAAATTATGAATTTGACGAGAGTTTATAAAAAGGAAAGGACTATTTTATTAAAAATAAAAATTATTGTTTACACATTTGGCATATTATAAGGATGTAAATTGAAAATGTATAAATCTCTCGACAAGAACCAAACCTATTCATTGAGACCATTCCAATAAGCCTAAACACGATATAACTATTGTAAGTTGGTGAGCAAATAAGCATTCTTCAGATTCCAGATGACGCTGCAGCATCAGGTCACGAATGCCTTTTTTCTAACATAATAACAAATTTCGACTCGAAGAGACCTGTGGAAGATGCTGACCGAAACTTATCAACTATAAAAGAGCCGATTACCTTCAAACAGTTGAACAAATTTTCTTAAATCATACCTAAAAATAATCTCGATCAAGTTACCTTTGAACAAAAAAAACTGAATCAAAATCGGTTCAGCCGTTTGGAAGCTACGATGCCATAGACAGACACAGATGTAAACGTTAAACTTATATAAGACCTCTTTGTTTTCGTCGGGGGTTAAAATATTTGTAAAAGGATAATTAATATCTGAAACAACTTAGTGATCGGATTCTATTTTATTTATTGAATGATGGAAAGCTACGTTCGAATTGATACTATAGAATATTTGTTTTATTGTTATCAAGTTTTACTTTGTAATAAACTTTTGCTAGTCTAGAAAAAGCACTTTCTGTTTGCTATATGCTTATGTAATACTTTATGTTGGTGACATCTGTTATGTCATTACAAAACGCTTACGAGTAGGCCTCCATTAGCATAATCTCAGGTAAAACGCTTTGTAACAGGAAAGAAAAGCCCAAAACAACCAAACCACCTGAGCCAAGAAATGAATTTTATATCGGGACACCTTAAACAGTAAGTTTGCCTTTTTTATATTAGGCATTACTAAAATCTATTTTAATAAATCTGTAGCTCTGTACAGACAGAGCAGACACACAGGTGTGTATTGTCTTTTTTTTTTTCAAAATTTGTGTTAGGCTTCTATTATACTGGACACTGAACATTTATATTACATTTTTTTGTCTGTATCATAAAATAATAAATAAATATATAGACACAATTTTACCATATAATTCCAAACTAAGCAAAGCTTGTGTAAAGGTAATTAAACAGCTGATATACATATAATATATAATAGATATTTTAACACCCAGACACACAACTGTTAATTATACTCATTACACAAAAGTAAGTCGTATGCAGGATCAAACCCGCGACATCTCGGTTTAGTACTAGAGTTTACTAAAATTACCCCACGAGGCCTGTCAATCGTTTGGTCTGATTAACTCAAAAACAGCTTGTCCGGTTTTTAAGAAATTTTGTACACAGTATGCCTATGTTATTCCTCAATTGATAGACTCTAGGCTCTATAATAAAAATACGATCTACCACTAACGGCCGGTTCAAATAATCTAACTATCTATAACTGGCAATTAAATAATAGCTACTACAAAAAATAGTGCATATAGAGCATTTTTCAGTTTCAATAAACACAGATAGATAAAAAAATCTATCTTTAATTTAAACTAGTTGTCAGAGGGTCCATTTTTTGCCATAGATATGAAAGTCCATAGAAGAAGAAGTAAATCGTTTCAATACCGTCCTTACAGTTAACTGTCAGTTATTCAAATTAACTTTCGTTTGAATTTTGTTTATCACCCGATTTTGTGAGATACTTAATCAGTTCTTGTTAAAGGATTCTTAAATAACACATCAATAAAAAGTAATGGGTTTGTTTAGTGATGAATGTAATGTTGAAATGTATGAAGCCGGAGTATTAAATTTAGACTCAGATGATGCGGACTTTGAAGCATAGAACAATACACTTACTCTCTACGAGAGATTTGAAGATCATTGTTTATACTAGAATAAACGTGAATTTTCAGTATCTGGATTTATATATAGATTAAAATTCAATAAAACTATAGTAAATTATTGCTAAAGAAAATAACGCCAAATAGTTGTAAACAACACTAAAAGTAAAACATTAAATACAAGATATTTAAAAAAAGCACAAAGAACGGGAAACCGAGCGAAGCAAGAAGACAGAGTGTTTCCAAACACAGCGTTTTGTTTTTCTTATTTTTCGAATACATATTTATATCTCTTTGTTAATCATTTTAAAATATCATTATTACTGAAAAATAATAATCTTAGTAAATATATACAATTAATATACATACTTATAATGTTTATCCTAAATAGAACGTCAATTATTCTAAACGAAAAAACAAAACGTTTCAGTTTGACGCCCTAACTGGAGTTAAATGATTTTAACTATCTGTGGTCTTATCTAACTTTGTGGGAATAGTCATATTGAAACACCAATCATAGATAATTAAAAAAATGGAAATTATCTCTGATAGCTACTAAATTTTAACTATAGTCAGATTATTGAGAACGACCGTAAAATGACTGTTGGTATGTAAATGATTCCTTTGTCAACACTATCTCCTTTTGTAAACAAGCCACAGTCGGAAAACAACAAGAATAAATAAAACCACTAAATTGATTCATTTATTAAACATATATAAAATACTAAACAAACAAAAAATAGCATCATGAAATATTATAGTACTATACATAATACTATACTAAGTTATACTTTTGAAAAAGAGATTGACATTTTCTGCTTCTTAATGTCTTCTCAGTTACTTAATTCAATTAGTACATTTCACTCTTCAAAGCAAGTCTAAATACCAATTTCAAGTAATTTGTAATCAAAGGTAACATAAAGCAAAGTAAAATAAAACATATTTCTAAAACTTAAATATAAATCTTTCGATTCGTTTTAGAACTATAAAATTAATTTCTACTGTAACTTGCAAACTATATAGATTAATATTTTAACAATTTTTATTTTAAAAGCGATAATTATTTGACAACTAGACTTTTTTACTATTTTATTATATTATAAAACATATGAAACTTTATACACATAGGTACAATGAGATTCTTCATTCCAGGTGTGTTTGTTTAAGTGTGATTTATGAGACTACGTCACGATATAAGCCCCATTACGTCTTTTTATTACGCAGGGAAAGGCTTAGGATTTATTATTATTATGTTCACATTATGCGCAAAGTACCTTTTGTTGTTTTAACAGGTATCATAAGTTTATGAAAATAGTTATTTACTTTAGAGTACGGTGTTTTGAAAGCCAATATGAAACTGTATAAAATATTCATTTGCAAGTCTTTCGTTTCAGTAGTGAAGACGTATTTGTAATACAGATCTGAAAAAAGTAATTGTATATTTTTAGAAAACGTGACGTCACCATTCAGGAAATATGAACGTTAGACTATTACGTTAGTTGTCAAACTTGTCACTGTTATCATACAAAATGACATATAAAATGAACGATGGCGTCACGGGAACATAATGCATAGTTTTTGTGGCGTACATTTTATTTAGATTAAAAAAAAATATAGATATCTTCAGCATATAAAGTTTTAAAACAATTTCCCAAAAGTTATCAACTCCCGGATTATATATGACTGCATCGCGACCACCACACACCGCGATTGCCATAGTGGCACGCTTAAAGCGGTATTACACTGCAGGTCCATCACAGCTGAAATATCACCTTTAGGCGTGTAGGGTTCCAGGATCAGCCTTTGTATATATCCCTACCAGACTGGATCATGACTGTTAAAGATAGTGGACATTGATAAGCTCGTTATAGTGAAGTTCTTCAGGTTTGTCGCGTTTTGGAATCAGCTAGTGTATATCAAAGTACCGAGAGACTTGCACGCCATGATGACTGCGACGACCGGCGATAAATTTACCAATGATAATTATGCACAGTATCAAAACTTTACTTATTTAAATTACAACATGGAATAGGGTGTTACAGAAAACAGAATTGCAGTGATTGCCTTGCACAAAGTGGGCTTATATTATACCCAGTTTGGCTCCAAAGCTGTCGGTCTATTTCAAGACACTTCAGAAGCTTGCATTACAAAAATAGCAATGACTGGCGATGGATTGCCAATGACTCAGGGTTCTTCGCTGTCTTTGGATTGTACTGTGCTTCCCATCAGGCACAAAACTGTTACTTTGCCTAGATCCAATAATTAATAAAAGAATCTTCATACCTTATAATCGTGTCGCCGGATAAATTGTACGAACCGTTAGTTCATAAACAATCTAGTCAGATTGTAACCTGTCGGTAGATTATGAACGGGCATAGAATTAAATCTAACGGTTACATTTTCGTAGGTTCATAAACTAACTGAAATGATTAGGTTAAGTTGAACTTGATAATGTCAGCAACTAATTAATAACAAACAAAACAGAATTAAATATATGCTTTACACAGTATAGCTGTTGATAATTCACATTGTTTAAGTCCTAGTATTATAATTTTACTTATTTAATAGAGATAATCTCAAAAATTCAAAATTATTAGTGTCCGTTTATAATCTACCGATAGTTTTACAATCAGACCAGATTGTTTATAAACTAACGGTTCCAACCAGTATTCATGAAACCGTATTCATTATCTCTTTGCAAACTTTTGCATTAGTACAAGACAAACTATTTCATATTCATAAACAAAAAAGGGGCTACGTAACAAGAAACAACAATTTCCTACCAAATCTACGTCCTCTTGAAAATTCCAGCATCATGCGTGTGCAAAAACATCTGCAATATACAGGTCCGTATTCTTCGAGATATTATGGGAACCAATACCACTTGGGACATTGACGTTTATTTTTCTTTTATCTTTTGCGATTATTAAAATATTATTATAGTCGTACAAGATCGTGCTTGACTGTCCTATGTTTTAGACTTTGGTGGGGACGAGGTTGCACGCCACTACGTTACACATTACTCTAAAGTAGACAGTATGTTAGCTCGGCAGTATTCTTGAAATAATTACCTACAGCCGCTCGGTAAATAATCACGCACTAGGGCTGCCCTCTGACAATGTTTCTTGTGTTACCTTCTTACGTATTAGATAAGGCTTATATTAAATTGTTATGATTATCTTTTCATCTAAATATGTTACTGCTAATTTTGTAAGTTTTTATATAATTTTTTTTACTTGGGTTTTATTTCTAGTTTCCAAAGCGATTGTGAATTAGTAAGAAGGAAATGTGCTTTTAAGTTTTATAAAAATATTTATAATGTTTTGCTTAAATTGTATTAAATCAAAAACCATTTTAAATTGTAAGAAGTAGGTAATGTAATATTCCGGCATTAGTTATAAAATTCGTACTTGCGACTATTGTATACTGAAGTTTTCCTAGAGTTCGTTTCGGCGGTTGCATGAAGACCTAATACTGTTTACTTTAGTGACTTGCGTGCCTACGTCACACAGTTGCACGCGTTTCATTATCGCGCTACATTACCTGCTCCTGTCATCTTCTGTAGTACCTCGCTACCCCCAACCACATGTACGTTAGAAACATAGGAGGGTCGCGCAAGAACTTGTACAACTATAGGAAGGAATATGACCAATAATCGTTAAGGCAATTATGGTTGTCTAAGAATTTATGAATTATGATGACATTTGCATATGATGTCATGTATATTTCGATAACTTTACCTTTATTATGCAAACAAATATTTAATAATTTAATATTCAAAACTATTATTAGATTTTTAAATTATTTATTTGTTATTCTTGTTTCTTATAGCTAACTATACTTACTATCTATGCCGGACGGATAATTGAACCCACCATTAACTTAATAACGTAAGGAGCTATATTCATAAAAATATAACTTCATGTAACCCAAAGTAATATAAATAAAAACAATAATACTGATAATTATAATTTGTGCCTACTTTAATATTCTGAATACGTTCCTGAGATGGGCTCGTTCTAATCTTCTATGGCCTAATTTATTAAAGGGATAAGTAGGTACATTCCGAATAGCTCAGTTCCTCGCCATTAAACACTAAAAGTATAGACATTATCTGTGTGGCTTAATTTTATATATGACTAGTTGTGGACGCTTTTTCGCAGGCATGGACTACACAGAATTATTTTTATTATTTTCGTACCAATCATAGAATTATGAACTCGGCGTGTTAGAGTAGACTTTATTACTCTATGGTATCAATCATCGCGTTTCATTACAAAAAGGTCTTTTTAATATCTATCATTATGCATTAATTTAATATATCTCTAATGGTTTACTCAGTATATGCCTTTTATAAGCGCCAGAACTGATTCATCATAACCAGATTTTTTGAAAATTTGCGTGGAACCCTAATTATTTTTCTAAAACAAAAGTAGTATAAGCTACTCCTTAGAAAATCAACTATCTGCCAGTGAAAGTCCTGTCAAAATCGTTCCGGCCGTTTCGGAGATTACGGAGAACAAATAGAACAAACGGATAAAATTTTCAAAATTAGTGTTTTGTTCTAAGTATCGTATACTGCACTTTCATATGCACTCAGTAAAAAAAACTGTTATTTGGACATTGCAAACAGACACTTTAATTATATTAATTGTATACACTATGTATAGAATATATTTCTTGTAGCTAATTCAGTATAACATCATGGCGGTTCCATTATGGATAGCGTCACCCAGGGCGACGTCATCTTTATTAATCTTTGGGTTTCTGAAGAATATTTGTAGCGGTGAAAACGATCCAATCGAAAATGCTGCTTACCTCAGATGTCGGTCGTGTTACGTATTTGTACGGATTTCTCCGATAAATAAATAAATAGTTTGAGATAAGTTGACGTCATTTAAAGTTTCCAGTTTTTCGAATAACATGGATAAATGATTAAGTGTTAACAATAATGGCATCAATTTTCTCTTGGACAGGTGAATATTTAACTTAATATATCCGACAAGAAATTTGATTGATAATTATTGTATTCATAATTGTTACTAGTTATAACAAAAAAAAAACTTTAGTTAAATTTAGTCAAGAGTTTTGTTGGTTTAACTTTTAGGTTTTTATAGTACATTCTTTAGGAGCGTCTCTAGCGGTAACACATAGGAACTAAAATTACCATGTATCTAAGTAGGTAGCTACTATCAAACTTTACGATATACTTATCTTAATACTTTAAATTCTAATCATTCGGTAGATATATCTACTGATTTTTTTTTATTACATACATACATGAATTCAGTAGTAACGTGTACGAACATCACGACTATCGACGTATAAGCTACAATGTGCTTGAGCCTGCGGTGAAGGAAACATCGTGATGATATCATAGTATGGTCGTAGGGTATTTTCTAAAACCCGCCTGGCTACCTATCACCATAAGTTGAAAATCTATCACCAAACACCTATACAAAGTGTTTTCTGGGTACTGGCAGGTACATTTGAGAGCCAGCCCCCCTCTAGGTTTAGGGGCATTAGACATCATATGAAATATTGGCCATAACGCTAAACATAAAAAGATTTAACAAAAACTGTAGGTACCTTTGTTTTTGTAAGTACATAATCCTCGTTTAATATTTGAAAATTAAGATTACTGATAATGTAAGTGTAACAATTTAATCAGTACCAGATAGTTTGCTTAAACCTCGATTAACTATCATTTAATCGATTGTAAATTGCATTATCGATTAATAAATAGGAGGAAAATACATAACATAGGGTTGCATTCTGTTACAGCACAGATTTTGCGCGATTGGCCTTTTTCGATGTCGTCGCTCGGCCGAATGTACAGTAGGTATGTTAAGTAATAAGAAACAATGATAGTAATTGATTTGTTATTAACAACCGATTCTACAATCGGATTTGCAAAGAATTCATGTCTATCCAACACTAGTGCCAGAGTGGCTACATAAATAAAATTTTAAAGGTACTGTTACAATTTTACAAATAGTTTCTATATGCAATTTATTTAAGCCATCATTTTGTAAATACTAATTGAGCAGTTTAAGTATTTCAAGGAAGCTATTAATCATACCTTAATAACTATGCAGCATCTGGTACACTCAGTTTTAACTTTAACGACTTATTTTACTGCGCAATCGTAACGCTACTATAGGTCTTAATTAAGCATAATTCATTTTGATTTAATTAATGCTTTGTCTAGATTTAATTTAAGCTCGAAAACTATTCTTCAAATATATATGGTAATATTTTTTGTTTGTTAAGGCCACTGACTAGACACCTTTTAAGTCTAACTTCGTACTATTTTTCAAATATTCAAACATCTCTCTAAACAAGATAGTGGCTCCCTTGTTAGTATCTCCAGGGAGTTTTTTGTGGGAACTGAAAATCCATGACTCTAGTTAATATTTATAATCTTCACTTGTGTACATTCACCAAACTATGTCACGTAAAACGCTACCAATATTATGTTATAGGGTCAAATAACGTACGGTGAGACTATAAATTAGACTAAACACCACACATGACATTCAAAATTCTACCGAAAATTCAGGTAACAAATCAAGAGCTTATGTGCACGCTTATAGTAAAATTTGCGTGTTTGAAAGTTGTCCTATTTTGAAGACCCAAAAGAAAGCTTTTTTAAATATTTAATCACTATTATACTTAAAGGAAGGCTTAAGTGGAAGAGGGTGGGGCACTCGGCAAGACGAGAAGACGGACGATGGACCAAAGGGATTTTGGATTGGTAGCCAAAGAGAGCTTAACAACTACGAGGCAAACCGCCAGCCCGATGGTCCGATGACATAGTGAGGATGGAGGGTAAACTCTGCATGAAAGCCAAGAGGATTGGCATAAGCGAGAAGAGTCCTATACTCAGAAGGGGCAAATGTGAGCTTAATGGATGGATAGATAGGTTTAGTAATCCACACTGAAGGAAAGACAATATTGACAAATAGTTTATAAAAGGTTAATTTAAATAAGTTACCCGTGTTACTATCAGTTTTTTAAATAATAGTTTTGTAAAATTTAATAAAAGCTAAAAACTTAAAGTCACAATGCCTAACATACATACTTACTCCGCTGGATCAATGATCCAAAGTGAAAGTTCGCAGGGTAAAACCGGGATAGATGCCCCACATTTTGAAAGAGCCTCCTAATTTAAAAATTATTAATTAAACATAAACCATTCCTATATATAAAACTAGTTTAATATTTAGCTACGTTACGACTTGTTTTTGTTGACCTAACAATTACTGATTTTGCAGAAATTGAGTTTTTGGAGAACAATTTTTTCTTTTTAACCTTTGTTTTGTCCTTTATCTTTGGTTCTCTTATTTGTTTTCTTAAGTTTTCTTTTTTCTTTGGTAGTTTTAGTCTTGTTTCTCTTTTGTTACTAAATTTTTATTTTCCTTTTAGCGATATCCCTCTTTTATTTGCTTATGTTCTTGATTTCAGAATATTGCCTGATTGTTTAGCCCTCTTAGCCATGTTCAAAGGAATTTGTGGTATTGGTGATACATGGGCTAAAAAATTTTCAAGGTGTTTCTTTTCCTACTATACCTACTATCTAGAAATTTATAATATATCTTTATAACACTAATATATCCTTTATTTAGTTATACTATTTTAAAGTTTCGAGTTTACCTGTCCGACGACTAAACTCGTCACCCTATCGGGGCGAATATCCTTTTTGATATGGATAGATACCCTTTTAATTTTTTTAGTAAGTAAACTAAATATAAAAGAACGATTATTGACACCTAGATATGTATTTAACAAGCCAGTGTATTGATATAATACAAGTGGAACGGAACTTATTACTGCTTACAAAGTTATGCAATATTACATACATAAGTTTGAAACTTTGAAGCGTTTTTCGCGTTCGCCGCGGAGATAATCACACGCACAAGTAAGATGCATCTGTTCCTCATGACGGCATGTGGGGGATTGAGATTTGTGGATTTTTTTTTTTTTTTTTAGAACTGACTACACTGTTAGCCTTAGGGGCCGTATCGTCAAACAGAGCCGCTGCGGCTTTTACAGCTTCACCGGACTTGGGGGCGAGCGCTTAGGGCACTCAGCCGCGAAAGTTTGTGACGACCCGCACGAGGATGCCAGAGTGGCCGAACCTCGGCTCGGGCGGTCGTCGCGAATGCGAAAAAGTCGCGATCTAGCTAATTCCCTAATCTTATGAGAATTCGAGCTAACTAATATATACTCATATGCACGTTCCCCTCCTCCTGGGAGGAAGGAGTGGACAATGCGTATGTGTATTTGTTAATCGGAATGGATTTTTCTACACTAACTAGCGCATTAGTCTAACTAGCGCAAAAAAAAGAAAAAAAAAGGTCCCTTACAGAACCTATGTACCTGTGTGGTGTGCACGTGTGCGTGTTCATACGTGTGTAATGTTGTGTGTGGGTAACTAAGTGTTGCACGTATAGTGTCACTTTGTATCGCGCGGGCGGCTGCCTGACCCAAGGGCTTCACACCGAGGAACGGACCTAGGCTTGGGTTGCCGCTAGAGAGGGTGGACGTGACGGGTGTGCGAGAGCGAAGTTGACCGCCCGTCCTCTGCGGAGAGAACGGTGGTTACGCGGGCGTGGGCGGTGGCACGCTCTGTTTGGAGAGACGGTGTCGGCGTAGAACGCGTTAGCTTTTTCGGTTTGGTCGGGCGGGTCAGTGAATATATTACGCGGCCGGCGTTTTCTCCGGCAGGCGTTGGGGTCGGGAACATAAGAAGCTGCCGCTTTTATTAAGGGATTCGCGTGGTTCGACGCGGTGTCGAAATACGAGCGAGAAAGGTGTTTGGCATATGCATGTATCGAGGGAAGGTCCATATCTCTATGGAGATCCTCCATACGAACAAACCAGGGGGCACCGGTAAGGCGGTGAAGAAACTTGTTCTGGATGGCTTGTAAGCGTTCCCAGTTATAACTTGACATATGTGCGAACGCAACGCAGCTCTATGTCATGATCGGACGGATACACATCTTGTAGAGCGTAAGCTTGTGTCTCGTGGACATTTTGCTTGCAGCACATAACAGGGGATGCAATCGGGCGAGGGTCCAGGAGGCCCTTTTCCTAACTAGATTGATGTGACGTATAAAGGAGAGTCTGCTATCTAGGGTTACACCTAGATATTTGGTCGCCTTTTCCCAGGGGATCGGATTACCGAAGAGTTCAAGGGGATTGTCCCTGAGTTTTTGAGATTTGTGGAGCCTGCACTCTCTATTTAAACTATTAATTCTTTGTTACGATTTAGAAAAGTTAGGTTTTTGAAAACGAGGCATCTATCCCATCTCGGCTTTACCCTACATTTCTTTACATCAAGTGCGGCTCTTAATGTCTATCATGATTATTGAATTGAAACTTTTTCCCTCAAAAACTGCTGTGATCCAAAAACGGTAACAAAGTTAATTTGATAATTCAAAGTTATTGTTAGATTGAACATGTAATAAGTTAATTTGTTGGAAACTAACAAAATCATAACAGGAACATTTTTACTTAAGTTTAAATGACTTGCATAACTTTTAATGGAGTCACCGCTTTGTTTTTTATCTTTCGATTATATCTTATAAATTTAAATTAAGAAGGTACTTAATTTGGGTTTGTTTGGTTCGTTTGGTTTGTACCTTTTTACTGTTTCAGGGGATTCAATTTTATTCATCCAAATGTTTGCATAAAGATACAACTAAAACCTGGAATAAATCTTCAATTTTAAATCTAAGTTTTTGGTTAAAATAATATGTATTTATAAACCGTCAGATAGTTTTTACATAAATTGAAAAAAACACCCCCAGTAAAATGAATTTTTGGAGTTTACAATTTAAGAATTGATTTTCATATAAGGTTTTATGAGAAGTGAAATTTATAAAAGCGTTGCGTATTTTTGAGCGACGTACCTTGTGAAACTTTCACTTTGAAATTACGTAGGTGTGTGTATAGGTACATACATCATCTTGCTTTTAGATAAATCATTAACCACTCAATCAGTCAGTCATTCAATCAATCACCTCTATACTTATTGCGTATTCAAAAACTAAAGTAAACCTCAGTCGTGCGTCGGAGCTAACAAAAGCAAACTTTTATTATTATTATTATAGAAGTCTGTTTTTTTTTCATTATTATCTTAAGTAATACAATTCACGATATCTTTAGAATTCATGAAAAAGCAACACTTTTATATATATATATATATATATATATACCTGTATACACGGTATATGTTTCTTGAATTAATTAATAACACAATAAAACAACTTACTACATTATACACAAAAAGAGAACAGTTTTAAATATAATATTTCAAAGAATGTTTCTAGTTTAAAAATTATATTAATATAATTTTAGAGAATGAATTTTATTATTATAGAAACATATTTGTAGTCTTCTGTCAATTATATACAAATAAGAATGCATTGTTCACAGTAAAATTCGCGAAAATGTGTTTGCAGTAGCAACCACTTTACCTAATAAATGTTTAGAGAGACGTTATTGTGGCCACTATAAATGGTCGGTTCACCCAGCGTAGAATGTGAAGTTCTTTTTAAAGTTTCTCAACTTTATAATGCCAATTTATTTTTTTAGCAACTTTTATCTAACTATAGGAGTCCGTCCCCTTTCAACATATTAAAGGATTGAATTTCAGAATCGGTAAACTGAAGATTTTTTATCAGTACTACAAAACAATGATTTTTCTTTTACTTGACTTAAATATTGATTTTCACTTCATTTCTTAAATACGCTTGCTATGTCATATAAATGCCTTAGTATCCAAATTTTGTATGGGTAGCTTTAGTAATATCCGACAATAGTTTAGTAACATAAATGTGTGTTTGATACTATAGTTATAGAAAACCCCTATAACTCTAATTAAAATAAATATTTAAATGGTTTTTATTATATAAGCTGTATTATTTATACATTCGGTCATATAACAATAAGGAAGCAAAACATCCACAATATTGTTGTGTCATATATTTCAAGAATTAATTGCCGATAAATTTGACACAAAAGTGCTCAAATGGTCCGCCATGGAATGCATTGAAAGTGATGTCTGAACTCGTAATGGGGATTTTATTAAAAAAGTTTTCCTGTTACGAGCGGTGAAAAGTGCTAGTGTACAAATATATTCACAGTTTTTCTACTTTCGGTGTTTGATATTTTGTATTCTATAGTCATGGAAATTAACTTAATAAGTCGGTATCTATAAAAGCAAATGTTTTTTTTTTATTCTTATATTTATTATATTTGATACAGAACCATAAATTTCTAGGCGCTCGAAATAGTCAGTATTTGCATACTGATTAAGCACTTGGAGATAGGTTTTTGCTCAACAGTGAAACACTTAAAGGCTGGCATTACATACTTATGTTATAAAGTTTATATATAACGTAATGTAACCATCGCAGTAATATTATACAAGGTAAATAACTTGTATTACTACATTTCATGATATAAACTCAAAACTGTAAATATTCAAAGATCTGTGTACATTTTATACAAGAAACTGAGCGCAAATAGTAAGAAAACTTACAATTTGCTTAAAAATCTTCAGTACGCTTGGCATGATCCCAAGACTGCAACGCTACAACCTTACTTGAACCTTATCTAAAGTAATGAAATGAGATTTTCTAGGTTCTTTTTTATACTCTTAAGTAATATAATATAAGACAAAAAATATTACATTTACTGGAGTGCCTGTTGAATAAGGTTTAAACAAATATTGTCTTATGGTAATTTTGAGTCTATCTCTACTGACTTAAATTGAAAACATATTATGTATCTACCAAAACTGTTTAAAGTTTATTTAAGTCGATTTGAGCGTACAATTTGTTATTTGAGTAATTCAAGTAGTAAGGGATATGAATAGGTATGTAAAATAACATTGTCATTCCAAACCACATACACCTTTGTAATTAGTAACGAAGATGAAAAACGGATTTTATAAACTTATCCATATATAAACTGTGCCTGGAGCATTGAAGGTGTTGGGTACGCAGCACGTCACACGCGTCGATAGGGCGAGTGACGTCAACCCGGGTTGGACGGGTTTGTTAATCTTATAAGATTTCTAAAAAATCCTATAAGACGCCGGATGCCCGCCTCGTGGCGATTATTCTCGCCGATCCGGAGTGCTCGGTACGGGGTCCTGAGGTGTGCGATACCGCACAAGCTCACTCGATAATCAAACACAAAACTTGTACTAACAACGTAACCGAGCCGACCAATCTGACTATGTGACCGCAAGTCTTCAATATATCCGTAGTGGCGCTAGTGTCGATGGTTGCAGGTTCCGATGAAATCCGTAGCGGCGCTGGTGTCGATGGTTGCAGGTTCCGATGAAATCCGTAGCGGCGCTGGTGTCGATGGTTGCAGGTTCCGATGAAATCCGTAGCGGCGCTGGTGTCGATGGTTGCAGGTTCCGATGAAATCCGTAGCGGCGCTGGTGTCGATGGTTGCAGGTTCCGATGAAATCCGTAGCGGCGCTGGTGTCGATGGTCTTCTTTGTAGGCGGTCGGAGGTCGGTCGGTTAGTGCCCAGCAGCGCCGCGGGATTGAGCATGAAGACTGCGGCATTACCATAAAGGGAGCCCCTTGCGCTCGGGCAAAAGGTGCCCTATTTCTATTTTATTTTCAAGTCCGGTGAAGCTGTAAAAGCCGCAGCGGCTCTGTTTGACGATAGGGCCCCTAAGGCTAACAGTGTAGTCAGTTAAAAAAAAAAAAAAAAAAAAAAAAAAAAATTATTTTCATTATGGTCGGCTCGGTTTTCCGTTTATATTTATTTAATTATTAAACCTATGTACATACTTCTTACGCCTAATTATCCTATATCGTATTCCCTATCTATAAACATAACTTATTCTATACTTAATCCATACTACGCGCCCGTATAAACGAAATACCCGGTCCCGAACACAGATCGATACATTCTTTACATAGTTTCGGGACGCGGGCCGAGCGCGTACTTATATAAATTATTATTCTATCTTAAATCTATGGGGAATAATTAGACAATTATGTACAATGTTTATTTCGATATCCTTATAGCTACTTATCATCTATTCTACGCTATGTATTGTCAATATTCTATATCTGTGTATTCTTTATTCTATAATTCTTATATATCACTCAATATTCCATAATCTATCTATTCTATATTCTATAATATAATAAGTCTATATAAATCTGTTAAATTATATCTTATATGAGGCGACGCCGCTGTCGCCAACATCCCCCCCCTCGTGCGTAGCACCGACTCCTTGTAGTGGCGACTCTATGGGCGTGGGCTCGTCGCTCGTTGCAGGCACCAGCAGGATTGTCTTGGAGACAGGTCTTTTCAGCAGGCCGCCGCTCGTCTTGACGTCGATAGTCCGTACGTGGTTGTCGGGGCCCGGGTAGGTGCGGACAACTTGTCCGCGTGGCCATGTGTTGCGTGGCAGCGTGGAGTCCACTATGAGGACGGTATCTCCACACTGCAAGTCCGCACCGGCCGCTCTCCCGTCGATCTTCCTGGGCAGCAGCGTAGGCAGATATTCCTTGACCCACCTACTCCAGAAGTGGTCTGCCATACGCTGCGCCACTCTCCATGTCCTCTTGCCGGTCAGGTCTTCGTCTGTGTAGTCGCCTATGCTCGGAGCTCCGCAGGACCTCCCGATGAGGAAGTGGTTCGGCGTGAGTGCCTCTGACTCCCAGCTCTCTTCTTTGGCGACGAGGGGCCTCGAGTTGACTACGTGTTCCGCCTCCAACAGAAGAGTATGTAGAACCTCTTCCCTCGGGTGTCTTTCTTTTAGCGTGACTGCCAGTGCGGTTTTAACGGACCGCACCAAGCGTTCCCACGCGCCTCCCATGTTCGGAGCTCCTGGCGGGATGAACTTCCATTTAACGTTCATCTGAGCGGCCCGTGACACGACGTCTGCTTCTCTCGCGTTCTCGATAGCTTGCTTGAGCTCTTTGCTGGCGCCGACGAAGTTAGTCCCATTGTCGCTGTAGATGACTTTGGGCATTCCTCGTCGGACCGCAAACCTTCGCAGCGCTAGCAGCATCGAGTCAACCGTCAGTGACGCTGCCAGCTCTATGTGGACCGCTCTTGTGGTGAGGCATGTAAAAAGCGCGCCCCACCTCTTCTCATGACGTCGTCCTATAGTCACTGTCATAGGCCCGAAGTAATCGACGGCCGCACATGTGAACGGCGGCTCTCCATATCGTAGCCGTTCTATAGGTAAGTCCCCGGTGGGCGGTCGTCGTGGCGCGCTCCGATAGACCCTGCACCACTGGCATCGGACGGCTATCGCTCGAACGGTCGATCTTAGTCCCAGGATCCAGTAGCGCTGCCGCACCTCGTTCATTACCGTCGCGTGGTTACCGTGCTGGAACGCTTCGTGATAGTGTTTGATCAATAGTCTCGCTATCACGTGCTTCCCGTCCAGCACGATCGGTCGCTTGTGGCCTGCTTCGATGTATTGCGCCGCGTCGATACGTCCGCGCAGGCGCAACAGGCCATCCTCCATTACGGCGTCGAGTCGTCGCAATTTGTTGTGATTCTCGGGGTTTCTTTCACCGAAGCTCTCTCCTTGGCTGCCTCTCAACAGGATCACCTCTGCCCTGTTCAAGTGGTTTGGATCGAGCGGCAGCCATGGTTCCTTTCGTGCCTCTGGGGTCCTTGACTTCCTTGATGATCGGGGATGCTTTGTGCGCGTCGCCCTCCACGTGGGATCTTGCTGCTCCAACCGTCTGGATACGCAGGCGCTCTCCTTCCGGGGTCGACACAGGTCAATAAATTGGAGGACCCTGGCTGTCGCTCTCAATAACCTGACCCAGCTCGAGAATCTGTGTGGATCGGGCGTGGGTCGAGCGTCAGCGGTCCTCGCCGTGGCGACCAGGAAGGCTTCTTTCTCTTCTCCAGACGGTTCTCGCTTGAATGTTCGTGGTTTGGGCCAGCGCGATTCATCCCATTTCAGGAACTCGGGTCCGTTGAACCACCGGTGCGTGTGGTCGAAATCCGCCGGCGCCTCCCTGGTTGCGTCGTCTGCTGGGTTTTGCGAGCCAGGCACCCATCGCCATTCTTGGGGCTTCGTCGATTCTTCTATTTCGGCGAGTCGGTGCGCGACGAAAGGCTTGAACGTGCGCGGGTCGGTTTTAATCCATGTCAGGACCGTGCTGGAGTCAGTCCAGTACGTCCTTCTGCCGACCGCGATGTCCAGTTCGTCCGCTATCGCCTGTGCCATCCTCGTCCCCAGCAGCGCGGCTTGCAGCTCCAGCCTTGGGATGGAGACTGGTCTCAATGGGGTCACCCTGGCCTTTCCTGCTAGAAGCGTGACGTGGTAGGTGCTCTCGTCTGTCTTCTGTCGCCAATAGACTGCACACGCGTACGCCTTCTCACTGGCGTCGGTGAACGTGTGCAGCTCCCCCTCAGTGTTACAGCACGAGAAGCACCTCGCTACTCGGAGGCTTTGCAGCACACGAAGGTTTTCCATGTAGCGTTTCCACGCCACCTCGTCCTGGTCCAGGATGACGTCGTCCCAGTCGATCCCGCTGCGCCAGATGCTCTGAATAAGCGTTTTCCCTTCTATCAGCACGGGCGATGCCAACCCCATAGGGTCGAAGGTCGACATTACCGCGCTTGTCACCTCTCGTTTGGTCGGGGTCCGTGCTTCTCTGTCTTTTGGCTCTCGTGGATGGGTCCGGAATCCCATCTCGTCGGACTCGTAGAACCACCGCAGGCCCAGGGTCTTTTCTTCCTTCGACCCCAGCTCTATGTCTCCTGGGGTCACGCCACCTGCGAGGCTCGCTAGGACGCCGCGCCTATTCGATGCCCAGCCTCTGAGCTCGAATTTCGCTCCACGATGGACGACATCCACTGCGCTGGCTACGCTGATAGCCTCTTCTTCGGTCGCGAAGCTCTGCAGGTAGTCGTCCATGTAGTGGTTCCTTTCTATTGCCCGCGCGGCTTCCGGGTAGCTATTCCTGTGCTCGTCGGCGTTCTTGTTTTTTACGTACAACGCCGCGCTCGGTGAACAGGCCGCTCCGAATATGACCGACGTCATTCTGTACTCTTTCGGAGCGGCCTCGCGTTGATCTTCTCTCCACAGGAATCTCAGGCTGTCGCGGTCCTCGTCCCTGATCCTTATCTGTAGGAACATCTCCTTGATGTCCGCGACAACCGCGACGGGCCTTTGCCGGAACCGCAACAACACTCCGAACAGGGATTGTAGCAGGTCCGGTCCCGGCAGTAGGAGGTCGTTGAGACTCGTTCCATCGAACTTTGCGGCGGCGTCGAACACGAGTCGTTTCTTCGCTTTCGTCGGGTGGGTGACAGCGAAGTGGGGCAGGTACCATTTCCGTTTCGATCCTGCTCCATCATGTGGGACTTCCTCAGCGTACCCATTCTCGATGAGGTTAGTCATCTGCTTGCTGTATTCTACTCGCAAGTCGGGGTCTCTGTGTAGCTTCTTTTCCACGCCTCTGAGCCTCGTCAGTGCTGACCTGTAGTTGTCAGGAAGCGTGGTATCTTCGTCCCTCCATAGTAATCCCACTTCGAAGCGGCCGTCTTCGCGTCTTCGACTCGTCTTCTCTAAGATGTCGAGCGCCTTGGCTTCCATATCCGTACTCGGACGCTTGGGTGCAACTCCCAGCGACTCTATCGCGAAGTGCTCCTTCACCAGCCTGTCTAAGGCCTCTTCGCGCATCGATACGTGGGCGCAGGTGAGGAAGTTGATCTCTCTTGCAGCGTTGCCGTCGAGTCCATGCAGCACCCATCCCAATTGGGTGAATGAGGCTGCCGGCTGGTTCCTCCTGCCCCTGCGCGTCCTCCTGGCGGCGATGAGTCCCCAGTTGTCCTGCCCGATCAATAGTTTGGGGGACTGTTCTTCATAACACAACTGGTCCGCCAGGCTCTTCAGGTGCGCGTAGCTTTCGATAGTCTCTCTTTTTAGTCGCTGGGATGCAAGGCTCATGTCGTCCATGGTGCGTGCTCCGACGATCATCCTCTTCTGCCGCTGGTGAAGCCCTCGAACTCGAATGTCACACTTCATCGAGTCCTTCTTCGTTAGGGTCTGCCCACCCACGGTCTCGAGGCGGAGCGTCTCCTTGGGCCCCTTAAGGCCGACCTGCTTCGCCACGCTTGAGTCCAGGAGAGTAACCGTGGAGCCTTCGTCCAGCAGGGCCAGCACCGTCGTTGATCCCGATGGCCCGTACACTTCGACGGGCACCATCTTCAAGTATGCCCTGCTGATCCGTGCGCAGTTGACGGGAAGTCGCACATTGTTCGCGACCTCCCTGTTCTCTGCTGGCTCCGTCTCCGGCTCCTCATTGTGTAGCGTGTGGTGGTGCCAGCGCTTGCAGGTGCGGCATGGCGGTCGTCGACACGATTGCTTCCGGTGCTTACCGTCGAGGCACTTGTAACACAGGCGCGACTCCTTGGCTATTCCCCATCGTTCCTGCACCGTAGCGCTCCGGTACCTCGGACAGTCGTACAGCGGGTGCCCTTCCTTGCACTGCGGGCACGCCGGCTTGTCCCTCGTTGCTCTGTCCGAAGTTGCGCGCTCGGTGTAGTCGGTTGTGGCGTGCGTCGCCTGTCGCCTCGGCGGTTGTCTCCTTGTTGCCACCTCGGCCACGGCGTGTGGCCCGCACCGGTCCGCCATCCTGTTCAGGAAGCCGCACATCGTGTTGAGGTCCGGGTCTCCTTCAGTCTTATCGATGATGTGGTCGTACCACCGGAACCTCAGGATGGTCGGCATCTTGTCGACGATGCTCTTTAATAGTTCGGGCGACATCAAGTACTGGGGTTTCCGCAGCCCCCTGATAGCTGCGACGGTATTGTTGACATTGCTCGCCAGTGAGCAAATGTCGTAGGTGGAGTCACTTATGGTCGGAAGTCTTCGTATACGGTCTAGCTCCGCTAAGACCAAAGCGTCCGCTCTTCCATAGCACCGCCGCAGTGATTCAATAACTTCTTGAGGTGTACTCTCGGAGTACAGCTGGCTGCGGACTCCTTCCCTGGCTTGTCCCTTCAGCGCTCTTCTCAGCCGCGCCATATTTTGAGCGCTCGAGAAGAGTGGAGCGGTATCCTCATAGACGGCCTTGAAGGCCACCCACTCCCTGCAGTCACCTTCGAACGTCGGCAACTGGTGCATGTAGTCGGGTTGTGGTGGCAGCTCCTTGGTGGTCGCGCTCCTCACAGCTTCCACTATCGCCTTAGCCAGGTCCCTGTTGTCGGGCTCTTCCATGTTGGTCTTGCAGACGGGGCGGTTCTCAATGTGCTCGCTTGCAGGCTCCTTGTCTATACGGCCCGATGATGTCTGGACCCAGGCCCTGACATGATCCTCCCGGTCCTTTGGTTCTTCTATAATGGAGTCATCATCGTCTTCATTTTCGGCCTGGATTAATTCCAGACGGAGTCTGGCGGCTTTAGTGGCTGCTTGTGCTTCTCTCAATTCCTTTTCTGCTAGCTCTGCTCTCGCTGCTAGCTCCTTACGTTGCTGTGACTTCTTCGACGCGGGTCTATTTTCACTACGTGTCCGCGTCGTTGTCTCTTCAGGTCTTGTGTTCTGGGTCGTGCCGGTCGCGGAGGTATCGTATGTTTCATACGACGTCGTTTCTGTTGCCTCCGAACTGCTTGGTTGACCCGCAGGTTCGAGTGGCTGTTCCCTCGGTGATCCCTTGTTGCTCCTGGTGATCGGCATCGTTGAACAATCGCTGGATCCGGCTCGAAGGACCAGCTGTTGGGTACGCAGCACGTCACACGCGTCGATAGGGCGAGTGACGTCAACCCGGGTTGGACGGGTTTGTTAATCTTATAAGATTTCTAAAAAATCCTATAAGACGCCGGATGCCCGCCTCGTGGCGATTATTCTCGCCGATCCGGAGTGCTCGGTACGGGGTCCTGAGGTGTGCGATACCGCACAAGCTCACTCGATAATCAAACACAAAACTTGTACTAACAACGTAACCGAGCCGACCAATCTGACTATGTGACCGCAAGTCTTCAATATATCCGTAGTGGCGCTAGTGTCGATGGTTGCAGGTTCCGATGAAATCCGTAGCGGCGCTGGTGTCGATGGTTGCAGGTTCCGATGAAATCCGTAGCGGCGCTGGTGTCGATGGTTGCAGGTTCCGATGAAATCCGTAGCTGCGCTGGTGTCGATGGTTGCAGGTTCCGATGAAATCCGTAGCGGCGCTGGTGTCGATGGTTGCAGGTTCCGATGAAATCCGTAGCGGTGCTGGTGTCGATGGTCTTCTTTGTAGGCGGTCGGAGGTCGGTCGGTTAGTGCCCAGCAGCGCCGCGGGATTGATCATGAAGACTGCGGCATTACCATAAAGGGAGCCCCTTGCGCTCGGGCAAAAGGTGCCCTATTTCTATTTTATTTTCATTATGGTCGGCTCGGTTTTCCGTTTATATTTATTTAATTATTAAACCTATGTACATACTTCTTACGCCTAATTATCCTATATCGTATTCCCTATCTATAAACATAACTTATTCTATACTTAATCCATACTACGCGCCCGTATAAACGAAATACCCGGTCCCGAACACAGATCGATACATTCTTTACATAGTTTCGGGACGCGGGCCGAGCGCGTACTTATATAAATTATTATTCTATCTTAAATCTATGGGGAATAATTAGACAATTATGTACAATGTTTATTTCGATATCCTTATAGCTACTTATCATCTATTCTACGCTATGTATTGTCAATATTCTATATCTGTGTATTCTTTATTCTATAATTCTTATATATCACTCAATATTCCATAATCTATCTATTCTATATTCTATAATATAATAAGTCTATATAAATCTGTTAAATTATATCTTATATGAGGCGACGCCGCTGTCGCCAACAGAAGGTTACCGCTCTTTTGATGATATTTTGCTATCAATATATATCGTACATCTTAAGACCACTTTTCCTGAATATTACTAGTATACAAGATAATTTTTAACTTAAAAGAAAACCAACTTCAGTGATTAAAGCCCCGGAGTTCATTGGCGTATCTTCGAAGTCGAAAGTCCAATGGAATCATCTTCGGTTCCTAAACAAAAAAGTTAAACTGAACATTCATTAAAAAATACAATCGAATTCGATAGAAGTTGGTAAAAAATTATCCAAAAACAATAGGATAAACACTTTTTTTTTACACCAATAAGGTGGCAAAATGGCATGCAGCTCGCCTGATGGTAAGTGACTGCCGTAGCCTATGGACGCTTGTTATTATCATAGGTATCACTAGCGTACCAAAGAACTCTGAAAACCCTGCTCACCGCAGGAACACAACACTAGGTTATTTGGATGAGATCTTCTGTATAGTGGAGATATTCCACCAGACGAACTGTTCCAAGTAGAAAAAAATCTCCAAAGAAACTCTCTGCCCTACCTCCCTTACTCAATTATTATGGTGACCAGATTGTTTGAATAAAGTTCAAAATAAGGAATTCACACGGTCAATAAAAAGTACAGTAATGTCAATTCCGAATAGTTTCGCGGTAAAAATTCACTTGAGCCTTAAAATTGAAAACAAAATATTTATGGTTTACATAAAGTATTTATGTGGAATAAAATTAGGTCTTTTATAATATTATGTTAACCATTGTATCAAAAATGTATTACCGCAATATTGTTGTAATTAATTGAAATCACAATAATATTTCTGAATTGCTGTAAAGAGACCATAGAGAAATGGGACCGTACTACACGTTAGAGTGAAGATACCTACATCAATTACCCGCCATATTTGTCATTACAAATTCATAAGTGCCTTCACTTAAATTATACAGAAATTAATAGTGAAATTCAGACCACTAATTGAGGTCTGCTCTTGATAGAACAGTCGAATAATTTCAAGGCAATATCTGCCTTAAACAATATTGTATTCTAAATGTAATTTTCTTTATTAACTAACATAATTTATTATCCATACTAGTATTATAAAGAGATTGTTTGTTTTTTGAACGCGTTAATCTCTAAAACTATCAGATACGAGAATTGAAAAATTATTTTTGCATTTTATAACATATTTATTGAGGAAATTTATCGCCTTAAGTCACTTCTGCATGCATAGAATAAGCAAGGAACCCAACATAGATATAATTGGCCAAAGTTACAAATGCTACACAGATAATGTTTTGTAACACATGTGTAGTGACTAAGTACCTAAGTTATTTATCTATATTATCTTTATTTTATGTACATTTAAACTTAATTAAACTACTTTTTTTTAGTATGACAGAACAACATTTAGTTAAGGCAACATTTCGATTCTAATTTCAGAATGTTTTGTATTTTTTTATTCTAGTGAAATGTATGCATTGTAAAATATATAAAATGAAACCATGATTTACTGACTGATCTATTGACATAGAACTAAAACCACTGAACGGATTAGGCTGAAATTTGGCACACCGATAGATAATCTGATGTAGAACGGAAATATTCAACTCCTAAAGGGGTATAAGGGGTTCTCAAAATTTATATTAAAAATCATATATATCGCTCGAATAAAAATACGGGTGAAACCGTGGGGCACAGCTAGCATATTATATAACTTCACGCTAGGACACTAAAGAGCGGAGTAGTAACTATTAACGGCAAGTAATTTGACAATTTGTATGCAAGTACGGCAAATGAGCACAACAATATGCTACACGGTTGAGTTGGCGGTGCTCGATGGACAGTTGGTCGAAAAATTCAACACGGATTAGATACGTAGGATTAGAGAGCTAGTTTGGTAATATGACGCTATGTGTAACCAAAATTGTAATGCTTTTCTAGTGATTTATATGATGATGATGCTACGATGCTGATGATAGTTAATATTTTATACTATGATATTGATACTTGATTGAAACAAAAAGTGTGTGTGTGTGTGTGTGTGTGTGTGTCAGGTCCGAGGCACGACTGGACTTTATTCGTTAAGTACGATTGTTTTTAAATACGTAATAGACAAAGAGGTGATTGATTGATTATTTGACTGACTGACGGACTGACTGATTGAGCTGTTAATTATTTATCTAAAAGCAAGATGTTGTATGTATACACATCGTAACGCTTTTATAAACCTCACTGCTCATAAAATTTCCATACCGGGGATTTTTCAAGTAAATCGATTCTTAGGAACTCCATTAAAGGCATATTTGAGTTTTGGCGGTTGGAGGAAAGTGAGTTGGAGTCTGGTAACACTTCAAAGAGATCGGCGATAGTATCGACGACTAAAGGTAAGTAAACCTTCATCCCGATTATAATTTTTTTGTGTCTACCGCTAACCAGTTTGAAATAGAAAAGGGTGGGGTGGTTGCCACCTCATATTCCAATATTTATTAATTATTTATTTTTACAATTAGATCCATTTCTAAATTTGCTAGTTTTAATTTGTTAATGTAACAGTTTTTTGCAAAACTTCATCATTATTACTTGCTTTTATCTCAAACTATCATCTAATGAAAGCCCATTTGTTTATTAACAAACAGTATAGATTAATGAATTTCATTCGCGAACAGGGTCTGAAGTCCATTATCATGTTTAATAAGAATTTCTATGAAACTTTCAACTTATAACATTTATATTGGTATTATAATAATACTTAAACAAAAAAATCTCTACTACAGTTGCCCAAAACTTCTGATGAAAAATATTAATATGCTAGAATTAGTGGTCGGTTCAACTATGTGCTATGAGAATTTTTAACGATCCCCCAAACTCACAAGCGTTATCGATCCTCTGAAGTCTAAGGAGAGACTTCTCCACCTTGTGTGTGTTCTAACCGTTTTGTACTAAATGGGCTGTGTTCCGAGGAATTGTTCGGTATTATGCCAGCAGCTACGTTCCACCATCGCACAGGCAGGAACTTCATCCTCAAACTTTGGAGACTAAATGGTCGCGGACAATCAGGTTTCAGAGGAGTTTTCTGTTGCGAACGCTCCAGATGTGGAATGAACTCCATGCTGAGGGTTTTCCTTTATACTACATACATAATACATGACTCTTGTTAAACGACTTAAAAAAAGGCGTAAGTTTCTCAATTCGAATGTATAATGTATATTTTATTATGGATGTTAAACCATAACTTCTTTGTTAATGAACCGATTTGGGTTATTCTTTTTTTATAGGTTCAAGGATATTCCTATTTTAACTTCATTGGCACCGGACCTTCAACTTCGAAGATACACAAGGGAACTATTTAAAATCATTGAAATTGGTTTTCTTTTTTCTTAAAAATTTTCTTATATACCTTCATATCGTAAAGTTTGCTCACTTATTTAGTTGAGCAGTAGTTTAAGGTATTAACCTTTTTAGTATTGAATATAGATACATAAAAAATATTAAAAAAAAAATGATAATAATAAATAGTATTGGTGGAATTTGGAATTCTCGACTTGAGTATTTCGTCATAAAATTTACCGTAACAAGAGACGCGAACGGTGCACAAGTGTTTCTAGCTTTATTATTCAATTTACACGAGAAGGTCAGTGCTTAAGGGAAATTTACTAGGAAAGCTTTTAAAGTATACGCCTGTTACACCGAAATGTAATCTATACAAACAAATCAAATTGAAGTGTCTGTTTGTAATGTCAATATAACAGATTTTTAATAAATGCATATGGAAGTATATACGGTACTAATAAAAAAAAAACCGTTTTAAAAAATTACAACCGGCTAATCTCCTAAACGGTTAGACTGATTTTGACGAGACTTGTATTGGCAGATAGCTGATAGTATCAGCTTAATAAGAATAATTTAAAGACTACTTCTATTTTATAAAAAAAAAAAATATTAGGTTTCCGCGTAAATAAAATAACCTAAAGTAGTAGTGTAATTTCTACATAGTTCACGCGAATAGAGCTATTGGCAAAACTAGTACGTAGATAATTAAAATGTGTCTGAATTTAATTTTTCTGCATTTCGGAATGTAAATTTTCTTTAATCTATCGTTACATGTCAAAGTAGACTGCAGTGTACCTGATGACAAACAAAATACAATTCAAAAACAACGGCGAAAGATCGAGAATCCATCGACAAACGTCGCGGTCATTCCGGTCTGCAAACCATTGGGATCTATAATGCGTTGTTTATTCCCAAGGAGTAAATTGACAATCACCAATGTCAAATTTGAAAATAATGTTGCCACATTCATTTTTGTAGTGTACTGCCATCTACCGCATATTTTACGTTCCGATTATTTCAATCATAAGATTTTAAACACTGAATTAAGGGATTTTATTTATTAATTTAAATATTGTGCGTTATTCAACATACTCGATCATTTACTATTATCATTGCATAATTCAAGAAACTATAAAATGAATGAATATATTAAAAAGAAAAGCTGCAAAAAAATAACTAAAAACGTATTGGTTGACCTAACAGAGATGCGAATTTGTCTCCCTTATTCAGGCTTCATATATTATGAAGGGTACAATTTTTATTTTTTTTAAACTTATCAATAGGTATAATATCACTTACGGGCTTACAGTTAGCACCGATTTTAAAAACACAATACAGTAGCAACACATGAAATGTTAATTCATTCCGTGAGAATAAAAAAACGCAGAAACACATTGGTTGAACCAGAAACGTGACTAAACAAAAGAGAGTCACTGTGACGGCCACAATGACGAGTGTTACACTCTGTGTATGGTGGTCGCGATCCAGTTGGACACGTAGTATCCTACCACCCACTTCACTGAAATATTTGATTTAATTTTGGTAAATTTTTTGTGAGTACAGTTTACAAATTATATAACTAAGTATATTTAACTTTTATTTACGTAGAACATTAGATTCTTAAAATGCCTATTACGTGACCAATTCAATATGAACTTAGGATATATTTAATTATACTGTCTTATACATTTCCACATGATATAAAGACAGTTTGTTAAAACTTTTTATGTTAAATATAGACAAAACAATTAATAAGAAATACTAACCGGTGTAATGGACGGTAAATATAAGAAACTATGGCCGAATAATTTAAATCACTGGATTCACCCGCTGTGACATTTCAATGACGTCACGGATGAAATTTCCGTCCATTTTGAAGGGAACTCGGCGCATTATAATTGTGCGACAGTCTGGAGCTAAGGGGAACTAGTGGAAGTTCCGGGAAGCTATAAATACCTACAATTTTGAAATTAATTATTATATGAATATAATAACTTATGGCTGAGTCTATTAGCAAATCCTTTTGGGAGCTTGAATCTAGAGTTATTAATCTTTCTTCTTTCTCCCTATTAAACTCTCATTAGTCTTGTCTCTAAGCAAATTTCCAACGTTTCACTTCGTTCACAGATTTGAAGGTTAAAAAAAATCATGGTTAATATTATAATAGTTGATAAAAAAATAATTATTTATTATGATTAAATTTAGGCACATCTATTATCTATCTATATGCCATCTAATCTCGTTCATTTAAAATATTTTGGAAGAAAGAACTCCAGCATATTTAACTGTAAAATAAAGTAGAAGGTAATATTTTTGCTTTAGATAAATCAGTCCCGCAGTCAGACTGACTAAGGTACCGTTATACGTATGGTTCAATTAAAATTATTGCAATCAATTATTTTCAATATGGTGCAGCCGTAATATTTTGACAATTGGATTCTCCTAGAAGTGCTTAAATATGAAAACGTACTTTGAATCTGTGTAAGCAACTCCCAGCAACTATTTCTCCTCCCCCCTACAATATCAAGTCCTTCAAACAAAGCGTGAGTAGACATTTAAGCAAGCCAGCATGACAGCTACATCTTGCCATAGATTATATATCTCTAGATGTTCGTCATTGTTTTTGGATTCTACAGTGCTTTTATATCAGTGCCATCACTTTGTTATGTTACAGGGAACAAATATGTGATTGCAAAAAAAAATTGCGATGTTATTAACAATCTACCGTTTTTTAATTTATTCCCATTATTTGTTCTACAAAACAATGCTTTTTGTCAAATTTTATAATTCTAAATCAACGGGAATTACCCTATAGGATTGGATTCCCTTGCGAGTGTCAAAATATGTGGCATAAACGGCTGTATTTTTTTGAGTTACCTTGTCTTAGAAGTTGTTTTTTTTCCGCATCGCCAAAGGATTGCAGACTTGAATATTTGATATTGATTTGAACTTGATATATCCACGCCGTCTTGAGAAAAAGAGTCTTGACAGACAGATGGAAAGCAGGACAACGGCACCTTTTTTTTTTAAAGTACGGAACTTAAAAAAGAAACTTCTGACCACTCCAATTTATCCAACCTATCCAATTTAGTATCACATGCAACCCTTAATGCACAGTTCAAGAGAATGGCTTTGCGCGTTCTGCAACATTACATAGAAAGCACATTTGCAGATTAACAGAGCGAGTGAAAAGAGAACAGAGAATCGTTTCTTTACACTGTATCAGTGCTTTTCATTAATTATTTTGTTAGCCGACGAATCCATTTGATTACATTACAAACCTTATTGCTTTGTTATTTCGTTATGGTAATACTTATCCATTCAGAAAAACAATTACCTTTATAGTAATTTACAATTTATATTTTAAAGGATTATTTAACGCATAAAAAGATCCTACTATTAGCTCAACAGGTTCTAGTTACATTCTTTTATATATATATAAAGAAAGAAAGAAAAAGTTTATTATTAATCATGCAACACATCAAAAACTAAAATTATAAAAATATAAAATCAACACAACAAAAAAATAATACCAATAATATTATTGGTATTATTACTTATTATAATAAGTAAAATGCCGTGCGGGCATAAACAGGTCCCGGTCTCAACATAATTGCTAGACTGAATCAGTGCAGCGCTGGTATTCTGACTGGGCCACATTAACATACATCACGGACATCAATAAAATAAAAATAAAAACAAATAGTAAATAAATAAAAAATAATTAATAATAGTATAACAATGTATAAATATACAATATATACATATATATATATATATATATATATATATATATATATATATATATATATATATATATATATATATATATATATATATATATATATGTATAATTGTTTTAGGAAAGAGCTTTCAATAGCCCTATCACTTTTTAGATACAAAAAAAAAGGAATTGTAAGTAGGTAGCTCGAGGCTTACTGATAAATTAAAATGTGTAAGTTGACATAAAATTTCTACAAATCTTGTAACACTAAAAATACATTTCTCATCCTTTGTTTGAAAATGAACATGAGGTGTTCTTCACTTTGACTACCAACACGTTTCAATTTTCAAACAACGCAACGTTACACCTCGTCTGCACGTTCTGTTGTTTTATTGATAGACAAAGAATTTAATATCATACAAGCCTTGTAAATCGACCGACTATCTCTTTCAATATAATATATTTGTGTATCTTATTATCAATATTTGTTCGTAAAGTTTTTAACTGTCAAGGAAAAAAGGTCCTTCAAACGAGGCGTGAAGAGACATTTCTCATAGTAACGACTGCTGATGGAATTTGACACAGACGGTTTCTGTCTTTTCTGGAGTGTCCAATAATTTCCATTAGATACTGTCCAAACATTTACCCTAGTTACTATGGAAAAAAACCATTTGTTCGGGTGTTTTTATCATTCTCTATGTGGGTAGATTGCGATATATGGATTCGCGGCTATAAAACATTTTTTGAGACGGCCAGTCAGTATCCTTAATGGACCACGAGCGGACGGCACAGTTTTTTCTTCGTGTAACATTTGAAACTGAATATGTGTAGACTAGCTGTACCCCACGGTTTCACCCGTGTGAATTTTATCTGACAAACACTGTGCCGCCAACGCACCCATGTAGTATATCATAATTGTTTTTCCCAAATTATTATTTTTTTCTTTTTTTTTATGCAATACAAGGAAGCGCTGGGCCTCAATCTTACCTGATGGAAAGTAAAGATGAGGCCGACGATGTATCGCGCTTACCTATTAATTGCCTATTCACTCTTCGCTTGAAAACTCCCAAGTTATAGGTGGAAGGGAAAACAGACGACGGGCGTGAATTCCACTCCTTTGCCGTTCGCATAATGAACGACGAAGCATAACGCTTCATGCGAATCAGGGGAATTTCCAAGACATAAGGGTGGAATCCCTCACGGGGTCTAGTTGTCCTATGGTGGAACGGATTGGGCGGAATTAAATCGTGCAACTACTGTGCACACTCTCCAAAGTGCAACCTATAAAATACTGAGAGGCAAGCTACCTTACGACGATGCTCTAGATCCTTTTCCTTATCTCCTAAGCGATGTGCCTAAATAACATACTATAAAAAGCAAAATTTAACTTCTTGAAATTGTCTTTATGGTGAAGTAACTTTTGTTTCTAAGGATTAATGTGCCATGTCTAAAAATAATGTTTATAAATAACTTTTTCATTTTCAACAAATCTTAGTCACAAAATACCTAACTGTACATTATGTATAAGAGATAGGTATATGCTATCGCTGACTTTTTTTAGATATACTAATGAGCAATATTATTGTAGAACATTGTATTTCCGTTATCATTAACGATTCAAAAACAAAAAACTTTTCCGCTTTATTAAACCTATTAGTATAGATTAAAACATTAATTTTGATGTATGTAGGGTAGCACTTTGACGGTGAACCGCTAGTAGCAGTTGCAGCAAGCGAGGTGAGTGGTTTGCTTTGGTGAGAAAAAAATTACTTAGATTGGGATTAAACCAAGCCATCCCGGTTTAATTATTTGTGGAGATTTGCGGTAACAACAACATAATATAAGTCGTTTCAATTCACGAGTAAATACTAAAAAACTTCGTTTATCTGTTTTCAGAAAATAATAATAATTTGCAGTAAGAATGTGTAACATATAATTCTACGACAACTAGTCGTCTTTCATCGTATACTAGAATTTCGTCTAATATTTTTTTCCTTGTACGGTGAAATGTAATCGTACCAACACAAAATATATCCGCCATTTGCCCGACAACTAATGTCGTAAATGAAAGAAAACCTTTTCCGCGAGCCATCCAATGAACCCCATTAATGCTTTGTACATTAGCTATAACTATAAATATATCTGGTATATTATTTTATAAATGTTTTGCAGTAAAAAAATATATGAGGCTTGGCAAATAACTTTATGATCTAGATTTTTTTTTCATAATACACGTAAATAAGTATAACTTCACAAACAGAAAAATCTTTAAAATTAATTATGGTTATTAGAATAAAGAAAGAGAGATTTTTTTTTTTACCAAAAAACTGTATGTGAGTAGTGTGAGTATAATATGGAATTCGATCGACTTTTACTATATATGATATTTTTAGAAGAAGATAGATCTGTTTCCGCCGTGCATATTAAAAAAAACATTAAAATCAACCATTTATTTAACCAATGACCTGTGCCAATAATTTTAAATTTTAGAATAATAATTTAAGTACATAGTTAAAATATTCAGCATTTAATGAACAAACAAAAAATATGTGAGTTTTATTAATGTTTTTTTTTTTGTTTTTGTACTATAATATGCTTAAAGTATAATAATTAGAAAATTACACTTGGGTATTCGTCTTTTCGTCAGACAACATTCCCTATATCTTATTACAATATTTTATAACAATTAAACATTATATCTACTACGAATAAAGGAGACCTATACCGAAATGGTAGAGACAGGTAAAAATAAGAAACATTACACAACAAAACATACCCTAGATGAAAATATAAAAAATACGTATATTTTAACTGCAACTCCATTATTATACAAATTTGTGTTATCCAAAAATAAGAAATTTATTCGGGTTCTTTCTGAGCTTACCTCATTTTCACTTAACTCTCGGCGTTTTGTTTTCCCGGAGTCCTCGTGTTCAAGAAAAATATTCATGAGTTAAACCCGTTAGCTTTTCCATCCTTACATGTGGATTCTAAACATAGTCATATATAAGCAGCTTATAGGGAGTGAGTAGTCCTTACTAAGAAGCCAACGTTGTTTATTATCGAATATATTTCATTTAAACTCCTAGTTCTTTGAGATGATTAAAGACTATTATAGCATTGTTTTTTTAATGCAAGTAAGGCAGCAAACAAGTATACGGCCTGCCGGTTTGTAAGAGGCTACAGTTGCCTATGGACGCTTGCAATACCATAGTTATCACTAGCGCGTTACCGACCACGAAGCCAAGGAGCTCTGGAAACTATTCACCGCAGAAACACTTTTATAGATATATGGTTGCGATCTTCTGTAGGGTGGTGGGGAGGTATTCCAACTGCCCAAGTAGAGCAAACTTTATAAGTCTTATAGTCTTTACCCAAGACGGTATTATCGTACATAATTATACTAAGAAACCCAAAACTTTTAGACGTACTACTAAAAAGTACTATATGTATACACAATGCATATATATACGTAATGTATAATCTAACCAAGCAAGCAATTTAATTCCCTAATTAATTACTTTATTTTAAATAGTTCGTTAATTTAATTAACACTAGTGTATCTTCTTTAAGATTTAGTTTTAGCACATACTTTATTAACCGACTGCAAAAATTAAGGAGATTCTCAATTAGATTGTATTTTGTTATGAATGTTCAGCAATAACTTCTTTGATTATAAACCGAATTGAATTATTATTTTTCTGTTGGAAAGGGATATCTCAAGGTCATTGGATTATCGACTTCGAAGATACGCGAGGAATATCCTCAAAACCAATGGAGTTAGTTTTCTTTTTTGTTAAAAATTATCTTGTTATGGTTCTCTTCTTGATTGACTTTCTTTCCTTTTCTATATTTGTGAAAACTCGAAATGGGTCTACTTTTTATTTTATTTTCACTATTGTTTTTATTAGCTATAAGTCTTTCCATTAAAAGATAGACATTAGGAATATAATTACATATTACAATTTATGTAAAGTACAATTTTAAATACAATTACAATGATTTTTGTTCCTTTGCGCTCAGAATACTGTGTATTGCAGGATTTATAATTATAAATATTTATAATTAAATATAACCTTATCATACATGCATACGACAATGTATATGTTTATTCGATACGTTACTTTAAAATAAATTAAGCGAGGGTAATAAGAAATTCATATTTGTTTAACAATATTGTATATTCTAGAACTCTATCTACAAATTTTCAAAAAATAAAATGTTATGAAAGTACGTGAAGACGAGCTCTTCTTACAAATGCGATAATGGAATAAGTATTAAATAATTTATGTACTTGCAAAGAAGTGACCCACAAAATCACTCGTTTACATTCGCTTATTTAGTTATTAAAATTACCACATTATATAGTTGTAATCATTTCTGCGTCTAGAATTTGTGGCGCCTCAAACGAAATTGTATCCTTTATATTGGGGTGCCTATCTAAGTCATCGACCTTTGCATTTATTGTTACTATAGCTCTGTTTTAATTATAAATAAACGAAATGACTCCTATCATCTTTCTTTTTAGTACGGCGGATTTATTCAGCTTTATCCCTTGCCTGAATTCATAAGATTTGTAAGCGGGATTAGTTCATTTTCTAATTAATTAGTAATGACCCTTGTAAATAGATATTCTATTTATAACAGAGATCTCTGAATTACAATATCAATTGATATTTATTATCTGAAGATTGAGGTAGAGTCCGAATTACACTAGTAACCAGAAGATTATGTCTCGCTTAAATAAACATCATGTTATAATTTTAATTTAGTTAAGTGCTGATTAATTAATCTATACTTATAATAAGAGTAAAGAGTTGAAATTAACGATATTTGAGAAATAATAATATGGAGCGGGGTTTAGAATCACGGACAGAACACATTTCGATAGTTTTTGAAATTGTTGTCTGTCTGTCTATCTGTCGGTTTGTTTGAACGCCAATCACGCAAAATCTTCTGGACCGAATTTAAATTTGTATGGTTGTAGTTTATAGTCTGAAGGTACATTTCGGATGCATTTTTTCACAAAGACATTTGTATGGTCTATAAATTACGTTTATGTACATATAAAAAATATTGTATGTATATGTAAAACTGCGACATATTTTAAGTATACATTGAAATTATACGAAATTAATGCAAATGATTTTAAAATCATTTTCTGAATTTAATTCTTTACAAATAATAAACAAGAAGGTATGTATTTTTCATTAGGGTATTTGCAGATGGCGCTATACGATATATTTTAGGTGTATCATGCGTTAAAACTATCACGAATTTGATTTTATTTTTATTGTTACACTTAGGTATATATTCTGCAAGGGCTTTTATTAACAAATTTAGGCTGGTCTTATTCATTTCGTAGATTTTAATATTGTTTTTAAATTTGTAAAACTATTAGCTATTTCGTTCTAGATTTCTACGATAGACATCATTGTTTTATGTTTTTTTTTTGTGATATCGACATTTTATTAAATTGTAGTGAACAGACATAGTATAATACTTCATTATTCACCGGATATTGAGGGTTAATAAGAATTAATAAATGAACTCAGCTTTTTCTAAAGGATATCAAAACCTAAAATTTTTATATTGAATTAATCGGCCCACATGTCTTCTGAGTAATATTGGTTAATATTTTAAATGATTTTACTTGAATATTCCTCAAAGGGCTTTTGATTCATTATGTTAAAATAAAATGCCTGACTGAAAGTGAACGGGATTTTCTCAGTATTCCATTGCTCTAAAAAGAATGAGCTCCGTTCGTTCACAGGAAACTGGAGAATACCGTCAAGTAGGAGTGGGTGATATGAATCGTATATACCTAGATATTAAAAGTATATATTGCTACAATATCTTTAAATCCTATAAGACTGTACTAAAACTAGGTCGCGCGAAACACTACTGCCCAGACATTATACTCATATCGGTGCCTATATGATTTGTTGCGCATACGATCGAGCTTCTAGCGATTTACCTTTTTCATATCGAATCAAGTAGAGTAAAGTGAAACGTACGATCGGTAGGACGCGTGATGTATGAAAGAGAGGCATAATTCACACAGTTGCAAAACTAAACTTATACTGTAAGCTATAAGTCAGAAAAAAATTCTTAACTTTTTAACTTTTTTTAACAATGTTTATGTCCGGTTTATTTGGTTTAGCACAGGTTGACCTTTGGCCTTGAAGTAGGAATTTTGACCAAATGTTTATGAAACATATATTATAGGTGACACATGAAGTTTGATAGTTTCTAAATACCTATGTCTGCAATATTTTATACACATTTAGCGCGATCAATAAAACAAAGAATCTTTCTTATTTTAACAATGAGTTTTATATTAGATAAGTAGTATAGATATTATTTTTGTTTAGAATTAGAAACTTAATTAAAATACAGCATGTCCAAATATTTCAATGTATAAAAAGAATACATTTCCCTCCACAAATTTAATTGAATTCGCATTATTATGAATATATCTGTAACTTTAAATTTTTAAACCATTAACAACGAAGTATACGGTTATGCCCCAACTTTATTACAACTTTACGGAGACATTTAAAATTTTAATCTGAATTTCGTTGATCCCGGGCTATTTGATAATTATGACCCAATTTAATTTTATATATATTGCTATAACCAAGGTTTTTTTTTTGTTTGGGAATTTCAAATATTACTGCTACATGTATTTCTACAGCGAAGTAGGAAGGCCTTTAAACATTAAAATTAAATCTAATATCGATTTACGTATGGTTAGAAATTCTTTATATTAACCAAGAAGTAGCATTTAAAATTATTTTCTTCAAACAGTCTATTTCGCACTTAGTTACTTGTTCTAGGCAAGTCATTTCCTAATACCCACCTAGTACTAGTAGCTAGTTATTACACTGAAGATACTATACAGCTATACTTAAGAACCAGTCCTTCTACAAAGTTTAGCGTATTACCATCTTGGGTCATGCTGCCACTTAACACCAGGTGAGGTTGTGGCCTATAGAAAAAAAAAACTTATAAAATATTATATTATCTATCTAATAATTAGAGTAGTAAATGACGTCATTAAAAAAATACTAAAAAAATAATGATTGTTATGTTTTTTTCTAAACAAAGGTTAAATAATGTTAGTATTTCATAATAGAGTCGCAGTAATACAATTTCGTTTCAACTTGGGAACCCGTAACTCGGCCGTTTGTTTATTTATCGCCGTATTTCTCTTTATAAGGAGCTTATTACTAAAGTTATAATTACCTTCGCGACTTTCCAGCCTTTCGAATCGAAAATTTATAATTTACGTTTGTATAAAGTAAGTTTTAGGGCACGTAATATTGTAAAAACGTGAATCCAGTATAATTCTTGTTAACACTTATGATTTAAGTTTCAACCAAGCCACATATAACGTAGTCGTTGCAGATTGTTTTTAGGGTGTTGTTTTTGACTCCTGACGCGAACAGAGGGGAGCTAATTTTATAAACCAAATTATTTTTTTGTGTTTTGATCGAGAATGTTCTTAACTATGACTCAAGAAAATCCGTTCAGCTGTTTGAAGATTATCGGCTCTTTTCTAGTTAATTAATGGATGTGCGAATCTTCCACAGATATGATTGAGTCGAAATTTGGTATTCTGTTACTTCAATGAAATCAAAAGAATATGGTTACCTTAACCTGATTCTACAGAATCATCTTTAATCTGCCTAACTCCTCACTAACATACAGTAGAGGTATCGTGCGTGAGCTCATTGGATGGTTTCAATGAAAAGGTTATTTTGTGTCGGGGTTTTTGAAATTTTTAAGTTTACCTTTTTGTTATTTGGTTAATGAAGGTGACACTTCACACACTTCAGCCAAGTTTGTATTCTGATAATCAAACAACTGTTAACAGTACTTACGTATATAGTATTTAAAACTCACAGAATTAATCATCATTGTCATCTTCGCATAAAATTCAGTTAAATCCACAGATCAAACCCGGCACAATGAAGTCTGTCAACTTTTTTAATTTGCTACTTCCACCTGAAAGTGATTGGCATTTTTATAGGCAGAGTTGTTTGTATGTAGGAGAACGTTGGAAATAATTCAAAATTAAGATTCTACTTAAACGGTGGCATTTAAGCGAACTAAGCGTTTATGGAATTTGAATTTTTGTCTATTACGAAATGTTAATATATTATATAATATTTCTTTCTATACGTAAATAAATAAATATGACCTTAAACCTAATTTTTTGATTACATATTTAAACTTCAATAATTGGAACTGTAAATGAATATTGCAAAACAAATAACATATTGTGATAAATATTTGTTTAAATTGCATGTAAACATTATGTAACAATGAAAACAATTTAAACTACATAAATGCGGGTTCGGATAAGTTGTAAACATTTTGTGTTTTTTTTTGTATGCTTACTACATTACAACTTGCGTGCCATGCACTCGGCGTTCAAATACTTTTGTCACGGCACGGAAATGACCTAAGCGTTCGCTGTAGCGCTTTCAAAGGGATATGAAACGGCTTTCTCGCGTTTCGCGCTTTTGCTATTTTTAAGCTTATTTGTTCTTAGCAGGGCAGGTACTGTATTACAGTGTACATTGAGTGTTTAAAAATGTTCCGCTTATATTGTGCTTATTTTAGGACGAGTATTTGATGCATGGCCATTGTCTAATATTTTCCGTTCTCCCCCCATAAATTTAATTCACAATATATTTTATACGTAAATGCAATTTATACATCGTAGAAATGTCAAAACATATAAAAACGTATCCTAAGTGTTAAACTACCATTATTGTGCCGCCCCAATTTGGCCCTCATTGTTATATGTTCTGGTTGATAGACTGTTTGTAACATCTCTTCTACCTTATATTGTGTAATAATATTCATATTGCAGAGGGAGGGCCCAGATAAATTTATACCTCCATATAGAATACTTCCATCCTGTAGAAGATTGCAACTTAATAACCTTGTGTTGTGTTCCTGCAGTGAGTGGGTTTCCCGAAGTCCTTATGGTAGAGTGTCCATGGTTGGACACGCACTAGTGATTAGGTGATTACGTATCACTAGTACGCTCCTATCACGAGCGTTCATAGGCTACACTAGCCGGTTAAGGGCGGTCGTATGCGTAAAAAAACTTTTATTTTCAGTGTTTCTATTTTATCTACTCTTCATGTTTTCGTATCTGGCAACTGTTATATGAAATAATCGTGTACTATATAAAAATACTGTGATATCCAGTTTTGGCTTTGGTTTTTAAATAATTTATGCTATTTTATAGAAACTTGTCAGCTGTCCAAATATATTAACATAGTAGCACAAAAATTCATCTAAATATTAATGTCTTTATTCCTAGTATATATATAATTCATATTTTTGGAGAGTTTTGTTTTACATTATATAGAAATCGTTTATGTTCGGGCTCCTAAACTAGTCCAGTTTCATAAAAGTACACTTTGAATTATGTTTATATTAGTTTCATATTGACGTTATTATTGTCATTTTTGAAGTTTAAAAGCGGCTATAACTTCGTCACTTAATCGGAACTTTAATGCAGTCATTTACCGTGGTGTATTTGGGTTTTGGTGGTTAGCAAAAATAGTCCGGTCATTTTAGACATAAAAATAGTGATCAAACAAAGAAAATTCTGACAGAGTCAAATCTTCGTAGAGACCTTAGGTTTACCACAAGGAATAAAGTGTCAAAAGTCCCCATCAGTCCCATGTGAGCTTAGGGACTTATTCGGGGCCCAAGGTCAAAATTTTAGGTTTTTTGGATTTTTCTCGAAAACGGTAAGTTTTATCGAAAAAGTACCTTGGAGCAAAGTTGTAGATCTTAAAATTTTCTATAAAAATAGTCCCTATGATTTTTTCTCTAAGACCCACTATTTCCCAGATATTGCGCTTGTAAGAATCACGTTCTACATAATATGCACACATTTCCACACCACCTGTGAGGTAGTGTACTCGGCGCGTTTTTTTTAACGTGGTATCCCCGGTAGGCCTATTCCACGAACCTTTATGACGTTATTTTCAGGAACAATAATTATTTAATAGTATGAAAATTATTGATATGGGTTACTGAGTTTAACTGTCGTTCTAACTTTTTTTATTACTTTAATCTGACTCATACTCTTCATATTCAACTTCAACAATCATGTTTTCTTCAATTTCTTCTTGTTCTTCTTCTTCTCCTTCCTGTTGATGAACGCTTAGAAATTGTTAATGGGGACTTTTGACACTTTATTCCTTGTGGTAAACCTAAGGTCTCTACGAAGATTTGGCTCTGTCGGAATTTTCTTTATTTCAATTGTCTAAAATGACCGGACTAAAAGTGCCCTCCAGAAGTTGTCCGGCCAGCAACGGCGGTATTCTCGACGATAAAAAAACATTTGTCCATTATTATTGTTTGATTCCTACTGCCAACCAGTTTAAAATCCAGTCCACTAAATTCTTAGAAGCAAAATTCTCTACACGGTGCAGGTGTGATGATTACACTCCTAAATTATGAATACGAAGTCCCGCCTTCGATTCAAAATGGATGTTATAATATTGGTTTGGTATATTTTATATCTAAAAATTATGTTAGATGCACGGACTATTTCATCTGGCTCATTCATGACGTGAATGAGATTAAAGAATTCTCGTAAACGAAAATAAGGTAGATGCTTCTTTGGCAAGTTGTAAACGTTTATTGAATGTCGTAATATTGATATTCGTGTTTGCAATTTTACTTGGAAAATCAAAATATGTATAGTAATTATTAAACAATATTACATCGTGACCCATTTTGTTAAAGTCCTACTAATATAATAAATTTGAAAGTGTGGTGTATGTTTAGATGTTTGGATGTTTGTTACTCAACCACGCGAAAACGGCTGAATGGATTTGAATTAAATTTAGCACACAAATATACAATAACCTGAAATAACATATAAGGTACTTTTTATTCCGGTTAAAGTCATAGTTTAACCAGTGTTATCCTACAAATATAATAAATGTAAAGTTTGTATGTTTGTTGTTTGTACTGTTATAAGTTTTATTGGGACGGTTAATGTGTTGGATTCATATTGGTATATAATAACAATACCATACAAACAGTGATAAACACATGTAGGATTTTCTTTTGCTTTGTCGTGTTCCGAAATCAGCCGGTGCATATACAGTAATATAGCGAGATCATAGGAATCGCGTCCACCATACACATAGTGACAATCCTATCCATAATTTTCTTTTAGTTGTCGTGTTCCGAGATCTATTTGTGTATATCCAATAATACGCAGACGATGACGCGGGTACCAGCTAGTAATAGAAATAAATTGGAACTATCTGAATATTCGCATGTTTTTTTTTTTTTTTTTGTTTTTATTATGTTTTTTTTAATAGCTCAGCAATTTGATAATACCTACCGTCCTTGGTGTTAAACACCGAGAGATCGAAATCCATTGCCGCTATCATGACGGTCTGAATAAATAACTGGATATGCATAGGCTGATCCCGAAACGTGCCATGAAAAGCGAGTCACTACGACGCACTTTCCACCATGTGCTTGGCAGTCGTGACACAATCAGGCAAAACAACCCTACCAGCGCGCTATCGCCATATACCCGTTCGTTTCCCAACAGGGTGCACCACGTGCACGTTAGGTTGGCTAGGGCGTCTCAGTTCTAAAGATGTTATTTGACACCCCTATCTCCCGAGGTCCTAGGTACCGATACCTTATATTAATTACAGCAGTATCGTCATTATATTTATTTATTATATAAATACGCCTATATAAATACTTTATGAAGTATAAAACACATTGATAAATGCATTAAATGAGTTCTACAACTTTAATCGATTTATAATACAACCACCAAATAGATCGGCAATCAAGTAATCAATCCAAGCCTCTCAGCTGTACATACACTGGCTGGTCCCGAAACGGGACAAACAAAAAGAGAGTCACTGTGACGAGTTTATCGAGTTCACGATAGGTGCAGATTCCTCACCCCGCTTGTTTGCTTAATACACCGGCTAATCCCGAAACATGAGATTGCTTAAGTTGTGAGACTATGGCGAATGTCACTGATGTATTGTGGTCGCGAACCAATTGTACACAATTTTCGTGTCTTAACACCCAAAATGAATTGTAATATTAAAATATAATAAAAGGCAATACAAAAGCATAATAATGCAGTAGTCCCTGGAAATATGCAGTATTCATAGAATGTTTCAGAGTAATTTCAGTAAGTACTAGCGCGCACGGGTGACTTTCAACGTGACTGTTTAGTCGCCCCTGTCTGGTTTTATGGATATGTACAGAGGTGCGCACATGTTATGACGCGAAAAAACAGTTATATTCATGGATTTGACTAGGATAACGAAGCAGTCACTGCGACAATAGTCACCCGTGCGCCCTAGTACTTAAGTCTGTATTTTTGATGTCTATTAAAAACAATTGAATGCTATTTTAAATATACCAAGATTCGATACAATTTTATTAAAATTTATTCTTAAAGTTAACGGATTGCACTTGTATTTATTTAATTGAATCAAACGCTCGGTCAGTTATAGGAAAACGAACTGATTTATTATAAATTCAAATCACGATTTTCAGTATCGCAACCGTCCACCTTCAGGATGCCCATTAATAAACTTTTCGGATTCATTTATGTCTTATGCGATCGGAATAAATTATATTTACAAATGTAGTAGGTAGTAATATTTTCATTTGAAATTGTAGCGCAACGGACGTAACCGCTTGTATGGAAATTGGTCTATTATAAGTTAGTTCCGGTCACGGGTTGGATTTTGCACACCAGCCAATGGGATTAAATTTGGAGCGTTGTTTATTTTAATCGAACTCAAAACTTAAATAGGCTTAACAAAGAGGACACAAAATTTTTTTTTCAAGCTAAATGAATCGTGTATTCCGTAATTAAAAATCTAGCAAATTCATATTATTTATAACATATTTTAGAAGGTAATTAATATTTTTTCTCACAGTAAAATAGCACAATTCAAAAATTCTTAACGCCGTCCTTTCAGTCCTTTGACCATTATATTTATTTAATCGAATAACTACTTTTCTTGTCTCAAGGAACTTCAATCTAATTGAACTATTCAATCTGTATCAGGGTGTGATACTTTACACTAAAGAGACGATTCCTGAGAGGAGAGTTGTGACGATCCTTGATATGATTCCTTAGAATATATTTGAGACGATAGAGATAATCATTGAGACTGTTCCTGGGATGATATTTGAGTTGACAAAAACGATACTTGAGACGATAGAGACGATAGTTGAAAGTATACTTGAGACTATAATTAGGACGATACTTGACACGATTCCTGAGTTGATACTTGAGACAATTAAACATCCCGCGTGGAACAGGTTCAGTTCCGTTTTTTGGGGATTACTCTACGGTCTAGTGCAAAGGAAGCTATAAAAGAAGTTAAATAAAAAAAAAAAAGTTATTCGTAAGTTATGTTTTACTTATTTATTTATTTTTTTTCTAAGGAATTAACTGCTTCACAGAGTCAACCAGACAGTTGTTGTTATTTGTATAGATAAGTATCAATTTTTTAATTAAAACACTTTATAAAATATTTTTACAGTATAAAGTCTGGTTAACGATTTATAGGACTTTGAAGTTTTGAGTAATCTGCAGGTATGTGCTACTTCTAATTCCATTAATCAGTTTTATAAAGTTACAATAAAATAAATTTATACTACATTCAATGAGCTTTTGAACTGCATTTTCGGATGTTTTTTTTTTGAAAATTTTTTGTTATAATTTTTAAAACTAGAATTTCACAAACTCTTGTCTCTTAATTTTTTTTTGCTCAAAATAGACCATAGTCAGATATTCCCTGCTAAGTTTCGTTAAGAACGTGAAGTGATTTTAGGAGCTACTCGGATTACAGTAACGAAGCACAGCGGCCCGCGCTAAAACGAGCTTACAGAAACTTACAATTAATTTGATTGCTTACATACCTACCTGATTTTGTTAAATATTTTTATCATATTTTGATGTACATAAAATTACTATATGATATGATAATTTAATGGTAATTTGTAGATGTTTTTTTTTTTAAATTTTACAATTTTATAGATTCCGCTCACCACTTTTGTAGTTGCTTTGTCGTGCTACAATAAAAAAAGAGTCAACAATTTCACTGCTTTTAAATTATCCACATTGACATAGCCATTTCTGGTTAACTCACTGTTACTGAAAGGAATGAACGATATTACTGAAGATATGCACGTAACATTAAATAAATCAGACCGAGATTCATATCTATAAGATTTCTTTGTTGTACATCTCAACTGCAAACGTTCGGAAGGATGAGTAGGTACACGTCCAAAATTTCTGTGAAAAGGGCAAACTCCATAAATCTTCGGGCGGAACGTGGAATATGTGCCATCGAAATAGAGGGGAATGACTCAATAATGTTCTTACCTTCTCCTCGGGGCATCTCCGTAGTGATATCGCTTCTACTCGAAAAGGGTTAAGCTACCGGGAAAAATTCAGACTGATAACTCTACAATATTCCTTGCATTTTTATGAACTTATGTTTATTGTGGAATTGTTTGAATAAAGTCACATCCAATGTTAACAAAAATTTTGGTCGATGTTATAGTCTAAACTGAGAAAAGGAAATATATACCTATCAAGTGTAGCTACCGTAACTTACTCTTAAATGTTTATCGATAGGTCTTCATCTTCATTGACTTTGAATGCGAGTACTAACATAATCTGTCAGCAAGCAATAACCTTATCACTGTACCGATTTTAAATCAACTTTACGAATTCTCCGAGTTTTTTTAAATGTTTGTATGTAGCTAACGGAACATTGTGGGCTATTTCAAAAATTGTTAGTAGAAAATGAAGTAATGAATGAATAAACAAAAAAATAAAATAAATGAACAAACGTTAACACACGAATAAATAACTTGAAACACAATGCCCTTTCTTCGCCAACACAATTCCATCAATCAATAAACCATTAGGTATGCAGTGGAAACATCAATCAAATCAATTCTAATGGCCTCATGCGTCGCAATACGGCACGCCTCTCGCGTGACGTATGTGAACACTGCCAACCCAACAGTGCCTACAAAGTGTAACCTATCACTATAATAATACGAGTATAATGTAAGTAAGTAACAAAGTGTCACAAGTTTCAACTAGTTATTCGAACGTCAATGTTAGAAGATTATACCCGAAGAGAACTAATTATCAATAAACTTACTGTATTTGTTAACATATAAGCTTATTGGTAAAACAATTAACTTTATTCTTATATACTAATAATGTACCTTACTTAACAATACTTATTTTTGGTTTACTTTTAGCGTTTGAAAGTTCCCATTTGGTTGTACCGACAGAATTTCTTTTGGTAAATATTTGCGTGAAGCACTTAAAAAGACTGAATTTTATTTATTATCGAAAAATATATATTCTGAAATCCCGGAACACATGACCTATATTTGATATCACCCATACGTCATATAGGTACGTAAAAATGAAAAATATGATGTGAATGTGATGTCAAGCAATTTATGCTAACGCGTTCAATAGGACTTAATAAGCACTGTACTTTCTTTTTATGACGATAAGGTTTAGTTTTTATGAGTTTTATATTTATCGCATGGAAAGACGTCTGTGCATTTTAATGATTTATTTGCAACTAACTGAGACTATACAATATACCAACTTAAGATACATTCAGCGCTGTAGCTACAACAAGCACTGTTTTTTTTATCAAATTTGGTTCACTGGAAGTTCATTATTCCTCAATTAATAAGCTATAAAAACTGTCAATAATACCTACTTTAAAAAAAAATTCAACCTATTTTGATAAAATTTTGTACACGGCAAGCATGATGCTCATTGGTTAATCGAAAGGCTATAAAAGTTATCAATAATACTTTTAGAAATCATAAAATACGAGGAAAATTACTGAGTAAAAAACACGCGCAGAACCGCTGGCACAACTAGTTGTACTCGTATATATAATTATATTTCCTATTTGTATTATATGTAATTAATATTTTTCATTTCTGGTGCGCTGGACAAAACAATTATTAAACTATTAATTTTTATATTAATAGCCACATTATGAAGCTCAGCAGTACCATAGTTGGTTGTTCATTAGGCGGTACGACAGCCAATAATATTAGTCATGCAGATGACACGGTGCTCTTGTGTCCATCAATCAGTGTAATCCGAAAGTTGTTAGTTATTTGTGAGGAGTATGCGGCGGCTTACGGCCTCAAGTACAATGCAAGTAAGAGTGAACTTTTGATATTTGAGGCGCGTTGTAAACACATTGGCGAGATACCAACAATAACTCTCAACGGGTGTCTCCTTAAACGTGTTTTTGCTTTTACATACTTGGGGCATTGGGTTACCGTAGACCTGTCTGGCAATATGGATATCGAACGAGAACGTAGAGCGATGGCTGCCCGAAGTAATATGTTAGCTCACAGATTTGCACGATGTTCTTGGCCAGTGAAAATTTATCTTTTTAAAGCTTACTGCCAGACACTGTATAAATGCAGCCTGTGGGTCAACTATTCGCGGAAGGCTATAAATACGTTAAGAATACAATATCATAAAGCCTTCAGAGTGCTGTTGAGGCTGGCGCGGCATTGTGCGTAAATTAATTGCATCTGTGATGACCTGTTTGAGGGCCAGTACCAACAGCTTCCTGCAGGTGATTGCAAATAGAGTCGACTGTCCGGTATTGCAGCACTGGGTTCGCGTCCATGTCGCTGGAGTTATTTTACGTGGCAAAATTTTTATGTAACAATAAGATGGTATTGTCTAAAGAAATAACTTATATTATTTTTGTAAAGATAATTAGACCTTTAATCAAAATTATAAACTTTTCAGATTGCCTGTTAGATATCTAAGCGTCATATCTATTTACATTCTTTGATACGATATAAATTGTAAAGCATAGCAACTGAACGAGATTCAAATATCAATTACCGACAAAGTTCCACCTGCTCAGAACATAATTAAACAATTCCTTCAACTGACTCAACAACGCGAACAATAGCTTTGTTTCATTTAACAGCTCAGCAGCGCGTTGCAGTCAACAGCGACTATTAAATTCAACAAATTGCACACAGAACTTGTTCCTGTTTAACCGACGATGTACTGTTTTTACGAGTACTCGTTAGTGATGGGAAAATATTTTAATTATGCACCGTTTTTTAATAAATTACTTTATTTATCTTGAAATTATCATTTCTTTACTGATAATCGTTTTTTCGGCCAACTCACCACCGCGCCAAGCCGCCGCCGATGTACATAATATATAGCCTATAACTCGTTCATGATCACTGCTGTGCTTCTTAGGGTCATAGCGTAAAGTTATAAACGTTGAAAATGCTTTTCTAATTTGTCTGGTAGTTCCTAGATTCAAAAAATCTCTTGAGCTTTATAATAAAAAATAAAAAACTTTTACGTAGGTAATAGAGGAAGGTACGAATTTTTGAAAATCCTTAAAATATCCAACTTCCATTCGCATCAACATACATTTGAAAATAACTTTTCCTTCTTTTTATTTATTTATCTAATAAAAAGATACATTTATTATAAAGTGGGAAATTTTCTAGGCATTAATTTTTGAAACTACTGATCCTAATCTAATAGTTCATTCCCTTCAACTACATTATCTCCGAGTACTGTAGGATATATTTTATTTCCTATGAGGTTTAATATAGTTTAATATCTCATCATAAGAACCCCTTATTATCGATCTTAATATTCAACATATACATTTGTTCTTTGTTTATGTATAATATAAAAATTGTTAAGATTCTATAAACTTTCATATTCATTTTTACTATTTTTTATTTTCATCGAAACAATGCAGTAAATTTAACACGCTTTATATGTTTTAGTCATTTCATTTTGATGGTTAAAATTACCATAAATATTTGTTATCTCTTATCTTTGTTTCAAAATTATAATACATTTTCTAGAAACTTTATTACCCTTCAATGTATTTAGTATATACGTAAAATATATCTAAATAAATTGCTACCTATTTAAAAGAACGGGTCTACGTACTCAGTAATAAAATTCGAACATTTAAAACCAAAACATGAAAATAAATGTCACATTGTACAATGTTTTGTTTGTTTGACATTTAAATACTAAACGTTAACTTGTCTCGACAATATCAATGAATCAGTCTTTGATCTCGTCTTCATAAAATTAATTTAATTGCATTAAACACAGAGTATGACGTCACTAATGTTCAACTTTACTCCACTATGCATTCTGTAAAGTAAAACTAAATTAGGTTAAGATTTTAATACTCTGTGCTTCAAAACTCACTTGTATAATACATAACATACATACCATCACGCCTGTATCTCCGAAGGGTTAGGCAGAGGTGTAGTACTAATGTACACCCACAGTTCGCCGTATATGTACTATTTAGGTCCCGTGTAATAAGGGGCGAGCCTATTGTCATTGATCGGGCACAACGCCAAACTCCGAGCTGCTAATGAGAATTTTCATAGAAAAACCCAATAACATTTTGCTCGACCTGGGAATCGAACCCAGGACTACGATCATAGCATTTGCGCTTACGACCACTAGGCTAGTGAAGCAGATTAATACATAATCTACAATAACATAATTATTTTTATCATTATCATCTTAATACAAAAGTCATTGAAGGGTTCTTCTGTAATATTATTCCTCGTCTTGCTAATGTCAATACATTACTTACATATGCGTATTATACTTTTATTGTAATATTTAGAGTCTTTATATATCGTAATAATATAAAATTATAACGTGTCCTTTGTTCATGTTATATATACTATAGTAGTATAGTATATACATTATATTATAGTTATGATTTTTATTTATGTTTAACACAGATTTAAGAAACAGGTATATAACATAAATGTAGTTTTATATTATCCCTGCAGTTCCCTTAGCAAGTGTTTCGGAATGAAATTCGACTTGAAGTTGCTCCCGCACGAACGTCACTCAACTGAAGGCTTTTTGAACTCGCACGGCCGTTATCAGTTATCCATAGAATTTTTTTTTGTTCGAGTTAAAATTATATTATTTAACGCAATAAAGTTTCACTTTTATACGTCCACTAAATCGGTAGCGTGCCATCGCATCCGGCGCTACAACAAGTATTATCTTTAAGTTTGTGATTGTTTTATGTTGGGTAAATGTATCCTTTTCATGGCTTATTCTCATAGGTTTATTCTAAAGTACACAGAAGATTTTGAAACTAAATTCTATAAGGTGTATTTATCACACTTGAAATAGGCAAAATTTCCTACATAGGCAGAAAGCCAAAATTATTTTAAAAAAGAAGGATTTTTTATTGATTGAATTTATCGCGATTTATTGCTTTATAACAAAAATGCCTGCAAAACACAATACTTCTACAACTAAAAATTAACCAATATACAAAAAATTATATTTCATCGATTAGGTACAGAAAATTTCGTTTCATATTCGACGATACAAGTTTAACAAGGGAATGTCAGGTGAGTGTATAATAAGTTATGTTATTTCGAACACAAAAGACCGAATATCGTACATCTATTGAGGGAGACAGGTGAAAAATCATAACTGATGGGCCCTTCCATTGTGCTGATTTCTTTCAAATTAGAACTTCAAAAAATCTTTGGAATATTCTTATATTGATATTTTATTACTTGAAAACACTTCGCTTGTTCTAATATTGTTTTTTATTGGCAGATTCGAGTAAAAATATGACCTCTGCAGTAAAATTACAAAAAACTACAAGTATATACCTAAATTTAAATGTAGAAGTTTTTAAATTCAGTTAACATATTATTCTATTCTTTCTATTGATGTAAGCTATATATGTTGATGTAAAAAGAAATAGGGAACATATAAAATTTTGAGATTTCTCTCTAGTTGGGGCAGTCCAACTAGTGAAATACGTCTTCCATCCTACAGAAAATAGCCATATAACTTTGTATTGCATTTTTGCTCAGTTGGGTTTCCAGAGCCCTTTGAAGTAGATGGTTCAAGAATCGCAACGCTCAAGTGATACCCATGCTATTACAAGTGTCCATTGTCTACGGTAGCCGCTTACCATCTGGCAGACCGTACGCTTGTTTGCTACCTTTGTTGTATATTAAAAAAAATCCATTAAAACAAAATAAAAGGTTACAATTTTAAGCGTAATTTTCTTAAAACCGCTCTTTCTGACTTACTCCAATCTAGATTACCGCGGCAAATTTTACAACCGTTTAAAAATTGATGTTCAAATTTTTTTTAAACTACCACAAAAAAATAGCAAGTCTATAAATTATATTAACCAAATAACTTATTCGGTCAATCTCGACGCAGAGAGGTACGTTTATCTATATCTATATCTATATCTATACATATAATAAAAACGTAACTGATCGATGTCTGTACATAGAAGATATATGAGAAAAACTATTATTGGGGGTCTCTATAAACGCAGGAGAACCCAAAATAATGATTGTTAGAATTTTTGTCTGTTTGTCTGTTTGCCAACTTTTGTGCGCGCTAATCTCAGAAACGGCATAACCGATTTGGAAACGGTGTTCACTAATATATTCTGGTAAGGTTCACTTAACATTTAGTGTTTGTTTTACTTCAATAAGTTCATAAATAAAAAAGTTATATCGATTTACAAAATCACGTCGAACATTTTTTTGATAAAAGTGCTATAAAATAGCTCTTCAGTTGAATTGACTGAAATTTTAGCTATCTTTATATTATGTTTTGTAAAACGATGATGATCGAAACCTTTCATAAAGTTAAAAAATGAAGAGTTTAATAAAATGATATTTCCAATATAAGTAGACCTCAGGTCTATGTGTTAAATCATATTAAAAGGGGGTCTGCATAGGCTGGATATGGTCAATTGAATATAGCTACGCCGCTACTAGGGATGGCAATTCATTTCGAAAAAGATTGATTCGAATCGAACTCTTATGAATCGATTCCCAAAAAAAAATCGATGTCTAAGATCGATCTCTCAAAAATTGATCTTTTTTCGATCCACTTTTGCATTTGTATTAACAATATAAAAATCCCTAAAATAGAAAATTGAAAGGGAACCACAACAGTCGATCTTTTGTAATTTTTACCTTACTAAAGTATCAGTTATTATAGGTGAAACGTAACAGATCGATGTCTGTACATAGAAGATATATGAGAAAAGCTATTATTGGGGGTCTCTATCAACGCAGGAGAACCCAAAACAATGATTGTTAGAATTTTTGTGTTTGTCTGTTTGCCAACGTTTGTGCGCGCTAATCTCAGAAACGGCTTAACTGATTTGGAAACGGTTTCAACTAATATATTTTGGTAAGGTTGACTTAACATTTAATGTGGTTTTACTTCAATGAGTTCATAAATAAAAAAGTTATATCAATTTAAAAAATCACGTCGAACATTTGTTCGATAAAAGTGCTATAAAATAGTTCTTCAGTTGTATTCGTTGAAACTTTGAAACTAGTTTGTAAAATGGTGATTATTGAAAGTTTACATAAAGTTAAAAAAATGTACAGTTTCAGAGAATTTGGAACTTTCCAATATGAGGTTGACCTTACATCTATATAATGAATCATATTAATAAGTGGTCACCCTAGGTTGGATATAATCACGCAAGCAAGTCGAGTGCCGCATCGCTGCTAGGCAATTCATTCCGAAAAAGATCGATTCGAATCTAACTCTGATGTATTGATTCACAATAAATCGAGGTATAAAAGATCGATCACTCCAAAAAATCGACCTTCTTTTATTCACTTTTCAGATTTCAGTTAACAATATAAAAATCCCTATTATAGAAAACAAAAAGGACACCACAACAATCGATCTTTTGCTATTTTTACCATGCTAAAGTATCAGTTAAAGAGAAACAAAGAAAGGTATAGAGAGAGAGAGAGAATTAATTTCAAAAATTTATTATTATTAACTGTTGTCGTTATTCTGCTATTGGGTAATTTACTGACACCATAGAGAACGACAGCATAATGAAATTAATAATCCATACTAATATTATAAATGCGAAAGTAACTTTGTCTGTCCTGCCTGTTGCATTTCACGCCCTGAAATAGACGATGAAGGTTTGTACGAAGAACGCATCAAAACAAATTTGATGAATTTTGGTATAGAGATAAATTGGATCTTGAAGAAAGACATTGCCTTACCTTATGTCGTGAAAATAAAACTTTAAAAGGTGAAATAGGGGATGAAAGATTGTATTAAGAACCCACTATTTCTAAATTTAGGGTTATGAAAATTCATATTTATGCTATTAGGAAGAAATAACAGTGTTTCGTGTTTTAAAAAATAAGAGTGATTTACAATACACATAGACTGCACTCTTTGATACTAAGCAAAATGTTCCTGAGACATAAGCTTACATTATACAAAACATATGTCCGTCCTATCATGACATATAAGCTGCGCTACATTCGCACATACGTCAAAGATCAACATTAACAAATCCCAAATCCTCCAAACCCGATTCTTACGTAAAATTAACAAAGCCCCTTGGTACGTTGGTCAAATCGTAAATTGAATATCTTACGCGATCGTACTTCGACACTGCTTCGAATCACGTGAATCTGTTGGTGAAAGCTGCCGCGACTTAAACCCCAAAACCGAACATCGTACGCGAACAACTCCGGCTGTGAATATCTTCACCGATCCTGTTTATAAGATCGAGGAAATAAACAAATACTACTCCACCGTCTCTCAAAACAAAGTGTGCTCGCGCCCACGCGCACGAAACCACCGTTCCCTCCACAGGGGATGGGTGGCTAATTTCGCTCCCGCAAACCCGTCACGACCTCCCTCTCTTACGTCAACTCAAGCCTAGGTCCGTTCCCTCGGTGTAGAACCCTTGAGTCATGCAGCCGCTCGCGCGATACTGGTGACACTGCACTTGCAATCACGTAGCTACCCACACACATCATTACACACAATATGTACATACATACGTGCACACCACATAAGTACATAGATTCTGTAAGGGACCTTTTTTTCTTTTTTTACGATAGTTACTTTCGATCATGTTTCCAGAATACTAAATACATATACACATGTTCATTCCTTTCTCCCAGGAGGCAGGGACATGTTATATGTATGCGTTAGTGTAGCTCGAATTTTCTACAGATAGGGAATTAGTCAGTTCGCGACCTTTTCACAATCGCGGTAATAGCCCAAGCCGACGTCCGGCCACTTTGGCATCTTTGTGCGCATGTTGCTCACGCTTTCGCGGCTGAATGCCTTAAGGATGCGTTTGCCCCCAAGCCTGGTGAAGCTGTCAAAGCCATAAGTGGCTCTATTTCTTTAGGGCCCCTTAGGCTAACAGTATAGTCAGTGAGAAAGAAAAAAACATCTATAATTTTCTTTTGGTTTATCGTGTTCAGATATTAGTCAGTGTATATACAGTAATATAGCGAGGTGGTAGGGATCGCGACCATCATACACATAGTGTTAAACACATGTATGATTTTCTTTTGGTTTGTCGTGTTCCGAGGTCAGTCCGTGTATAGATACTATTAATAATTTAGTAAAGCGGACAAGTTTTTTTTGTCTGTTTGTTTAAACATGGTAATCTCTAGACAACTGGTCGGATTCGAAAAATTCTTTTTGTATATGATAGCCAGATTCACGAATAATAGTATAGGCTATCTGGAACTAAGCTATACCTCTCAGCTAGCCTTAAATATTGATTTTTGTTTAAGTAAGTTGAAGTGAAAGTCTTTCCGAACTACTTTATCCACATGTGCTGGCGTAATGGTTAGTGATACGTAAATATAATATTCTACAAAAATATTGTTCTTTAGTATATCTAAAAAAGTCTCCGATAACATATGCCTATTTCTTAATAGTATAAGCCACAATAAAGTACTTTGCGAGTTTTTATGTTGAAGATTAAAAATTTATTTTGAGCTTTATATTTAGGCTTATTATATTAATCCTTACGAACAAAGTTATTTCATTATAAAAACAATTTAAATTTTTCTTTTTATAGTATGTAATTAGGACACAGTTCAGGAGAAAATGAAAAATTAAAATAATTTGTACTTGCGGGAAGTGATATCAATTATGATAGACTACACGGGTCCGTCGCGTTGGCGGCGCGGTATTTGTTGGATAAAAACTCGGGTGAAACCGAGGGGCACAGCTAGTTATAAATAACCTATGTTTTTTTTAAACTTTTATCGCATTGAATTGAATTAATTTTAACTCATCAATCAATGTTTAATAAAGTTCATCCAAATTTAATCATATAAGTAAGTATGTAAGTGAAAATATTAAAAAGTATATTAAATAACTCTGTTCCGAAAGCATTTAATTCAAATATCCTATACAACAAAATGTTAAACCACATCGTTCCGGTTTGGTTAAATGTATTGGTTAAATGAATTAGAAATATTTGCCAATTAATTTGTTTTCAAGCTACAAATATTTTGGTTTTCAATAATTACTATTGCATTTATAAAATTAGTTTTTATTGACAAGAGAACATTAGGAGGATAAAAAACAAATTTTCTTTATGAATTTATATAATGAATTTATTGTAAACTTTCAGTCATTTTACACATGTGTAAAATAATAATAATGATATAAAATTAGTTGAAACTAGGTATTCAAAATTAAAAAAAAAAATCAATGATTTATCTTATAAAAGTCATCAAAAGGCAGATTTAGAAAGCTTGTTTCTAAGGAAGTTTATAAAAAAAATATTCGTAGAAGTTGTTATAAAATAAATTTGAACTCGTCGATAAGTCAAATATTAGAAATGTTAATATTCAAAAATCTCCTGGTGCCCCGAGACCTGTTTGCTGAATTCTAAACATTATTAGTTTAGTTCAATATACAGGTTGTTCAAATATTAAAAGGTCCCAACGAGGGAAAGAGGACGATAAAATTAATCTATTGATAAATCTTTTATGTTATCGAGAGTACTATATCGGTTACGGATATTAAAATTATTTGCTAGTTTCTGTTTTATTGTTTTATTTCGTTCCTTTATATTAAAACTAGCGACCCGCCTCAACTTCGCACGGGTACAATTTACAAATTTACAGGTATATTTTATGTTTTAAAAAAGCCTGATTTAGAGTTTATAGCTTTAATATTGACAGTTCATAACTTCATAACTGCCTCATTAGCCTAGTGGTCCTCAACACGATTGCTAAGCTCGAGGTTCTAGGTTCGAATCTTAGGTCGAGTAAAGTGCTATTGGGCTTTTCTATGAAATTCTCAGTATCAGTTTGGCTCTGTGCCCGATTAATGGCAATAGCCTTCCCCCTAATACATGGGAGCTAATACATACCCAGCGAACTGTGGATGTCCAACTCTTCCTAACACTTCAGGGATACAGGCGTGATGGTATGTCATGTAACTTCGTAGTTATGAATAGTGCGCTTAACTCTCGTTACGTAATTTATCATAGGGTTTTTTTGGTAGAATTTATTTGGTCGTGAATTCAAAATTATTATTATTAATGTACATTAAATGCCTAAGTCAACTAACGAACTTATCTGGATAAAGATTAATACTGAATTGGAGAAAATAGCTTCGCAAATAACGTAATATTTTAAATTATTACCTTGAAGTTAAAAGTGGTTACTGTGAGTCGACCTTAGGAAATAAATATATGTCGTGGTGGACTCTTCTGTAAGTTTTTTGAAGATCTACAATTCTTTAGAACATTATTTTTATGTATGTCATAAGGTTTAGCCAGCGTAAGCCAAGTAAGCGCCCGAAAATCATTTTTTGACGTCTTGATTACCAATAATTGAATTTTCTCTACGTAATTATGGGACAGACAGCGGGAAGCGACTTCATTTTATAGTATGTATAGATTATAGAGGATTTTAGAGTATGCCTAAACTGTATATTAGTATGTACAGACAGGATAATTAAAAAAAACTCTATAAATAAACTTTAATGAAAAACAAAGTGAAATCATACTTACATACGGTTTCTTTGTCTATTTATATTTTTTCAAACAATTTATTTAAATTACAAAAGAAAGAAAAAGCATTCATTTGAAAATAACACCACACAACACACATAAATTGCTTAAATAAAAAATAAAACCAATAAATGAAGTGTTGCATGGGATCGAATAGGTCCCTGTCTCAGCACAATGCTGCAGGCCTACAAGCGCAAGCACTGCAGCGCTGATATGCGATGCCCGTAGGCATGTACAACCCCACGGACGAATTAACACAACAACAATTTTAATTAATTAAAGTAAATAATCGTAATTTCATAAGAATATGCAACATCTTCCAAGTGTATACTGCTTAACTGTATAATTAATTAATATTTTTTTCAAAAATTTCTGAACAATATTATAAGTTAAAAAACTACAATAAAATTTAAAATGTAATTACCTAACAAAAAAGTGCAAATATCACAAAATGCAATACACATTTTCTTTTGCTTGTGTTCTTTACTCTCGAAAAGCCGCAAAAACGTGCAGTTTCGACCGCATTTAATGGGCAAGAGTCGTGTTGGAGCATAACACTCCAAATTAAAATGACCTGCCCGAATATCCAATTTGGAAAGTAGTTTTTTGAAACGTTTAGGATCTCTTGGGTCATGTCACGTTGGCCGATTTAGCTGCCGTTTTATTTGTTACAGTCAGCTCTCTTCTAACGAAAAGCGTCGCTCTAAGCGGATAAAAGCAAAAATAATTTGAAAAGAGTGCTATGAGGTATCTTACAGAGTTTTTTGGGATTACCTTATAACGTTTCTGAGAACCAAATTTTATTTAATATAATAATACCAAACAGAATATACAGTTCTTCGGTTATCAGACCGCATATACGTAAATTTTAAAAGATAACATAAGTTTCAAAAGATATAACTGTCCTTTTGTTAATTTGTAGTTAATATCGATCGAGCTCAAACAGTTTTAAAAAAAAAACTACAAAAGATGACTATGCTGGGAAGGAATCAGTTTAATTCTCAATATTATTCATATTAATATCAAGCAAGTTTTACTGGCAAAAGTTAAATTATAGGGTGGATCGTTACGTGAATTATACAGTTATCTACCGTTACACCAATACACACGTGTATCATACGACGTTTTTCAACACACTTGTGAAGAAAATAATAATAAAAAATCATTTTTTCTTGGAGTTTTCAGGTAGTAAACTTTGCATAACGTTAAGGGCTTCACATCTTATATCGGGCGGTTTACAACATAAATCATTTTCTTCATAACTAGTACTTGTAGACATTTTAATTAATAAATAACTAAAATTTCAACAGTGACAACGAGTTGTGAATTTTTTTTCGCTATGGCGGGAAAAATTAATCAGTTTGCGCGCGCATCTAACAATGGCGATCGGCCATAGACTAAAGGAATGAGGTTTCTTTTTTTTTGGCTTTCCGCAGATAGCGTTTTAGCCTATAAAATGGGGAATTTAAAGTTTTCTTTATTACAGAGAAAACAAAAGTTATATTTGAGTGAAAGTTTTATTTATTAAACACGTACAAGTTGAAATTATCTATTTAAATACGAAGTTGTATAAAAAGAGCAAGCAATAGGTACAATAATTTATTTGTTCTATTGATCATTATCTTTTTTGTATCGAAAGTTTTTTAAGAACAAAGCAACCCGACTAATAAAATAAAAATAAAAAACTCTATAACCCACTTAGTCACAATGAAAAAGTCACAGTTTGATTACAGGTGTCATTATGTGCCTAATTGCGGTGATATTAGAGCCACTTTATAAGCAAGTGTGTTGAAAAATATGTTTATAAAAGAAGGCCTATAATTAAAAAATGCCGCTAACAGTGAAAATATTATCTTCTGTGTATTGTGCGCTCGTAAAAGTAATACGCTTGGCTTTATTGTTGGCAATAATGGTGTAATGTTACATCTTTCGCTATGTTTTCACATTGTCTACGTGATTCGGCGAATTTTGTAGGTTTTCATATTTATTTTATTACTCATGGCTACAATTTAAATAGTCTATATCTAGTAGATTTTCAATAGATTAAAAGAAGAATATTGCAAATTTGTCTTACCTGAACTTTGTCCGCTGCGTCAGTTTTGTCTGTACACGTATCCATCCCCTGATAGCCTCATGATAGCACCCATAGCCTGACGGTCAGCACGATTGTAAGGTAGGGTTTATAGAGAATTTATTATTATTATTAAGACATCCAATCTCTTGCATATTCATCTATCATATTGTTTTATCGTTTAATATTTGACATATTTTTTCAGTACAAATCTTTAGTTTCGATTTTTACAAGTGAGCTTCGACACAGAGCATCTTTTACTTTAGTAATATTTTTTGGTTTACTAATAATGCTTCATAAATAATGTATTTTTGGTGCAGGTAACTTATGTAATATTTTTGTTTATTATTCGAAAACTACCCCTCTACATCTTCCGATGCCATGAGTATGAGCCTAGGTGAAAATGAAGGATAAGGATATTTGATGTAGCACATGCTGAGGTGGTACCCATTTCGGTGTTGAATACGGTATTTATTTAGTAATCTATAATTTTTCCTAAGGTCGATAATTTTTAACTCTTGACGTAAACAAAAACGTTTATACGTTTGTGTATCTATCTATCTATCTGTTAATGACATATATTTTTATTTTTATAGCCCATGAAAACCTATTAAGACAAAATCAGTCAATTTTTAAATTGACAATTTTTATTTATTCATATTCCTAAGACTGTTCTAAATTTACATGAAATTATTAAAATAAACTCAAGAATTCTACATAGGTAAATTCTTCGATTTTTTTAAAATAAATTAGAGTAGATTTCTCGATTCATTACTTCAAAAAAAGAAATCCAATCCTAACCTTATGAATGAATGCAATCATATTAACGTAATATGATGATTCCATTAGCTAATTAATTCGCAATTTCGCACAGCGTCGATAATGACGCGACCTGAAATTTCCAATTTCTTGTTAATGAGATGTAGTGAACGCGAGGGATGCATATTAAATTTCTATAGCAACTAGTATTGAAGTTAGGAATCTCAAAGATTTTCCAAGTATGTATGTACGAGTCTATAATGTCAATAGATCTTATTGATGAACATTGGTGGATATTTATGTAAGTTTTTGTCGAAGGACTAACTGATTACACTCCTAATTTCCATGTTCAGTCTACCCCAAGACAGCAAAAGATCTGTGACTAACAACGCAAATACACTCACCGTTTTTCGGGACGTCTATCTTCCCGTCGGTGGTCTTAGTAAACGTCGTGACACTTTCTAATTAAGTCCCAAGCACTTCCAAGTTAGTTTTCACGCAAGGCGCGAAGATACCCCTTTTTTGCTCCTAACGGTTAAACAATCGCGAGCGTATGAAATCAAAAAAAGATCATTTGACTGTACGGACGTTTTTAACAAATAGGGATATGCCTTACTGCGACTGTTCGGTATTACTGACCGTTCCGTTCCTTGCAGAGCGAGGAGTATTAAACATTTAAAAAATCTATTACGTATGTTTTTGCATTTTTTATAACCATTTTTTTATAATTGTATGTTGTATGAAGCTGTTGGGACAATCGAATAGTAAGTAACCTGTAATAAAATTCTACATAGAAAATGCACTTATGTATCTCCTGAACGGCTTAATGGATTTTAGCATACGAAGTGTCGTTAGATTCGTCTCAATTGTGGGAGTGACATAGGATATATAATATTTAAATACAAGATCTGGGAACACTATGTTAATATCCTAAACCGAAAGCTCAAACTCGTTGCAGAGTTATATCCAGAACCCTTAAAGTTTATTAAAAATATATCTAGCCCGACTGTGTCGACAGGATTAACTTTAATAGGTCTAGAGTGCTTCTGGGTCGGTGTTTTGAACGTTTCTCAACAATCTGCTTGGACACCTCGGGGCATTTCAATAATTACGACCTAGGCTATTATTAAATTTTAATTTATTATTGTCTTGTACCTTTTATATCCACTTAAGCAAATTACATAATATATTTTTTTTTAATTCTACTAAGAATTGAAAAATATCACTTTTTTGGAAATGCTCATTGTATGTTCGAGAAGAAATTAAATATATTCGTAATTCCGTCGGCGAAATTTTTCTAACATTAGTGTTGTGTGGCGCGTACGCCATTTAGGAGTACAAATTCTACAAAGGTCTAATTCGAAAAACAATCTAAAAAGGTTAATATAATAAAGGTTTCTAATATGTTATTAGAAATCTTTTTAGGGAATGTTTTTTATATTTTCTAATGACAATATTTTTTAAAACCTATAATATGTATGTCACTATGATTTAATACGTAATAATGATATAATATGTAAAATATGATGTTGAAATAACAATGAATCTAATGGATAAGATAAAAGTAATCATTATTTTTTTAAATAAAATTTCTTTAAGATTAAATATCAAATCTAATCTTTGGCATCCAATAAATAATCTAGTGGTTTATTTATTTTAATTTTTATTGTACACCGTTAATTACAAATCCAATCGAACATTAAAATATTATACGATAAATACAAAGAGCTGCCTTATTGCTGAATGTAATCTATTCCAGGCAAACTTTGGATGGGTATATTTCAGAGTTAAAATCAAGGGTAGTATGGGTGTAACGAGAATAATATAATAAAAACAATTAAATACGACATAAAATTTAACACAAATCATAAAATAAATGGGTGCTATATTTAAAGAAATATATTAAATATAGACTACATTATAAAGTGGTTGTCTATGGAAAGGCTTAATATCTAGGTGAATAGCTTGAAATAGAAACACACATCTGTAACCAAGTTTACAGTATAGTATAGTATTATCTAAATAAAAAATGTCATAATAACGTTAGAGCTGTGTCAAAAAAAAAAAACTTTTTTTATAGCTACTGCTCAATAAGATGACGTTACTGTGCCTGCAGTACAAAACAAAAACAATTGAGTGATCATCGATCCATCAGCAACCGTCGTTGTCATTTCGGCCTGTATAAGAATCTCTTCAAGTTACGCTTGAAGGATCCGATCTCCTAAGAAGGGAACACACTGATCGGATGACGGTTACACCGTTTCATTGGCAAAAATAAGACTAAGAACTTTTTATACAATTAATAACAATTATCCATACTAACATAATAAAGCGGAAAAGTTTTTTGTTTCTTTAAACACGCTGAACTCTGGAACTACTAGTAGGATTCGAAAAATTCTTTTTGTATATGATAGACAGTCTCTCTAGGAATAGTATAGGCTATTTCATATTAAGCTAAATCTCTAAGATAGCCTTAAATATTAGTTTTTGCTACGTAAGTTGAAAGTCAAGGCCCTCCCGAACTGCTTTAACCGCGTGCGCTGGTGTAATCGTTAACAATACGGAAACACAATGTTCTACGGTAATATTGGTCCTTAGTATATCTAAAAAAAGTCAGCAATAGCATATGCTTATCTCTTATATATAAGCCTCAGTGAGGTATTTTGCGACAAAGATTTGTTGAAAATTCAAGTGATTTATTTTTAAACATGGCATATTAATCCTTACAAACTTATAAAGAATTTAAAACAATTTACTGATAAGTTACTTCATTATAAAGACAATTTTATGAAGTTAAATTTTGCTCTTTAGAGTATGCTATTTGGACACATAATCTAGGAGATAATGAAAAATTGAAATTTTTTGTACTTGTGAGAAGAACAACGCTGATAGACTACATGGGTGCGTTGGCGGCGCGGTGTTTATCGGATAAAATTAACACGGGTGAAACCGTGGGTCACAGCTAGTACATATATAAGAAGGAATCAGTTAATAGTGTTAGGTGCTAACGTCACTACCTAACTATTACGTCATAGCTTTTCCTTTTACCGCAGAGCACTTAAATCCAGTAGAAAAACGTACATAATTTTATTGAATATGTTATTGCTCAGGAATCGAACTCCCACGTCTTTTATTTTTACAGCTCATTTTATTCGATAGGGTGTTAAAAACGAATTCGCTTCTAAGGCGAAAAACGGTTTTCATGTAATATTGCTAGTTGAGAATTTGGCAGACACCCAGTTTCGAAGTGTCACGGCGTTTTGTAGAAACACTATCAAGTGTTTGGAAAGTTTACTGTAAATTATTCTTATTATGGTTATCGATTAAAGTGCTTCTCTTTCTTTTATCGCGCAGAGACGTACAGTGAATAAGAATTAACATATGTAACCTCAAGGTAAAAATTACCCGCAAAATTATAAAATAGATATAATTAAATGACTAAAAGATTTACAGTATATACAAAATGTCTCCTAAATGAATGATGAATTAAGAAAGGATTAACGGCTAATTAGTGTTTCTACGCTATAATCTTTGGTTACATACACGTCCAGTAATATCTAAATTAATAGTATAAAGGAAAAGCCTCGTTAGCCTAGAGGTCGTTAGCGCGACTGCTATGAGCGAGGTCCTGGGTTCGAATCCCAGGTCGAGCAAAGTGATATTAGGTTTTTCCTATGAAATTCCCAGTAGCAGTATGTTCGTGCCCGATTAATGGCAATAGGCTCGACCCCTCCTATTACATAGGACCTAAAAACATAATCGGCGAACTGTGGGTGTACATTAGTACACCTCTGTCTAACCCTTCGGGGAACATAAGCATGATGGTATATATTAAAGGAATGTCGCTGTCATCATCTTAGATAGAATTGCATTATACCATGTAATCAATCACTTATCAATTAATCATTTTAAAACAATTTACTGATAAGTTGTAATTTTATATATCAACTAGCTGGTACCCGCGGCTTTATCTGCGTATTATTGGATGTAGACTAACTAATTTCGGAACACGACAAACCAAAAGAAAAGCTTGGATGGGTTTATTACTATGTATATGGTGTTGGCGACCCTTAAAACCCGCTATACTTCTGTATATACACCGGCTGACCCATAATGTACCTATGTGTTTTTCCGTGGTTCAATATATCTCTTAACCAAAATTCATCAAAACTACCATTCAACCAAAAGACGTCACTCAAGAACTCTACGGTCCCAACGGCTATCCATTTTACGAGCGATGTACACCGTCTACTGCTTCTTTTCTGATTCGATCACACAAAGAAACTCTAAGAGAGAGAGAGAGAAAATTAACAAGAACAGAGAGGGTTATGGGTAATTTATACAATAAGTTAATAACAAAAAACGTATACGATAGATAACTAGGAAAAAATATAATTGAATTAAAAAATTACTCATAGAATATAAAAAGTTTACGGAAATTTTTTTGGCCTCTCTACACACTCTGGTATTATTTAAATTAAATCTTTATTGCTTTCCAGAGTTGGATAAAAGTGGATTTATTCCTTGAGTTTTATCTTCTGATCGTATTCAAAACTTTGCTCATATTTCCGTCGAGGCTTTGAGATCACAGAGGACGGAAGATTTTAAATCTATTAGCCACGTTGTTTTGTTCGTAACTTTTTTTGTAGGTAATTTATAAATTATACAAAAATAATTTCTTGTTGCTTACATGTAAAAGAATAATGTATTTAAATTTATATTTTAGATGTCTACATTAAGAGAGGTTAGGACTTGAAGTTTCTTTGGAAATTTCTCTTTTTAGTTGGGGTAGTCCGACTTGTAAAATACCTTTATTCTACAGTTGGCGTAATTTTGAATCTTTGGTATGTTCTAAGGGAATGTTCATTTAAACGATATAATGTCTAGGACAATATTAATCTACATTAAATTTAAAAGGCAAGTAACATAATTATTTGAATAAGGATTAATACTGCATTGGTGTGAATAGCTTTGCAAATAACCTAATATTTTTAATTAATATTTTAAAGTTCAAAAATGGTTGCTATGAGTCAACCTTAGGAAATAGACTTCTGCCAATGAGAACTTTTTTCTAGGATTGTGAAGAACTACAATTCTTTGGTAAGTTATTTTTGTGTACTTATCTCTCATGGTTTAGCCAGCATAAATCATGTAAGCACTCACAAAACGATTTTTTTTTGACAATTTTTTTACAAAACATTGTATTTCTTTACTATAAAAGAACTTTTATAGTGAATCCGTTACCAACTGAATAAAAATCCGTTGCGTCGTAAACGAAACTTCTAAAGAAGAAGTAAACATGCAAAAGAAATGATGACCACAGATGCGGACAGCAAGTTTCTTTTATACTATTTAGAGATAATTGGACGAGTATATAATCAAAGATTATATAGAAAAATTAATAAACCATAGACCTTTGCCAATTTGCATATATCTTAACTCATTCAGAAATTTTGTCATTGAAATACAAGGAAAAATTGTCATGATCGATAGAGTGAAATGAAGAGCTAAAAAAAACATAAATTGCCACCGCAATATCTTGTTCTCAAAGGAAATGTTGTGTCTCATCAGTCCCATGGCGAGCTCGTTAAATTATACGGAACATTTAATCTCGCGAAGTTTCTGTTCCGAGTAAAAAAATATTCAATACTTTTATCCTCGTGACCCTTGTTGAATGTTCTTTAAGTGACAAAACCGTGTTATGAGTTTATTTTAAAAATATATTTGGATTTTATGGCGGGCTTTAGATCTATTAAATAATAGTTTTAATTTTAATTATGAAATTATTTTATTTGTCCGTATATTAATTAATTAGTACATAATAGAAATCGTGTAACTTCTGAATGACTTGATTGACTGAGCTGATGATATATTCATATAACATATTTGTTTTATCGAGACGATCGTTTATAAATATATTAGGATTAAATAGATAGCGTTATCGTCTGGCCATTAAGTAAAATACAGATCAACGTCTGCCGTGCCAACTAGTAATTTTTTTGTGTAATGAATGTACAATAAAAAAAAAATGTAATGTGTGGTTTTATGAAACCACGGTAAAAGAGAAACTTTTTTTCACATTAACTAACAAAAACAAACGAAATAGCGAGCGCCTTTCACTTTATCCCTACTCCGCGGCCGACCGTCACGCGACATGCAACACACAGACCAAAAAGTTTGAGACGATCTAATAAAAATTCACTTTAAAATTAATATTTGTGATGTTTTCTATGCTATGATTTTCAGTAGCATTATACGTGGTAAAGCTTTTTTAGTCAACGGGGTGCAATGAACTATGTTTTATTTAACTCATTGCCAAAAGGCCACGAATTCAGTATGGAGATGAGAAGGTCGGCTTTGTTGACCGAATTCGCAACGAGGATCACCTAATTACCAACTTAGTAAATTTATGCAACCATGTCACAGATTAAACGCCACAATATTCACGAGGTTGTTACCAAAAGGTAGTTCAGCAACTCTCGAAAGTTAAATAATTTTAAAATATTTTCAATACAACCTATGGAAAAACTCAACTGGTAAGAGATATAAGAGATATATTGCTTTTGCGGCGTAACACAATCTAGTACCGAGCTGTAAGACTAACTTTATTTGACGTTATAAAAAGCTCTAAATTTTGCATCAAGAAATTTTGATTACCTTTGTCAGTCAAGCTGAAGATTCATTATTACACCGGTATAAGAAAATTTCATTAGAGAACTTATTCCTAATTCTAATCAGGAATGTTACAGATATAAAGTTTCGGATCTGAATATCTAAATAGTCGGTTTTGTTAATGGATTCGGATATGAAAATATTTCAGATATTAGAGAGTTTCGGATAATTTCAGTTATGGCAATTATTCAAAAAATTGCATATAGAAGCAACAAAGTTAGATAGATATTCATTGAATATTTGCAAGAATAAGTGCACAAGTTTACTTTTTCCACAAGTGTTTTTTTTTTTCTGGCAACGCAATATCTCCGTTATTTCTTCATCAAAAGTAATGGTTCAAACATCATTTTAAAGATTAAGTTAATAGCTGTTAACGAAACATAAATAAAGTGTTTAAAAACTTTGTAATTTGTTGATGCTAATGAAAATATATTCAAGGCACCATTTATTAACAATGTGATTATCTAACATGACAGCTGTTACTTAGATTTTTTTACGTTCTAGGTATTATAAACGAAATTTTCGCACGGGTATTGATATTATTTTAGATAATTATTCGTTCAATTTGAGGTCGTTTTTATTAATCGACAGTATCTGATTCGATTTTGTCCCTATCCGAAAATATTAGAAACATTTATGTGGGATACGATTATGATTTCGGATATTTTTTATTTCGAATATCCGATAGTTTTAGTTACGGTTTCGGAGTTCCGTATCTGTTCATTTTATTCTAATACAACTAGTTCTAATAACGGTGATCTGTTACATTTTTGTTATCGTTGGAATGCATTGGACACCTATTACAGCAAGTGTGAGTGATGGTATTATGTGATTATCACGATGAAAACAAAGCTTATCACCTCTGTAAATGTGTAATGTAAATGTCTTTCTTTTTATAATACAAGTTTTGTGCGACAAAAAAACTGGATATATCTTATAAATTACATATAATGGGGTAAATACAGCTCTAAAAGAAAATATTCATTAGTTCCGTGTAGACGTTCGTCATCGACAACACTGTGACATTTCCCTAAACCGGCACATACACGTCTCGTATGTAACGTTTAGTTTCACAAACGAGTAAGATAACCAATTGTTTTTGTTATTTTGGGAATGTACCAACAAGTTTTTCGGTATTCATATACATTACTAATTTGAATTGTTATTTTTATACAACAAAGGTGGCAAGCTAGCATCTAACGTAGTCTATAGATGCTTGTAACACTATTACATACCTATGTAACACCTGTCACTAGCAGTTGCTGATCTTAAACCCCCATTTCTCAAGAAGCTCTGGGTTCACTACTCACCGTAAAAACACAATGAAAAGTTATTTGGCTTTGATTTTCTGTAGGGCGGAGGCATTTAACCAGTCAGGTTACTCCAATGATATAGAAATCTTAAATATCGTCAGGAAATAAAAACGCTTGAGACATGTTCTTGTCCATTGTATGTAAGAAAAATGTAGAAGTGTGGACTTCCCAGTGCTTGAAATCGCTAATACGTCGTGGGCTGGTGTCACGTGGTGATACAGTGCGTGCTTTCCCTTGGGAAGAAGCCTTTGCCCAGCAATAGGGCATTTATTTTATGTGGATAAAATCGAACGTCAAATGTTTTGACACAATTTGAAAATGTTAAAATTTTACATAACATTAATTTCATTGAAGTGAATTGTAATTTAGTTTTTTTTTTTTTTTTTTTTTTTTTTTTTTTTTTTTTTTTTTTTTTTTTTTTTTTTTTTTTTTTTTTTTTTAGAACTGACTACACTGTTAGCCTTAGGGGCCCTAAAGCCGCTGCGGCTTTTACAGCTTCACCGGACTTGGGGTTGTAATTTAGTGAAAATCTTTGTTTTTATTCTATAGGCTGGCCGTCGTAAGCACGGCTCCCCATATGGTCTGCGGGATGCGAGAGGGGAATATGATCGACCAATGAGCTAGTCTATTGCCGTCCGCCGGCAGCAATAGACGTATGACATAAGAGTTGTGCGGTTTTAGTTTATGATAGCTACACATGAAATTATTGTGCCAAGAGAGATTTAACGACAATAACTTTTGAAATATTTACAGTTAATAAAAAAATGTTACTTTAATACATTTTCACTAAGTTATGTTGTCAATATACAATACTATTCGTATTAAATTCATATAAGTTTAACTTCAATCTCGTGTAAAGATTACACCTTTTTTTTCAATGTAGAATTTTTATTACCATTTTCATAAAGACAACAATATAAAGAATATAACAATATTTTATTTATAAATTTGATTACTGTCACAGTTGCAATAATATGCATATAAATTGTTCTTAAGATATAGTGTATTATCTCAATACCGTGTGAATCCATGCACACTCGCCGCCCCACTTCCCGCAATCTATCAGACCGACCGGCTTGCGCCAAAATTATGATACAGTACAGCGAAAAAATAACTGATCATCGGTGACAAAGATTTTATCGGCAGTTGTCGATGTCATGCCATCCTGCTGAAATACCTGTATACGCCTCGTAAATCTTTTTATTTCGTTATTTTGCTATCGTTCGCTATGATTATAATACAATATAGTAAAGATAAATATCAAAATTTGGTTATTTTGTTTCCTATATTATTTCATAATGATATTCACCCTACATGGTAGCAGCATTGTTGTGAGTCAGGACATGTTTCCTGGGTTTCAGAATATCAAAGTTGCACTGTAATGTAAAGTTATCTAGATACTTTCGTTACAGTTAATATTATATACTATAATATACTTAATTTATTTTCCTAATTTTGTTTTGGTAAAAATTAAAATTTATATGTAAAAGTATCGCCTTAAAAATATAATAAATACTTCAAAATCATATTTAAACTTTCACTATATTATTCCCAATTCCCTTTATAGACGCCAGCCAAAATGATGTGGTCACAATATAGAGTAGGTATATTATTGATCCAAATTGTACGAAAATTGCATTACGTATGTACTTTAGATAATTATCTATACTAATAATATAAAGATGAAGAGTTTGTTTGTTTGGTTGCACGCGCTAATCTTAGGAACTACTGGTTCAAATGGGAAAATTATTTTAGTGTTGGATAGCCCATTTATCGAGGAAGGCTATATAATATCACTCTACGACCAATAGAAACGGAGCAAAAATGAAAAATGTTGCAGAACCGGGAAAAAATATTCCATAAGAAAGCTTCAATTATGTGACGCAGACAAAGTTGCGCGGGTCAGCTAATAAACGATAAAATACTCAAATATCTTTTTCATAAAGGAAAGGAAAATAAAAACAGTATTGTTAATCGTTTTCCCGTATTGGCTTTGGTTAAATAAACCGGATAATAAACTACGCATTGTAAATTACCTGGACTAGATACCAGCCATACAATTGCTTCATAAATTTTATATTTACGGTACAAATTACCGTATCTCGTTGTAAAGTTTTCAGTCCCTGGCCAGCTATTACCGCGTTAGGTTGATGCAGATAGTCAGCTATTCTGATTTATTTTATCATTTATATGTATTCCTGCAATTTAATTGTTATTATTAATTGAAACCTATATTTTATGACAAGTAGACGGGGTGGCGTATCAACATAAATTTTAGTCTGCGCAATGCGTATTCTTCTGTATCAGTGGTTGTAGCCGTATTTTACCATTTTAATGTATAAAGACGAACAGCGTTGTAATGTTACTAATAAGGTGTTTCCATGTAAAATAAAAGGATTATAAAGTATAACATAATTGAGCCTATAATTGACGAGCCCCCCCTACATATATATATCATAAATCAAAACCGACTGTAATGTAGCTCATAACCACGATGATGGTACCCTGAAGCTAAATTTGGTTACACTAGACAAGCCAGATCTGCAAGTATAAGTGGAAAAACTTTTAAATTCACTTTTGAAAATGTTTTCTTCTATATCAAATTCTACTCAATCTGAAAATCATTATATTAATACGTGAAGCAAAAACTTTATACCCCTTTTTTAATAATCTTTTTAATTAATTAACCTTTTTAATTTATCTATAATATCTGTTAAATTAAATAAATTAATATTGCGAATCCTAACCCGACAAGTGCTATTGAACTTAGACCCCCCAAAACATTGAAATTGTCATTCAATGAAAGGTGACAGCAAGTGATATATTATTCATTGTGTAGGTTCATGAATATTGCAAATGTCAAACAGAAAATAGTCTATGAATAAGAAGTCGCTGGTCGAATTTTGATTATTGGGTGACTGCTAGTAGGTACTATTAATTTTGTCAAATTCGAACTCTAGCCACAGGCCAACTATTTTTTTCTGAATTCGTATAAAACGAAGTCAAAATGGTAATACTAAGCTGGCACTTACTTGGCTTAAATGTTTTTTCGTAAAACCACCGTGTTTGAAGTGGGCTGGTGTTGTGATTAGGCCCGTGTCTTCCCTTGGAAAGAGGCCTTGTTGCCCAACAGTGGGATACTTATAGGCTGATATTATAGTGAAATTCGATGGAAATCAATCGATTAATATTATTACATTCTACATTTCATATTTATTACCGCAAATTTCCTTTTATAGGATAGCTAGAAGAGTTTCAATATTCTTTATTATCACGATATGTATAGTAAAATGTGCAAGCACAGAATTATACAGCCAAATGTAAGTGGTATTTCCAAGTTCCACTTTATTACAATTGTCAAGACAGAAAGAAGTTATTAGACTATATGAAATGAAGAATCGTGCCAATTTCTCTAAAATTGCGCGAAGTTACTACTCACTAATGGTACTTTAGAATTCTTAAAAAAATCCTTATTACATATAGCGGTTAAAGAAAAGAAACTATTATACGAACGAGGCTCATAAACTCATATTCTACACAAACTGATTTAATAACAATATTTATATAAATGTTGAGATATGCTTGTCCTATTAATAAGAACATCTATTTTTGTGAGGATTCAGTTAAAAAAGAGCAGATATTGATTTTTTTTTATTCTGAGTTTATGTGACGATGTGGCCCAAAAATTGTAGCATAGTGGAGGACTGGCTCTCAAGTGCAGCAGTCGGAACACACCTAAAGGTGCTTGGTGACAAATATTCAATTTGATAGTGGAATCATTTTCTAAGTTTTATCACTATGTTTTCCTTTATCAAAAACTAAGGCTCATTGCCTGGATTCGAATTCACGTCGATCGACATGGTTTCCGTACACGCTACCACTGAAACATGATTGCTTCAAAAACTTCAATTTTTTAAATGACGACATTTCTGTATAATTTAGTATAAAACGCATTTAATCGGTAATAAATCTGCGAAAAATTTTCAATTTCCATTCAGTTCCGATCAACTATTTATAAAAGTTTATAGCCAAAGTCACAAAACCGTTAGGTTAGGAGTCTATATTTGCCAACTAAGCTATGTACTTGTTGGATTAACAAAAGAGTATCCGCGAGTGTCCGGCGAACTGCAAAGCAATTTCCTTTGAAGTCTCGCTAAAATCGAAACTCTACGGAATTTTGTGCACTGAACGCGTTGCTCTTCGATACTGCTTTTAAAGGTTATAAAATCGCCACTTTAAAATAAATGTACTGAATTCTAAATATTTAGTACTAGCAACTGCCTGAGACTTCTTTCTCTTTATAAACGTAAGCTATCGGTGAAAGAATTTTCAAAATCTTATCAGTAGTTCTGGAGGTTACCTTCTGCAAAAAAAGAAACTTTACCTCTATATAATTTAAATAGATAGACATACTTTCCTAAGTCTTTCGTGTATTTACGAAATAATGAGTAGTATAATGTTAACAAAAAATAAAATATCTCAAAAACAATTGTAAATCATCACTTTCGTTTTCATGATTTTCTTAACTACCAGAGACCTTTTAGACATAAATATTGTTTTTATATTCAACACACATACTAAAGATTATGTGCCATATAAAAGGCGCATCGACTCAGTGATTTCCCAATGGGCAGCATCTTAAGTACATAAGACATCAAAAATTATTGTATAAACCCTTGCCAACAAAATATTCTGAATATAATATGATGGCAGTTACTTATCTGATACTTTGTTAGTCACAACATCGCGTTCTTCCAGTGGAGACAGAAAATACATGCAAAAATGACTTCACACTTTCCTTCTAAATTTAAAAAAATGCTTAAGGACTTCCTTGTATTTCCACGAGTACACCTTAACTTTTAGAGCCATTTAAAAAAATTTAATTTGCCTTTCTATTTTTGTCCTTCCTTTACTTGATTGTATCTTTTCTAACAGTTTTTTATAATTAATATTGTATATTTTACTCTCATGTCAAAACTAATAAAACATACTCGTAAGTTACTATCGTGTCAGTGGTAGCGCCCATCTTAGTACGAACAAAGAAGTTCGCAAATTCTTACCTTTGCAGTACCGTGTAGATATGAAATAATCTAGTACAAAGCGTGAAGATGCATATCAGCAGGCCAGTATCATCGACAACTAGAGATAAAATTTGTGTCACCGACGGTCACCGTTGTTTGTGGACTGTTCGGTACTTACAATCAGGTGTTAAACCGTAATTTTCAGGAAAAAATGGGTTCGTTCACATATGTCTGTGTTACCTACTTACAAGAATTGGTTAAAATTATATGGAAAATGTTGTGGTACAGACGTTTTCAATTTGATGCAATAAAATTATTATCTGTGGCTATACTCCATGAAACAGTTGATAATTGGTTGAATGATGTCACCGAAAATGAAACATGAGACTAAGCTAGTAAATCCACAAAACATCGTAAAACGCTATAGCGTTTTCATAATACTGAATTATAGTGAAATAAAATAATAATAACAATTTAACATTTATAAGAAAAAGCTTCATAAATAGATTTCTGTCAAATTCAAAAGATCTTATTACATTGGATACTGTTTGAGAGGTAATCGTCTGAGAATTTAAATTATCTACTAAAGTGGATAAAACTAATCAGTTATAAGATCCTGAGATTGAGACGAAATATTTTATGACAAAATAAGTGTATTTATATATTTTGGACAAAAATACATATTATTTTAATATAATCTGCATTGATTACATGTAATAACACATATAATAAAAACTGGCTCATCTTTATTTCTATTGGGTTCTGGATTAAGGAACAAACGTCCTAACATTCATATTATATTATACTGATTAAAATGCTTTAGGTATATTCTGTGAGTTTAACAGTGGTCGATTTATGTCGAATTTCCATGTTCGTGAGCTAAAGGACGTGACAACGAATCTTGGCGTCCTATTACACGCGTGTCTGCCGCAAATGCGATTGGGCTGAGGCCTCGGGGTGCGGTTCTGTTTCAGAAACTCTCAACCAAGTTGAATGCTTTGTTTATTTCTCGGGTTCTTGTTGGTAGTTAGAGTATACAGTGCACACGTGACATTTTATCTGGGGTTAATTTTGATGAAACTTATTGTGTAAATTTTACAGCTTATATTTTATATACAATGCATTGCGTATCATTGTCTTGTAATATTGGAGTTTCCTTGTAATATTTTGTTTAATTGACAGCATATTAAAGCAATTCTATAATTGCGTTTATTCATAGGTAATTCTTTGCTAGTGATATAATTCTAAGATTAGTAAAATTGATGCTCATTATAAGTCTTAAGTCATCATCAACCTTTATCTGTCGACTGATGGACATAGGCATCCCTCAAGGATCGCCATTGGATCTGATCTTCAGTCCCTCCCAGGTTATCGCTCAATCCTCGCTTAGTATATTAATAGAATTCATATTACCATTAAGTTCATTTTAATTGTTCAATTTTAACTAATATAATAGGTATAATAAATTGTGTTTTTGCTTGTACCTTTTGGAAAGCTTATGTGACAAACAACTTATACGTGTATTGAGCAATATAATTAAATACCTAAGATCATAATATATATTCTACCATTTCATTTTTTTCAGCTCTAGAAAAATATTAGATAATCAAGAAAGCTATCGCGTCGTCCTTCTAATCTTCTATGTTTTTAATATGTAAATATAAACATAGTATAAATAATATAAATAAAATAGTATAAATGTACTAAGATTGGAATTTTTATAAACATGAGCATCATTATAACAGTGCCTCAAAAACTCAAATAATTATATATATATATATATATATATATATATATATATATATATATTAATAAATCTGTTCTATTGTCTGTACATATATTTTTATTTCAAAACATCTGATAGACATGCATTATTAAATAATTTTTGTTTTATTAATTAATTCTCAACCTAAATTGCTAAAATGTTGTATACGGGAAGTATATAAAATTCCTCAATTGAAAAAAGCTATAACAATTGTCAATAATACGAGTAGAAATAAAAGTACTGGGCGAAAATATTTACAGCTTTATAAAAGCATGAAAAGCTACGGGACACAACTAGTCTACATACAAAGATGATCTGTGAAAAATTCTACGAGCTTGTTAACGATATTCTTTTGCTCCGGCGTAAATTTCATAGTTTTACAAACGGGTAGCTGTTACGGGTAATCCCCAGAGTGTGTTTTGTACAACCAGTCCTTATTTTATTACAGACGTCGAGCTACTAACCTGTTACAGCTGGTTTTGGCCAGTTTCAACCCGATAGTTCCACAGTTTTTTAAAGTAAATAATCTTGATGCCTATTCAAGAAGTTTTCGATACAAATATTTAGGGATTTAATTTTTATCAAACAGGATTATAGTGTATACTAGAAGTGCATCACGGCTTCGAATGTAACAATAATGAATTTTGTCTCCTAATTATATTTTTACTAATGTTCGCGACATTATAAAATAGTAACTAGTGTACTAGAATATAAGTGTAAATAGAATACGTTGTAAATATCTTAATAATAAAGAGAAAGCGGAGAGTACGCGCACACTATATTCTCGCCATCCCGCTCTGATAGTAGTGAGTCTCGCTTAGTCACTATGCGGGGTAACGGTACACACTGTTGAAGGCAGCGTGGGCGGGTAGATCGGAAGCGGGGTGGCAAAATCAGTTCTGTCTAAGAAATCGACCAAGACACACGCAGCAGGTACTCTCCGCATCTAAAATAAATAGTTTTTCATTTGAACCCTACGGTGAATAGCATATCGGAATCAGCATAAATATAAAACATATATGAGTCAGATCGAAGGTGGCTTACAACTAACATTATTAACAATTGGCACATGGCCTATTTATCTCATGTACAAAATTTCATCAAAATCGACTGAGGCATAATAAAAATAAATTACGACTTCTAAAAGTGATATTGACAATTTATATAGCCTATTAATTGTGGAATGATAATATAAGCTTCCAGTGTATAAAATTTTATAGTTTAGCCCTTTTCAGTTTAAGCCGAACATACAAACACCCTTTTTTACATTCATCAACGACTTTCCAAATTAGTAAAATGTACGCGAATTCCGTAAAATTCATTGGTACGTATTGGGCTTCAAACTTGATTACAAATCAGTAAATTTTCTCTACTATACAAAAAATTCATTGGAATGTATTGTATATAAAAAAGTGTGCGTCTCGGGACGCTCAACAGAAGTGATAACTTAAAGTATTAATAAAAATAAAATTAAAAAAAAAAAACAAATATGGAAGAGAGAAAGGGAAGCCGGTGAGGAATCGAACTTAAGACTCCGGCCATAGCAGTCACGTTTACAATCGATAGGCTACGAGCGTATTGTTGGGATTGTCTGAAACTATGCTACTATTAATGGCGCCGTTAAGCGTTACGTTACTAAGCGGTGTTATACCCTCCCATAAGAAGTTATCACTTCAGAACCTTCTGTAAAAAAATCTCTAAATTATAGTAAAAAATGCATTAAAATCCGTTGCTTAGTTTAAAGTATCTAAGCGTACAGAAGGACAGACAACGGGAAGCAACATAATGTTATACTATGTATAGAACAGATATAGATGATTCATAATATAATTCTTCAGTAATAACAATAGAATTTACATGTATTACTATTAATTATTAATTATAAAAGCTAGTGTTAAAATATACAACTCACTTTTACCATTTTAAAAAGTGAAAATTCCTTAGTTCTTTATTTTGCTCACCTGTATCGCTATATAAAGGAAATTTCTTTTGGTTTGACGCGTTTCGGGATCAACCAGCGTATATCCAGGTACCGAGAGGTAGCATGATAGTGACGTTAAACGATTGATGGCTGATTTTTCGGTGGCTGCGTTTGTTGGATTGTACTGTGATTACCATTACAACGTACATACATATAATCGTCAATCTACTGTTTTACTATTGTTTTCAAAGTTTCCATATTCCCGCGCTATTTCTAACGTTCTTATAAAAAAAGTGAAAATCCTAATTCTGTGAAACTTAATACAAAAAATAATTTATGAGTCAACATATGTATAGTATACGTAAACATATGATGCACATACAAAAGCAATATCGGTAACAAATTACATTATCTTCATGAATATTTCATCGGATACGCCCGGAGCACTACGATATTTATCTGGAAATTTTAACCTGACTTCTGGGGATAATAAAATTTATTTACTTTGGTCAGTAAAATGTCTTAATTAAGAATATTGTTTAAACTTTTATTTGCCAATTTTTGACCTTATTTTGCCTTCCATCTCTTTAATACCAATACAACTACGAGCTGGTACCAGGTATTAGGTAGTACTGCTTCGTTAAGCGTATTTTTTTTGTTATATTAGTATAAAAAGTATCTAATATACTACTATTCCACGAAATAATTTAATTCTGTGTCAAATTTTCTTAGAATTTGTTTAGTATTTTGAGCTTGATTAATGGACAATCCTACTTTCACATTTGTAATATTGTTAGAAATGAAAAATGCAAGTTATTGAAGCAATGATGACTCAATTGATAACGTTTATTGACTCAGCGTCGATCGACGTGAGTTCAAATCCCTGCAATGAGTCCGAGTTTTCGGTGAAGGATAACATCATGATGAGACCATGTCATGGTGGTAGGGTTTTTTCTAATACCCGTCTGGGGAGCTACCACCCTCAAGTTGAAAATCTGCCGTCAAACACCAATAGGTGTGTTCCGGCAGCTGCACTTGAGAGCCAGTCTGCCACTAGGCTTATCATGCTACCATCTTGGTCCACGTCGTCACTAAAGATCAGGTGAGATTGTGGCCATAACTTTAATCCTATAACGATAAAAAAAAACGTATAACAAAATAATTAATCTGCCTATGGCGTTATAAAGAAAGTTTTCACTAAAGCCAACATCATCAAAATTGGTTTCACGAAGGAATACGCTCTATTAATTATTCTGACGTCCTCTTTGTAATTATTCACCGGATCGACTATGAGGAATGTCCGTAAGCGTCATGAACGTTCTGACTATCTCAGCGAGAATATTCCTTACCTTTTTACCTAACTGCGAAAAAGGAGGGTTATGTATGTGTGTATGTATGTCTATTTCTTTGTCCCGCTCTGTAGCCTAAACGGCTTGATGGATTTTAGCATTTGCAGAGTCATTGGATTCGTCTAAATTGTGGGAGTACTTAGGCTGTATAATTTTTACGTACGTGTTATTTAAATAAATAAATTAAATAATGAATTAAATAGAAAGGGAAAATAGAATGTCGGGCTTTTGCTTTCCTTTTAAATAATTTAGCTTGTTATAAAACTGATTACACTGTTATTGCCTTATGGACCCTGGATCTGTTCGAGGCTTTAACAGCTTCATCGGGCTTGGGGGCGAGCGCGGAAGCTACTCAGCCGCCAAAAGGAGTAACCAGCTGAAGGATATCTAAGTAGTGGTTGAACCTTGGCTTGGGATGTTGGTGTAGGTAGGTAGGGACATGCAAAAAAAGTCCCGCACCACCGAGGCTATTCTTTCGTTCTCGCATTACGTAATTTCTCTCCTACACTTTGAATAGTAACTATTCCGCTCCTAAGGGTTGTAGCATGTAGTTAGATAGCTTCCGCATAAGATAGGCTGTAAAAATCTACGTGGCAGTTTCAGAAATTAGTGTGTTCAAACCATTAAACAACATCTTGAGCTTTATAATTGTAATAAATTTACATATTAATACGTGAAGTAAAAGCTTTCTACCTCTTTTTAAGCGTATTGTGTGCACGGAAGACTATGAGATTTGGCATGGTTATAGTTTATATGGTGAAGGAGTGCAGAATTCCAAAAGCTAAAATTTATCGATAATATCTGTTATTAATATATTAAATTAAATAAATTAATACTGCGAATCCTAAACCGATGAGTGCCATTGAACTTAGACCCCCCAAAATATTGATATTGTCGCTCAATGAAAAGTGAGAGCGAGTGATATAATACTCGTTGTTTAGATTCTGAATACTCCAAATGTCAAACAGAAAATAGTCTATGATCAAAAAGTCGCTGGTCGAATTTCGACCTTAGGGCGATCGCTGGTTTAAAATAGTAATCATAGATTCTAATCTATCCCTATTATTACAAATGCGAAAGTGGGTTTGTTACTCAATCGAGCAAAAATGACTAAACAAATTTGCATGATATTTAGCACACAGACAGCTTATAATCCCGTTTAAGATATAGAATACTTTTTATCCCGGTAAAAGAAATTGCTTTTGTTCACGCGAGTGGAGCCACGGACAAAGCTAGTAAAACCCGACATTTTATATCTGGTGGATTTAACATATTGTAATTTGTTGGTGAAAGAACAACGTAAATAAAACAGCGCTGATTGTTATTCGTGCATTCATTAGTTGCAATTAGTTGTAATGCATTAGTTGTTTCTGTAACATTATTAAATATTTCATTTGAAGTTTTTAGCCTGTGACCTAGCCTGTATGCTACGCAAAAAGTATTACATACTCAGTAAATATTTGATAGCATAAATAAAAGAAAAATGAATGAAAAACAATCTTTCAATTTACTTTTAAAAGTAATCATACTAACGCACATATGAAATTCACAAAAGAAAATAATGAACTTTATAACATAATATTATTCTGTTTTTTCTTAAAAGTCCTAAGTAAATATAATATAAATACATTTGCAAATAAAGAAAAAAAAACAAGCTACATAATTATTATTGACTAGCTGGTACTCGCGATTTCGTCTGCGTATTGGATATACACAGATTGAGCTCGAAACACGACAAACCAAAAGAAAATTATACATGAGTTTGTCACTATGTGTATGGTGGACGTGATCCTTACCACCCCACTATATTCCTTCATATACACCGGCTGATCTCGGAACACGAAAGACTAAAAGAAAATCATAGATGGGTTTGTCATTGTGTGTCCTATCGTAATTACATGCCAATATGAATCCAATACATTAACCGTCCCAATAAAACATCAAAAAAGTATTAAAATCACCCTTGTTGCACCAGCTTGCGAGAAAGATTTTTGAAAAACGTGAAACCCCTTTTATTTCTTACCAAAAGCATAAATATGAATTTTTACCTCCTTAATTTGAGACATTATGGGTTCTTCGTAAGAACTTTCATCCTCTATTTCATTCCGTCATTCCTTTCATCAAGTTTACATAAGGTAGTCTATGTCCTTCTCCATGGTCCAATGTATCTCTTTACCTACATTCATTATAATTGGTATGAAGTTTGTCAAAAAGTCAGGAGGTTGCGTGTCCATATCAAGTCGGGGTCACTACATGTGACCTGACATGACATGAAAGAATTCACTCTTAGCAAACCTTTATAATCCAGATAATTTACAATAGGTAGGTATATCAATATCAAAAAATCAACAAAGCAGTTGGCGTGCCTTATGTAGGTTTAGATTTAAGTTTTGGTTTGGGTTTAGGTATGGGTTTAGGTTTAGATTTAGGTAAGGGTTTATGTTTGGATTTCAATTTTGGGGTTAGGTATGGGTTTTGGTTTGGGAATGGGTTTAGATTTGGGTATAGGTATGGATTTAGGTTTGGTTTGGGTTTAGGATTGGGTTTAGGATTGGGTTTAGGATTGGTTTTAAGTTTGGGTTTAGGTTTAGGTTTAGGTATGAATTTAGGTTTGTGTGTAGTATCAATTTAGGTTTGGATTTAGGTACCTAAATCCATTTTAGGTTTGGGTTTAGGTTTGGGATTTTGATTAGGATTAGGCTTAGGCTTAAGTTTAGGTTTAGCTGACGTATATTATACGATAATTGTTAAAAAAAACTAAAAGAGATTAGGCTATTGAAAACATGCCGCTGAATTTGATGACGTGAATGCATGAGGGAGGGTGAGGGGTAACCTCCATGTGTAGGAAAACCGCGGATACAAATCGTTTCTAAAAATTATTATTTTAATTTTATCGTTATGTCTATCTAAGAGTTTTATATGAATTTACAACGAATAAGTATTTGTTTCAAGCACTCGCCGTCTGCTGCCATAGCTCGCTCGCTTTGCTTGCTCGGCTCGTGCTTTATAATCACAGTTAAAACATAATCTAATCAATATTACCACAATGGAATAAGTTTAGTCTTAGGTTTAGGTTAAGTTTAGGCTTAGGCATAGGTTAAGGCTTAGGTTAAGGTTAAGGTTTAGGTTTAAGTTTGAGTTGTGTATGAATTGTCAACAAATAATTATTAGTTTTAAGCACTTGCTGACCGCTGCAACGGTCCGCTCGTTTCGTTTTGTCGGCTAACGCCTTATGGTCACAGTTCAAACACTCTGACTAATTTTATTACAACGGAATAATTTTAGGTTTAGGCTTAGGCTTAGATGATCTTTTTGTTACGAATATCTTGCCGTACAGTTCGAGCGTTTTTATTTTTTAAATATGACGACGTTATGATAAAATATAACTATCTATGTCTATAATTATATACCTAATAAGCATATAAAATTTTTGTAATATTTACTGAAATTTTGTCTTAATAAAAAATATTTTTTCTTAACATACAATACAAGGTACTAATGGCTATTAATATTAGCAATGCATCATTTATGGCACTAAGCGAATATATTATAATAAACACAAAAAAAATTATAATAATATAAAATATATACTAACTATATTATTATCATAAAAAGGATAATAAAATATGACCTTTGTCACATAAGAAGAACACAGCTTTCTAACAGTGAAAGAATTTTTAGATTCGGATTATTAGTTTCAGAGATTACATCCTACAAACATAATGACATACTTTATCTGTATTGTAATGTAATTATGTTATTAATCACATTGTGTTTGGTACATTATAGGTGTTACACAATACGAATTTGCGATTTTTAAGCAAATATTGAGCGATTTCTTCTATCGCTTTGCTATTGCGAAATAAGGAGTCCGATAGCCTTGCTGCAAAAAACAACGCGTCGGGTTGCGCGCTAACATCTGTCAGAACTGAAATAATGCTCGCGGCTTACTGCCGATTTCTGCGGCGTATGTCGACGGGATACCCGCGTGATTATAGCCCGCCAGCATAGTATGTAGGAAGAGGACCTTTAAAAACCATTTTCAAATATCAAAAATACCTCACAAACGGAGCAGGCGTTTATTCGAATATAAGTTAGATTAAACCATGTATACACGCGAAGATTTATTAACCACTGAAGGGATTTAAAACGACGAACTTGGATTTCACTTCTACACAATTTAGTACTTGAATTGAAATACTACTCTTATTTATTCATTTTGGTTGAAATATGAGAGCGTGATGCAATAACTGACACTTATTTGCTTTATTATATACGTGAAAGATGTGATTTTTAAGCATTAATGAGTATTATAGGGATAATACTAACAACAATAATTAAGGTATTATATCAACTAGCGGTCGCCCAATGATCGAAATTTCACCAGCGACTTTTTAATTATAGACAATTTTCTGTTTGAAATTTGCAGTATGAACCTAAACAATTAAATTATATTACTTGCTGTCACTTTTTATTGAGTAACAATGTCAATATTATTATGTTGGGGGGTCTAAGTTCAATGACACTTGTCGGTTTAGCATTCGCAGTCATTGACATTATAAGTAAAGGCGTCATTGTTAGCAGTATTATTTTATTTTATTTAATATATTAGTATTAGATATTATAGATAAATTTTAGCTTTCTGCACTCCTTCTCCATATAAACTTTAACCATGACAAATCTCACAGTCTTCCGTGCACGCAATACGCTTATAAAGGGGTAGAAAGTTTTTGCTTCACGTATTTAATTCGTTATATAAATTATTCATAAGAATTCTATGAGTTTAGTAAAAATGTCGGCGAACGGTGAAAAAAACATCGTGAGAAAACATTAATGCCTCAAAATAAGCTATCTTAGTAAAATAATATAGTCGAAAAAACGAAACTATAGATTTTTTGTTATTTGTAACCGCCACTTATGGCCGTGCTATTGTAGGACAATTTAATAATTATGAACTTAGAAAAAATCGCAAGGAAATATTAATTTCGTGATACTTAATATATATATTTATGTTTGCTAGCTATTTACTACTTTAGCTAGGGTTAGCAAACTGTAAAAGAGCATTCGCTTAAGCATAATCTCATGAACACTAGCTACATCGATATCCATCATGTCTTTACAAGAAAAAAACCTCGAAATTTTAGTAATCAGACGAAGATATTTTTTATTCTTCTAAAATGTATTTGTAACATAAAGCAAATCTCATGAGCATTCATTCCATTTGTAAAATGGACAGAGATAAATTGTCAATGAAAACTCACTGGAAAATGAGATGGTATGTAGATAATAAATTAAAACGATCGCGGCTATTAGAACATCATCAATACACTGAAAAAGTTATAAAACTTGACAAATTATGTGATAAAAATGAAAGATATTTATATGGTATTGTTATACCCGCGGATACCTAGTATAAATGTGGTTCGATTTTACGTGAATATTTTATTCGTACTCAGTGAAACAAAAGTCAAACCAACTTAATATTCAGATATTTGTTACACTGTGGTGGTACTTACAGTATATATTGTTAAACTACTCTATGATCATTTTGATGATTTCTTTCTTTTATCGCTTGTTACTTCCACTTCGTTGTCTATAACAGAACTGTCTTGGCTTTTTTATCGAACTGATTACCCTGTTAGGCTTATGGGCCTCCAGCATTAGAGACTTTGACAGCTTCACCTGGCTTGGGTTATCCTGGCTCGTTTATATAGTCAAATAAAGCGAGGGTAGAAATGACCTTGCACTTTACGACATCGTATAAAGAAGGAGAAGTGTGCTATATAAAATAATTAATTAGGTACCTAATCGTATCGATATCTTTTGAATGTGTGTAGCCTGCGATGTCTTTTTAAACCTAATACATACTCGATGTTTCGAGTAGATTCTAGACGATTCCATATATTTCGAGAATAATAAATTTATAATTTCTTATATAGGTCTTAAGAGTAGGTATAATGTATAAACACCTTTTACATTTCAATTCAAAGTTAGGTAATCTCATAAGACCTTTATACCACCTTTTTACCTTTACCTTTTATGACATTAATTTATAAACATGCAAATATAGAATGTCCTTTAATATAATTATTTTCTATATTATTATAAACGTGACACTTTATATGTTTATATGTTAACCGGATTTAAATATTTGGTACAAAGATATTTTATAATATGGATAGTACATAGGATACTTTTTATCCCGGGAAAGATCCAATTCTGAAGTCCACGCAGACCAAAGAGCGGGCAGAAACTAGCGATTTCAAACGCCGTGATAAGTCACGTACAGTGGTACCTACTAAAAAAACATTTTATCAAGCATTCAGGTTTTCTCACAATATTTTCCTTACCGTCATTCGATAGTTACCAAATTCAAATTTCTAAATTTACGCTAATTCCGAAAAACTCATTGGTACATATTGGGCCTCGAACCTGTGAACATCGAAACGATATTCGCTCAATACTGCGATTACCTTATTGAAATAACCGGTATTTTAGTTTATTTTTCAACACAGATTGAGTCTAGATATATTTAGAAATGTTTGTTCAGGCAAATTATGAATGCTATGAATTAATCTAATTGGTGTATTTTTAATAGTTCACGTATGGAAATTGTTTTGAAGGACAATTAGCTTATCCAGTCCATACCGATCATTAGTTCGCAAACGAGCATACCCATTACTGAATATGCTGTTTAGATTATCCATGTCCCAAAGCGTTCGTTAGAACACAATCTAAACTGCAATTTTGCTAAGAAATTAAAGTGCTAAATCTTCTATATACTCATATAAAAGGCATGGTCCTGTATGTATTAGAAAAGTAAAAAAAAGTATGAAAAATAGACATAACAAAATATAAATTCAATAAAAAATACTGTACAAAATTTATAATCTTCGCGAGGAAAGCCACGAGCAGAAAGCTAGTATCGTATAAAATTTGTGTTATTATATTAAAAGGGAATTCATAAATATATTATTCACCTACGTTTAAAATCACTACAAATTCTTTAAACCATCATGAACATAAAAAGATAAAATGATGCATTCATGAAATTTTAAAATTGAAATACCTATATAATAATAATCAAGTTCATTGTTATTATTATTATATCAAGTTAAAAATTATTTAATTACATAATAACCCAGTTTTGGACTGAATATAGCTGTACAAGACGCTTAGTCTTCTGAAATTATTAATTAATAAGCTGACATTTAAGGAAGCCGCAGTACGACCTCGACACACCTGTGCGCCTACTGCCTGTACCGCATATTTGCTTTAATTTGTACAGCCTTCTCAATGCTTATAGCTGTTCCAGACTCACTCCGTCAACACCCGTGAAAGGGTTGGAACTTGAGTGTGGATGGATTTCACGCCTGTTCGCGCCTGGGTTTTCGTTCCGAGTTGGTTTTTTGTGTTCGCATCAAAGGGTTCGCAACTGCGCAATACGAACAGCGCGAACGCTTATCCATATTCACGGCGTCGCAGTTCGATTCGTTATAAATTAAATATGCTAACAACTAACACCGTATTGTAATAATTCTATTAAATGTTTAAATTATTCAACATTTATAATGATAATGTTGTCAGATTGGACGGTACTTTAGGTAGGTTTAAAATAATTATGTGTAAAACAAAATTAACTCATTCTGTTGCGACGTATACTCGTCATCCACAATTGGTTTTCTTTGTTTGTTTTGTATATTTATTATGCAAATGATTATAAAATACCGGTGCACATATATTCAAAGACGCAGCAGCTGAAGTTTCGTCCATTTAGTACCAGTGAGTGAACCCGACTGTGAATATTGTGAGTGTGGCGAGTAGTTCGCGTCACGTGGAGTTCAAGGCGTGCATTGTCGCTGCGACTTTACGACGCGAGTCTGGAGCGGCCATTAAACAATTATACACAATGTTACTTAATTATCAAAATCTGAAACTAAAGTTTTTGGTTACATCGTCATGTACAATCAGTGAAACTAATTAGTCGCCGAAATAATTCAATAACAAAAGAAATATATTTTGTTGAGTTTTTTTTTTTAAATTACGTTTTCGTTCTTGACGAAGGAAAAAGAAAACTTGAATTTGCGAAATGATTTCATATGACTATGCAGTAAATTAATACAGAACTATCGATTTCTCATTCTTTTGAAATTATCAATATGACGAGTGGAATCCTTTCATTTCTTAGGTAGATGCTATTACATAAACTTCGATTTAATTGTTATAGGAGTAATACAATTTTAAAAAGTCACTTTCTCTTAAACTTTATTATTTTAACATAAAGAGGTTTATTTGAAATTCAAATAGTATTATCATTAGTATCAAATTACATACTCGTACGTTGATATATTTTATCTTCATGAATAAATTATTGTTCAGTGGGATGGTTCATTCAAAGTGAAAACTGAAATTAAAACTAGACTCCATAAAGGCTTATTTAAATTTTACTTAGTATTCAATGTTAGGCCTCAATATTCTCAATTAATAACTGATATTTTCATAATTAAATTATATTATAATGTTGTAATGTCTATAGTAAACTTTTGTATTTAAAAAAAAAAAAAAACACTGTGTTCATATTTACATTAGCCTCACTAAAAAGCGGGGCGCTAAGTTCTACGATTTTCTTTATAATTTGTACTATGACCCATGACTTTGTCCGTGTGGAATTTCGTGTATGAAAAACAGCGGTAAAAAAGATATGTAGGTATTCTGAAATTTGACATCGGTGATTTAACTGTGTTTCATGCTTTGGGAATATCATATGCTTGTACATATGCTTGTAAGCAAATTTATTACACACATACACACTCACGCACACACATGCACATACACGCAAACGCACGCACAAACACGCATATACATAAAAACACACGCACACACACATTTATTGGTAGTTTATCTCATTAGTTATTTTATTTTGTTCTTTTAATTCGTAGTTTTGAGAGTAAGAAATCGTGTAATTGTTGTATATTGAGGAAGACACTGTTACCTGAGACACAGGTTATACCTAGTTCAGGTGACAGGGTTCAGCCATACTTGATGTATTACATTGTATAAAGTATAAAATAAATGATTATGATTATGATCTCGGAACCCTGAGACGTGCCGTGGTACTTACGTTTAGCTGTCAGCCTTGTCTCACATTAACTACTTTCGATCGATTGATATTCTAAAGTACGACTACGCTGTGAATTTAACCGTAAATTTTTTCTTAGTATCTCGTTCAGCAGAAAGTCTTGACGTTGACGTTAGGAATGGATAATATCGCTTTTGCAGGGCATCAAATCGAATCTATATACTGTTTTTTGATATTGGATATTCCCATAACATCTATTAATAATTGTTAAAGAAAATGATTCATTGCAAGAAATATTGATGTATCAAATTTTAAAAGTCACAAGTGCCTAAAATTATATTGGTATCAAGACCAACATAAATTATTTGGTTTGAACTGTTATAGTTTATCCAAAATTGATTATCAAGTAATATCATATGCCGGAGCACTATTGTGTCAGTCCACACTTTTGTTCGTATTACGATGGAAAAGAAGAAAAAAAAGAAGAGAAAGATAAAAACGCTTTTTAATATAATATTTAATAATTTTAGCTACCTGTAACTTATTAAATAAATTAATCTAAATCTGAATAACCAAGAAACCTTTAAAGTACTTTGTTCATGTGCGTTCACATTAATTACGCAATTTAAGTTTTCAACGTAGTCGTGAACTGAGAACTTTCTTAATAGTTTAATTATCTCTTTGAAGTTTAAATGCCAATTACAATAGTTTGACAGTCAACTTAAACGATTGCTTCAATGCACCAAGTATGTGTTTTATCTTATTCTTAATCTGTATGGTGGTGGAATCAACTTAAGAACATTATTTCATCTTGTTATGAATACACCCTAGCATAAAATATTAGGGCAAGCCAAAAAAACATTTTTTTTGAGTAATCACAATACATTTTTCTGTTAAGTAATAAATATTCTTATACTAGATACTTTTTAACATACTTAAAACTATTGTGTTTCCAGAGAACTTACAAGAGAATTGCTAAATCGTAGTAATTCTATAAATTTTATTTAAATACCACTCGGCCACAATCTCACCAAATATTATATACCTAAACAATCTAGTTGAAGGTAGGCCTTTCAGAAGAAGATGGTAAAAAACTAAAAAACACCTTTCGGTGGTTAAATTATTTTTTATTTATCAGTGCTTAGCAATAATGGCAATTACTTTAATCTTCAAAACGGTAGCTTAGCAAATGATGGACATTTAAAATAGAGTATACATGATATTATATTCTAACTTAATTGCTATAAGCTGTGACTTATAAATGAAAAGGTATAAATACAAAATAATCTTAGCTTTGAAATCATAATATAAAGTTTCAAATGTCACAAGTTGGCAGATCCACAATAATCACATTTCTGTCAGGTCTGGATGTTGTGGGAGGACGGAGGACGACTGGTTGGCTGTTAGTTGTCCAGTGACTTGTTAGTAAAGTTACTCAGCCGAATCCTTTAATTTACCGAAGAAGGTCGCCACGGTCGATTGTAGCGGCTTTGTTGCGCCTTTGTTAGAGATGAGTATTGTCTGGGAGTGTAACTTTTATACGAAATACGAGCTTATATCAACAAATTATGTAAAAGGAGCGCCTTTTGTATTAAGATTATAATGGAAGTTTCCTTTTTTTTTTGGAATTATTAACTAGTTATAGTTAATCACACACGACATTTTTAAATTACTGATCTAATACTAGCCAGTTTTTAACATAAAAGATAACAAATAGGAACATATTTTCTTACTGGATTCCGAATGGCATATACGAGTATAATTGCACATTCGAAAGGATATATTCATTAACGAATAGCAATCAAATATGCTGAATCTATATACATACCTATGTTTCCATTTCGGCGGGCAGAATTATAGGGTAGGATTCACTCGTGTCTGGTTTAATGGTACAAGAGCGTGTACCTACTGAAGCAGCGTCGTTGTACAATTGTGTTCTGTGGTTCATTCCATTGTTACTAGCGTACGGTCCTTTAGTATTTCGTGTATTTAATTTATTACTGAATGTATGTGGTATTTACGTGTTCCTGTTTAAGTTGGTATATAAATTTGAAGAGGAAGATTAATTAAACTAATTAATATAAAGCACTATTTTTATCGTCAATTTGGAAAACCATACTTTTCAGAGGAACTGAAAAAAAAAACTAAACTAAGAATTATATTGCGTACATACTTAATTTTATGTGTATACATTTTTATGATTATTTTATTATCTACCGAGATCAAGAAATTTTAGATTGCTACAATACACCACCGATACATGAAGGATATATATTACTTGATACCAAATAGTGATCCATCAAGCAACTCGCACAGGTACAATGTTTTATACTATGTTAATGATGATTCTCATTAGGTAGGATCGAGTGTTCTGATACACAGCTCTTTATTATCTCCATAGTTTCAGTCTTTCGTGCACGCAATACGCTTAAAAAGGGATAGAAATCTTTTGCTTCACGTATTAATATATAGATAAATAACTCCAAGTGCCGTTTCCGTTTGGTGTGGTGAGATAAAGTTAAAAAATATATTTTACGTGTCAAAGAACACTGTTCGTTAAAGTTTTCAAGTCAAGTCCTCCCAATTTGCAGAGTGAAATGATTCCGCGGTGAAGTTTCACAGACCACACCTCTATTCCTTTGAGAAATTTAATTCTGTTGAAATTTTCAACCTTTACTTTGTAATGAAAATTCAAACAAAATTTGCCAGTAGAATCAGAGGTGACAATGAATGAAGCTTATATAATAATTTTAGCTCCTGTTAATAATACTACGTTTTTCATAATTGTTCTTATTATTATCGGATAACTGTCTTTTTTACGATCGTTATGAAATTAAATTATTTGTTATATTTGAAATCAAAAATTCGTAATTAAAATTATTTAACTAGATTACAATGATGGTGAATGAGAGAAAACTATAATTTTCGGAACTGCGACAGTAAGGTATATTAATAGTATATCAAATAAATATATCAGTAACACGACTTATGGGCACCTACTTGTTTTTAATTTTTGATGGAGTTTTGTTGTTATCGGTCTAATCACTTTCGATTATGATAATAAAAACTAACATTGTAGCACTATTTATAGAATTCATCGACTTAAAAAGTCATTTATATTTAATTTTAGTCGTATATAGAAAAAAAAAAACAATAAAAAGCATTACTTTTTTAAATTTTAAACATAAACAACGGTAAAAATTGAAAAATTTGTTTAAAAGTAAGCAAAGATCTGACTGACAAACGAAGCCCATCTGTTCGGTTCAGTAGTCAATAATATTCTTTGGCCTGATCTACAAACAAGGAAATGTTGACCCGTGAAATGAAGGCACCTGAGGCTATTCAATATTGACTTAGTCGCTTTACAAGTACCCGACAAATAATCGTTATTTGAGGAAGTTATACAAAGACATAAGTAGATAAAGTTCTACACAGTTAACGGTATAATGTAATTATATATTAAAATAGATTTTAATGTAATTTAATTTAGAGGCACTGTTAATCTCTAATTTCTCAAACGTTTTTTTTTTATAAAATAAAGGTTACAAACAAGTATATGACCCAGAAGGTAAGCGGCTACTGTAGCTTATAGACGCTTGTAATACCATATGTATAATTAGCGCGTTGCTCACCTTGAGCTCCCATACCCCAAAGAGCTCTGGGAACCTTACTCACCACTGGAACATAATAAAAGGTTATTTGGCTGCAATCTTTTGTATCCTCCCTGCAATGAGCCTGAACTTTCGGTGAAAGAAAACATCGTGATGCAACCATAGTATGGTGGCAGAGTATTTTCTAATGCCCGCTTAACTAGCTACCACCATCCTCAAGTTAAAAATTTGTTACCAAGCACATAGGTGATTCCGGTTCCTATATAGGCAGCTGCTCTTGAAAGCCAGGTTCCCCACTAAGCTAGTGTATCAGTGTGTACCTATAAGTATTTTAGATACAAAAATGTAGAATTATATTATTTATCATGTTCAAAAATCAACTGAAATATCTATAAGAAATAAATGTGGCATTTCGATTAGATGCGTCTTTTTTATCGTCCATGCATGTCGAACCTAAACAGAACTGTGACCGTTCTTCGACTGACGGGTAACCGCCCAAATTTAATAGACCGCCTGACTTGACGCAGATAGAATTTGGTTCCATCGCTTTTATTTTATTAGTTTTAAATGGATTTTAGAAATCATTCATGTTTTACTCGATCGAATTTAAGTAAACAGTGAAAGTATTTTTAAATATTCTTAATTAATTTAAATTATTGTCAGTGGCCTTTGTAAGCATAATGTTTTGTGACATAAATGAGAGAATCGTGCTATTTGAGGCAAATTATAACATATCAATATCTTTGGTATCATTATCACATAATATACTAATGTTCACATTATATAAAGAGCTACACTTGAATATATTAATTCCCAGTAAATTTATGTAAAACTAGCTTTGCCTGTGACTACACACGATTTTAATGTGCAGCAATTATTTATGTCTCGTAATTTTATTGATGTGAAACATCTAATGTGGTAGGTCAACCCGGTTGTCTGCATATTCCAAGACAATCGTACTTAAGGAGTAAACTGTAGTCGTGGGTCAGAAGCTGACACACACAATTTTCTTTTTATTTATTTCATGTTTAACATCTGCCAGGCATCCCCTGACGGCCAACTTTTTATTTTTCGCATGTTTAATAATTTTTGAAAGTGTTAATGATAATTCACTACTCTCTGCAAACACTCTACACTCGCTGTCTACAAAGTATTATAAAAAAAAAATCTAATTTAAAAACACGCGGTTCTATCAATACATACTAAAAGATTACTCTCGTCAATTAAATAAAAAATTAAAAACGAGTGATTTTTGTATAATTTCTAAAAGTATTAAATATTGTTAATTGTTCTAATACCTATTTTGTTAATTTCGAAACGTTGCAAGAGAAAGGCCTAGACGAACGTTCCTCGATCAAATCGGGGATGTTCTGAAGAATGGTCAGGTGAAGATAAGATATATTCTAAACCGACAAACATGCATGAAAATATTGACGAATGTTGAAGAAGCGAAAGATGTATGCCAGGATTGTAGCAAGTGGAAAGACGTGGTCTCTGCCTACTCCGTTGGGAAGTAGGCGTGATTTATGTATGTATGTATAAATTTCGAAATTGCATATACTGCCTGTATACAAAATGTCATCAAAATTGAATGGCAATATTTTTCTGACAGTATTATTGATAATTTTTTATAGAACTTCAGTTTAGGATTACCATTTATACTGCCCGTATACAAAATTTCATTAAAATCTGTTAAGTTTTTTAATTAAATTCAGACAGACTAAAAAAATTAAAATTTGAAAAAAAACTTTGAGTATGAAAAAATACGCGAACAGATAAACCTACAGATTTATTAATATAGATTTTCTACTTAACTTTTAAATATCTATAAAACTCGTAAATATCGAGTGAATCATCAATATTATAAAGGCCTTAAAGTGCACTGTTTAATTATGAACAGAGCTTTTAAGAACTTTTAAATGGTTTTTCATGACTGATCTCCATTACGTTTTAAAATATTTATCTTTGCTAAAAATGTTGTACTTTTAAAATTAACTTAATAATAATAACCTGAAAATGTGTTGGTACTAAGTGAAGGCCTCCTCCCAAAGGAAGGAATGGGCGTTAGTATTTTAAATTAAAGATGGGCTCAATGGTGGCATGTACTAACATCGCATCGATCGAAGTGAGTTCGAATAATTGCAAAGAGCTTTCGGTGAAGGAAAACATCGTGATGAAACCATAGCATGGTGGTAGGGCTTTTTCTAATGTCCGCCTGGCTAGCTACCACCCTGCACCTGCACTTGAGAGCCAGTTCCTCCACTAGACTTTGCGTCTCCACCGTCATGGGCCACATCGTTACTTAGCATCAGATGAGATTGAGCTCATAGCGCTAAACCCAAAAGCGATAAAACAACACAAACAAGTTTTACACTATAACAATCAGATGGTTTTTACAAATGTATGTCTAGAAAAATACCATTTGTATTTAGGCATTTATAACATGATTGGACATTGCGAGCAATTAAATTAAATAATGAAAAATACCAATAAAAAATGGGAAAAATCATTTTAGCTATAAAAGCAAAAAAAAAGCAATATTAAATATGTTTTTACTTTATTAAGCACATAAAGATATGATGTTCTTGTAACTGCACTTGAAAATCAGTACTCCAAAGCGTGCCTCTCTTGCACCACATCGTCATAAGCCTCATAAGAATCAAGACTACATTTTGTTAATCACATCTGCCTATAATGTTTTTCTATTTTCTAATTAGAAGACGTTTGTCTACACTACAAGTGGACAACGTCACTATTAAAATTCAGATGAATAAATCTACGGAATTCTTAGAAATTCATGAGTGCAATATTCCGCTGATCACCACCACGATTTATTTATTGTATTACCTTAATTATTTTTTTTCGCTCGTGATAATTTATAGCGTTCCTAAAATGTAATTTAGCATCGTAATTGCACACGATGGAAAAAACTCCAAATATCTAGTCGGGACAAACGCATTTATTTATTTACTACTCCATCGTTTCTTTTAATATAATAGTATTGGTTTCTTTTCAATAGTGTTAAGTTGTTTTTAGGGTATCTTACATAGACTTTTAGGTTAAGTCAAAGGCTATTATTAAAAGGTAACGTCAAGTATTACAAGGTAAAAGATACGAGATATAAGTTAACAAGATAAATATTATTTACCAGAAAATAGTAGTGCTATATTATTAATATTTCATGTGAAATGATATTTTAAATCTCGAAATTGGCTACAATATTATTTGAGGTTTAGTTGCTCGTATCTGAAACAAAAATGTATTTTAAAATTTATTAAACTAGATATTTAATTTTTTTTAAAAACAAACTAGGTACATTTTGAATAAGTTGATGCTATGCCGTGAAAAATATTTTTTATCATTTCATAACTCAATATTAAAATAAGATAATCTACTTGATATATTATTCAAAATATTCAAATAGAAGCTTCTGTTGATACTTTAACGGTTTGAAAGCTGAAAATACAATGCGGGAAAGACTCCTTTGATTTGTGGATCGAGAAACAAGATCGCTAATTCCCGCTGACAAAACAAACGTCTGTTTCGAAACAAACATTAACATCATGAATAGGTAATTAATCTCACTTGCGATGGAAATTCAAATGTGACATCTTATAAGATCAACAACATATTAATAACTATGATCATAATTATAATGAGCCTTTTACAAGGTAAATCGTGAAAAATGGTATTGCATTTTGCAGTAATTGTCTGAGTGGCTAACACCCTGAATTTGAAAATATAAGCATTTATTGGGTATATCCCAGAAATTGCAATTGAAAATCAACTCAATGATCGCTTTTTAAGCTTTCAATAGAGTAAGTACTGTATAATAATATATTATATAAGTTTGTATGTGGTTGGGGGTTGTAAGGGGGGTCAGATAATAATATTAAAACCTGAAATGGCGATAGCAGTGTGGTACTACTTTATAGCCTGACTGGGTCATGACCATCTTGCATCTGGTGAAAACCACATCCACGCCACCCCAGATCATGTGTCACGCGTGGTATTGCCAACTACCACACACATCACCAGTGCACATATGAGGAATATCGGAATACTTTCGCAGTCGAACCTTGAACAGGTTGTACAATTACAAGTTTCATTAACACTTTATTAATAACCCAAAAATAAAGATTCTCTTCTAATAGGTATAAAATTTACTGTTACGATATGAGGAAAAATAGAAGAAAAATCACTATTCTCGAAATATCTGAAAACTTCTAGAATCTACTTGAAACGTCAAGTGTGTATTCGTAGGTACTAAAAGACATTGCAGTTTACACAAATTCAGAGATTATCGCTCCGATTACGTAATCTAATAAACAATGATATATAAGCAATCCATGTTACGAGGTAGGAAAGAAGAATTATCAAAATTCCAAGCCCGGATAAACTATAAAAACATTCTCAGGCTTCAGTGCCTTTACGGCTAACAGTGTAGTCATTTTGAAAAAAGAACCAGGACAGTTCTGTCATGAACCATGTGGAAACGACAAGCGATAACAGTAAGAAATCAACAGAAGGACCACAGAGTAATTAGTGCAAAGAAGAGTAATTGTAAGAACTACTGTAGTGTAGTGATCATATGAATAGTGACTTTGTTTGACTTTACATAAAACCTTTTTAACTTAGATTCATCTAAACATTTATCTTTATCTTCTCTATATATTATTTCCCTCTCTTAGTTCCTTATCAAAATTAATGATACAAAAAACATTTTAAAATTATGTTTCCCGATAATTAAAAAAAAAGAGTAATAAATTAAAATTAATGATTTCGTTAAAACATGTAGGATGTGCCATCTACTAACAATCTGTTTAATTAAATATAACAGCTGTTAGAATGATGAGTCAGCTAGTCATTATATATTTTTTAAATATCTTCGTACCTTTCCGAAACATAGAATGCCAAAATAATAGAAAAAAACCATAATATCCAAAGTTTTCTTATTACACGAACTGCTGAATATGTTTGTTTATATGCAGTTTTATTATTTTCTCAAGGTGTTGCTGATCTCGGCTACTTATTTAAGTTTTTTGCGGATTATGCTGTTTTATACGTATTTTTATCGTTTATGTAATGTGTGCTTCTAATAAGATTTTGTCCAACACGAGAAGGTATCTTCTGATTGTTTCAGTTGTTATTTAGGTATTTTTCCCTTTATTTTACATGCATAATTTACTTCCGTGATAATGATTTGCAGTGTATCAGCTAGTCTCAGCGATTTGCATGCGTGCAATATCCTTTTATGCTGGTATTTCATTCTCTTTTTCCTACATTTTATTTCCAATACATGCAAATATTCGTATAATTTGATTTGCAATACCAAAATTGTATATCAATAAATAGAGTAGTGTAAATAAAAAAGGAGAAAGGGGAATTTTCAATTAAATAAAGATCTTGCGCGTTACAAGCTTTTATAATTAGGGAAATATTTAATAAAAGTTTTTTTCTTCTTTATGAAAACTTTTTTACATTGCATATTGGGATATATATTTACACCTCTGTCTTTAACGTAAAGAATCTGGCAGAATAAATAATACTAGCGATCGCCCTAAGATCCAAATTCGACCAGTGACTTTTAAATCATAGACTATTTTCTGTTTAACATTTGCAGTATTCATGAACCTAAGCCATGAGTAATATCTACATCACTTGCTGTCACTTTTCATTGAGTGACAATGTCAATATTTTGGGGGGTCTAAGTTCAATGGCACTGGTCAGTTTAGGATTAGCAGTATTAATTTATTTAATTTAATATATTAGTAAGAGATATTATATATACATTTTAGCTTTCTACACTCCTTCTCCATATAAGCTTTAACCAAGCCAAATCTCACAGTCTCACGTGCACGCAATACGCTTAAAAAGGGGTAGAAAGCTTTTACTTCACGTATTAATATATAGATTATACTTTTAAATGTTTCTTGGTTATGTAAGTATAAAAACATGTACTTAAGAAGCAACGAAGCCCGTATAAAGAAGCAATTAAACTGTAATAACCGTTCACACTTGATGGATTATATTGGAACGTTTGAACTAGATTTGTCTTGAATAAAATCTATGTTCTCCATATAGTAGTGACCAACCTATTTTGTAGACGATATTGGTATAACAGCTTGAATACCAGTTTAAAAAATAATCTTCTTTTTCTTTCTATTTAATGCTAACGTGTTTTTTTCCACAATTATTCCATCGTCAAAAAATAAAACTTTTTCTAATTATTCTTATAAAGCTTCTTTCATCTTTTACTTTCTACAAACGGTTAGTATAAAAATGTAATATTTCGCTTCGTTTATATATTTGAAGGCGATAATGCATCATTAATTCACATTTAAAGTGATTTAATAAATTAAATAAAGCGTTGCCGGTCCATTCCGTTTGAACGGACCTTAAACGGCATCAAAGCACCACTTTTATGTGTTAGGGAACTTAATTAGCAATTCAAACTTTGATAGTAAAATCTTTTCAAAGAAACGGTCTTGTGGAAAGCAGAATGAAGAAAGTATTTAGTTTTTTAGAGGAAAGCAGTTGGTTGGTTGGTTCAGTTCAGTTCAGTTTGTATGATGAAATAAGGATATATTTATATTGTTATGTCACATTATTTGATATAGTTATTAATTGAAGAAGTTTATAAAGTAAACCAAATACAAGGTAGAAACTGGATTATTTTTTTTTTTAAATGAAGCGTGGCCGATATTCAACCAATAAATAAATAAAAACAATGTTATTTAATAACTTTATTTTTATGAATTTATTTACAAAATAAATATATTCTAATTATGTAAGCTCAATATTAAACGTAGACAATATCAATAAAGTACACTAAACTGAAGAATGTTAAATATGTTGTAATAAAATTAATTTACGCTTTAACGTTCCTACAAAAGCCCAACATTCTGAAAATAACAATTAAGGCTTCAGTGAAATACTAGTTATCTAAATTGTTGAAATTGTACAAGTTTAAGTTGAGTAACGAAGTGAACCGTTTACTGTGGTACAAAGAATAAATTGGACGAGCTGTTTCTGTTAGTCATAGCTAGGAAATGCAATCCCGCAAGACAATTTCAATCCAGGAATTTACGGGACTGAACTATCTTAGTCCCGCTGTATCCAAGTATTTTGGGATCCAGCAGGGTAATCTTAGACCTATGAAATCAATCGTAATAAAGTTCTAACAGAACTCAGTCATTCATGGTCATTCGTCGTTTCATGGTTTTAATGTTAACTTAAACTAAACAAGTTTTTCGGTACATTATAAATGGCTTATTAATACTTTAGACACCAGAAACAAAAATTGACATACGTCAACATTACTAACATTATGAAATAATCACGTACACACTAGAAACACGTAAAGGCACATGACGCATAACTTAAATTGTCATGAACATCATAAGAAAATTTAAGATTGTTTGGGAATGGCTTCATAAAAAAGTTATAGTATGAATTGTGTCGTCTGCTAAACTGCTCCAAATATTGCAAACAAGGTAGACAGCGTCTGAAAATACTCACTCTGCTTCCACGCCGGTTGATACAATAGTCATTTATGAATTACAGGTGAATTGAACACGTATAATTCACGCTTCTCTGTAACACCGCCAGCCCAGTGGAATCCCGCAAAATTTCGACCGAGACTAGCCACGCAAATTGTAATGCGGGATCCCAGGATTGCATTCCTTAGTCATAGCCCATCGCAACCTCTCCCGAGACTACTTTCTTTCCTCGAAATACTTCTGTTTCAACAGATTTTACACACTGAATTGAGCATTGATTATTGAGGATTATTGTTTCGACTGCAGTTTAATTATGAATGATCAAATAATTTAGAATATGAATATAAATGTAATAAGGTTTCAATTTAAAGGCCTATGTCTAGCAGTGGACAAATAAAGGCTGATAATTATCCTGAGACGGGACAAAAATAATAATGTGACTGGTTTATCACTATGTTCTCTGAATTATTACTGTTATATTAGTTATTAGTTAGATTTTTAACATTGTTACGTTCATGTAAAATTAAGCAAACGATCTGAAGCGAGGACAAATATAATTTTAAATTTCAGTTTATTTGTATTAAGATTTATTTATTTTACATACAATAAAATCTTAAATAATTCAATATATAAACGCGCATTATTTGAAAAAAAACAGATAATTTGAATATATTTTTCTAGTTTATATAGGCCTGAACCCGAGGTAGGTTTTAGGCTTATAAATCATTTTGTTTTGCGAAGGGGTTATTCTGTAGTGATAGTCACAAAAAAAAACTTTAAATAGAATAGATTTACGTGAACAAAAAAATATAATATAAATAAATAAATAATTCATATTATTACATATACTTTTAAAATTATAACTTGCATATTTTTTTTTATTATTTTACGTGAAAACTATATGATAACGCATGTAGCAAATATAAATGAATTTCATATAAGTATATAAACAATCACAAAACTGTGTACCTTTAATATTCTTACCGAATTCCAGTAAGTAATCATTTTTATAATATCACCTCAAAGTTATATTATCTTAAAGCAACGCCATATCTCCCTTAATTTGTTACCAAAATTAATGGTTAAAAAATCATTTGAATACTCATGTTCCAAAGTAAAAAACTAACATGATTGATGTTACTTTACTGTTATATTTTTGGTACTATTATATTTACATTTTTTATTATGCGAATATTCGCACAGATAATCCGGTAAGTTTTTAATACTAGTTGAAATTGATGTTTGTATAATATAAATATTTTAAAACATTTCTACTTGAAAATACTTAGTTTAATATAATAGTTCCTTTGTTTGTTATACCTACCGGAGTTTTAACATACCCTGCACTGCGTGGTTTTAGTCTCTTTATTTGATCATTATTTTAGATTTTGTTATTATGTGGTTGAAAGACACTTTTCTTGAACAGAATAAAAATAAATACTTACTCTAAAATTAAATGTTTAGAGTCACAAGAATTATTTTGAATTTTATTAACCGTTTAAACCGCTTATTAGTTAATTTTTAACCACGTTTATACACACGGGTGTAAAACAATTTTTTTAACCAACTTAAAAAAAAAGATAGATTATCAATTCGAACGTATATTTTTTATGGATGTTGCGCCATAACTTATATGTTTATGAACCGATTTGGATGATTCTTTTTTCAGTAGAAAGGGGATACCTCTAGGGTGGTTCGATTTTAATTTCATAGACATTCGACTTTTAACTTCAAATATACACCAGGGAACTTCTCTAAAGAATTTGAAGCTGGTTTTTTTTTGTGTTTAAAAATTACCTTGTTCTTAACAAATGTACATATCTTTTTTCAATTATTGTTTTTCATTTTGTGTCATCAATTTTTTTAATAATTAAACGGTTATGATCAGCATAATTATTAAATAGAAAATATCCCGCCATGTAGGTATCGACCATTTTACTGAATTTGCGTACATTTACTCATTTGAATTTCGTTACATGCTATCGGTGAAAGTAAACGTTGTGAGGAAATCTGAATGCTTGAGGAATATTCTTGTAGTAACATCATATTATGTAAAACTGTGTTTTTCTCAGTATTTGAAATCATTACCAAGTTTTGGGCTGGCCTGGCATGGCTTGATGATTAAGCCCATGCCTTCCCACAGAACAAAAGCCTTTGCCCGACAGTGGGATATTATGCTGGTATTATTATTATTAGTAGAAAATATGATTCATTGTAATCCAGTATAATTACATTATAAGATTTAACGGCAATATAGATAAACTAAAAAAAAACGTTATTTGAGAGCAAATTCAGATAAAGAGTTGCAGAAAAATAAAGTCGGATAAATCTTCGTTAAGCTTTGACATGTGCGGCTCACGCACGGCCTTTTAGCAATGGATACAATAACTTACGCCTTAACTTCTTGACAAATACTGGTCATTTAGACCACTTAGTATGTGGATTTTCCCTACATTGGTTAGTGGAGATAAGTATGATATTTTATATACCTTCTTTTTACACAAAATAGGATTTATATTGATTATAGAAGTCGGTTTTGATTAATGGTAATTTTTATGTTTATTACTATAAATCCCGTTTTTATAATATACAATTGATAAAACACACTGAAATTGTTCATAATAATAAATCTGTAGAAGTACAGAATTACATACATCTGTACTTTCTGTATATTTCACCGTAAATGCAAGAGGATTCCGAAAAATTCGTTGGCATTTCTCGGGGCTCGAACGTGACTAGACTCCCGTTGGACTAAACACTAGACTACTACGACTTGTAATACTCATTATAATGTTGTTAAGTAATACTTACCTCAATTTTAGGTCCCAAAGTAAATAAATTATATGATTTTTTTTTCTGTTTCCCAAGCAACTTATAAATGCATGCAATAAATACTGTAATAGTTATTTAAAAAAAAGTGAAGCCAGTTTTAAACATAACATGTACGTAAAAGATATTATAATTTTTTGTGTCGACTGACCCAGTTCAGTACAATATACCGTAATATTTGAACTCGGTGCAGACGTACAAATATTGAAATTTGGATTTCTCATGAAAGGTTCATGTTTTGAATTATTTTATACATATTTTATATTTTTGTTTAAAAAACTATTTACCTCTGAATGTACGAAACTTAACAATTATATACAGAGTAAACTCCATGAGGGTAACTTTATTGTTAAAAATAATTCTCAATTATCTAAATAATAAGATAAGTAAATAAGAGATTTCGGCGGCATCTTAGTCGTTTTTATTTTATAATCACAAACATGCGTTATTTGATCCCCTTGTGTTTGATATAGATAGCATTTTGATTAATATAGCTTGATTATTGTGAATTAGAAATAATAACCTGGAACACGTGAACCATTTTCCGATCATTTTGTTAGATTACTAAACGTTGACGATTTATGTGCATCCAGTGTATGAACGCTAGAGACCAGGAGAAGGTACCATCTCTATCTACGTAAAAGTTTCCGTCGAAAAGCGTCAAATTGGGGTCGCGCTACGGTAGCAAGTGGGTAAATTTTAAAGATATCGCCAAATGTTTTTTTTACTACTTATACGGTTTTTTGCGTTTTCGCTAGTCGCGTTTTGGCTTTAACTACATTTGAGACTCGAAGGATCGATATGTGTTATTATTTATCGTGATTAGTGTTTACAGCGATTGTATGCATACTGCAATATAATGTGATATAAAACTATTATAAAAGACGTGAAGATTACTCAATTCCAATGTATATTTATTTATGGTTGCTCGGTCATAACTTTTTTAATTATGAACGATTTCAATGATTCTTTTTTCGTTGGAAAGGGGATATACATTAAGAGTGGTTTCATTTGAAATTTCATTGGCATTAGATCCTCAACTTCGAAGATAGACCAGGCAACTTCTCAAAATCATTGAAGTTGGTTTTCTTTTTTCATATTTTTAATATGCAGTGGCAAGGTCGCTTGTAATTTTTGACACAATGAGAAACCAAAGTTCTAGCAATATTTACCTACTACTAGTAAGTATATAGTTTATACACAGTAACATAAAAAAAACTATAATATCTAAATAGCTTCGTGTGCAATATGGAACATTAAATAAAGAGACTTTCATTACGTTAAATAACAAGATAAATCGAAAATTTAAGAAACCGCCGACACCAGTAAACTATTCACTGAATCAATTATAATGAGCCCAAACACGATATTCTGCTGTAATTTGGTGAAGAGTTAGGTATTCTGCAGATTCCAAATAATTTTGTTGAATTACAGCTAAGAAGAACATTCTCGATCAAATTACCTTTTAGACAAAAAAAGGAGATCAAAGTCAGATCATCAGTTTGGGAGATACGATGCCACAGACAGATACACATATACTTAGATACACAGACACAAAGTTACACACGTTTAACTTCTAACGTCCTCTTTTTGCTCCAGAAAAACGCACCGTATTTTATACCAAATTGCAAAAAGATTATACGTGATCTAAATAAACTATTTTATTTAAACAGGTCTGACAAACATTTTAAAAATACAACAAATATCATATCGAAAGAAAATTTCATAGGAAATTAGTTGTCTAGTAAATTTACCGTTGACATAATGAAGTTTGCGCTTTGCGGAGTGTTACCGCAAACTTTTAATGGGTCATCTACCGTTGCTAACTTCAACCGACCTTAGTCATCAAGTTAATTAAATACATTCGTTTTAGTGAAGCTAAAATATCGATTAATTTTTGTAGGTATATTAAATGTAGTATCGTTTTAACCGACTGCGAAAAAGGACGGGTTATGTTTTTAGAGCGTATGTATGTATGTATGCCTATTGCTTTGGCACACTCTGTAGCCTAAACGACTTGATGGATTTTAGCATACGAGGTACCGTGAGATTCCTCTTAATCGTGGGAGTGACATAGGCTATATAATATTTAAGTACGACGACTGGGAATCAAATAAAAAGCAAAAATAGAAAAATATATATGTTTAGTCAAGTGCTTTTTGTTTCCTTTTTAATAATTTAGTTTGTTTAAAATTATTTCATATCTCTTTGTGCGAGCACACATTGTAATATATAAAGTCTACACTATGAAAGTTGCTTGCTAAACCTTTTGTTCTATTGTGGTGAATACTTAATAATACTTAATGTTATACCTAAAGTTTAAACATAAGTGCAAGCATCATTTACTTAATGCAAGTGACACTTTTATGAGTTAACGCTTGTATTAATTTCATTCTTTACAAAATTTCCATACTAGGGGTCTTATATGAAAATCGATTCTTAAAGAGTAAACTGTAATAATATAAAAAAGAAAAACAAGTATAATAAATATAATGCGGCGTTGTTTCGAGTACAACACTCGCTACATTTAAAAAAAACATAGACGAAGTCGCGGGTGAAAACTTGTGATATTTTTTTTGCACAGGTCTCAACTAATAAGTGTGCAATAGCACACGAGTAGCACATGTTTAAATAGCAGGTTGTAAAAGTAAAATAACATAAATACATAAATACACGCTAATGAAATCACTAACTCATATCAATTTTCATAATATTGAGAAAATTTTATTTGAAAATTATCTCTATAAATTTTATATTATATACAATATATTCATCACAATTAATTCATTCGTAATACCTCAAAAACAAAAATAATGTAAACGTGAAAAAATATGAATGAAGGAAAGTTCTTAGTTTCGATATTTTATTCAAGTTGTAACGTTATAAACCGTATTATGATATGATAATATCAAAAACAAGAAATGTATACGTATTTACTATATTAATTAATCTCAAATACCGAAATTTGAAAAAATCGTTGCGCATCAGTCAAATACATAGATTCAGATTTTATTTTGTTAATCCGATATCAACACTCAATTAATAGATTCGATTTGATACGATGTAAAAGCGATATTACCCACTCCTACCGTCAGTGAGTCTCCCTGATGAACGAGATACTAAAAAAAGTTTATGCGCCCTAGAAACGAATTCCCAAGGAACATGTGGTACGTATGTATGTATGTATAATGTGATACGAATTAGGTTAAATTCAAAGCGTAGACTTATGGTAGAATATCGATCGATTAAAAGTAGTAACCATGAGCCATGGCTGACAGCTAAACGTTAGTACCACGGGCATCTCAGGGATCCGAGACATTCACAAAGCACGAAACACGATTAAGTCGCCTATATACCTAATATGTATATCCTTAATTTTTTATTTTTTTTAGGCAGTTTATCAGTTATTTGAACAATCCTCATTAATATGTCGTATAATATGTACTAAATGTAATTAAATTAATGAAATAAACATAAATTATCAAAGTCAAAAGTTATAAAATCTTTAAAACATTCGCGTTCAACTCGAAATATACTTATTGAAAATATTATCTAAATTAATATATCTAATAAACACAAATATTAATTTTCCATACAAAATTATACAGAAATGTGTATACAAAAGTTATTAATAACACGTTCAAAGTCATCGTGACATTGAGAAGCCAAACTTCAACTTGTTAGACAAAGATAAATTAAACAAAAAAGTAAATAATTCTTTTGCTATTATATTAAGAATCGCGGTAGATGTAATTAACAAACTGTATTAGGTACATACCTATACATAATTGGGGGTAATAAGATATACATATTTGTAGATTTAGACGACAGATAAGGAATTGATTTTAATAAACTGACAAGTTACTATACAGTATTAACAAATAGTACAATACTAACATATGACTCTGAAAAATCTGGTTTAACTATTATATAATAGTTAAGTTGCATATGTTACATCATATGTTTTTAACGTAATTTAATACCTACATTTCTTAAATGACGGATCGTGTTATAAATGATATATAAGTTGTTTTCCATGGTTTTTGCTATGTATGCCATTTCGCCATTGTCAAGTGAAACAAATACAACATGTTTTAAGTTTACTTGGAACTTTACTTGGTTCGATATAGTGTAGGATAACTCAAAAACAAAATACTGATAAAACACAAAACAGCGACAAATTTAGAAAAAAATCATTTTTAATACAAATAATTCAAAAAGTGTCAAAAATTGTATAGAATATTTTTCAACACAATCTGTACATTAACGGTAACAAAAACAAAGTCGACAGTCTTTGTGGGATTTACGAAGGGCCATCGTATAATTAAGTAGGTAATAAGTCTCTAGGTCGAATTCACGGACCTTAAAAATTCAAGCAATCCAGGTATGGCTCTTGTTAAAACATACAGGTAAGATGTTTGACGAATAAAATAATCTTACCTATTTATTTTTACTTCAAAGAAAAAGACTGGATTATCACGAGAACACATGATGTAGAAAGAAACATATCAAAAAAAGATAACATGACTTTTTAATATTGTTGTGTAAAAATTGGCAAATCTTATTTACATAAATATACGAAATTTTGATAATAAAAATCTGATAATATTGGAATGAAGCCAATATAATTATTAAAATATATAATGGAATGGAATAATCAAACCATATCATTTTGTGATGTAGGGGGTGTCGAATTACATCTTTAGAACTGAGACTCCGAAGTCAACCTAACGTGCACGTGGTGCACCCTGCTGTGTAAGGAACGAGGATACGGCGCAAGTGGGGTGGTAGGGTGCTTTTGTCCGACATGGTCGCGATCACCTTACACGTGGAGAAATGTCCGTCATAGTAACTCACTTTTGCGTGTCGCGTTTTCGGATCAGCCTGTGCATATCTAGTTAAATTACTGCAAGCCGGTATGTCAGCGGCGACAGTCGATGGATTACGATCTCTCGGTGGTCACCACTGTTTGCTTGGTACTGTGTTTAGCATCAAGATAGAAAAATTTCCTATAAAAAAACCTTTTGAATAACTGTGCTCCCGTGAATGACATGGCATATATGCCAATTTTTACGTGCATTGGTGTGACCTTGAGAGCCGAAGGGTCATAAAGAGATTATTTAAAATACATCTAATAAATATTGTATATAATTATTTAAGACGGGTTATAATTTTTATATAAACTAATTAAAAGTAAATAAAGGTGAACTCGTCTAAATCGACTTTTCTGAAGCTTATTCACAACTTAATTACGTATAATATAATATTTATTTGAGTCTTTTAGGAGCGTATATTAAAGAAAAAATATTAAAGATAATCTTACTCGTATTATATTAAGTGAGAAATTCTTGTGTATATATATATATATATGTAATTGGTTTCTCGGAAACGACTCCAACGATTCGATGAAACTTTGCATTTAGACAGTGTTTTACATTCCAAGTTTACCTAGATAGGTATTTTTCTTTTTTTGTTTATGAGAAACCGAGCATTGCTTTGTCGGACAGATATTATAATATATTAATACGTGAAGTAAAAGCTTTCGGTACCTTTTTAAGCGTATTGCGTGCACGGAAGACTGTGAGATTCGGCATGGTTAAAGTTTATATGGTGAAGGAGTGCAAAAAGCTAAAATTTATCTATAATATCTGTTATTAATATATTAAATGAAATATATTTATACTGCGAATCCTAACTCGACCAGTGCCATTGAACTTATACACCCCAAAATATTGACATTGTCACTCAATGAAAAGTGACAGCAAGTGATCTAGATAATACTCATTGTTTATGAATACTGTAAATGTCAAACAGAAAATAGTTTATGATCAAAAAGTCGCTGGTTGATTTTCGACCTTAAGGCGATCGCTAGTATTTTTATAATGTTCATGGTGGTAGGGCATTTTCTAACGCTCGCGTGGTTAGCTACCCTTAAGTTGAAAATCTGTCGCCAGGACCCTATATATGTGTTCCGGCAGCTGTACTTGAGACTTGCTCAAGTCAGGTGAAGCTGTAAAAGCCATCAGAGGCTCCAGGGCCCCTAAAGCTAACAGTATAGCCAGTTCTAAAAAAAATTCACTTGAGAGTCAGTCTCTAGACTTCGCGTGTGGTAATCTCGGGCATCATCGTCGCTTAACATCAGGTGAGATTATGGCCAATCGCTAAATACCTACAGATTACAATAATAATAAAATCTGTAGTACATACTGACTAAACATTCTTCTTTTTTCTTTTTCAATTTTTGGCTCAGCTTTAGAATCGCTACCGACTTTAGACTCCAAATTTTTATTATCATAGGCTACATATAAAATTTCGTACTGCGGAGATAAACCGTTTTTGAGGAATAAAATTTTTAAAATCCCATTTATTGTAAATCTGACAATACATATATGACTTCTAATTAGTTGTCATAAAGTTCACTTTTGTATGATAGGCAAATTTAAAAAAAAAATCGTAATTTCTTTTCTATAAATCGTCTTGTTAAATTTTGAATGAGTATTGTGTTATTACGTCTCATATGGATCTACTATAACATTGTGTCGTTTTTTGTTTTGAGGGAGATATTTTCATTTTTCCGTTGTGTTGATAAAATTGGGTAGATTATATAATTTAAACAAAAGACTATTCGTTGAAAATGTATGTGCAATTCCGAGATAAACATAACTTCAAAATTGGAAAAAGGTAATTTTTCAAAAACTATTTGTTTCCGCACTTTTTCCCTCACAGGGGATTACCACTAACCCTCAAATCCCTCCCACCTCTTCCCAACATCAAATTTAGCGGTAGTGATTCTAAAGTCCAACCCAATTTTTTTCTTAGATAGACATTTTATCAGCAAGTGATCTCGAATTTCACAATTCATTTTTTTGTCTGTCTGTCTGTTCGTTTGTATGTTTGAATATATTTCTAAAACGGCTTGACTGATTTGAGTCATGAACACGGGAAGTATATGTTATTCCTCAATCACTGATAGGTTATAAAAATTAATTATTATTAGAAATAGTTTTTTTTTTAAATGTTTCAACCAGTTTTAATTAAAATGTGTACACAAGAAGAGTGCATTTCATTTCAAAATTGATAATGTATAAAATATATTAAGAACACTTTCAAAAAACATTATATGTGACTTAACATAAAAATACACAGCTAGTTATGAACATAAATTATTCAATTGTATTATACTTTTTAGAAATTCTTTAATCTTAACTCAACTGAAATAATGACAATAACAAAGTTCAAAACACTTCCCGGCTGTAAAGCTCGACTTCATTTAAATATTTCGCGACCGTTGGAAAATAAGACTCGAGAATTCGTCGTTGTTAAGTAAATTTTTAATGTTAACATAAAATGCTGGGAAGTAAACGTCGGTTTAGTAAGGAAAATTACCTTTACTGTCGCCTCACCAGCGACAACTGTCCAACATATTTAATTATGCTGGAATTGATAAAAGCATATTCCAGATATTGGAATGTTAATTACAAATGTAGTTTTAACCAAAGTAATGAATATTTTTGGTCCGAAAATTTTTGTTAAGTGGCTTCAAAGTTTTGTTTGGACTTAACTAATTTCATAATTAATTTAGTCAAGTGCTAAAGTGACCGATTGTTGCTTCGATGTAAAGAAGGAAATACTAACTCATCAAAATGTAGGGGTGTGTGGTAAATTGCAGAAACAACTGGTGACAAATTCCATCAGCAGTTGTCATCACCATGCCGGCCTACAGAGATGCCTCTTCACGCCTCGTTTGAAGGACCCGATATCGACGGAGAGAGCAAAGAAGCTGGCCAGGAGGCGATTCCACGTCTTCACAGTACGGAAAACATACGAATATGCTAACTTCTTTATTCGTGTCCAGGTTGAAGCTACTGTGTAGCTGTGGCTATGAAATATTGGGCCCGCGTAATTCTATAGTGAAAGGAAGATGAGATAAGGTCGTTATATTATTAACAATGGTAATTGTATAACTTATCTTAGATTTTATAATTACTACGTTGTCTAATACTACATTATAAGACCTAACTAAATGTGTAGATGATCTGGCTTTGTTACCACTGTATTCAGGGAACATGTAAAAAAGTGCTCAATATTAGTCTGAAATCTGTAACTGTTTGGGGTTAGTTGTAAATGTCAATAGGCTAAATGACCATTTCAATCAGGTATAGTTGTGGTGGCTGAATGGCTTAGATCAGCGGAATATCAATTCGATATCCGCAGATTCAAGACCCCGCATGTACCAAAGAATCTTTCGGAGTCCGCGTTCATTTACTAATCTGAATTGGTGACTAGTTGGCTGACAGTCAACGAAAACATCGAGAGTAAACCGGAACACCTGATGAATTTTCTCGTAGTGCCATCCTGTGTAGAGAAATTATTAAACTGTGGATTCCTCTACGTTTGAAATCACAATTCGTCGTGAGCTGGTGATTGAACCCGTGCCTTACCTCAGGAAGAGACATTTACAAGCTGGAATTATATATACTAGATATATACACTACATGCTCATATCATAAGTTGACCTACAAACCAAGTAAAAGTATATCACGCTAAACTTTAGGGTCAATATGCAGTAAAAAGCAAATAATTATTGTAGAACAAAGTCTCCTCTCTGTTTTATTGAGTATCGATGATAAGACATATTACGTAGCAAAATAAATTTTAATAACTTCCTTTCTTGTGCCAGCTGGCATTGACGTTCAGTATCCATTTCGCTTACTTAGCATAATGTAAAAACGTTCATTACGACACCTTTCTTTTGTGAAGTCTTAAAAACCGTGCCAATCATCCCTTATAATTGAATGAATAAAATAGGCATCAACGGCGAGTATACTTTTAAAAAGTATTAAGATCTCTGTTGAAATAGACGCTTTTCAGACATATTTTTAATATTTTTCTTATGTTAAGTGAAAAATACTAGAAATGTTATGTGTACTTACAACTTTCTGGAAAGATCCGCGTATCTCTGATGTTAAACACTAAATGTATTGTAAAAGTAAAATACAAATTAGTCTGTATGTATTATTAACATTTTGTTATATCGTTTGATTTTTTTAAATTTAGTCTTGTAGATTTATTTTATTTGTTACTTATTCTATTAGCTTCGAAGTCCAGAATAGAACTGTCTTGGGTCGGAATATAGATAGCTATTGTATCCGATAATAACGATAGGTCGAAATTTGGAGAATGCGTTTGATTGGTTTATAACATACAAATAATAACATTTAATGAACAATTTAAAGAAAATTGATACTCGAACTGATATGGTTTCAATGTGTGCATGTTCCGTGTGACCACGACACTTTATTTCTATATACGAACTTTTACTCGATAGTCGTAGAGGATTCTAGAATTTACCAGATATTTCCACTCGGAAATAGTGTAGTTTTTATACAAATCGTAACAGCATAATATGTTAAAAAATATAAAACTACGATGATTTTTTGTTTATTTTTTATGCATTTTGATTATTTAATGCTTTATTGCGCATATGTGAGCAAAAAGATGCTAAAAAGCATTACAAACCAGTCAACCGGGAGTGTACGAGAAATGTGTGTATGTACTATGGTATGCCTGGTATAAAATCTTTGAAATATTCAATTGCTTCAAATAGAATTCACGTACTATTCAATATTTGAAAGAATCTCGAGACTTGGTTCATTGGATGTAGACTGGAAGCTAGTTCCATAGTCATACTGTATAACTGCGAATGCTTGATCATGAAAATTAATAGAATAAATTGACATTTTAAGAGTTAAAGACTAGGAAGGTCTTAAGACTTTATACTTTTATTGTGTGAAGAAAGTCAGAGTGTTTTTCAAAATTAAGATGCTTTGGGATATTATATATGGAGAAAAGGAGACAAATGTAATACTTACATTGCCGAATACGTAGCCGTTTCAACTTATACATAGCTATAAGAATATAAATAAAAATTATTTAAAATACCAAAATAACAGTTTACAAAATAAAACCGTACTTATAAAAATAAATTGCGACTGTTAAATAAAATATTCTCCTATTTTCCTACTAACAGTTTCGTTTAATTTAGTCCATTGTTTGAGTTTAAAGTGTCTTAGGCCAGATTTTGTGTGAGAAATTATAGCAATAAAGACGGCCGAAGTACAAAGGCAAAACGATTTTGTCTTCGAAGTTGATGAATTGATTATTAAAATTATATGTCAAAATAACAAAGGGTCTTTACCCAGGAAATAGAAATACTTTAAAGTTAATTGTTCATATTACTATTAAGAAACCTTTTTTATATAAACAAATATTTATAAATCTCGCGAGATTGTTTGTTTAAATGCGCTAATCTTTTTTTATATGAAAGCTCGGCACATTTACGGTTCTGTCCCTAATGGTAAGCACAGCACAATCTAAACACGATGGCGATCATCGAGAAATCTAAATCCTTTGGCGGTCACCGCTGTCATACCAGCCTGTATAAATATATCTTCACGTTACGGTTAAAGGACCCGATGTCTTAAGAAGGAGGAACACATTGGCCGGGAAAAGGTTCCACAGTTTCACGGTACATATCACGGTATCTCTGGAATCATTTTTTTTTGCGTTTTGTGGTCTATTTAATGAGGAAAGGCCTATGTAACATCACATTACGACACTAAGGAGCGGAGTAGTGACCACTAAAATGAAATAGTCTGGCAAGCTGTAGGCATATACGGCAAGTGAGCACAACCATAGGCTACATGATGACAATACTTCGTTGTGCTACTGTTGTTGTTGTGTAATCATAAAAAATCATCATAAAAATTATCATAAAAATGAACAAAAAACAAGAAAACATCACCACCAAAGAGTTACTAACAAAACCGCTGCTCGTATGCATGAAATCATATCATATTCACAATAAGACTGTGCCGGCCGGCTTGCCAAGTGTTGTGAAAACCGAACAATTCTAATGTAAGAACCGTGCAAGTGCTAAGACTAGAAACAATACACCGGTGAGTTTAATAAAAACATAAAAAATATATACAGTCCACTTTCTTGACCAGCTACGATACTCTTGGTCAAGTTTCATGCAGTCTTTTCTTGATGATTGCGATGCTTTCGGAATCATTTGTAATGTGTCTTCTCAGAGCTTAACGTCAGTAAAGTAAGTTTTATTTCAATAATGCTTAGTTCTCATTAAATAGTATGCTGATTAGATTGGTCCCATTATCTAGAGTAGAATATATTTGTTTTCTCACAACTCGAGAAACGTACCTATATAGTTTATTTTTTCTTTTTAGATGGCGTTTACTACAACACAAATAATTGATGATATAGTAATTAAATTTTAAAAAAGCAAACGATTTTTTTTATTGTATTCCTCAGCTGATAAACTTTAGGTTTTAACGATATTGGTGCTTATTAAATTTATAACTCTGTTTAATGTATTAACAAATTAATTTACATAAAAATATTGGATCAGCAGATAACTTTCAATTAATTAAAAATAAATCGCAAGCAGTCTTGCGTGTTACCTTTGAACACGATTAAAATACAAGTCTTTAAACTTTATAATAATTAATTAACTAGAATTCGTTCAACAAGATTTCACATAGTGTTTGATTTTTAAAATACTTAAAAACATATCTTAAAAAGCAATTTTACATGTTTCATGCTAATAATGGTTATGTTAAAGTGTTTAAAACTTATAATCAACAATATACAGTATTTTGATTTACAAAATATATATACATAAGTGGTTAGACCGATAGACGTTGTCGTACCCTTTCCGGTACTAGACTACCGGTACTCCGGTAGTTAATTTCTCTATTATAATGCAACCAATCAGATCCTAGCATATCTATAACCCATCGTCTCGATAAAACAAATGTATTATGTGAATATGAGCTCAATCGATCAAGTCGTTCAGAAGTTAAACAATCACTAACATTCGCATACAAGATATATATTTATATATACTAGCTGTGCCCCTCGGTTTCACCCGAGTTTTTATCCAACAAATACCGCGCCGCCAACGCGACGGACCCGTGTAGTCTATCATAATTGATATCACTTCCCGCAAGTACAAATTATTTTAATTTTTCATTTTCTCCTTAACTATGTGTCCTAATTACATACTATAAAAAGAAAAATTTTAATTGTTTTTATGATGAAATAACTTTGTTCGTAAGGATTAATATAATAAGCCTAAAAATAAAGCTCAAAATAAATTTTTAATCTTCAACATAAAAACTCGCAAAGTACCTTATTGTGGCTTATGCTATTAAGAAATAGGCATATGTTATCGGACACTTTTTTAGATATACTAAAGAACAATATTTTTGTAGAATATTATATTTACGTATCACTAACCATTACGCCAGCACATGCGGATAAAGTAGTTCGGGAAGACTTTCACTTCGACTTACTTAAACAAAAATCAATATTTAAGGCTAGCTGAGAGGTATAGCTTAGTTCCAGATAGCCTATACTATTATTCGTGAATCTGGCTATCATATACAAAAAGAATTTTTCGAATCCGACCGCTACCAGTTGTCTAGAGATTACCATGTTTAAACAAACAGACAAAAAAAACTCGTCCGCTTTACTAAATTATTAATAGTACCTATACACGGACTAACCTCGGAACACGACAAACCAAACGAAAATCATACATGTGTTTAATACTATGTGTATGATGGTCGCGATCCCTACCACCTCGCTATATTACTGTATATACACTGACTAATATCTGAACACGATAAACCAAAAGAAAATTATAGATGTTTTTTTCTTTCTCACTGTCTATACTGTTAGCCTAAGGGGCCCTAAAGAAATAGAGCCACTTATGGCTTTGACAGCTTCACCAGGCTTGGGGGCGAACGCTTAAGGCATTCAGCCGCGAAAGCGTAAGCAACATGCGCACAAAGGTGCCAAAGTGGCCGGACGTCGGCTTGGGCTATTACCGCGATTGTGAAAAGGTCGCGAACTGACTAATTCCCTATCTGTAGAAAATTCGAGCTACACTAACGCATACATATAACATGTCCCTGCCTCCTGGGAGAAAGGAATGAACATGTGTATATGTATTTAGTATTCTGGAAACATGATCGAAAGTAACTATCGTAAAAAAAGAAAAAAAAGGTCCCTTACAGAATCTATGTACTTATGTGGTGTGCACGTATGTATGTACATATTGTGTGTAATGATGTGTGTGGGTAGCTACGTGATTGCAAGTGCAGTGTCACCTGTATCGCGCGAGCGGCTGCATGACTCAAGGGTTCTACACCGAGGAAACGGATCTAGGCTTGAGTTGCCGTAAGAGAGGGAGGCCATGACGGGTTTTCGGGAGCGAAATTAGCCGCCCGTCCCTTGCGGAGGGAACGGTGGTTTCGCGGGCGTGGGCGCGAGCACGCTTTTTTTGGAGAGACGGTGGAGTAGTATTTGTTTATTTCCTCGATCTTATAAACGGGCTCGGTGAAGATATTCGCGACCGGAGTTGTTCGCGTGGGATGTTCGGATTTGGGGTTTAAGTCGCGGCAGCTTTGACCAACGGATTCACGTAATTCGAAGCAGTGTCGAAGTACGATCGCGTAAGATATTTAATATACGATTCGACCAACGTACCAAGGGGCTTTGTTAATTTTACGTAAGAATCGGGTTTGGAGGATTTGGAATTTGTTAATGTTGATCTTTGACGTATGTGCGAATGTAGCGCAGCTTATATGTCATGATAGGATGGGACATATGTTTTGTGTAATGTAAGCTTATGTCTCAGGAACATTTTACTTAGTATCAAAGAGTGCAGTCTATGTGTATTGTAAATCACCCTTATTTTTTAAAACACGAAACACTGTTATTTCTTTCTAATAGCATAAATATGAATTTTCATAACCCTAAATTTAGAAATAGTGGGTTCTTCATACAATCTTTCATCCCCTATTTCACCTTTTAAAGTTTTATTTTCACGACATAAGGTAAGCCAATGTCTTTCTTCAAGATCCAATTTATCTCTATACCAAAATTCATCAAATTTGGTTTGATGCGTTCTTCGTACAAACCTTCATCGTCTATTTCAGGGCGTGAAATGCAACAGGCAGGACAGACAAAGTTACTTTCGCATTTATAATATTAATATGGATTATTAATTTCATTATGCTGTCGTTCTCTATGGTGTCAGTAAATTACCCAATAGCAGAATAACAACAACAGTTAATAATAATAAATTTTTGAAATTAATTCTCTCTCTCTCTATACCTTTCTTTGTTTCTCTTTAACTGATACTTTAGCATGGTAAAAATAGCAAAAGATCGATTGTTGTGGTGTCCTTTTTGTTTTCTATAATAGTGATTTTTATATTGTTAACACAAATCTGAAAAGTGAATAAAAGAAGGTCGATTTTTTGGAGTGATCGATCTTTTTCGGAATGAATTGCCTAGCAGCGATGCGGCACTCGACTTGCTTGTGTGTTTATATCCAACTTAGGGTGACCACTTATTAATATGATTCATTATATAGATGTAAGGTCAACCTCATATTGGAAAGTTCCAAATTCTCTGAAACTGTACATTTTTTAACTTTATGTAAACTTTCAATAATCTTCATTTTACAAACCAGTTTCAAAGTTTCAACCAATACAACTGAAGAGCTATTTTGTAGCACTTTTATCGAACAAATGTTCGACGTGATTTTTTAAATTGATATAACTTTGTTATTTATGAATTTATTGAAGTAAAACCAACACTAAATGTTAAGTGAACCTTACAAAAATATATTAGTTGAAACCGTTTTCAAATCAGTTAAGCCGTTTCTGAGATTAGCGCGCACCAACGTTGGCAAACAGACAAACACAAAAATTCTAATAATCATTGTTTTGGGTCCTGCTGCGTTGATAAAGGCCCCTCCCAATAATAGTTTTTCTCATATATATTCTATGTTCAGACATCGATCAGTTACGCTTTTATTATATGTATAGATGTAGGTATGGTGGTCGCCATCCCTACCACCTCACTATATTATTAATGTATACACCGACTGATCTCTGAACACGATGAACCAAAAGAAACTCATAGTTGGGTTTATCGCTATTTGTATGGTGGTCGCGATACCTACCACCCCTCTATATTATTGCATAAACACTGGCTGACCTCTAAACACGACAAAGCAATAGAAAATCATAGATGGATTTGTCACTCTATGTGTAGGGTATCGTAAATCATCCCTTATTGTACCACCCTGCCGATTCATTTTTCAAAAACGCGAAACCCTTTTATTTCTTCCTAATATCATAAATATGAATTTTCATATCCCTAAATTGAGAAATAGTGGGTTCTTCATACAACATTTCATCCCCTATTTGACCCCTTCATGTTTTATCTTTGCGCCATAAGGTACCCTATGTCCGTCTCCAAGATCCAATTTATCTCTATTCATCAAAATTGGTTTAACGGGTTCTTCGTACAAACCTTCATCCCCTATTTCACCTATTAAAGTTTTATTTTCACCACATAAGGTAGCCAAATTCTTTCTCTAAATTCCTACATCAAAATTCATCAAAATTAGGTTCTTTATACGAACTTTCACCCCTCATTTCACCCCTTCTAATTTTATTTCCAAAAGTAGCCAATGACCTTTCTCAACCAAAGTTCTTCAAAATTGGTTCAGCGGTCTAGGCTTGAAAATGCAACAGACGGGACAGAAAGAATTACTTTCGCATTTATAATATTAGTAGGTATGGATTATTCAATTCATTATGCAGTCATTTTCTATAGTGTCATTTACCAATTAAAATACTAACAGTAAATTATTACCCAACACCAAATTAACGAAAACAGTTTATAATAATTAATTTTTGAAATGAATTCTCTTTCACTATATACCTGTAATAAATTCTCTCTCTCTATACCTTTGTATGTTTCTCTATAATAACTGATACTTTAGTAAGGTAAAAATTACAAAAGATCGACTTTTGTGGTTCCCTTTTAATTTTCTATTTTAGGGATTTTTATATTGTTCATACAAATGCGAAAGTGAATCGAAAAAAGATCAATTTTTGAGAGATCGATCTTTTAGACATCGATTTTTTTAGGAATCGATTCATAATAGTTCGATTCGAATCAATCTTTTTCGAAATGAATTGCCATCCCTAGCAGCGGCGCAGCTATATTCAACTGACAATTTCCAGCCTATGCAGACCCCCTTTTAATATGATTTAACACATAGATCTGAGGACTACTTATATTGGAAATTTCATTGTATTAAACTCTTCATTTTTTAACTTTATGAAAGGTTTCGATCATCATCGTTTTACAAACCTTAATATACAGATAGCTAAAATTTCAGTGAATTCAACTGAAGAGCTATTTTATAGCATTTTTATCAAAAAAATGTTCGACGTGATTTTGTAAATCGATATAACTTTTTTATTTATGAACTTATTGAAGTAAAACAAACACTAAATGTTAAGTGAACCTTACCAAAATATATTAGTGAAAACCGTTTCCAAATCGGTTATGCCGTTTCTGAGATTAGCGCGCACAAAAGTTGGCAAACAGACAAACAGACAAAAATTCTAATAATCATTGTTTTGGGTTCTCCTGCGTTTATAGAGACCCCCAATAATAGTTTTTCTCATATATCTTCTATGTACAGACATCGATTAGTTACGTTTTTATTATATGTATAGATATAAGACTAACTGATCTGGCAGACGTTGTTCTGCCCTTTGCGGTAGTTAATGACAACCATGTGCCATCTGTCGCTTCCGAAAATAGATATGAACCATCATCTCGATAAAAGAAATATATAATATTATGTTAATAAAAGCACAATCAGAAGTTAGAAATTACACGATAATTAACAAAATGCACATAAGATTTTTATATACATACTAGCTGTGCCCCACGGTTTCACCCATGTTAATTTTATACAACAAACACGCAACGCCAACGCACCTTTGTAGTCAATCATAATTATTGTTCTTGTCGCAAGTACAAATTATTTGAATTTTTTATTATCTCCTAAACTATGTGTCAAAATAACATACTTTAAAGAGCAAAACTTAGCTTTATAAAATTTTCTTGATGATGAAGTTACTTTTATTCGTAAGAATTAATATGCCATGCCTAAAAATAATGGTCATAAATCACTTTTTAATTTTTAACAATTATTTGTTACAAAATAGATTTTTGAGGCTTATGTATAGGAGATAGACATATGCTATCGCGATTTTTTTTAAATATATATTAAGGATAAGTATTTTTGTAGTAAATTGTACTTACGTGTCATTAACCATTACGACAGCGCAAGCGGATAAAGCAGCTCGGAAGGGCTTCCACCTCTGACTTAACAAAAATCAATGTTTAAGTATTGCTGAGAGTTGTAGCCTAATGTTTGTCGTGAGTCTGGCTATCATATACAAAAAGAATTTTTCGAATCCGACTAGCAGTTCCAGAGATTAGCGTGTGTAAACAAACAAACAATAAAACTTTTCCGCTTTATTATATTAGTATAGATAGTACAGATATACACCGACAGATCTGGGAACACGACATACCGAAAGAAAATCATACATGTGTTTATCACTATTTGTATGGTGGTTGCGATTCCTATAACCCCGTTATATTATTGCATATATACCAACTGATCTCTGACCATGATAAGCCAAAAGAAACCCATAGGTTTATCATTATTTGTGTGGTGGTCGCGATTTCTACCACGCTGCTATATTACTGCATATACACCGATTGATCTCGAAAAACGATAAACGAAAAGAAAATCATACTTATGTTTATCACTATGTGTATGGTGGTCGCGATCACTATGACCCCGTTATAATACTGTATATAAATGAATTATCTCGGAACACAACATACCAAAAGAAAATTGTACATGGGTTTATCACTATTTGTATGGTGGTCGCGATCCCTATCACCCCTCTATATTACTGCATAAACACTGACTGATCTCTAAACATGACAATCCAAAAGAACATCATAGATGGATTTATTACTCGATGTATATAGTATTGTAAATCATTCCTTATTGTACCGCCTTGCGGATTAATTTTTGAAAGACGCGAAACCATTTTATTTCTTCCTGAAAGCATAGATATGAATTTTCATACCCCTAAATTGAGAAAAGTGGGTTCTTCATACCAAGTTTCATCCACTATTTGACCCCTTCATGTTTTATCTTTGCGCCATAAGGTACCCTATGTCCGTCTCTAAGGTCCCATATATCTCTATTCATCCAAACTGGTTTGATGGGTTCTTCGTACAAACCTTCATCTTCATATCCCAAGTTTTATTTTCACCACGTAAGGTAGGCAAAGTCTTTCTCTAAAGTCTAACATATCTCTATACCAAAATTCATCAAAATTAGGTTCTTCATACGAACTTTCATCCCCCAATTCACCCCTTCCAATTTTATTTCCAAAAGTAGCCAAAAAAGGAAAAGAACATATCCTTTCTCAACCAAAATTCATCAAAATTAGTTCAGCGGTATAGGCGTGAAAATTAAACAGACGGGACAGACAGAATTACTTTCGCATTTATAATATTAGTAGGTATGGATTATTCATTTCATTATGCTGTCATTTTCTATGGTGTTATTTATCAATTAAAATATTAGCAGTTAATTATTACCGTGCAACCTATGCTGACCTTCTTTTAATAGGATTTATCATATTGATCTGAGGTCAACTTATATTGGTACTTAAATTTCCGAAACTCCATTATTTCATGTTATGTAAACTTTCAATCATCATCGTTTTACAAACCATAATATACCGTTAGCTAAAGTTTCAGCCAATTCAACTGAAGAGCTATTTTATAGCATTATTATCGAACAAATGTTCGACGTGATTTTTAAAATTTATATAATTTTTTTATTTATGAACTTATTGAAGTCCAACAAACACTAAATCTTAAGGAACCTTACCACAATATATTAGTGAAACCGTTTCTATATTGGTTAAGCCGTTTCTGAGATTAGCGCGCACAAACGTTGGCAAACAGACAAACAGACAAAAATTCTAACAATCATTGTTTTGAGTTCTGCTGCGTTGATAAAGGTCCCCAATAATAGTTTTTCTCGTTTAACTTCTATGTACAGACATCGATCAGTTACGTTTTTATTATATGTATAGATAAGAGATGTTGGGTTCTAAGAAATTTAAAAGAAATAAAGATGTATTTATAAAATCAAAGTGCATTTGAGATTACAGACAATTAAAAATACTTTACAAACTACTTACAGTAGCAAAAATCAAATACTGGTTGTAAATAACCACGGCTGGTCTTCCGTTGGGGCCGCTTGCGTGGTATTGAACTATAATTAACTTCAGTTTGATTATAATTATAATTAATTTAGTTACTCCATATTCGTTGTATCCTTATTGGTGAGACTGAAATATTAAACTTAATATATTTAATTTTACTGCGGCATAAAATACTAAAATGACTCTTTTTATTTGGAACTGAATATGCGTGTAGTACATCTGTTTTGATTAAATAAGGTAAAAGGAATATTTTTTTGTTACGGAACAACGAACAAAAGCATATTTATTTTGATCAAAACCTTTCCAGGCGATGGTGCGACGACGAGTCAGCGACCGCTATTTTAATTGACTGGTTTTCATGCGTTTATATGTTGACATAAGTCACGCGACATAATCGAAATTGAGAGTAGACTTGATCAATAATGTTTTTAAGAAGTTATTAAAAAGAGAGAGAGAGAAAGGGATGCTTAAATGGTTTGGATATGTAATACATGCGCTACATACTATCTAGTGAGGATGAATAGATAAATTTTTAGGACGAGTGTTGTGAACGTTGGAGTAAGAAGACTTAGACGAACGTTCCACGATCAAATCGGGAACGTTCTTAAGGAAAGATCAGGTCAAGGTATAGTGTTTTGGTAGCTTTGGCGTTTAGTTGATGAGAGCCAGTTCTAAACTTAGGGGTGGTATAGTATATAATCTTGGGCCCACATCAAGGATGAAAAATTAGATTAGATTTTTTTAGTACAACTTAGGTGGTAAACAAGCATACCTGATGATACCGCCTGAAGTGGGTACCGTAACTTATGGAGACTTGTAATATCAAACTATCACCAGCATGCTGCCGACCTTGAACCCTCTACCCCAAGGAGCTCTGGAATCCCTACTCACTGTAGAAACAGAATACAAGGTTATTTGGCTGCGATGTTCGGTACGATGGAGGTATTTTACCAGTTGGACAGCTCTAAGTAGAGAGAAATCTCCAAAGATAATTTTTTGCGCCCCACTTCTTTAAAAATATCATCAGCACTGATCTTGTAGTCGAGCTTACGAACAGTATAGATGGGCGTCGCGTCGCGTGCGTTAGTTTACATGAAAAAGCTTTACCTCACACCTTTACAAGTGAAATGAACGGTATAATAAATTTATTTAACACTAAATTTTCCTCTTTTCGAACAAAGTGCTCGTTATGTTCATTACAGTTATTCATGAAATCTTTTACGGTAAATTGAATAATTGCTGTTTTTGTAAGAATTTTTATGCAGGCGTGATATTATTTGTAATAGATAATACGATTCTAGATACTAGAGCTAATTTGAAAAAAATATAGAGATTATAAATACCAGGTGAAAGGATTCAACAAATAGACTCATGAGAAATTACAACATTACTTACAAGAGATGAAATTGATATCTTCTTTGATACTGTTATTAAAATTAAGAGAGCATATTGTTGTTCGTGAGACGAGAACAAAATTATTGTGTACGTACTTTAAACATTATTTATATTTGCTTGTGATTGTTTTTATTTTATATAGCTATTTGTATCTTTAAATTACTAAATATATACAATGTAATAGGATTTAATAATGTGCATACCGCGGCCGTCGTTGCTTATAAAATTAGGGTCACATTTAATTAAAATATTGTACTGCATAAATATTTAAAGATGATGTGTTGATGTTGATTCTTTTGGCGATCGAAGTAAATAAATTATTTTTACGTATGAACTGTTAAGGTTTTCGAAAGGTAAAATTAGACAAAAGCTTTTTGCATATTTCTTATTTATATTTTACAATATACGAGAAAATCTTGAATACTTTTTTAGGAATATGACAAAAGTTTGGTTAATCATTATTATCCCACTACTGGGTAAAACCTCTTCCTAATTCAGTAATAACTCTCTTCAATTATCGATCTTTATAAACAAGCCTCACCCATGAATTTGTCAAGCTCTTGTAAATATCATAAGATATAATATAAATGTATATCATATTGTCAGTCAACTGCGATACATTTTCACGCAATGTAGTAAACGCTTGGTGGTTATTTATTTCGAAATGTAAGCCACGATTAACTCATCGCCGTTTTGTCTATAAAAGCAATATTATGCCACTACAGTTATAATGTCCGCGCGCATCATAAAAGTTCACTTTAATCATATTTTCATAACACCCTTATAGTAAGAAACAGAAACAAATGAATATCACGTAACAAAAATATATTCAGAAGCAAAGTTTAATCTCAGACATGCAATATTCTTACCGTTGCATATTTTTCCCGATGGAGTCGACTCCTCTGCGGTGAGATGGCTTTTTTTTCGTTGTTAATTACAAATTTTATTTTCTGAATTCACCATTTAACGACTTAATACTTTTCTTGGAAATTTTTAAAAGGAGTATTGAGGTTGACAATCATATAAATCATATTCTTGTTTTAATGTTGGTTTAAAACAAAACAAGTTTATTTCGTCTTCCTGTTTTAAATACTTAGTCGTAGTTGACTAATCTGTGTGAATAGTTTGATTAAAGTTTGACTTAAGCGTTAAAGGTAAGAGACCTCCAATCTGTGGGTAAGATTTAAAAAAAATTGGAAATGATTTCTCCTTTCAAAATGTGCTTTTTATCGCACCGTTTCAACTTTTCGGATAAAATTATCTCTTCTGGGATAACATTTATTCTTCTTTTTTTCCTATTTGGTAATAAATTTCCATTCCATTATTTGCCATTTTCGTGTCGTTATCAAGTATATAAATAATTCGTTTATAAAAAACTCTTTCTGGTGTTTTTGTGAAATCTCAGAATTCATATTTCATGTTATTATTTCAATCCACTTCACTTCTGCATAATAAGAAAGCTATATTATACGCACAAAATGCCACCGTTCAATATTTACACAATATTGGGTCAAATAACGTAATTTTATGAATATGAAATAAAAATCACTACATGACAGTTTGAGATCTTGCCCAAAACTCTAGAATTACTTTATTTCATTTTACAATTGGTTATAATCAGCCAGAAATAAGAAAAAAATAATTTTTATGTATTTCAAAATAATCCGCTACGCGATTAATAATAATTTTGTCGACAGAGTTTTTTTATAACAAGCCTTTTTGATTAATACAAGAGACGTGCATATTAACTTTTACGAAATGAACATCAAATCCGCTCGCGTACCTAAAACTTACATGACATAAAACTAACAAATGGGACATTTAAAAAAAATGTTTGCTATTTTCCATAATGCATTCGGATTTTATATCTAACCTTAATACGTACAACATTAGATTTACAATTAAATAAAACTGCTTTCACGATTGTATGTAGCATTTACATTTTTTAAAGTGCAAATTTCGAACATTTGGCCCGTTTCACTCAACAACATGACTGCAGTAAGGCAATATTTTTTTAATAAACTCTTGTAACGTTGTTTGCTTTATGCGATGTAATAGAATTTACTCTGCATTCCATTTAGCGTTGAGTGTTAAATAATGAACTCCTTGATAGTAATCATTCCCCAAAATTATAACTATTTTCTGATAGCATAGTTCTTTATATCACTGAAAAATTAATTAACATTCATGTAAGCTATATAAAATATAATAAACTAATTTAATTAATATTAAAAATATACATCCAAATATATTTAATACATACCTATAAAAAAATAGACGTTGATAATAATAATAATATGAGATTGATAAACTCCAAAACTTTGACCGATCACTATTTATAAGCTGTTAGATCTAAGAGTATTTCATGGAAATTATTTTTATGGTATCCCTAAACTCGGAGTGTGGTGTGCTCTTTTTCAGTGTTTGACTGCTGTAAAGGGATGAACAATATCTGTGGGTGCTGCCAGTTAGTTAATTATAAAACACATCGATCAACGAAATGCAAGCGAGTAATTATTCCATACCTTATTTTCATTAATTTATGAATGATAATATTATAAATCATATCCACTAAATAATAACTTTATATAATTACCTAACTTAAAAAAGGTATATAGTGTTTACATTAGCTTGGTTGCTTTAATTAGACATTAGAGCTAACCCGACCTGCTCTTCTATGCATATTAATTTTATAATTAATATTCATTGGTTTTTTTCTTCTTATCTTAGTAAATATTTTACATCAGTATTAAAATTCTTGCAGAATTATTAATTCAAAATTATAAAATTCTTTAATACTTTTAATTTATGTACTATGTTTACGTTATATGATATATATACTCGTAATATTTTTGCGTACCATAAATATAATTACATTGTTATAGCTCAGCGTAATTTTAATTTCCGATATTTTGGGTCGGCTTCGGACGTAATTTCACTAGACCCTGTCAAACCTGTCATTAGCCAGAACTTTGAGATGGGGTCACAACTAAAACAACCGCAAACTAATCAAGTACGCATTCAACAATTTCCCTTAGTTAAATTCTGGAATATAACATACTCAACATAATATCATATTACATTGATAAGCTAATTACTATGGTTCCAATAGAGTCCTTCTTTAATTGTTAATTTGCTATTATTCCCATATTATTTAATGATCATCATCAATAGTAAAAGGATTTTCTTTATTGCGTCAAACACGATCATTTCCATCAGCTATTGTATTTAAAACATTTGATTAAACCAGAGACAATATTCAATTTTTCACCTTCGTATCTTTTAAACACTATAACTTTTAATAGGCATTTACCAGATAAAGAGATATTATTAAGTTTAAGATATCCTTCATATTCTTCTTCTTTGTAAGGTTGGCACAACATGCTTTCCTCTTCCTCTCCTCTATCATCTGCCTTTTTAGTATCCCCACTTTTTATAAACATATCATTCCTCACGCGATTCATCCATACCTTCTTCGGTCTTCTTCTACTCCTGAATCCACGTCCACCTTCATACTTAACACTCTTCTAGTTTTACTATTAATGTAAATTTGTTAATATTTATGTATATTAGGTATCTAGATTGATTTGCTAAATATTGTAGAAGGTACAAAAGGCTTTTAGGAAATGAAACAAATGATTTTTGATTAATTGACGCTGGTAGTAAATTTATAAGTAAAATCAACAACTACTAAAGTTATCATGAATCGTAATAATCGTTAAACACTAACTGGAACAGTATTGTATATTATATTGTCTTAGAGCAAGTGTTAACTTGTATAGGATTACACTGTTTGCGTGGCTCAAAGCTTCCTCTAAATCAAGAAATCAAATAAAGGGTACGCGTTGAACAAATAAGATAAATAAACGTCCGTCTCTGAAATGAATTATTGTTTCATATAAATATTTCTTCGGATTTTATCACAGAAATATATATTATTTCATTTAAAACAATAAGTATTTTTTTTATATTAGCACGGTAAAGTAACAGCACTATTCCTGATGGTAAGCCCAGAACAATCCAACAAGGAGAATTGAAAATTTAATAAACCCCCTTCTCAAGTAATTTATTCATTGAGACCATTCCAAGGAGCCCAAATACGATAACTCTGCTCCAAGCTTGTGATGAGTTAGGTAACCTACGGATTCCAGATGACGCTGCAGCAACAGGTCAAGTTTTTTCTAATATCATTGAAGTAACAGAATACCAAATCACGACTCAATCAGACATGTGGAAGATGCTCAAACGGCTGAACGGATTATCCTAAATCACAGATAAAAATATTCTGGGTCAAGTCACCGTTTAAATAAAAACTAGATCCAAATCGATTTAGCTGTTTGTGAGCTACTATGCCATAGACATACACAGATTTACACGTTAAACTTATAACACCCCATATTTTGTGTTAGGGGTTAAAATCGAAGGTGACCAACGAGAAATCGAAAATACATCGTCGGTCGTCGCTGTTCTGCTGGTCTGCAAACCCAGGACGTTTTTAGAGTCAATATGATGGGTTTATCACCATGTGCATGGTAGTCGCGACTCGGGTTGGGTACAAATACCCTGATAGTACCACCTCTCTTTAATACTGGATATACAACGAGTGATTAGAAGTGAGGCGTATTTATCGGAACAGTTTAAAAGAGCAGATAATGTGTGATACAAAAGTAAACTATTTTAGTGAAGAAGATCCGCTTCTCTATTCAAATGTCAGGATGTTTGCTTTGTTAGAGAAGGATACAAACACATAATATTATGAATTGGGACGAGCTCTTTACTTATTTCAATTATATTATTTGAAAGAGGTAACATCATGTAATGGGCTACTATTTTGAAATAAGTTAGTGAATTGTTATTTCTCTAGAACCAGAACAGGTAGAAATTCTTGAACTTTCTACTTTTACCTATTATAGCTAACCCCTACTAGCTGATCCTGGAACGTAATATGCATAAGTGTAGCATAAGTGCGGATGTTACATTTGCTATATTATAAAATGGTTGCGATCTAGTTGGACACAATTATCGTATCATATCGCGAAGTAATATAACATGATATTTCATTTATATTTGCAGTACCATTTCCAAAGCTACTTGAAATTAAGCAGTGCGTAAAAGTGCACCAAAATATCTCTGATGTCATCCATACTAATATATCTGTAGTTCTGTCCTAATATTTAATGTTTTAACAAAATTTCTCGATAGACAATTTATACATGAACGATACTAATCACGAATATGTCATTAAATTTTTTAACTATCTGTCTGTTTATATGTCTGTATTTAACTCAAAATCGGTTTGACCGATTTTTATGATATTTTGAATACGGGATGTTTATGTCATTGGTCAGTTGATAGGGTAAAATAAATTTCAATATTACTTTTAGAAATCGCAAAAAAAAAATACTACAAAAAATATTTTTTCTTTAATTCTTGACTGATTTTGATGAAATTTTGTGCACGGGAAGTATATGTTATAACTGACGATTACATCTAGAAATAGTAAAAAAGATCATTTAGATTTTCATTATTTCTCAACCGATTCTTGTCAAATTTTGTAGACGGGAAGCATATCATTTTATAATTGAGAGGTTATAAGAATAGTTAATAATACATTAGAAATCGTAGAATAGAATAAAAACTATCAACCAATTTCTATGAAAATTTTAAATAGGAAATATATGCAATTCTTCAATTAATACGGCATACGAATTGTTAACAAGTAAAAATAAAATTACGTGATGTAAATAACTACTGCGTAGCAACAGACGTGTGCGGAGTCGCGGGTACACCGCTAGTCAGTAGTATAGGATCGTTGGTAAAATGTTGTGGAAGAGTTGATAATTTGGAATTCCAGCACGTAACAACAACACAAAATAGAAGTGGAAATCGTGTCAAGTTTTGAAAATTTAAACCGTAGAAACCTGACAAACTAGATAACGGAAAGTCAGAACAATGTCTTGGACATTTATTTACATAAAATACGGTTGAATGATAAGAAAATAACACTTTATTTGTAAAAGTTTCAAGTTCACGTTATGAGTTACTTATTATTATATCAATGCTGAAATTTTTATTCTTACGTGTTTTTTGGTAATCAAAAATTGGAGTGAAATGTATTACGATTTACCAAAAAATGTAAATATACTTGTCCAATTCTTCGTTGAAACCGGTGACTTCGTGATTACGTAGAGTGTGTGGCGTTGTCGAAATTTATGGCTTCTATAGTGACAATAAATTCTCAGCTGTTCGTTTTGGGTTCTAAATATTACCTTAGAAAATAAATTACATCAACTATCACAATGCATTTAAAATGGGTAGTAGATAGTAGGTAGTAGGTAGTAGGTAGGTAGTAATGGTAGGGGTATAGTGGTCGTAACAAAATATCGTAGTGTTATGTTCCTGCGGAGAGTAGAGCTTCCAGAGCTCCTTGGGTAGGGGGTTTCAAGGTTGGCAATGCGCTAGTTATACCTATTTATTTATTTATTTCATTAGGACCGGCAGTTGCCTGCTTACTTAATATAACTACAAAAACAGAATTTTATTTCGAAATCAAAATATGGCACAACTTTTAAAAGGTGCACAAAGTAGACATCAACAAAAAAATCAATGCAATACATAGCACAAGTAAAGATAATCAAATTAAATTAAAAGAAAATAGAGAAAAAACAAATGTCAGCTATATAATATAATAAAATAAGGAATTTCAAATGAATATTTCAATTATTTAATACTACCGACTCGCCCCAGCTTCGCACGGGTACAATTTACAGTGGTGTATTTTTTTTTTATAAAAAATCTGATGTAGAGTTTATCGCTTTAATATTGATAGTTCATAACTTCATAACTACCTTATTAGGCTAATGGTCCTAAACGCGATTGCTATGCTCGAGGTCTGAAGTTCGATTCCTAGGTCAAGAAGTGTTATTGGGTTTTCTTTGAAATTCTTAGAGCAGCTCGGAGTTTGGCCTTGTGCCCAATTAATGGCAATAGACTTGCCCCTTATTAAATGGAATCTGGACATACCCGGCGACCTCTGCCTAACCTTTCGGGGATACAGGCGTGATGGTATGTTATGTAACTTCACAGTTACGAAAAGTACGCTTAGCTCGCAACGCCCTGTTCATCATAGATGTGTAACATCTAACAGTGTGCTAAACCGGCGACCGTTTTGCTGAGAGGGATTTCTTTGGTTGCGCGTAATTTTGACCTCGTGATATTTCTACGATATTTATTTAAATGGAAAACTATATAGGACAATTTTAATCTACATTAAATGCCTAAGTTAACTAATACAATTTATCTGAATAAAAATTAATACTGAATTTAAGAAAAATAGCTTTTTATATAACGTAATATTATTAATTATTATGTTGAAGATAAATATGATTCTATTTGTTATGGTTTTATATAAGTTTTTATCGCGATTTTATATAATTTTAGATATTTGTCGGTGGGAATATTGAACCCGTACTAATGACACTATTGACACGCATTATTGACTTGGCGCGATAGCTACAGGTGTGCTCCTTGACCGCATGTATTATATAAGCAGTCAACGACAAGCATTAAAGGAACTTTCTCGTAAGGATTCGTATTCGGGATTTGTATTCCGTAATTCGTGGTTTGTCAGTATTTTTCCACAAATACAATTTATTTTATTTACCTGTATTATGGGGTGTTAGATTTGTATAATTATGAACGATTGCTGCCTAATACTTGAATTTGTCGAATTAATCGGTAAATTTAACGTTAAAAATGAAATAAATTTAAAATCTGGATAAAATCCATACCTAATTACCTAATACCCACCTAGCTGAAACCACCAAGTTGAAAATCTGTCGCTAAGCACCAATAGGTGGTGTTCCGGTAGCTGCACTAGATAGCCAGTCTTTCACTAGGTTTAGCGTATTACCATCCTAAGCCACAGCATTATTTAAGATCAGGAGAGATTTTAGCCATAATCCTAAGCCTATAACGGCTGTAACGATATAAAAATACCCGGGAAAGATATAAAATATTTTATTTTATTTGGTAAACATACAGGGTTTAAATTCTAAATGGAAACGAAATATTAATTAATTGTACACCATTCAACTGTTTCGCATATCGCATATAATATCAAAGTATTATTACACAAAAAATACTCACACGTATTACAAAGTTTTGAAAAATAACTATAACTTATCTTAAGTCCGTTGACAATACAGCCCGGAAACTTCCAAGTCAATTTGTTAGCAATTCGAGTAAACACTTTTCCTCACAAACTTCTCGGTCAAAGTTACACAATAGAAACAATTCTATTCATTGTGGGAGAACCGCGGATTCTGCCTCTACGCCTAACTACCGATGGACTACCTAGTACACTCGAAGAAAAAATCATTTTAATTTATAATTTACTATTAATTCTTTATCTCTATATATTATTTCGCACGGGTGTACTTTTTTAATTCCTGAATAAAACCTCCATTAAAATTAGTAATTAAACCATCTACGTTTCCGGCTGTTGACAACAATAACAAGACGGATTTTTAGCGGGATCATGAAGTAACATGTTGTGGTTTTTATTTTTGATTCATTAACTTAGGTTTTTGACCCTATATTATGTAATATTGGTGGCGTTTTGCATGATATAGTTTGGTTTTTGTGCATAGGTGAAGTGGAAGTGGAAGGTATAAATATAAGCTGAAAGCATTCATTCTGAGGTCTCACAAAACCTTCCTAGAAAGTTCTAACAAGGGAGCCACGATCTTGTTAGGATACTGAATCGTCATAATACATGACACTATAATTCACTCGATAACGGCAGTAATGGTCTTCATTAAAGTGGACCGGTTGCCAAGTTAGGAAGAAGAAGAAGAAGAATAACAAGACAAATAGTGTAAAAATAATGTTTTCATTAAAAAAACCCCTCAAAATATGTTCAACTACCATGTAAGAGTTGCCCTCAATTATAAATCTCATTATCTTACATGACAACTGATAGGCTGTTTACATTCTACATATAATGTGTAAAATATTCGCACGGATTAGCTAGTCATAATATAAATTAAAATTGTATTATTACATTGGTAGTTTAATTTTTAATTACAACATCTTGTAAATTATTTTCAGTAGCAAGAGCTACTTACTTTCATTCGAAAATGTCACTTAAATTACTTTCTTCAGGATTACAAGTTTATTTGTTCCATTCCTGTATGTGTTCATACTCATGTTTTCTAACTTTATATGTAAAGTTTTTATGAGTTTCCTACTAATATTGTATTCAACAATTCCTATTATAACTTCATTTAATGGATGTAGTTTTATAGTGCCCTACGTTGAATTAACTTCACAAGTACGTATTGTATATTGATTTGATAAAACTTCCATTATAACTATTTTTCTTACAATTAATGTCTTAAGCTTATCTATATTACATTAAATTTCAATTATTGAGACAAAGTAGCTTTAAAAAGACAACTGAAAACTAAAGTATGCTTTTTGAAAATTATAATATATAAAAATTATGATATTAAGTGTCTATTAAAATTATTATATATTACTCGTAATTATCCTTCCATGTACTTTAATTCAGTGAAGAGAGGTATACCTAGCATACACGATGCTATGTGGTAAAACCAATCTTTTTAAAATTATTAATAGGCCTAGGTGATGTTAACTGATCATGTGGCACATGTTTAGGTAACACGCTAAGTTGACTGGAGGACTGGCTCTCAAGTGCAGCTGCCGGAACACATCTATAGGTGCTTGGTGACAGATTTTCAACTTTAAGTTGGTACATAGAAACTGACCTATTACCACCATGCTATGAAAGCTCAGGCTCATTGCAGTGATTCAACTCTCGTCAATTTACGGGATGTCCAATAAACGGTACCACTGAATCATCATTACTTAAATTAATCAAAATCACGGTGTCAGTCAAATTGGCGGCTTTCAGAAATCTATCTGCCTGCAAAACAGATATACGCGAGTGTACTGTTATGAGTAAACACCAAAGTAATTACAGACCCTGTTAGGTGCCAAGGGAATAATCTGCTATGGGCGTTTTGAAGTCTTCAAGGATTCTTGAATCGGATTATGACGATTTTAAAATGCATTCGGAACAATCACTCCTTTCCATTGCGCTGAAATTCTAGGACTACATCTGACTAAAACTATTTTTAATTAAATCTGTCATATTACGTAATTCGTGAACATCTATATTATAATTTTTGTTTAATTTATGCCAATACCATTATCATTACAGCCGAAATAAGTCAACTGCTGAAGATAGACCTCCCCAATATTAGCGATAATGACGAGTCCTATGTTGCTTGCATCCGCGGCTTCCCGAAACTTTTATTTTATCGTCGGTATACTTGTCCGTCTTCTGGCACGCGTCCGCTTCTTGAGAACTCATCTGTCCCAACGGCCTTACGTTCTTTCTACAAGCAACCCACGGTCACTAAAGTGTAGTAATTCTTAGAGTCATGTCGGTGAGTTTAGTTCTTGTATAGATCTCATATCTGATTTCATCACACAGAGACTGCGAGCATTGCCCCTTCACAATACTGTCAACCTAACAAAATATTTGAAGTAATAAAATATTATTTTCTACTATTTAGTTTAAGTTTGTACAGGTAGGTATAGTCTTGAAGTCGCTTTTAAAAAAATTATTAATTAATTACCATTGGAGTGTCAGTTACTTTAAATCATATTGAAAATGCAACTTTTTAAATGTTAATTAGAGTTCTTATTATTTTTATTTCTACAACTGTAATCCTCTTTATTGCCAAGTTAAATCCAGGTTTAACACACAAAAATGTCCGCGAAAAAAAACATTACCACAACAGAATTTACTGTTGTTAAAATGCTGAGTATAAAAATATCTCTGCGTTGAACATCTAGGAAGTAGCCGCCCGCAGTGGTTGCGACAGGACACATTATGATGATTAATAGTCTCATTTATCTAAAACTCTGGAAGTCTGATGAGACATGAATACGAATTAATTTCTCGTGTTACCGGAGCATACATTTCAACTTTTGTTGCATTTAAAGTTTTAAAACGAAACACGTCTTAAAGTAATTAGGCTCTTAGCAATATGTAAATGTGCTTATAATATACCACACTATCAAACGATCTGTTACAATTTTACTGTTTAGATGTATATATTAACTAACAGCGACTCTTCATGCGTTTATTTCGCAGTAATTATTTTCATCTCATAGTTCTATTTCTAATCTCAATATTAACAACTTATATAGCCTATCATATGAAAAATGGCATTTTCCGTGTACTAAACGTAATCGATATCGGTTAAAAATTGTTATTATAACATTTTCTCAAAGTATCATTGACAATTCAAAATTATATAGCCTATCAATTGAGCAATAAACTGTCCGTCTGCAAAAGTTCTTGAGCCGTTTTTGAATTAAATACGTCCACACAAACAGACAGACAAAAAAATATAAATGTCATATTTGTGATCAGTGTCCTTTACATAAATTATGAAGTGTCCATAATATAGGATATCTATCAGGACATAAAAAAGTGACATGGCTGTCCCGTGCGAACATTTCGCACGGCACTACAGTTGTTATGTTATTTAAAAAGATTGTTAATAGATGGCGCATCTTACATGCAGATGAAATTCCTAATAAAAACACGCTTTTTATCAAAAGGTTCTTTAAATATGGATTTTTTGACACAAAACAAAATTTAATCTAATTGTCTATTTTTCGTCAACAGTTGGAAAAAATGCTTTAAAATTTTGTAAAAAGAATATAATAATAGATTTATTAATTATCTTAAGTCAATAATTTAAAACATAATTATTCTAATCCTACTAATATAATAAATGTGAAAGTTTATATGTTTGGTACTCAATCAAGTAAAAACGGCCGAACGATTTTGAATGAAATTTATCACACAGATATTCTATAATCTGGATTAACACATAGGTTACTTTTATCCAGGTAAAATCATAACTTAATCACTCTTATCCTACAAGTATAATACCCATCTATGATTTTCTTTTGGTTTGTCGTGTTCCGAGATCAGTTTGTGTATATCCAATAATACGCAGACGACGACGCGGGGACCGGTTAGTGCTGTAATAATAACAAACATTTATTTCAGACCACTAGGAATCCGTACAGTTAATATAATAGTAAAAAAAAACTTAAAAATTTATGTTAACTTATAATAATATTTGGTACTAACTAGAGCCAAACCTCTCACTATCCACGTTGTATTTTATACGTACTTGTAGACGTATGAAGTCGGATCCAGTGACGTGGCATTGGACTATCCCACTTACCACATAACGTACTCAGGGTGCTGTTGGAGTTGGTACGCATTTGCAGAGGATCGAGACACCGCTTTCGAATGATGGCTTGATAACCGTCAATTCTCGCCTCAGCAAACATCCCAGAAGCGCTACAAATACGGGGAAGACCTTTGAGCATCCGAAACGCGTTGTTATACTGCACTGGCAGGATATGTTAACTGTAATGAGAACACGAAAAACAGTGGGCAGCTAGTATCAAAAATTTATTTTTCAGTACATTATATCAAGACTTCACGTCTGTAGCGAAACTACGTTTTTGTAGTTACTCGTGTGTTGATACTTTTAGCCACTAAGCTTGAAAATAATATTCTAGTCACGTGTGGCTGTTGAAAATCGTTTGAACTCAAGCCAGAATTATGTATCTTAATATAATATTATACATAGAATTTAACATGATACAAAATTGAATTTTGCCGTGATTTACAAAATAAGTTTTATTTACGTGAAAATATATTGAGAATATACGACATTGTTCAGTTGATTGTTTTCATAGTTAACTTTATCTTACTTTATTTTTAATGCAAAATTATTCATGCCTTTGCATTGTAGTCCATTTGTACACATATTTTTTAAGTCTGTCAATGGTTCTATTTCAGTTTTCACTATTAAATTTTTTATCGTGTTGTAGATTGGATTTGACAGTATATTCATCTGATACTCACTGGAGATTCATTATCAAAAGCAGATGCCAGAATACACTTAGGCCCCACCTCCACGAGCGATTGTATCGCCACGAGTCCGCCCTGGTACCATTGAAATCATCCACAGTCCACGAGATGATAATTATTCCGCCTTTGTATAGACGCGACTCGTGACGGATTGCCACGTTTCCGCAACAATTCGTTACACAGCTATTGCTTTGTTGAAAAGAAATCAGCTGTATCAAGAGCGAAAGCAATGATGGCAAAGTTGGTAGTATATACGGACTCTGCAGGGATTCGAACTCACAATGAGTCTGAGTATTCAGTGAAGGAAAACATCGTGATGAAACCATAGCATGGTGGTAGGTCTTTTTCTAACGCCCGCATGGCTAGCTACCACCCTTAAATACAAAATCTGTCGCGAAATACCAATAGGTGTATTCCGGCAACTGCACTTGAGTGCCAGTCTTCCATTAGGCTTAGCGTGCCATATTTTTACTTAAGATCAGGTGAGGATTTAGCAATAACCTATAACGATAAAAAAGTCAATAGGTCTATTTTGCCACGAGTTCGCTACGCGTAGGTCTCGTCTCACGGCGAGCGCGCTGCGAGAATGTCGAGTCTCGTTTATGTCACTCGTCGCATCGCCGCGATAGTATTGCCCTGTGGAGACACTTTAATATAGTTGTTATAGAATGAACTAGCAGGACGATAATATCCAACATCCAACTAGCCAACTCTCGGGATTCCTTCAAGTATTCGCTACGTAGGTTTTACTGGGAACAGTTGAAAACCGGCTAGATTTTTTTTAAACTAAATATTATGTGTTAACACTTACACTTTCCTCTACTTTTACCTCGGCCAACACAAGAATACAGAGATCACGCCATCTGTGGTTTCTAATAAGAATCAATGCAAAATGGTGTGCTGAGGGTGGTGGCACTAGTTATCGTGAGTAAAAAAAGAAAAAATACGTGTTCCCGAGCTGGCTACTTAGCTCCGGAAAGTAAATAAAAAAAGGTCTCATCTATAGTTTAATGGGGCTCCATTACCATCCCATCCTAACTGCTGTGATTGTGCTGTGAGGAACTATAAATCTACAACTGGATACTGCAACTGCAACTTAATCAAAGAGATCGAGGCGACGTGTATCCAAAGGCTAAGGTAATTTTTATACATAGCCTTTCCCGATACGTTTCTCCTACGTGCAAATTGTCCAGAGTTCAAATCCCATCATAATAAATTCACTGGTTAAAGACTTCCGGTCTATCAAGACGATCGGTCAAATCTCACCATTATGCACACCTTGCATATACATTTCTCTTGCTCCCCTGGAATACTGGTAGAGAATGTTTTTTAGCATTAAGTCCTCTAATTGTAATTTTATGTGCAGTAAAGAATATATAATATCGCCGCGATAAACTCGCCAGTGTAGGTAGCACCTAATACGTAGTTATTGACCGATTTCCGACCTAGCGCGATAACTTGCCAACGAAATTTTAAAATGCTATGATTTTATCTACCTTGTAGATATAAATTACTCCATACACTAATTGTAACACCCACCATAGTGAAATTTCTAATTTCTTGTTGATCGCCGATATTCTTGTTGATGACCTTCACTATGCCTTGATAATATAAATAAAAAAAATTGTGGTAATTAGCCTTATTGAAGAATGTTTTTTTAATGTACAATTTGCCTAATAATAAGCGACTACCATAGCTTATGGCCGACCTTGAACCAAGGAGCTCTGAGAACCCTACTCACCGCATAAACACAACATAAGTTTGTTTGGCTATGACTTCTGTATAGTGGAGGTATTCCACCAGTCGTGTTGCCCCAAGTAGATAGAAATCTCTGAAGAAATTCCTCTGTGACCTACCTCTTTTTAAAATATTACTTGTTAATTTTACTGGATGTTAAATATCTATATATGTGTGTATTTTAGCTGTTTAGTTCCCATAATACAAGTGTTGCTTAGTTTTGAATTAAATGGATGTGTAAGAAATTGTGTCCCCGTATTATTATTAATTATATTCATATTTCAAAATTTCCTTCACCCCTATATCTTTTATACCATTAAAATTAATAATGCCGCTTTGCTATAACCGCACCATTAACGGCAATGAGTCGTAGCCTCTTCGAAACAGCTGACTTATAAATTTTTGGTAAACTTAATAAAGTCTCTGAATAAAGCGAATTTATTAAACCCAATCAACTACAAGATCGTACGACGACGGAAGGTGGTAAATTGTGAAGGATTAGTATTATATAGCGCAGGGCTTACGCTGAATCCTCGAAGGTCTGATTCGAATAGGACGTTGATTGATGAAGCTTCAGATGTTTTTATTGATAGCCCCTAGCCCTTACTACGGTTAGCGTTGTTTAAAACTTTGAAATACCATGATAGTTGTATAAACTTAATCGCAACAATTTTTCGAGTTTTTACCACAGCATCTTAAAAGAACCTTGTTCGAATAATGCAAAAATAGTGTATGGTCTAGTATTGCTATCTCATTAGCAACTCTCCTAATTTATTTGATCCTAGAAAGAATAGGGTAAAATGCGGCTGATATATTCGACAGAATATAAGACAATTTTTAACAAAAAAGAAAACCTACTTCAATGATTTTGAAGAGTTCCTTGGCGTATATTCGAAGTTGAAGGTTCAATGTAAACAGCATTAAAATGGGGCCACCCATGAATTATCCTCCATCCAACAAAAAATAATCATCCAAATCGGTTCATAAACATACAAGTTATGGCTGGACATCCATAAAAAATAATTATACATTCGAATTTAGTAACCTCCGTCTTTTTTTGAAATCGGTTAAAAAAGTCCTTAAAAAAGAAAAAAGCATTTAGTCGACGTAGAAAAGCTTTTCGGGAGTATAGAAAGGCTGTTTAGCATTATTGCACTATTAAGCAAAAGCGACTTTGCTGGCTAGAATGGAGTCTTCTCGTTTGCCAAGAGACGAGACATACTCACCCTCAAAATCAACCAGAGTTGTTAGAAAAAAGGGCCGATAGTCGTGGCGCCTGGCGGAAAAGGATTACCGTTGACATTGTGTTTCACTATAATGCATGGTTCAATTTACTTCCTCATAGGCAGGAGTTACATATGTCACCAAGGCGCTGTAACTAATCCTCTAAATGCTCCAAGACCTCGGTTCATGCGGAACTGGGTGCGGACTTAGTTGCTCTCGCATTGGCTTGATTAGTCACGTGCGTAAGAGTCGAATTCAATCAATGGATAAGGATTGGATTCTGCAAGGCCAAGACGATGGTGACAATGCATATAATTATGTTATTGTAAACAGGAAAGGTTGAAGGAAAACGGCCGAGAGTACAATGCGAATACGGTCGTCAGACCAAGTCACTAAACAACCGGAGTTACTCATTAGCACAGCCCTCCGTCTAGCCAAAGGACGATATCGATGAAGGCAAATCACTAAAAAAGTGTGCAGTAAACGAAGGAGAGAAAAAATGTCTTTTTTCGGACAGGCTTAAACATCTTTTTTAATATTACCAGCTATTTTTTAAACTTGAAACTTGAAATCTATTTTGATCATCAAACCTTGCACACGAAAAGATTACATATTAAATATTAAATTCTCGTTTGTGCATCGCTGCCATTTAGAAAAATAGAAGCAGGGAGGTGAATACTCGGCGAGGAATAAAAATATTGTTCATAAATATAACCCTAAAGTTATTATCAATTGCTTTCTTTAATAATGCATATCAAGTTCCTTCAACAATTTTAATAAAGTTTAATTCTGTAAAAGAATTTTAGATTAACCGTTTAAACTACAGATGCTACGTTATTTTTATCAAATCCTGAACAAATGGTAATTATCCTTTTTTTTTAAATAAATAGCCAAACTGTTTGGTCACGGTAAATGTGTTTATTCAGTGTGATCTTCTTCTAAATCGGATTACATTTATACGTTTTATTGATAGAGTGGAAATCGACAACGTAGATAAATTTTATATTATACATATATAAACTAGAGTTTCTATATAAATGTAACAAAACATGTCTATCTATAGATATATTATATATATTTATAAAAAATATCAAAAATGAATAAAATATAAAACAAAATATATAAAAGACATTATGAAAAATAATAATCACTTCATAAAATTCTTAAGGCTTACTGGCAGACAGCGTAGAGTTTAAACTCAGGAGGCATGAAAATTTACCCAAAAAAGTTACCAACCTAGATAAGTACAAAGAATATATTTTTTAAGATTATCCTCTAGGGGCGTTTTAAAGAACGTTGACGTTCCTGAGACGTTTCGATGGTAAATCCTATAAACTAGTAATTCATTAAAAATCATACAAACAATACAACATAATAAATATAGTGGATATATTTTTTAAAAATATTTTGATTTCAATATAAAAATCCCTTTAATCAATCTTAATACAGTTCACTAGTGTTACAGTTATTTCGATTGTTTTGTTTTAACACATAAACCTCTGTGAAGTTTCAATTAAATTTCTCATGAAATAAACAAAGCGAATGTGAAACGTTAGTGTGTAGTTAGCTGTATATTGTAGATATTACAACCTCAACAGAGATTTAATCTAGACACATGGAGTTCCGTGTAATTTTCTCGCCTCCCATGTGACCTTACCCACCGCCCGTTTCATATTTAGAAGGTGAAATATTATAGTGCAGTAGCAAAACTTAATGAATAAAGTAGCAACAGATACTCTTAAACTATTTACTCTAAAATATATACGCGAAAAAAATGAAGACTGATTTTTAAATGTCACTTGTTGAGTTTTCGTTTATCGAATCACAGGGCAAAGGGAAGGAAAAGATCTTTATCCTCTTTATTGTTAAAGTCCTATCGAATATCCCTTGGTACAGGTTTTTATGTAAATTGACGCTATATATCTCTATTTTACAGGCTACAAGTTTTATATTAACTCGGGAAAAAATTCAGACTATATGTTATTGTATTATTTAGATTACTACCTTTATCTGTATGCACTTATTTTACCGAGTAGGACTTGGAAGTTTAACCTTAAGTTTAAATACCGTAATTTTCCGTAACCTTAACTTTTTATGCATTCACGCAAACCACACGTTTAAGGGTTAACCCAGTTTTTTATATTTATTCTATTTAAGTTTAATTAAAGTCAAACCACACACATAAGAGTAACTTGTAAAGTATGATAAAATGGGATGTTAAATTATTTGATTAGATTGTAACAATTATGAAATGAGTTTTAGAATTTAATTGATAACTTAGAGGCGAAAATAATATACAGTTTTACAGTCACGTACAATGTCAATCGCAAACAATTCGATTATGACGTTAACATGATTCGCAATGTTATAAAATAGTACTTGATACCAAATTATGAGCTTTTTATTTCCAACGAAGTACCTCCTGTTAAGAACTTACTCTTTTTTAAAATACTCTTGTAATTTGCTATCTCAACTGCAAACAGAGCGAGTTTTGCAATCCTCTCTTTTCATTAGTAGAATTGTTCTGTTCCATTACAGCGGGTTGATACTTTAATCAAAACTGTTGCTTTCTCGACACCGTATATTAAGTTTACTAATTTTTAAGAACGCTTGCTGGCAACCATTCTAATTTAATTTTTTTAAACAACAACTGACATTTTTATTAAAACTAGCGATCGCCCTAAGGTCGAAATTCGACGAGCGACTTTTTGATCATAGACTATTTTCTGTTTGACATTTTCAGTATTCATGAACCTAAACAATGATTATTAAATATATCAGTTTTCGTTGAGTAACAATGTCAATATTTTTGGGAGTCTAAGTTCAATGGCACTGGTTCGGTTTAGGATTCGCAGTATTAATTAATTTAATTTAATATATTAGTAACAGATATTATAGATACATTTTAGCTTTCTGCACTCCTTCTCCATAAAAACTTTAACCATGGCAAATTTCAGTTGTCCGTGCATGCAATATGCTTAAAAAAGTTGTACAAAGCTTTTTCTTCACGTATTAATATATAGATCATTGTAATGCTGTTACTAATCTTTAAACCTTTTTACTAACTAACTTTATACTTTACGTATAAGACTTTCAGTCACATATTATGAATCACGGATGATCACGAATCGTCCGATAGTTTGAGCGAGATTGATTTTTAGGCCTTTTTTCCCGACTGACTATACTGTTGGCCATAAGGGCTCTGAAGCCTCAGACGGCTTTTACAGTTTCACCGTGACTTGGGGGCGAGCGCTTAAGGCACTCAGCCGCGATCTTTAGGTCTGTTGTTACCTGCTTATATAATGCGTGTGGTCATAGAACTCACCTGTTGCTATCACGCCGCTCTAATAGTGCGGGTCAATAGTACGGTTTCAATATTCGTACCAACAAATATTTAACATTATTTTACTTTGTTTATGGGCCAATTTTCCAATAGTCAGATATCTTCTTCTTCTTCCTAACTTGGTAAATAATCCTCCTTAATGACTATTACTGTCATCATCAAGTTAATATAGTGTCCTGTCCTATAACGAATTCAGTAGCCTAACAAGATGGTGAAATTTCTAGGCGGTTTTTGTGGGATCTCAGAATGAATGCTTCAGCTTAAATTTATAATCCACTTCACTATAAACAAAAACCAAACTATATCACGCAAAACGCTACCAATATTACATAATATAGTCAAAAACCTAAGTAAATGAAATAAAAATAAAAACCACAACATGTCAATTCAAGATCTCGCCAAAAACTTCTAGTCAGATATCTTTATTTGAGGAATAATTTTGACGTTTTTACAGATACAATACGAAAAACCGTTCAAATTTTCAAAAAATATTTCTCCAATCTTTATTGGAGAAAATTGAAATCTTTATTGAATATCTATTGATTGAAGGATCGGCCTTTAAGCTAGAAATAAGACTCCGTTTGACTCAGATTTATTAGACCGATTACCATGCAAGTTGGTAGATCTATGTGATGATTTCATCTATAAGTTTTTTACACTATCCCTTAACGTGATAAATGGCGCTATGTCAAGTTATTAACTTATGAATGGGGCAAAATAACGTCTTCGGTGCCAGATAAATATAATTTAACAGAATTTATTTTCAATGAACAAACTGTGTTTTAACAAAACTATATACACCTTATATATATATAACTTGTCGTACTTAAAGCTGGTCAGGTTTCAGCAATATTAATAACAAGTATCAAGTTGTTTCGTGTAGTCGGAAACACGGTGCTTCCCGGGAAATTTGTTTAGGTTAGTTACTTAATGAACTCAAATATACAAATGAGTTTTTTTGGAAAGAAAAATAACTTACTGTACACAAATAACATGCAACGTTTTCTTGTAATTTTTTTATATAAACGTTACTAGTTTTTATGATTTATTTATCCACTATTTCACCCCAAATTTATTCGACCAATTCTACAACGTACCTTCGCACCGCCAATGCATCAGTGTAACCTATCGTGGTTTTTACATAACGTACTTGCCTACAGCATTCAAGATTGTTTGACGTTTATGGTTAGTGTTGCGCACCTTAGTATCGTAGTATCTAGTATGACTGCATAAGGTTAAAAGAAAAAAAAAAATCTATGCGCGTCCAAACAAATAACCTCTTAAGCGTCATAGAGCTGTAAAAGCCGTCGTGAGTCTTCAAGGCCCTTATGGGTAACATTATAGTCAGATCGAAGAAAAAGCTTTATAATATTAGCGTAGGAATGAAAGGAACGGACGACTGTAGACTGAATGAATGAGTGAAGAACGAATGAGTTACATATTAAAAATATTTATAGCGGGTTGCTATGTATTTGCCGTTTTCAATAACCTTTCTATCCGTCGTTTCAGACTAAATTTATACTTGTGTCCTTGTTTTCGTTTCAATAACCTATTTATGGATAGTATTTCGTACATAGATATATCCATATCCTAAAGCTTGGATAGATAAGAGGGAAGCCGATACCTCTCGAGTTAAAATAGATTTATTACTTAGTACCAATATGCACTAATCGGGGAAAGTGATCTCAGATATGTCATTGAAAACGGCCGTAAGACGTTTTTTTAGACGAGTACAGTAAGTTCATTAGTAAATTTTAATTTGTTAATTGTACAGGAATAGTTTAAGAAAAGAAATCAGTTTTAAAACAAAAACCTGACGTCATATAATTATAGTCATTTGTTAAAACTTGTTGGTAATAGGTAATTATAGCGTAATTAGTTGAATATGTGAGCTTTGTGTGAATTTGTTATGTATAACATTTTCTACGCAAATATAATTTGATTGGAGTTATATATATCCTATATATTTTACTTTTTATTTATTTACCTACAAAAGCATATTAATAAAAATAAACACTTGTATGATGCCTTTATATTTTTACATAAAATATTAATTATAATGACAAATTAATTTATTATTAGGGGAAAAACTTACGATAATAAATTAACTTTAATAAGATTAAAGTTTTCCTTAAACTCTAGAAATGTATGTGGTACAAATGGAAGTACTTTGCGGGTAAAATATAACTTTATAATGAATACCTATATGTCTACATAATAAAGAAACATTTTTTTCTTGTCTTCAAATAAATTAAATTAATACACCACAATGTGTAGCGGTGTAAGAGAACATCAACAGTTTCATATTTAATAATTACTACTTTATTATATTTTACTTTTCAATATATTAATCTTGATTTTCTGCATCGATTTACATTGGAGTACTCACAGACCAATCTAAATCTAAAAACCAATAATCTAGACATCTTCATGAATGGGTTTGCGAAATACAAAGTTCCATTTGTCTGAGAAGATATAAACATATATATAATATTGTATTATTTTCTTTTTCCTTTTATATCTAAAATGATGTTACTATTTTTGTTACTACTATTTCAAGTTAGTTACTTTAATTGTTCGCAATGCGTAAGCATGTCTCAAAACCCTAAATAAATTGGCATTTTTCTAGGCATACATTTGTAAAACTCTTGTGATTGTTGTAGTGCATCTTGTTTTTTTTTTTTTCGTTTTTTGGTTTTGCGTTTAACCACAATCTCACCTGATGCTAAGTGACGATGTAACCCAGTCTAGTGGTAGTCTAAGTCTAGTGGGTAAATGTGTGGCTAAATGTGGGTACCACATTGTGGTAGGACCACAATACTATGGTTTCATCACAATGCTTTCCATCATCATATTAAGCTCAGGGTCATTTTAAGAATTGATTCGAGACGGTGTCGATAAACGCTGCCATTAAGCCATGATTGCTTCAAAAATAAATAAAATATAAACATTTGCGGTCAATACTAAATCATAAATAAAACACATACTAATTGTTGAATATCTACTGATACAATAACCGATATTAGCTTAGATGCGATAGTGTAGACTTATAATATTATAAGCCGATCCATACATTCCATACATACGTGCCGAAATACATTTGTGTTTATACATAAGGTGTTTTGGCACAAAGCCTGTACGCTCACAAGAGTTATGACAGCGTTATTGTCCTCTTGCGGTCTAATACTAAGCTAGTACCCAAAATATATTCCGTAGATTGTATGCAAAGGATTCTACATCGTATGAATTAATGATTATTTAATGCCATGCATTTTCTTTCAGCTAACCGGTGTTAAGGTGGAAAAAAAACAATTTTACTCCGGTACTTTACAGGATCACTCTCTGGGCTAATATGAAGAATGTCTGAAAATTTCATCATAATCGCTCTAGAAATATTGGAGGAACCTATATACAGACATTCAGTTTTATATACGTAGATATAGATAAATAATATATTAGGTGCATAGTTCTAAATAAATATATCATATCCATGTTACATATCCAAATAGCAATAAATATCTACCATATTAATAAAATATGTATACATATATTTACAGAAGTTATAAATGCTAGATGTAGATTTAGACTGAATTATATTTTTATTGTAGCATACACATTGCTTGATGTTTTTTTTTATAGTAGCTCTTCAAATACTGTGCTCGTACCTGATGGAAAATACCATATAATCCAAAAATAACGATGATTTTACGCGAGGAATTTCATAGGTTTTCATATGCTGTCACCGCTGTCATTTCGTCTGCAGAAATTCCCGCCTCATTAGAAGGATCCGGTATCGTAGGAGTAAGTATATACCACTATTTCACTGCGTGATATACATACATACATGGAAATACATAACATAATTAGGCATACAAGAATTCATTATAGTTTTAGTCAATAATGATTTAGACAGGGAAGAAAGACTAAAAAGAAAAAAAATTAACCTCCCGATAATAATTAAATAGAAACATTTTTATAAGATTATTTAGATAATAAAAATGATAATTGAGTAAAACTTACATGAGGTTTTTACAATCGCGTTACTCGACAAGGGTTGTAAATTTTTCCCCATAAAAATAAATATACTGTGGAATACCATCTTGGATATAAAATGTCAATATAAACGAGATACTATTACGTGTATAGAATAACGCAATGCTTTGTCAAGTGTGAAAATAAGGTATGAAGGTGTAAACATACGGAGGTTTTAAAACTGTAACAACAACAACAAATAGGGAAAGAAATCGTACACTGTATGTGTTAATAGATATCTGTACCTAATAATAGTAAGTGTATCTACAAATATTATATCATTATTGAGTTTTGTTTATTATTTGTGGGCCCTCCCCTCCTATTCTCTCTAATTTACAACACAGCATTATTCTCTATGTATTAGGTATAATGTATTAAAAATTATAATAATTGTAAACAAAATATATTGTAAAAAATATATTATGAAGAATATTTGATAAAACCGATCGAGTTTCTTGGCGACTGATACCGATGACTGGATTTTTAACGAGCTCTTAATAGTGTTTTGACTATTACTAATTTCTTAGGGCCTAAATTCGCAAAGGCAAAGGTTCGCATTAACACAAATGTAAATATATATTATATAATTGTTATTTTCATAACATGGAATTATGAACTTATTTATGCAGTGTAAATAAATAAATATATATTATATGATATTAGTACATAATATTTATTTACTTTTACTTATTATCATAATCTATTTTGTTTATATTCTAAGTATCATGTTAACATGTATTTCTATCGCGCGATATCGCCGCAAATACTGAAGCGTGTGTTTAGATATCATAGGATATTTTCACCTGTGCCTTCAGCCATATCCGTGACCGCATTGCCAACGCGCTCATATGTTGCCCATTCTCTTTCTATACGTGAGGAAAATAAATTTTTACACAACTTTTACTTAGGATTCAACCGTAGTTTCGCTTACAAAACGAATAGATTGGTGAAGGATTTGTGACGATTGAAAGATTCCATATCGCTGTAATAAAATATTTTCCTGAAAAATTACATCATTTTTTACGGTTTCCTGTTATTTAATAATATGTAGGTACATACTTAATTATTGAATTTTTTAAGTAAAAACTTCTATAGGGAGGTTTGGATAGGGAGTAAATTCATGTAAATGTAGAACCACTATTTTAACTAGGTCAATCAAATACTATTCTAGAATACAATATTTCAAAATATATATTTTAACTTCAACGAAAGGAAAATCTAATAAAAATAAACCACTGCACCAACAATGTATACTATTTCTTAAGACCCTCATTGTTTTACAAGACCTATTTAAAACTTATAACGATACATGTAAATCGCCTCTGGGAGTTTTTAAACTCATCAGTCGATTTAATAATATTTTGCAGTTGGGTATTCCATTTTAAAAGTATACCATAACATAGACTCTATTTGAACAAAATGTTCACCTATTTTTTATTTCTGTCAAAAAAATAAATCTTGTTTTTAAATGTAATACGTAAAGCAAAACTTCACGTGCAGAGAGTTCCTCTGAAAACTTCTAACGATACATCCGACGTGCATTTGCGAGTTACTGAATCCATCATCGGGCTTTGCTGTATTTTCTTGCAGTTGGTATAATATATAAGTATTTTAAAAAGTTTTTATCTGATTTTAAAGTAAATAAATTAGAGTATTACACAATAACATTTTTATGTAATTTCAATGTTAGTTTAAGAAATATATTATAGGCAAAAATAAAGAACTCATACTGTGGAATTACGATTTTGACTTGAATGATAAATTATACAAAAATATTAAACAAGCAACCAATTGCATCACACTTTACTTAATTACTATAAATAATAATAACACATACACGGCTGGCAGAGGAACGGCATCATATAACAATATAAATAGAATGCCCTGCACTATTTATTTTTTGTCTGAGTATACTGTAATCTTGAGAGGCCCTAAAACTATAGCCTCTGAAGGCTTTTATTGCTTCACCGGGGCTTTTTTTTTTTTTTTTTTTTTTTTTTTTTTTTAGAACTGACTACACTGTTAGCCTTAGGGGCCCTAAAGCCGCTGCGGCTTTTACAGCTTCACCGGACTTGGGGGCGAGCGCATAGGGCACTCAGCCGCGAAAGTTTTGTGGACGACTCGCACGAGGGTGCCAAAGTGGCCGGACCTCGGCTCGGGCGGTCGTCGCGTTCGCAAATAGGTCGCGATCTATTCGAATCCCTACACCTACGATTCGAGCTAACTAAATATACACATAGGCACGTTCCCTTCCTCCTGGGAGGAAGGAAGGAACCGTGCGTATGTGTATTCAATAATCGGAATGTTTCTACACTAACTAGCGCTAACTAACTAGCGTAAAAAAAGAAAAAAAAAGGTCCCTCACAGAACCTATGTACCTGTGTGGTGTGCACGTGTGTATGTTCATACGTGTGTAGTGTTGTATGTAGGTAGCTAAGTGATGCACGTACAGTGTCACTTGTATCGCGCGGGCGGCTGACCCAAGGGTTTCACACCGAGGAACGGACCTAGGCTTGGGTTACCGCTAGAGAGGGTGGACGTGACGGGTGTGCTGGAGCGAAATTGACCGCCCGCCCTCTGCGGAGAGAACGGTGGTTACGCGGGCGTGGGCGCTGGCACGCTCTGTTTGGAGAGACGGATGTGTAATATTTATTCGAATTTTCGATGTGATCGTCGGGATCAATAAAAATATTGCGCGGCCGGCGTTTGCACCGGATGTCCGTGGGTGCCGGAACATAAGTGGCGGCTGTTTTTATTAACGGATTCGCGTGGTTCGACGCGGTGTCGAAATACGAACGGGAGAGCTGTTTAACGTAGGCATGTATCGAAGGAAGCTCCATATCTCTATGGAGATCTACACTTCGAACATACCACGGGGCCCCGGTGAGACGATAGAGGAACCTATTCTGTATCGATTGTAACCATTTGAAACTCGACTCGGACATATGTGCGAACACGGCGCAACTGTATGTCAAAATTGGTCGAATACACGTCTTGTAGAGCGTGAGCTTATGTCGCGTGGACATTTTACTCACCGAACACAACAGAGGATGCAATCGGCCCAGGACCCACGCGGCCCTGTTCCTAACCTTACGGATGTGGGGTCTAAAAGAGAGCCTACTATCTAGGGTTACCCCTAGATATTTGGTCTCTCTTACATACGGAATCGGATTATCGTAGAGCTTAACAGGTTTAAGCTTCCACGGTATCTGTGACGAATCCGCATCGAAGAGCATCGCGGCGCTCTTCGAGGGATTAACGGCTATACGCCACTCGTTAAACCACTTCCCGAGAGTGGTCACGGAGCGTTGGACTTTGTGTCTGAGGTGGGATCTATTCCTATCTGAGGCATATAAGACTGTATCGTCAGCGTATAGCCCTACCTCGACCTCCGGGAGTCGAGGTAGGTCACTGACGTACAGGTTAAATAGGCTAGGAGCCAGGATCGAACCTTGGGGAACGCCTGAGCGTATTGGACGGGGCGTGGACAATTCACCTTCCACTCTATAGCGAAAGGTGCGATCTGTTAGATAGTCGCGAATTATTTTAATTAGCCTATCGGGGACTTCAAAGTGATACAACTTGTAGATCAATCCCTCGTGCCAGACCTTATCGAAGGCCTTGGCAACGTCGAAAAAGACCGCAAGTGTACGGCGGGGTTTATATAATTCAGCAAAATTAAATGCAACGTGCTCCGTGAGGCGGTGCACTTGATGAGTGCAAGAATATCTAGCACGGAAACCGAATTGCTCAGGCGGATAGAGGTCTTTCTCCTCTATTACTGACTTGAAACGGTTCAGAAGGATCCGCTCGTACATTTTCCCTAAAGTATTTAGGAGACTGATCGGGCGATAGCTGTCGGGAAGCGACGCGCTCTTGCCGGGCTTACGGATACCTATGACTATTGCCTTTTTCCAGGCGGCTGGAAAATGGCAGTGGACTATGGCTACATTGAAGATGCAGACCAATAGAGCTATGAGGCGATCAGGAAGAAGCCTAAGTACTTCATTCCTGATCCCGTCGGGACCTGGTGCTTTTCTGAGCTTAAGGCTTTTTATAATGGAAAGAACCTCCTCAGACGTGACTGGGGACAGGGAGGCTGTCGCGGGGAGCTTATCCAGCTCCCGCACGCATCCATCGATACCCTCGACCCGGTCGGTATTTGCATCGACACTGTTCGTAGAGCACTGGCTCTCCAAACAAGTGGCGAGGCACTCCGCCTTGTCGCTGCTATCGAAGGCGAGCGGTATACCGGGACCCCTCTCGAGGGGGGGCATAAGATAAGAAGCCTCTATTTTGAGGCTGCGAGCTAGTTTCCAGTAAGCCAGATGCGACGGCCTTAGCCCTTCGACGAGGGCGTCCCATCTGTGACTCCTGAGTTCTAATATGCGGGCTCTAACCGCTCTCTGAAGCGCGCGTAAGCGTGCGCGGTTTTCCTCGGTCGGATAGTGGTCGTGCGCACGAGTCGCCGCGTTCTTTTCCGTCAACAACGCCCGCACGTCGGCAGGGAGTACGAAGCGGCGATCGCTCGCCTCTTCGACCTCTCTCGAGGCCTCTCCGATGCCGACCTGCAGGTGGTCGACCAGGGAATCGATCGCGAGATCTACATCCGCAACGGACCCCAATACGTCCGGGATCCTATCTAAGCTGGACGAGGACGGCCTGTCCGCAAGATAATGTTTTAGCTTGGCATAGTCAACCACTTGGACCGAAGGAGGGCTAGAGTCGTCTGGTTGACCTAGCTGCATGATGACCGGACGGTGGTCGGAGTCGAGCTCGTGTACGACCCGAATGAGTCGTAACCGAAGCGCGATACCTTTAATGAGAGCTACATCAAGCACTGTCGGCATACAGTTGTCTTGAAAGTGGGTGGGAGTGGGTGGCGCTATGATTGCTTCAAAAATAAATAAAATATAAACATTTGCGGTCAATACTAAATCATAAATAAAACACATACTAATTGTTGAATATCTACTTATACAATAACCGATATTAGCTTAGATGCGATAGTGTAGACTTATAATATTATAAGCCGATCCATACATTCCATACATACGTGCCGAAATACATTTGTGTTTATACATAAGGTGTTTTGGCACAAAGCCTGTACGCTCACAAGAGTTATGACAGCGTTATTGTCCTCTTGCGGTCTAATACTAAGCTAGTACCCAAAATATAGTCCGTAGATTGTATGCAAAGGATTCTACATCGTATGAATTAATGATTATTTATTGCCATGCATTTTCTTTCAGCTAACCGGTGTTAAGGTGGAAAAAAAACAATTTTACTCCGGTACTTTACAGGATCACTCTCTGGGCTAATATGAAGAATGTCTGAAAATTTCATCATAATCGCTCTAGAAATATTGGAGGAACCTATATACAGACATTCAGTTTTATGTACGTAGATATAGATAAATAATATATTAGGTGCATAGTTCTAAATAAATATATCATATCCATGTTACATATCCAAATAGCAATAAATATCTACCATATTAATAAAATATGTATACATATATTTACAGAAGTTATAAATGCTAGATGTAGATTTAGACTGAATTATATTTTTATTGTAGCATACACATTGCTTGATGTTTTTTTTTTATAGTAGCTCTTCAAATACTGTGCTCGTACCTGATGGAAAATACCGTATAATCCAAAAATAACGATGATTTTACGCGAGGAATTTCATAGGTTTTCATATGCTGTCACCGCTGTCATTTCGTCTGCAGAAATTCCCGCCTCATTAGAAGGATCCGGTATCGTAGGAGTAAGTATATACCACTATTTCACTGCGTGATATACATACATGGAAATATATAACATAATTAGGCATACAAGAATTCATTATAGTTTTAGTCAATAATGATTTAGACAGGGAAGAAAGACTAAAAAGAAAAAAAATTAACCTCCCGATAATAATTAAATAGAAAATTTTTTATAAGATCATTTAGATAATAAAAATGATAATTGAGTAAAACTTACATGAGGTTTTTACAATCGCGTTACTCGACAAGGGTTGTAAATTTTTTCCCATAAAAATAAATATACTGTGGAATACAATCTTGGATATAAAATGTCAATATAAACGAGATACTATTACGTGTATAGAATAACGCAATGCTTTGTCAAGTGTGAAAATAAGGTATGAAGGTGTAAACATACGGAGGTTTTAAAACTGTAACAACAACAACAAATAGGGAAAGAAATCGTACACTGTATGTGTTAATAGATATCTGTACCTAATAATAGTAAGTGTATCTACAAATATTATATCATTATTGAGTTTTGTTTATTATTTGTGGGCCCTCCCCTCCTATTCTCTCTAATTTACAACACAGCATTATTCTCTATGTATTAGGTATAATGTATTAAAAATTATAATAATTGTAAACAAAATATATTGTAAAAAATATATTATGAAGAATATTTGATAAAACCGATCGAGTTTCTTGGCGACTGATACCGATGACTGGATTTTTAACGAGCTCTTAATAGTGTTTTGACTATTACTAATTTCTTAGGGCCTAAATTCGCAAAGGCAAAGGTTCGCATTAACACAAATGTAAATATATATTATATAATTGTTATTTTCATAACATGGAATTATGAACTTATTTATGCAGTGTAAATAAATAAATATATATTATATGATATTAGTACATAATATTTATTTACTTTTACTTATTATCATAATCTATTTTGTTTATATTCTAAGTATCATGTTAACATGTATTTCTATCGCGCGATATCGCCGCAAATACTGAAGCGTGTGTTTAGATATCATAGGATATTTTCACCTGTGCCTTCAGCCATATCCGTGACCGCATTGCCAACGCGCTCATATGTTGCCCATTCTCTTTCTATACGTGAGGAAAATAAATTTTTACACAACTTTTACTTAGGATTCAACCGTAGTTTCGCTTACAAAACGAATAGATTGGTGAAGGATTTGTGACGATTGAAAGATTCCATATCGCTGTAATAAAATATTTTCCTGAAAAATTACATCATTTTTTACGGTTTCCTGTTATTTAATAATATGTAGGTACATACTTAATTATTGAATTTTTTAAGTAAAAACTTCTATAGAGAGGTTTGGATAGGGAGTAAATTCATGTAAATGTAGAACCACTATTTTAACTAGGTCAATCAAATACTATTCTAGAATACAATATTTAAAAATATATATTTTAACTTCAACGAAAGGAAAATCTAATAAAAATAAACCACTGCACCAACAATGTATACTATTTCTTAAGACCCTCATTGTTTTACAAGACCTATTTAAAACTTATAACGATACATGTAAATCGCCTCTGGGAGTTTTTAAACTCATCAGTCGATTTAATAATATTTTGCAGTTGGGTATACTATTTGTAATTTTATTTTGGAGAATTATGTCCGGTAATATATGGTTACAAATAATAAAATTCTAAAACAGTTACACCTGTAGATGCTTGGGACAGGCAAACTATGCCTGGGAGATTTTACACTCATTAATAGATTTAATAATATTCATTAATTAGTTAATTATTTTTTTTAGCCTTTGTGGGATTAAAACTTGTAACTTCATTGTTTTTTTAGGCATCTTGACCGCTGTAATACAGTCAAGGCTAGTAACAAAAACATAACTCGTATATTTTGTATTCTATAAAACGGCTGCTTTAAAAACAACTTTAAAATTCAGAATATAAATATGTACATAACTTTAGGAATTGTTTAGCGATTTGTGAATATCACAAGAAATGTCTTTTGTAGATCTGAATATGCTCTTGCTAGAACTGGCATATTTAAGTGGATCTCGCAAAGTTTTCTACTTGCAATCTATGTTTTAGTAATTATAGTTTGGCGGTTTTTATTTATATAAAAATATCTAATTTAGATTTTTAAATAATTTAAGTTTTTATATTTATTTTATTCACTAAATATATATATTTAATGCACATTCCACATATAAAAATATAATAAATGTCTTGTTACGTAAATATATTGACAGACGCGAACATTTTTATAAGAACAAACCAACTTCAATGATTCTTATATGTTCCCCGGTTTATCTTAGAAGTTAATGGGCCAATGCCAATGAAATTAAAATGGGACCACAGTTGAGGTAGCCCCTTTCCAACAAAAAAAAAAGAATGATCCAAATCGGTTCATAAACAAAAAAAGTTATTGCAGAACGTCCATAAAAAAAAAAATACTTTCGAATTGAGTAATCTCTTATATTATAAGTACCTATTATAGGGTGGACCATTATGTGAATGATACTGATGTCCGGAAGTGACTCCCTTTCTATATATCCACAAGATTATTAATTTGATTGTTAACTTTAAATGATATGTATACAGTTGAAAAAGAAGACAAGCCCGGATGAGTTTCTTGCTACCTCTTCTCGATAAGGTTGCCTGTCCACTGAAGCGGCGCGGAGCGAAGGTGTGAAAATTTTGACCAATATGATTGCATGTCTACATTTATAAGCATTTCTATTGGTTGAAGTTTCCACAGCTCCATTCCACTCCGGTTCTGTGAATAGACAGCCTTACTGGGGTGTTTTCGCACCAGTGCCACGACGGTAGTATTTTGACTTTCATAAGTGCCTTGTTAGGGCCTAAATTTAATAAAGTATTTTTGATTTTGTTTGAAAAGCATAAATATATATATATATATAAGATACGAAGAAAAAGTATACCATAACATAGACTCAATTTGAACAAAATGTTCACCTATTTTTTATTTCTGTCAAAAAAATAAATCTTGTAATGACAGTTACGAGCAGCGTGCCCGTACAGCTGGCAGTTGTGGCACTGCGCAGGCTGGTGGTTTTTGTATGGGGGCTCCACGTTAATCCCGGAGAGCCCGCACACCGTCTCTAGCTGGAAGATGGCCTTTCCCTCGGGGGAAAGGTCCAATATGGCCACTACCATTTGTAGTGGCCGCTTATCTTTACTGTACATCCGGTGTACTTCCCGGATGGGATAACTTTGCTCCTTGAGCGAGGAGCACACCTCCGACGGGTTGAGCTCCACCGGAATGCGGCGGATGACCACTCGGAGGACGCGCTCCTCCGCGAGAGAATAGGTGTAGAATTGCAGACCTTTCTGCCGGAGGAGGGTGGTGAGTTTGCGGTGAGTTTCCGAAGAACTCACCGAAATGGAAATCCCGTTGACTATATTCCTAGCCTTGTGATACTCGAGTTTGAGTCTGCGCATTTCATTGCAGACTCCCATCCAGGCCGCCTTGTCCCGGATTATGATTGGAGGTGGGGCACGCTCTTTTTTCCCGCCGGCGGGCGCGGGGAGCTGGGAGGACGCGGGGGCGGCGGCGCCCCTGATTGTTGCCTTAGCTATTACCTTAGGCGCCGGTTGAGCAGTCGGACTGCTACGCGCCGTTCGCTTACGCGACGCCACGACGGTGAAGCCGTCGTTCTCGGTATCCATCTTCGGAGATGGATCCGAACTTGCGGGCGAGTCTTGTTCGACCGGAAGGGCCGAAAACGAATTTTTCGTCTTTAACGCGGTTTCCGTGGATCGCGCGGGACGGACGTACGGGCTATTTTTGGTAACCCTAGATTGTGACCGTGAATTACGCGGCCCTCGCCTGACGGAGGCGGGGCTTGACCCGCGCGATTGGCTAGTCGGGACAGGGGGCGTGGCCGTAGACGTGGCCACGGCCCCGGATGACGCGGCGGACGGACGCGCAGCGCTGCGCGTGAGACGTTTGGGCACGGCGCCGACTGGCGCGGCGCCAGTCGGTATAACGGTCGCGGCCGTGACGTCATCGGCCGCCTTGCTACCTGAAGCGGCCGCCTCGCTACCTGAAACGGCCTCATGACGGGTCGCGGTCGCAGCGGTGCGACGCACGCAGGCGTTCTCAGGTAGATTACGGTATTCCTCGTCTAGAGAGGGACACCGTAATACGACGAAATTTTGATAGCGCTGGTATTGAAATTCCAGCGCTTTCATCCTGGCTTGCAACTTGCCTATGCAAGTGGCCAGGTCGGTAACGTTATTTGCCATGACGGCAGAAGAGGGAGGACAATGGGACATTTTTATTTTATTTTAAATTAAAGGCCTCCCTGCCTTAGGGGCAGGGGGGTGCGCCAAAAACTTAAAAAGACTATCGGAGTCGGCAAGAGACCTGTGGTCAAGGTGCAATGACACACAGGAAGGACCTATCAACCCTAAGGAGCCCTAACAAGCCCGGGGCCGAGGACGCAGACCGGTAATTAAACCGGGCTAGGCCCAAACAGGTTCCCGGGGATGGAGTGTGCAGGATCGGAAGGTTTGGCAGGAGACACCTGGGGCAAGACTATGCGATAACCGCAAAGGCCTAGATTCCCAGGCCCGTCCGAGTCTGGCTGTTTGCCTCTGAAGGAGACAACCAGCGGGCTGCTCGGGTCACGCCCCGCTCACTTTAGTTAGCACCGTCAGGTATCCAGTGAGCGACCACAAAACCGTGGATTTATAAAAAACAAGCAAGTCGCACCGAAAAGTGCGGTTTACCACGCGAGCGTTAGACACCAGTTGGTTTACGTCGTTATTGCAACAATATATTCGAAATAAATTCCAAATATAAGATCGCAACAATTAAGTCACGTGATGGTCGAGAGCACAAACGGAGCGACACGTCCGTTCGCGATCAAGACCAAATCGGAACTCCCTTCACCGGGGCTTAGGGGCGAGCGCTTAAGGCACTCAGCCGCAAAAGCGTGGGCAACATGCGCGCAAGTGTGCCAAAGTGGCCGGACAGCCTCGATTGCAATGAAGTCGCGATCTCACTAATTCCCTATCCGTAAGAATTCGAGCTAAACCTCCCTGAGCTGTACAGGAGCATCGCCGCCACTCCACCGCAAACCATTGTATGACGTCACGTACCATAGCGTCAATTGAGATTCTTCTAATGTGTGATGTTACAATCTATAATTTATTTTACGAAACAATTATAGTAAATACAATATGACAATGAGATTGTCATATGGTAATATGTTGAATTATGATATTAATATGCATTGGAGTATAGCTACCGAAGCATTTATATATTAATACGTGAAGCAAAAGCTTTCTACCCCTTTTTAAGCGTATTGCGTGCACGGAAGATTGTGAGATTCGGCTTGGTTAAAGTTTATATGGAGAAGGAGCGCAGAAAGCTAAAATTTATCTATAATATCTGTTACTAATATATTAAAATAAATAAATTAATAATTCGTATCCTAACCTGACCAGTGTCATTGAACTTAGACACCCCAAAATATTGACATTGTCACTCAACGAAAAGCGACAGCAAGTGATGTAGATAATACTCAATGTTTAGGTTCATGAATACTGCAAATGTCAACCAGAAAATAGTCTATGATCAAAAAGTCACTGGTCGAATATCGACCTTAGGGCGATCGCCTAGTATGGCTCGATTGTAACAATTTATATAAATCTTGCATGCGTTCTGAAAATGTTTATCGAACTTAGTTTCATGATGCTAAAATAAAACACTTTCTGCAGACTCTGGGCCCACACCATGTTTACGTAGAAGAAGACCATATAGAGAATGATTTAAAATTTCTTGAAAAATATTCAATACTATTTACTACACTCTACAGTTTACCTTAATATAGATTTACCTACCAACGAGCTCATTTTTTTATGTTGTTAATAATTTTAATATTATCGTCCATATTAATAGATAATAACAGTTCTGTCTGTACATTTAGTTTAAAGAAGCTTATGTCATTGGCCAATTGATATATTATAACAATTTTACAATTTCTTAACCAATTGTGATGAAATTTTATTCCATAATTTTACACATTACAATTATAAACAATATAATTTTATTCCATAAATAATTGCTATACTATAAGAATCGTCATTAATAGATTTAGAATTCTCAGAAAATAATCATAATTATCATTCGATTTCGTAGTAACAAGCGCCTGCGGAGCCGCGAGGCGCCGCTAGTTCGATATAAATATGTTTATTAGAATTTATCCCCTTTCTCTTAGTGTTATTATAAAATTTTCCTATAAATAAATGAATGTAGCGAGTCAGGTAAGTACTGGGACTATAATTATATGAACCCATTCAAAGGTAACGGTAAATTCTAGGAACATATTAAACTATGCTTGATGAACGACGCATTTTGTACAAATTTGATCTTATGAAATCAAGTCTTGATAAGCGAATAAACGTAAGTCGTTTTACATCATCAGAATTACAAATCATGTAAATTCAGTGACGCTGTATGATTATCATATGCCAACAGTTCGTAGTCTTATTACAAATTCAGTATTCAACAGACTTCTAGTCTAGATTCTCGATACAAATGTTTGCCAATTGGTTCAACTTTACATTGGCACTATTACTAATTTACTTATAATTTCAAATATTCTAAAGATTATTATATAAATCTTATATAGTTATACCAGTGGTTCTCAAAGTGGCTTATATCGAACCCCACTCCACTCATATTTACGAAAAGTAAATCATAAATATAATTATTATTATTAATTTAATAGAGCACTTAATCTTTTTATTTTATTTTTATATAATGTAATATTTAATAATACCAATAAACATAGTTATATATATATTGTATGTTTTACAGTACACACCAATTTATCAATGGATAGATATACAAAAATAGATATTATATTTGGTAAACAAAATCTGATTTTGTAGTCAGTGTCAGCATTTATTGAGAATGTTAATTATTTTTATATACTATTTAAAATATAATTTTAATTGAACGTTTTGTTATTATATTTGTTATTTTATTTATAGTTTTGTCAATTATAGCATAACCTACAATCACTTCACTAGCGGACCGATGCTATTTATTTTAATGATGAAAGCACGAATATTCGACAATATATCACTGAATATCGAAAGAATCATTACCTTTATCGCCGCAATTATCGTTGCTATAAACAATTGACACCACATACACTATTCACTGCACTTCATACTTGACGAAAACATGTAAATGTATTATTGTATAGCAGCTGTCCACGCGGACGCATCTCTCACTCAAGTAGGAGAGAGACAGATGTCGAACGCTGCCGAACGCGGAGGCCGATTGTGCCTCTTTGTCGCTCGTTCCGCGCTCTCGCTTGCACCTCAAGCCTTAAATGGAACGCCTCAGAGCGAGGTAACGCCACATGAGTCATGTTTTTTCGTGCATGCAGCCGGCTCCATCGAATTATAAAACGTTGTCACGTCAAAAATCTTTGATAAAACCGGACGAAATATGAAGATGCGAAGAAACTAGAAAATTTTTACCAAAAAAAAAACTTTAATGATTCTGAGGAGTTTTTGCTATATCTTCGAATTCGAAGGCTCAATGCTAATGAAACAGAAATGGGACCACGCTTGAGATATTCCCTTTCCAACTAAAAAATAATCATTCAAATCGGTTCAAATAACAAAGATGTTACGAATGAACATTCGAAAAAAATACATTCGAATTGATAACCTCCGTCTATCTTCGAAATCGGTTAAAAGGGAAAACGATTGTCTTTCGATGTGAATGAATCTAATATTACGTATAGTATAATAAACTTTAATATAATAAAATATCTAGTGTGATAATTTTACCTAGCAAACATAATGAAATAAATAAATGCCAAAGCCATTTTATGTCTTTATTTTCGACCAACAGAAATATATCAAAAATACTCCCGGAAAATTTCACGTCTCCGCTGATAAATTAAATGAGCCTCGAAACTGCTTCGGTTAAATCGAGCGGTAATTTGACAAAATATATATTCATCATCGTTATCTTGTTGGCGTGGAATCGAAATTTTCCAAGGACTGAAGGTCACCTCTTGTTACGATAAAAACCTCCAGGTTTTTGAATGTATAATTTATTACTACCATTTTCAGGGTTCCACCGGCGGTAATAACGAAACACTATAACTTACTGCCACTGTCGTAAAATATAGAAGTAATACCGGTTAACTTACTATAACATATATACAGACATATATATAGACTGCCTCGTTATCGTAGTAGTCACAAGTGCGACAGCTATGATCGAGGTCCTGGAATCGATTCCCAGGTCGAGCAAAAAATGTTATTGGGTTTTTCTATGAAATTCTCAGTAGTAGGTCGAATTTTGGCATTTTTTACCTGTTAATGGCAATAGGCTCGCCCGCTATAACATGGGACCTAAAAAACATACACGGCGTACTGTGGGTGTACATTAGTACACCTCTGCCTTATCTTTCGGGGATATAGGCGTGATGGTATGTATGTATGTTACTATAACATTATATTGTAACCATACAGGGATTGACGAGAAGAAATGAAAGCTTCCGTTATTGTTGACGTTATCCATTTTTTAATTATTCAGGTGGTGCCTCGAGAAACACCCGTCAGCTAGCACTTGAAGGGTAGGAAGAAAATAAAATACTTCATATAGAACAAAAAGTCCGGAGAGATAACACCGTTACAAAACCATCTAAGCAACGATGGTTGGGAGCCTCTTCGACATATTCGAAGTATTGGTCCTCTGGTTGTGGGAGAAGTCTGAGATTTCATAAGATAAGGCGGCAGGTGAATCTATTTTAATCAACGGCTCTGAAGTCTTTCAAGAAGATTAAGATTTTAGTATCAGGTGGCAATTGACCTTAAAAAAATAGCCTGTGTTTTATAATAATCATGAGGTTCAACAAACAAAAAATAAATGACGCTACTTGATTAAAAAAGCCAGTCCATTGTAACGGGAAGAGGCGGAGATAAAGAATATATTTTTATCTGCATTTATCAGACTTTCCATATACAATTTCTAAGTGTAAATTTTGTTCTCATACTGAAAATATCATGATTCGTAATATATAATTCGTACTTTTTGAGTTTTAAAATTTGTTGTCCTTTGATCGCGCATAAGGATGACTAATTTGTGAAGGTCTAAATCTAGTAGTGTATTTTTATTGAAAAACTTCTGTTAGAAATATTTATCATCAAACGTCGCAATAGAGTTTCTTCCGAAGGGAATGACGGTATCGGAAATGGACTCCAAAGACTATAACCTAAAAATGGTGATAAAGAACACAGACAATGTGGTGATAAATTTAACCTGTGCCACAATAAACAAATAAGGAATATTTGAAGCTTACTCGCAAAGTAGGAGGGGAGACAGAAACTGATTTACCTAAAAGTAAGAAGCTCTAAAGTTTTACATCTAATTCTTCACTACTAATAATGGTAGAGTTTAAAAAAGGCACGGAGCATGAGTCTGAAGAGTTATGTAAAAAAGAACATAATAATAACAGCTAAAAACTGTGTTTTCCTTTTTTCAAATGCAGACTCATTTACGCATACAAGAAAAGTTGACGTCTGAATATTTTAAACAATATCTTTTTTAAAACAAAAAAATATAACATCGAATACGTCTAGCCTGTTGTTGGTTTACTGTAAATTGCTATACAGACACGACTGTTTTAAAATGTTTGCTTTTAATTTTATTTGTACTATTTTAAGTCGAGACGACAAGTTAGTGTTTCAATGAGTTTTTGTTTTTGAAATTACTTTCGATCCTTTTTATTTAAATATTATTTATAGTTTCATTGAACTACGTGTTATACATTTAGTAAGACCAATACAATTCTTTTGGATGATAAGTGTTAGGTTCTTTAATAAGATGCCTAAGCACGTTAGTGATTTGCCAGGTAATAAGTTTATGGACCATGTCAAGCAAGTTTTACTACCATATTGTGAAAAATCTTTACGTGAATGATAGTGACGTCTAGAAATGATTCCCTTACTGTAAATCTACTGAACATAATTATTAACTGTAAACAATAATTACACATTAAAAAAAAAAGATAAACCCATTCGAGTTTTTTGTCGGCTCTTTTTGATAACTGGGATGTTATCCAAACCAGAGTAGTGTTGTAACGTTCCTTCAATAAAGTATTTTCAATTTTAATTTGTTTTTGATTAGTTTCACAGACTTCAGAAAAAATACTATAATCAATATATGAAACAATGAACAATGAAGCTATCGTTTTCAGTATATATTCTTGAGATTTACTTGTCACGTCTAGATTGTTTGTTAGTCATAAAAAATAAAATGAGCTGGTTAGTCTCCGCCAGTGTCTAGTGTGTTATGTTTATGAAAAACATTTATGTTTCCTTTGTTCAATTCACATGAATTTAGTTTAAACAAACACTATTTTTCTTTAAATTCGTATTTGACGCTCAGCGTAGTTGCACTGGTAAACAAACTACTAACCTACAGAATAAAAACTTTATAGTCTATAAAACCGTTGATAGCTCAAGAAGTAAGATCATCACTTAATTTAGTTTCAAACCTTATATTATAATGAACTGTGGGTTAACAGTGATTTTGCTTTCCACCATTGGTAAACCTTAAATACCAGATTTTTATAGCAATAAAAAATTTGAAATGAATATTATAAAACTTTAAAAAATATATTCCAAAAGAAACTTATCTAAACTGTTACTTTAATACTTGTAGTAAAACAGAATAAGTACGTAGGTATAAAAGAAAGAAAATGCTCTGCGATCTTCTCAAATTTTAAAAGGATTATACTTGACTAGCAGCTCAATGTAGAAGCCCTTCAGTCAGTGCCCATCAGTCTCGGCGTCGCAGTAATGGCAGATTCCTTTTTTGCCGATTGTCTTATTACAAGCAATTTCCTTAAGTGGCATCCATTTTAGACGTTTGTAACGCGTGGAATATTTCCATTACTCTGTTCTTTTTGATGAACGGTGTCAGTGCTTAACGGCTTACGCTGTATACTAGTTTATGTTTTTATATTATATCGTATTTATTTATTTCAATTATCGAAACTTTTTAATATAGTTCTCATGAAAAAGGATTTTCCATGGCGTCGATCAGCGTGAGTTCGAATACCTGCAATGAGCTTGAGTTTTTGGTGAAGGAAGAAATATCGTAATGAAACCATAGCATGGTGTTGAAAATTTAGTCGTCAAATGCCTACAGGTGTGTTGCGGCAGTTGTATTTTAGAGCCAATTTCCACACCTATAGGCTTATCGTGTTACTTATTGGGCTACATCATCAGTTATCATCCGGTGAGATTGTTGCTAAACGCTAAAACCTATAATTAATTGTTTTTAAAGTTACTTCATGAACATTGCGGTATTAAATACTACGCGTACTAGACCAGCTATTACGAACAAAAATTGTGCTCCACTTAACACTGCATGGTGCGGGGTGCGGGGTGCGGGGTACGGGGTGCGGAGCACGCGCACACTAATACATTGAACTTACTGTTAAAATGTCACACCTTTTGTTTCTCGAATTTTTTAAACAGTATCTCAGTGCACATGAAGGCATATTTATAAAGTAAAACTTAATACTCAAACGTGTAATCGCAACACGTGCCCGGCGCAGACTAAGTGAGTGCGACTGTATGTTCGGAAAAAATTTGATAATTTTGAACTGGTAAATGACAGGCATAATTTCAATACCAGAAGTAAATATAATATAGTTGTTCCATGTTTTAGAATTAGTAAATAATCAAAAGTTTTTAAGAAATCGTGTTTGGTTCTACAAAGAACTTCCTAAGCATATTTTCAGAATAATAGGTTCAAGAAACCTAAAGCCCTAGCCACTGTGATGCTGTAAAACCCGTCTGAAACTCAAGAACCCTCATAGCTAACACTATAATCAGTTCTAAAAAAGTTATTATAGGATTGATCATCACGTGGTTGACGGTGATGTCTGGAAGTGCTTCCCTATCTGAATCATTCACAGAAAATCATAATAACTGTGAAAAATATAAATATTGTAAAAACAATTTAAAACAAAAAGTTGATAAGCCCGATCGACATATTTCTAATAATCTATAGTAATATAATAAAGCGGAAAAGTTTTTTTTGTTTATTAGTTTGTTTAAACGTGCTAATCTCTGGAACTACCAGTCGGATTCGAAAAAATTTTTTTTATATGATAGACTCACGAGAAATAATATAAGCTAATATAACATTAGGCTGCAATTCCCAGGTAGCCTTAAATAGTGATTTTTGTTACGTAAGTCAGAAGTCAAAGCCCTAGCGAACTGCTTTATCTTCGTGCGCTGGTTTAATTGTTTAATTTAACATTCTACAAAAATATTGGTCATTAGTATAACTAAAGAAAAGTCAGCGATAGCATATATCTATCTCTTATACATTAGCATTATTTTTAAGAATGGCATATTAATCCTTACGAACAATAATAAAGACATATTAATAAAGATAAACTTTGTCTTTTACAGCATGTTATTTGGTCACATAGTTTGAGAGATAATGCAATATTAAAATAATTCAACACTCAGCTCGGGTTAGGTGACCATCTGGCTGCCCGATAAAAATATTGTCTATACTAAAGTATTATAAATCATCAATCAGTGAATTCTTTTAAATTATATGTGGGTGAAACCGCAGGGCACAGCTAGCCATTCATAAATGTTTTGTTAGGGTCTAAATTGATTAAAATACAATGTTCTTATTTAAATGCAATTAAAAGTAATTTATATGAAACTGTAATTATTTACGAAGAAGGTTAATGCACCATCATGAGTTCAGTATTTTATAGACGTCAACAAGGCTACTTCGCGGCGTCAGATACACGTTTAAAGTTTGAAACAATAAAAGTGGTCGTAAATGTTCTTCAGTGGCGCCGATAAAGAGTCCCACGCAGTTTTCATCGTCTCAGCTAAATGAACCGCGAGTACCAACGACATTTCAAAAGTTTTACAATGGGTTAACTTCTTTTCTAGTGCCTGAAAATTTATTATACAATCCTTTTAATCCTTATCAGTTTATGCACATTATTTAAGCAAATAAGAAATTTATGAAAGTGAAATATAATAATAGAATTCAATTTATTAACTACGTAATAAATGCACTGTGAGCAGAATATCTATACAATTAATAAAATTGATGTGTATGTTTGTAATGTCAAAATATTTTTTTTATACTAAATTAGTATAACAAAATACCGTTTCGTATGATGTCTGTTTGTTTCGGGTAATCGATTTTGAACCGATTTCGACGGAGCTTTCACTGGCAGATAGCTGATGTTATAAGGAGTAATTTCGGCTACTTTTATTTTAGAAAAATAATTAGGGTAATTCACGCAAATTAAAAAAAACTGGTCATGGTGAATCAGTTCGGACGCTTAAATGGTTTACGATGAGTAAAGCATAAAAGATATATCAAATTAATGTACTAAATAATTTGAGATATTAAGAAGATCAAGAAAAACGTCAACAAGTGTCTCTATCTTCTAAGGAACACCCACAATAAGCATATGACTGGGAGTAGGTGTAACACGATTCGCCCGTATGCCCGATCGGTGGCATTCTGTAGTCCACGCGAATGAAGTCCCGGGCATAGCTAGTCTATATAATTAATAAAATTGAGGTGTCTGTTTGTAATGTCAAAATAACAGCTTTTTACTAAATGCATATTATAATAGTATATATGATATCGAGAACAAAAAATCTTTTATTTTTTATTTTTGTCTGTCTGTTTGTTCCGGGTAATCTCCGAAACGGTTGGACCTATTTTGACCGGACTTTCACTGGTAGATAGCTGAATTTATAGTAAGTAACTTAGGCTAATTTTATTTCGGAAAAAGAATTAGGGTTCCGTACAAACAAAAAAATCTTTTCACGGTGAATCAATTCGGGCACTTAAATGGCTTACGCTGACTAAACTATAAGAGATATACCAAATTAATGTTGTACTAAACAATTCTAGACATTAAAAACACATGTATACCTGTACCTGTAGCGAGAGCATACATCTATCTTCTAAGAAACACCCACAATAAGCATTTTTGTCTTAAAAATAGCCAGGAGAGGGGGAGCAATATTCGCGCGGGCATTTTGTAGTCCACTTGAGCGAAGACGCGGGCACAGCTAGTATTAAATAAATTAAAAAATTATTTGTACTGTTATAACACCTTTTAATATAACAGGCATTTAGCACACCTCGGTCGCGAAATGGACCATGACTTGTATTAAAATGACATGACAAAGCGCTGTGTTGATTTTTGGAGAAGGACTATGTCTAATAGTGAACGCCTTTCAGCTGACTCGATGGAATTTAAAATATGTTTTCTTTGAAGTTCTCGCAATGTTTAATAACACAACAAACTCAAACAAAAAGTTTTCTAATATATACACTACAATTTGCAATAGCAAACGCGAGGTAAAACTTTAGTTTGTAAATGTACTATTATCTATATATCTATATATTTATAATAATATAATAAAGCTGAAGAGTTTTTTGAAACACGCTAATCTCTAGAACTACCCGTCGGATTCGAAATGTTCTTTTTGTATTATGATACCCAAATTCACAAGGAAAGACTGTTACTATAGAGTATTATTAGTATAGGCTATCTAACATTAGGCTGCAACTCTCAGCTACCATCAAATATTGATTTTTGTTATGTGAGTTGTAATACGGCGTAATGGTTAATACGTTAATAAATTTTTTTAATAAAAATATAGGTCCTTAGTATATCTAAAAAGAAGTCCGATATAGCATATGCCTATCTCTTATAAATTAGTCACAATATGGAATTTTGTGACAAAAATGTCTTGAATATTAAAAAGTGATTTATGAGCATTATTTTTAGGCATGGGATATTAATCTTTACGAAGAAAAGTTACTTCATCATAAAATCAATTTATGAGGTAAAATTTTGCCTTTATAGCATGCTATTTGGGCATAGTTTAAGAGATAATATAAAAATTAATATAATTTGTACTTACGGGAAGTGATAACAACATTACTATGATAAGCAGTACGGGTGAGATGAAGGCGCGGCGCGGTGCTTGTCGGATAAAATTAACACAGGTGACACTGTGGGGCATCGCTAGTAAAAAATAAACAAAAAAAATCATGTCTTTTGACCTTCCATTGATGCTTAGAAAAGAATTACATGTCTGGCTGACCTCAGTACCACACTAATCTGACACTAAGTCGGCCACACATCGATACTAAAATAAAATAAAAAACAAATACATGAAGCCGAATAAAAAAAACATAGACCTTCACAAAATATCGCCTTAAAAAATATATAGATATCATTATATGTGATACATATAATAGGTAGTAGATATAGGTAATCCTAAAGGTGTTAAGGTCCTAAAAATTTGATTATTAAGTCGTATTATCTCTTCCGGGATACAATCCTATACCTAGTTTAGAAGTCATTGTGTAAATTGCAATGTAAATATGAAATGCAGATAATATAAATTGGGAATTGGTATACCACTTTGCTTAACTGAATTGCTATGGATAAATTTACTTCATCCAGAGCTAAGGTATAAAAATATATATCCAGTGGTAAGTTGTTACTAATAAATGCAGCATAGTTCTAGTAAATACGTTGTCATAACTAAAACGCTTTATATAATCGTATTTTGCGTTTAATTTTCTCTGTTAGTGAACAATTAGTATTTCTTGCAATTAAGCCTTTTATTTTAAGTAATTTTTTTACCCTTTGTGTAGCATATAGTTGATATAATACAAAATTATTATGTACTTCAAAGAGTACTGATTTTACACTCTTCAACCTATAAATATTGTAAGTTTGGAAAAAATAATTAAAGTTTGAATAGAAATCGCTGAATATGATCCCCTTAAATAATATAAATTTGTTAAATTTACATAGTAGTTGTGTGCTTAAATCGGTTTTTTGGCTGGCTACCAAAATTAAGTCCGAAAATCTGTTACACACAATTATAAAAGTTTTCTAGGCAACTGCGCACATCAGAGCTAATTAATTTCATAGTGTAGGTAACAAATATTAGCTTCAAAAACATCATGATTATGGATATTCCGTTCTACTTTTAATATTCTGTTTTATTTTTGATATAACGCAAGCTAGGCCAGCGGCTTCGCTCACGTTATTATGCATCAATTATTTTCGTCTCGTAATATTATTTATCTTATATGTTTTAATTTCTTGGAAATCAAAATTTGGGTCGCGAAATAAGGTTACATAGAGCGCTTTTTCATACCTTTCTTCCTCATACAGTATTGAAACATAAGTTGGCACAAATCAGAATAACTATATAAGCAAGATGAATGCAGTAGAGACAACCATCAAGTTTTCCAGAATACAGTAAAGTAACGCTCCATTCTTTCTATCTACATCGATCCATCTATATTAAAAAGATAGGTAAATAATAAATAATTTTAAAAGCTAAATTCAGGTATTCTGCACATAATTTCTTCAAAATATATCAATGTAACATTTCTTCTTCGATAAACTAAAAATCTACGTGTTTAGAAAGACATTTGACGTCTTTTAGTATTCATAAGCCCATACCTGACGGTTCATACCGCAAAAAGGATTTCCATATGAATTTCATATTAATATTAATTTCATGAGCTTTTCCTTTGTCGACGTTTGTAATGTTATCGAATAAAATAAACCAAAACGTGACTTGAATTTCGAATTATCATTTTGAAATTTTTATGTTATATTTCAATTATATTTTTAACTTGTTTATTCATAGTATTACCACAGTATTAATTTATATTCTCCCCCTCAAAATATATATTTTTATTCAATTTTTGCCCTAAGAAGGCACTATACACTAAAAATACACTATCACCGGTTCGGAAAACATCACAGTCATCAGGAAGGACCCACAAGAAACTCGGTCGGGTTTATCAAAATTGTCTTCTTAATTTTTTTACACTATATGCATTGTTTGCAGTTGCAGTAGATGTACAGAGAGGGAGTCACATAAAGCACATTACTATCATTCACGTAATGATCCAATTCTAAAATAATCTTTCGACAATAAGAAAACAAAATACAGTCATTTAAATAAAACAAAAAATATTGCAATGAAAATATGTTTGTAGAATATTTCTAGTGCTCAAATGGCTAGAGACACTCCCTAAGTTGGACTTTTTCGACGAGCATTAAATCATTTTATTTATTGAGATGTTTAAATAATTTTTTTTTAGAATAATTTATCAAAACAAAAAAAATGCGCTAAGGACATTCATATATTATGTACTACTACGTACTAGAGCAACGAGAAAAATTTCATCCACTATTGCCTACCTAATAAATACAAGTATCATTACAGGACAGTACCCCACCCCAATGAGTTAAAATTGGGATGCATAAGACCTGTATACAAAAAAGGCAATAGTGATAATGAACATAACTATCGACCAATAACATTGCTATCGTCATTAGACAAAACAGTAGAAAACATCATCTGTAATCAAATTCATAGATTTTATAACAAAAACTTAATTAATAATGCCTCACAATACGGGTTACAACAAAATAAAGACACTACCACTCTTTTATCAAATTTTACAGACTTCATAAACTCCGTTCTTAATTAAAAAAATCATGTTATGGCTTTTTAATTGATTTTTCACGAGCGTTTGATACTCTGGACCATAATAAGCTATATACAAAGTTAGAAATCTCTGGCCTAAGAGGTCCAATACATGCGTGATATTCTAATTATCTCGTAAATAGAAAATATCAAGTTCAAACTGCTGATTGTCTTAGTGATATTTATCCTGTTACCCATGGTACAGCACAAGGATCTACGTGGACCGCTGCATTTCTTTGCATATGTTAATGATATTACGAAAATACTTCAGAATTTCACCGTATACCAGTTTGCTCACGACTTTCTGCATTTCTATTTCAGGAAAAGACGAAAAATCAATATCTTTACACCCACAAAACGACTTCAATAGGTTATGAATATGGTGCCATGATGAAGGACTAGTACTAAATACCCAAAAAACGAAACTGATGCATATAAAATTACCCTATATAAAATGTGACAAGAGCCTATCTAAAATAGCGGGCCACACCCACGCGTGTTCACATAAAAATCCAATATTTTGTGACACAAAATGCCCAATAATTGATCGAGTTTCAACGCATCTTTACCTGAGATAAGTTATTAATGATAAATTTAACTGGGGTCACACGTAAAACGTGTGTGTGATAAACTGCGAACCATTTTAGCCAAATTTTATATAATAATAAACCGCCTTACAATACTCGATTATTACTGTACAATTCATTCTTTGATTCAGTAGTGTTTTACGTTATATTTAGCTATGGTCGTACATACAAAACTTAACTAAATCAAATGTACAAACTTCAAATTAGAGTAGGTACTAAAGTCAATAAATACACCAAATGCTAAATGTCAGATTACAGACGAAAGTCAATTTTTTAAATTATGTAAAACTCTTCCAGTATATGACAAAGTAAAATTTAACTTATTAAAAGAACAATATTTTAACTTAGTAATTTAAAATAAAATAGATCATTCTGTATACATTCGTCAAGTAGCGAATAACAAATTAGCTATGTACCCTCTCAGCAAATAATTGTAACGATAAATGGACAACTGCCTATCTAACTCCTCGACTAATAAACTCTTTGCCTACCTCCGTTCACAATATTATAACTAGTAAGAATCTCAAATATGTGTTGAACGAACATTGTTTATCGGAATTATGAATTCATTGGTTCTGAGAAATAGTGTTTTACTTGTACCAGGTTAATATTTATGATATGTTTATCCGACAACGTATTGTAAAGTGTCACACACAAACCATAAAGAATTATGTGGCATTAATTCAACACCTCTTGTTTATCTTATTCTAAGTACGGAATATAAAAAATAAATAAAAAATAAGAGACAATTTAATATAAATTATAATAATATATAGGTAGGAACATTATTATAAATAAAACGGCAGAGGTCGTTTGATTTATTTTATGGCAATGCAAAACCTCCTTGGAGTATATTAATATGAAAATATTAGACTGAAGAGTTGTAGTTGTTAGTATCAAAGAATATACTACTCTCTACCTCACGGTTAGTATAGTTTGTGGACGATCTTGGGCTTTTGGGACGATGTGGTGCTCCCGGTTCTCTGAACCAAGCAAAGCATTTTTATTATTTTGTAATAATGTATTTCTGATAGGTTTTGGTTGAAATCTTGTATTATTTTAAGGAGTTTGGTTTAAAACAGCAACCTTAGAGTTTCTTGTAAATTTTTCTCTAAGGATAGTGCCTTCTGAATCGAATGTAGATTAATTGAAATATAAAATATATTATAAATTATGTTACATTATCTATATACTTTAGTTTACCAACTAAACATTTTAATATACAATAAAATTAAAAATCAAACACATACACATTAATACATTGAACATACAGATGAAATGTCACAACTTGATTTTACTTCTGTTTCTCGAGTTGTTCAAACAGTATTTAGTGAACGCATATTTATGAAGTAAAATTTGACACTCAAACGTGTAATCGTAATAAGTGTTCAGTACAAACCTGCGTTTTAAATCATATGGTTGAGGCGTCGTCTCTGGTACGTAGTATATAATACCTCAATGGCTATCGACAAGTTTTCGTGCATGCGTAAAGTCTACTGCACATATGAAAAGAAAAAGATAGACAACGTGGGTAGAATGAAAATAATATAATCCAAGATAGTAAACAAGCGAAATTATTAAAAAGGAATAAAAAAATCCGACTGCAACAAAAACACTCGACTTAAAAAAAAATTAATCTATTTTTACTTTTTATTTGATTCCAAGACGTCGTATTTATATATTATATAACCTATATCACTCACACAAGACGAATCTAACGACACCTCATATGCTGAAATCCATCAAACCGTTTAGGCTATAGAGCGGGCCAAAGAAATAGACATACATATATACGCTCGAAAAACAAAACCCTCCTTTTACGCAGTCGGGTAAATACTATATTATATTAGTGTTATGTACCTATATTTATTATCCAATTAAAAACAAAAATATGTGCACTTATGTACGCACTTAAGAAGTTGTACTTCTTTGTTGTAGAAAAATAAAAATTAACTCCAAAATTTATATCCCTCTTGCCATGGTGACCTTAGCCGTCAATAATAATAATGTAAATTCATGGCTATCTTCATAATGTCGCACTTCCTTCACACGATGCGCGTACAGTTCTCAAGTTTACGCTCTACTAAACGAGTCAAAAGAAGTATAACTAACTTTAAAAAATGTCTCTTGTTAGTTACCTAGCAACTATTAATAAAACTAAATTTACTTTAAGGTTGTGTAGTTAATTTTAAAATCCGTTTAAAATCGTACTTAATGGATGGCAACGAAAATTTGATAAAAGAATTGTTTTAGAACTAAATCAAAATTTACTTAATTGTTATTATCTTTGCCGTACTGTGAAGCAGTGGAAATATCTTCCATCCTTCCTACAATATGGAATCCATCAAACATAATATGAGTAGACATTTGAGCTTGACGGCATGACATCTACTGCTTCGTCAAAAAAAAAATTGCTTATTTTGTTAATTAGTACATAAAAACAAATAAAATTTAGATTATTGCATAATTATTGATCGCATACGACTTTTTTGTATGCGTAAAATGCAGTATATAATATATAATGATTATGAAGCATTTTTATATATCACCATCAGCTTGAATATAACGTTTTATAAATGAAAGAAGTTTTCGAATCAAATCGATATTTCCAGAGAATTAATTATTACAAATATGTTCACAAACTTTGCAAATATATTTACAACCTAATTCTACATAGTAATGTAGATATACGATATAGTATGCTATAAATAAAACTTCCGAACCAATTTTACAAATCATCAAAATATTTTCCTTGTACCATATTTGTAGAACTGAATTAATAAAAAAGTATTTATTTATTCCCTTATCACCCGAAACTTATAACAAAAACTAAAGAACTCTTCGTGTAATCTACTATTTGGATACTGAAATTTTACTGCATATTGTAAAATAGTATTTATATTTTATAAATATATTTTTTGCTTTGAACTATTCCTCGTGGATCTTGTACTAATTAGTTTTTTTAAGAACTTTATGAGCTGTACTACCTAATTTATGTTCTATGGTTTATTGATTCTTTCACTTATTTCTTACACTTACTTATACAATACACTCATCATATACACGGTGACCCTTATACACTTGCGTACATGGAATCATACACACACCCAAATATTTATTTTTAATTTTTTTCTTATACATGTTTTGTTGTGTTACTGTTTTATATATTTGGAAATATAATTTTTGCATGAAACCAGAGGACACAAAATTATTTTTATCCGGACCCAATGACCCTCTATAACTGTACTGTGATCCTTATTAAATAAACATTATTATTATTATTTATTATTAGATATGGGAACATAGTATAGTTACATTTGCATTAATATCAATACGTAATAAATAAATATTTTTTCCTCTTTCAAATAGTAAACAAATCTAAATACATAAAAATGCAATGCTGTTCATTGATAAACGCATGATTTGAGAAGACCTCGACCGATTTGGCTAACATTATTTTAATACCTAAATTAGGTTTTGTATGTTAAAATAATTAGAAAAGTTCCCTGGAAAATTTTAAAATTCGGGAAAATTTGATAGATTTTTTTTCAATCGGGTTTTTGTATGAACTCAAGACCATTTACATATAGTAATGGAAAAGTTATCAGGGACAAAACGTGATAGGCGGCGTTGTTGTCAAGTTATTGTCTACTGGAATGGGCAGAACGATTTCTGCCGGGTTAGCTAGAAAAAAAACATCATTTGATGTCAATTATACTGGAATTACAGTGTAAAAGATTTCCGTGCAAACCTCTCAAGTAAACGCGAGCATTAAGCCGATCTTGGTGTAACATAACAGTTACCAGAATAATAAAAACAAATGACCTGAAAAACTTCGATTACCCCGAATCAATTGCATAGAACGGATTTCCAAGGTCATGTCGTCGTTTATAGAGATTTACCGAGACCCTAGATTTTTTATTTCCCTAGAATATCAATAAAAATGATGTACGTTGCTAATTTAGGGAAAAATGTTTGCCTGAATTCTTAATTAATGTAACGAATGATTTTTTGTTTAATCTTATTATATTAAGTGAACAATTCTTGTATATACCCATATATGTAATTGGTTTCTCGGAAACGGCTCCAACAATTTTAAATAAAATAAATAAGAAATGAGATATTCAGTGCAAATTTTTCACGTGTATTTTCATCTTATAAATATATATTCTCCATTTTTCTTACTGCGATGAAGCTACTTTGTCGTCGAGTTACAAACCGCAAACACCTGGGCTTTAGCTGCCAATGTTTATATTTTATTAAAGGTCTTTGGAATTGTGTGCATTTTTTTTTCTTGAACTATACAAGTTCCTCAACTTCCACTTTTTATATTCATAAAGAATAACAATGTTTTGGATTTTTCAAATAATAAGTTTCATGTTTTTTTTTCACAATTTCGTAACTCTACAATACTATACATTCTTATAACCATCAAAAATATTTCAAGTTTTTAATATAAATAAATATGCGTATTATAACTTAAATAAATATTTACTTAATATATAAGCCGACATTAGTTTTCTTTTAACATATTAAATAGATAATAACTAAGTATTCTTCCATTATAAGGAATATATTTAAAAATTGTCATCAAAAACTTGATAAATCCGTTGAATAAAATAATAGGTCGAGGAAAAAGTTTCTTTGCATGTTTATATGAAAAATCAAGAAATATTTTTCAAAGTTTATTTACATTTATTTACAGTATATATATGCCGTTTTGTTCGACGACTTTCTGCCTTTTTGTAAGTAGAGAAATGATTCCGTTGCTGTTGAAACTTTAGGTCTTCTGATCAAAAAAAAACGCGACAAATAGTTTTAACAGTCCTCTCTTGATGTTAACCTTATAGAACCTAAATGATTCTGAAGAGACTGAAACAGGTGAAAAGCTGAAGGTGCAAGGTGAGGGCTATACGGTGGATGCACTAACACCTCCCAGCCAAACTTTCTTATTTTTTGCTGAGTGGCTAAAGATGTGTGTGGTCTAGCGTTATCATGATGAAATACCACACCCTTCCTGTTGATCAATTCCGGTCGCTTTCTCTCAACTGTTTCCTTTAATCTCATCAGTTGTTAGTGGTAGAGATCCGAATCGATAGTTTTCGAAAGCTCGTAATGAACAATGCCCTTCCAGTCCCACCATACACACAGGATCACCTCATTTCGAATTAGCCCAGGTTTAGCCACAGTCTGTGAAACCTGGGGCCGACCTTAGACTACGACCTTTTTCGCACGCTCTTGTCGTACGTGATCCACTTTTCATCGCCAGTTATTCTCAATAACTCGGTTTCATTACGTCTCAATAATGAATCGCAAATGAGTACACGGTTCATTAGGTTTCTTTCAGAGAGCTCGTGTGGCACCCAAATATCGAGCTTTTTGGTATAGCCAGCTTTCTTCAAATGGGTTAAACTGTTTTGTGGTTAATATCCAGTTCTTCAGCTACTTCGTAACTACTGATATGCTGATCTTGCTCCACTTTTTCAAAAATAGCGTCCATTTTATTCGTTACAGGGCGACCAGAGCGAGGTGCATTTTTAACATCAAAATTTCCGGACTGAAAACGTTTGAACCAACTTTGTTTTACTCTTACTGACACTGCATTAGGTCCATAAACATCACAAATTTTTTTCGCTGCTCAGTTGAATTTTTGCCTTTTTTGTAATCATATTTTAAAATGTTTCGAATTTCTTCATTAGATTCACTCATTTTTATAGAAAGAAAAATAAATGTAAAATAGCGGGATACAACTTTTTTTAAATGTAACCATTTTAATGTTACTAAAACCAACCAGATACAAATAGTACAGCCAAAGAAATTACGTTATACGAAAACACTTTTTCCCCGACCTAATAAAATAAATAAATACTATTAAATATCATTGTTGAAATTCAAACCCAGACATAGAAAACCCCATAGGGCTCATCCAAATCCATCTGAATTTAGAGTCCATCGTAATTTCTCATAAATAACGGTACGTAACAGAATTAATCGCTTGAAAAGCCAAAGAAAAGATAAGATTGAATGTGCTACAACTTTATTACCTAGGTTCAGGATAGAAAATAAGTGAAATTTATACTAGCACACATATTCACTCTAAGTGGCCTGTTGATCTACATTTACATTGAAATACATTACACACATACGTATTACATATAACTAGATACGACCAAAACTTTTAATATGTACCGGAAGGTTCACTTTAATATAAGGGTTGTCACTTTTAATGTTTTAAAACTACAACAATTTCAAAATGAGCTAACAGACCAAAATGTAACAAAATTTATTCGTAAGATTCACTTTAATATCAGAGTTCTAACTTCCAAGGTGAACTAGTAACCTAATAAATGCTATCTCCAGAATAATTTTTTTTATTTATAAAATGCTACACAGGACTCATGATCTAAAATTTTACTTCTATGAAAATGGAGAACGCTAAAGCAGAATCCGGTATTTTTATGAAATAATTTCTGTTATCAGACGATAATACTTGGAATTTTAAGAATTACAAAAATGTAAGTAAAATAAATATACAAAGTTATTCTCTTTGCCTACAGAAAATACTGATGACGTAGAGACAAAAAACAGAAATAAAGAAGGTCATTCAATATATCATTTTTATTTAGATTTACGTTAATATATACTAAATTTAGCAAGAAAGGCCATTTCAAATAGATAGAATGTTATCATTAGACCGGATCATACAGATACTTTGACAAAATTTAAATGTTAATTTTATATGAATTTGAAAGAATATTTCGATTTAAGGTCAAAAGATAAAGGCATTTGGTATAAAACACTACAAAGTGAACTGCCTCGTATACCATGGTTTGCTAACAGTGGTTTAAGTAGGTCCTTCATTGTTACTGCTCACAGAGTTCATTCCGGACATACGCCTCTCAACAAGATTGCTTTCCTTATGAAAAAAGTAAATTCACCAAATTGTGAGACTTGTGGATCGATTAAAGACGTGCAACACTTGTTGACAGAATGTGACTTTACAATCTTCATCGATAATATGTTTTAAGTGACTTTAACTTGAATGTTATGGACCAAGGCATCTTTCACAGAATCTTGGATACACCTGCAAGTAAGGAAGCCAAAATTTTGTGGAAGTTTGTCATTAGTGGACTAAGATAGTTGTTTGATGCTATTTTTAGGTTATGATAGGACTGACATGTTCTTTTTGAACCCAAGTCCCTAAATTGTAAATAGATTTAAAAAAAAATTAAAATATGTATGGCCCCTTAAACATATGCAACAAGCACATTTGGAAATGTGAAACACAACTAAGTACTATTTATTGGCTGTGTCCAATTACGCACTATCATTGTCCTAATGGCGGCCATAAATAATACAAGAAGCTCATATATCTTCAAAGAATAAGTACTAACTGTCGATGAAGGCCGTTTATCACGCAGCCAACAGTTGCGAAGCCAAAGAAATATGAACCGATATCTCGAACGAGTACTACTTAACATAATAATATTGTCTACAATTTTCAATATATGTTTTTTTTAATAATATATGAAAATAAATAAATAGAAAAGCCTTATTGTTCTATTCAACAAGACGCAAAGTAAATTATCTTTGGATATAAGTAAATTTTGGTGAAAATTTCGTAAATTGTAATACCAGATTAGTAGAGGAAGGTATATTATACCGGGTATGAAACAAAACCTTATTAATTTAATTGTTATTAGCGTTCAACGGAAATACATATTTTGATTTCGATTTGGTACCCAAAAGTAGATATTTCAAGAAAATTTGCATTATTTTCAAAGAGTATTATGTTAGTATAATATGTTCTATATTTTCAAATCATTTTAGCTTAAACAATTCGAACACAAATATTATGTGAAATAGCTTTTAACCAATTTATACAGAGCTAACATTACCAGTTCTCTGCGATACGAGATGATGGATTGATATAAGATGTCATGAGAAAATGTCTTATAATTTAATTTGAAATATACACAACCAGCGCTTTTCCTGCGGCTTCGCTGGCGTCATAGACTTTCACTTCATTGAATTTGGATTTATTTTGAAAAATCTATGAAACACGTATTTTTACTTTCGAACTGAATTGCTAAATACGAATTTTCATACATATTTATCTTCAAAAATGTCGGAATTTCATACAAATTTTCATCCCCTTTTTACCTTAGGGGTCCTTTTTCGAAAAATTCTTACTTAGTGTTCACCTAAAGTGTGAAAGAAACCTACATGCAAATTTTCGCGTTATATAGATTTAATATAACAATTATCTTGTTTATCGGACGGTTGATATTTATTACTACTTTTTCATCAATATTTATAAATTAAACTTTGGAAATTTCCACAACGTAATGAAGATTAGTTTAACATTAAAGTTATTATAATTAAACATAGATCCTATATTTCAGTATGTATTTTTCCGGCTATATTGCCCAATATTTACCGGGATAACACGAGATAAATATAATAATGGAGTTCATTAGTCAACGCTTTTGTTATGATTATAATTATAAATATAATATAACCACGAACGAATATTGTTTTTAATACATAGGTATTATCGATGAGGTTTTATAGTAATCTGTTGTGTGTGTGTTTTTTTATAGTGGCATGGCAAAGTGACTAACTACACTGCTCCTAATGCTAAAAACAGTAAACACCACCAAAAAGCAACGGCAACCACCGCTTTCTGATCGCGAAACGCGTTAACTAAAAGAGTGTTCCGTTACGGGTTTATCATCACGTACATGGTGGTCGCAAACCATGTCGGGTGTATATCCCTGTTACGCCGTTTGATTATTACATATACATTGACCGATCGCGAAACCTAACAAGCCTGAGCATGGCACTATGGTGGATCTTACATATGGAGCATGGTGATCGGGATCTAATCAGAAAAAGCTGTCGTGTTCTATCAATTATGGTATTATGTATTACGTACTAGAGACGACGCCTCAACCAGATTGTTTGAAACAAGCGTTTGAGTACATACACTCACACCCACCGTCTGTTTCGGGCACTTGTTGCGGTTAAAAGTTTCATTAGATAATTTTAATTCATAAAACAACAAAAAAACAACTCAAGAGACGCAAGTAAAAGTCAATGTGTGACATTTCATCCCTAGTATAAGAATCATACAAGTTGACCGCGGTCCTCAAACTCGCTTAGTTTGTGTACTGTGACGTTGAGGGCAGATGCAACCGTATTTATTCTGAGTAAATGTATTTATTTATTTGCAGTCATGTATTGCTTGAATATTTTGTTCTTATATACCAACTGCATGATTGTTAAACTGTAATTTTATCAGTAAGTTCAATGTTAAACGCGGGCGTGCTCCCCGCACCGCGTTATCAAGTGGAACACAATTTTTGCCCATAGGTAATAATAGTTGCTCTAGTACGTAGTACATAATAATCCAATGGCATTACCACTCAGCAAGTTACGTCTTACCACTCAGCAATGCTGCAGTGTGAAGGCAAATAACAGATCGTGATGAAATCCTGATGCTCCGGAAATATTTAAATAGTAACACGATTAAGTGGGGTAATAAAAACTAAAGATTTCTGAACGTTAGAAATTGCAAATATTTCCAGGCTATTTTTGAGTTCAAGTGCTTGTCCTTCTTTCAGATAGGTTTTTAGAAATAAGAAGAAATTCCTACAATTAGCCTGAGCTTTAGGCGAAAGAAAACACCGTGATGAAGCCATAGCATGATAGGTAGGTAGCACTCTCAAGTTGAAAACCTATTACCAAACATATTTAAGTGTATTCCGGCAGCTGCACTTGAGAACCAGTTCCTACACTAGGCTTAGCGTTTCACCATCTTGGGCCACATTATCACTTAACATAAGTAAGATTGTGAATAAAATAAGAATTAAAAAATATGCCAAGTGCGTCCCAATATACAGACTTAGAAGGGAGCTTTAAGTAATTTTTAATGGAATTTGTACGAAATTACTTCTCCAAATACATTTAGTAAGGTAGTCGACTATTACTCGTTAACTTGGAAAGCTTACTTAGCTGTAATAGTTTTCTTTATAACTTCGTTGTATAATTTACTGGCGTGAATTTTATTTTCATATCCAAAAACAACCATTTAGCAGGCATGCGGGCGGACCCTTGACTCTAACAAAAATGAGCATTTTAAAGCTTAATATTTCGCAAACAGATCCCTGAATTGAAAAATCTTTTTTTGACACCTCCAATATTTTTGAACAACGTAATCAACGACCCCCACAACCTGGGCGAGAAAAAAATTCATCCTGATTTTACGTCGTGTAGAGGTACTTTATAAAAACATTATTTTATTTTATTTGATACTTTGTCGTCGTGATTAATATCCCATGCTAAATTATAGATTTCTAGCACCAAGAATCTTTGAGCTACGCCGCGGAAAGACAGACGGACAGACACGGCAAAGTTCCTTGTTGATTACGGAACGCACTTATTTTATGTAACGGTTGTGTACATTAGTCCTGCCATCATTCGTGCTTGACATCTGAAATAATATTAATAAGATATCTGTCAGTATAAAATAAACACTTCTTCGAGAGTGATTTGTATAATATATTCGAAGGAACAACAAATTTATCTGTTCTCTTTTTTATCTTAATATATCCTTCACCAGGAACGATAGTATTTGACGCCTCCAGAAACGAACACCGCAAACAAACAATAATATTTTTCCATTCTCTAGTGAAAATAGTTACGAGTAAGTTTTAGAAAGTTTTCTCATAAAACAAAGAAATGGGAATAATAATAATAGCACTCATGGCTCTTACTATAATGTTTCTATTTCATCTCGTTTATAAAAAAATCAAAGAAAAGCTATAGAAAAAGGATTGCTAATAAATAAAATTAGGTTACGTAAATTACTGAATACTTTTTATTCTTTTTTCTTGGTATCAACAGCATGCATTATTAATTGAAAAACGACTTGAATAAAATGTTCAATATTCTTGAAATATCTGGAAAAGTTTATAATGAACTTCAAACTTCGAGTATGTATCCGTAAGTAAAAAAAAGCATCACAATTCAGGTACACATTACCGGCCGATTACGTAAGTAAAAATATCACCTTTTTTCTGATTAAGATACAGTTCTGATTAAAAAAAAAACCCTTCTTTTATACGACGTGAGTATGTTAAAAATAAATCAAGGTCATTCTAGTAATTTCTATCCTTCATTTTATTTGGATATAATCGAGTCGTATTCGGAATGTGGACAGTTTTTTTTTTTAATCGTAAATTTTTAGAGGCTTTTATGCAATTTGCATATTTCAGCCTCATCGTAACATAACCGTAATATACTTTCATCATTAACATATATAATACTATAAATTTAATAATAAGAAGCGATTGATAGGAACATAGTAGCCGCCTCATTAGTGGTTGTACCAAAGGCACTCATTAAGTTCTGCCTAATTGACTCAAACCGAATACACTCCACCAGAACATGATAAACACCATCAACTTTCTGACATACATCACAAATAGGTGACTGTCTCAATTTCATCATATGTTTATATTTATTTGATGGAATATGTCCGGATCTCAACCAATATGCGACAGATATCAACTTCCTACCCAACTTTGTCGTGGCACACCAGGGTATACGAGGAGGTTCACATTGTAAGGTCTTATACCAGATACCCTTCTCACGTGATCTTTCATCAAAATATGTTTTTCAATCACTGTAACCACTTTCTTTAAATTTTTTTAATAATTCTGAATAATCTGGCAATACATTAATAATTTTACCTCTTACAATAATTAACTTAGCTAATTTATCTGCCTCCTCATTACCCTGCAAATCAATATGTGCTGGTATCCATTGCAATTTTGGATTCACACCGGTACGAAGTAAATCATCCATTTTACTTAGTAAGCTGTAAGCTACCGAAACACCTCTGAAACCAGAGGTGCATCGAGCTAGGTCCTGTAGTGCGCTTTTAATGTCACTACAAATAACAACTTTTCTAAGATTTAAATTTTTAACAAATGACAGTGCTTCTGAAATTGCAATAAGTTCAAGAGACATAATACAACAATAATTACAATTTTGACGTGACAACGTCTTATAAATGGTTTGCCGGGTGACACTTCAAGAAACTGCGTTACGCTCCGCTCACGTTATGCGCTCACAATGAGAGCGAGTGAGAGGCACGCGTCCCTTCCACTCGGGCATGGTTAGCCCGCCTAAGAGCGAGAGAGACAGACATAAAGTCGTTGTCACGTAAAACTTTCGCCCGTATACCGACTTTACAGGCAACCAATTTTTTTTAAAACACTTCTTTTATATGTTGAAAATCCTGGCTTACCAAGAAGAAAGAAGGCAATTCAGGATCCATAAGCACTCTTTGACGCATCAGTATAAATAACATTACATTCAGAGTATTTTTGTTGTAATTCAGCTATAATAACATATCTTAATAAATTAAATTCATATTTATTATTTGCTTTTTGCATACAATTTAAATTAATCTTAATAACATCCGTAATATTAATATTAGTTATCCAAGTTCATAATGTAAAGATTTGTAATGTAAGAGACGAAGCAATACATTCGCCCTTGAGTTCATTATAAACCTCAATAAGCAAAGGATTTCTCCCTCTACCCCAGTAACTGTTGTGACAAAAAGAGTGCTCAGATTGGCCCATACTTTTAAAATTTCACTATTGGACCAAGACATCGTTTTTAAAGAAAAACAGAGTTCAGTCTGCATGGCATGAATTGGCGTTTTTTTTATAAATCCTCCCATAATTCTTAATACCTGATTTTGGACTTTTTCTAATTTATACAAATTTGAATTGGCACTATTACTATAATGATAACAACCATAATCCAACCGGCTTCTTATTAAAGATATATATATATATATATATATTCTACATAGATTTTTAAGATGCACCCCCCAAGAAGACCCAGCTAAAACTCTAAGTATATTTAGACAATTTTGATTTTTTTTTTTACTATATAGTTTATGTGTATGGTCCACCGTAATGAGTTGTCTAACCATAATCCCAAATATTTGTAACAGGTAACTGTCTATATCTTAGTTATTTAATATTATTTGTGCATTATAATTTTTACGTCCTCTGTTGAAAATACAAAACTTTGACTTGTTATTTGATATTTCTAAACCTAACTCACTTAAAGTACTCACAATTTGATCCAAAGCATTTTAAATAAATGTTGTACTTACATTATATTATGTTTTGATGTGAACTATATATGACAATATCATCAGCATATTGACAAATAGAAATAATAAGGAATACTGTAAAAAAAAAAAAATGTTAATATATTAAAAATAATTGGAGTAATGGGGTCACCTTGAGCGAAACCTTTATTTGTACATCGAATATTAAACTTATTTTTGCTTTCCTCAATCATAATTTTAAGGTGTCTTTCAATTAGATAACTCCATAAATACTTACATAATCTTCTTCCAACAACAATATCATTAAAAATATACATTAATTTATTTATAAAAATATTATTGTAGGCATCTTCAATGTCTATAAAGCATGCTAAGGAGGGACATTTTTTTGAAAATCTTATTTGAATAGGCACAATTAACTTTGCCAAGAACTCTTGAAAAGTTTGCTCTTTCCTAAATCTCGTTGAAAAAGAATTAACAACATTATTTTTCTCAGTGTATCACTTTAACCTTCTCACCAGCATAGTATGGAAAATTTTGCATGTACAAGATATTAAGGAAATAGGTCTATATTTAACCGAACAGTTCATATAATTGTTTATTTTTGGTACGGCAATTATTACTACATCTCGCCCGGCATGTGGAATTGTGCCTGTAGAGAAAATCAAATTATATATATTCAGTAAATACATCTTACATACAGCTGGTAAATTATATATAATTGAATATCCGATTCCATCATCTCCGGGTACTGTATCTTTCTTTTTAACAGCATTCCACATTTCATTTAATGTAAAATTACAATCCAAAGATGGCTTATTAGAATTAAATTCTGGAGATTGTGAAAGCACATAAACTGGAGATAATTTACATAATAACTGTTCTTTGTGTTCCTACGAAGCAATACAACTATATGTTCTAAATTCTTAATACGTCTCCACATATCTGAAGGTGTTATAGATTCATTAATATTTTCACAATACTGTCTCCTATCAAGATTTTTACCTTTTTAATTGCATTTTTGACCACTGAAGCTTTTTCTTGAAATAAATTTAAGTACCGAGGCGAGGGCTTTTTCTAAACCTACTTAAAGCTAATCTTCACCGGGCAACTAATTCAGAGAGATAGGGGGTCCAATATGATTTTGGTTTAGACTTTGAGTAGGAACATTAGGTATTTTAGTTAAGGGGAAAAAATTATGGTCGGCCAAAGACAAAACATGTGTGAAATGATTGTATAATAACTGTATATTATTCTCATATGTAGGATATGTAATATGTTTTTCAACAAATATCTTAAAACCTTCCCACTCAGCCAGATGAAAATTCCTTTTTTATTTAAAGTGTATGGCTTCATGATAGTTACATTTCATTTTTATAACCATATGATCACTCAATAAGTTTTCGTTTAAAACATTCCACTGAAAACTACAAGCTAAATCAGAGGAGACAAATTTTACATCGGGAGATGTTTTTTGGACATTACTCTCTACAAGTTTAATCATCATCATCATCATTTCAGCCGTCCACTGCTGAACATAGGTCTCCCCTATAGATCTCCAGAGCGACCGATCTTGTGCGGCCTGCACCCAACGGCTCCCAGTGACCTTTATTATGTCGTCTTTCCATCTAGTGTGGGGCCGTCCTATGCTGCGCTTTCCGGTGCGTGGTCTCCACTCGAGAACCTTTCTGCCCCAACGGCCGTCAGTTCTCCGAACTATGTTTCTCGCCCACTGCCACTTCAACTTGCTAATCCTTTTGGCTATGTCGGTTACCTTAGTTTGTCTACGGATCTCCTCATTTCTAATTCGATCTCGTAGAGAAACACCAAGCATAGGCCTCTCCATAGCTCGCTGAGCGACCTTGAGCTTTCTTATGAGGCCCACAAGTTTAATGTTGTCCATTATTTATAGAGATATATCCGAATTCAAGAGTAGCAGTACATTACCTGTACTCCTCTAGTGTCATTTTTACATGACCAATTGGTTTGATGGGCATTAAAGTCTCCAGCAATCAGGCACTTGGAAGGAAATATAGAAAACAAATTATCCCAATCGTTTGAGCTTGTATATACAGAAGTTGGACAATATATAGATATAGTATATTCTAATATATTACAGTTAAGAAGCTTAACACATATTATCTCTAAACCAGTGTTGTTAACTATCAGTGGAATATGATGAACAGTAATTAACTTATGCACTGCTTTAATTACTCCCCCATAATTATCCTCTCTATCTTGCCGAAATATATTGTATCCACTTAAATGTAATTTAACTTCTGGTCTTAACCATTATTCACAAATTATTGCAATATGATGAATTATGATTATAAGTTAAAATTCAGGCTTTTTCGGCTTTAAACTTTGAGCATTCCACTGTTCTATATTCAGCGCTAATTTAAATTTGATAGTATATTCAATTCAATAAATCTCCATTTCCTATTATTCTCACTAGATATTCTATCAACTCCTCAATCAAAAAAATATTAAACAACTTAAATTTGACATCAAAATTGTTATTTCAAAAACAAATGTTTTTATATTTCTGTAACATTTATTGAATTTTTTCATAATACTTATGTTTTTTTTCTGACATGAGGACATGACATTAGGTGCTTCATTGCACTCAGACAGGACAGTTCTATTTTGAACAAACAAACAAACAAAACACGCGCTAACGGGTAGAAATCTGCAAGAGGATTATATCCACAGAGTAATGGACTAGAAACTATTAGTACAACCACGGTGTAGTGAACTACAAAGTAATGAACAACGGATTGCTGTATAGACGATTTCTCTTAACCTACAACTGCACTTTTCACTTGTCGAGTAATGAGTACGAATAAATTATTTTCGTGAAAACAAACGGCATTTTATTTCCCAGTGTATATCGCCGTCTCTCCAAACGATGTGTCAAATTAATTCGCTCGAAAAGTAAAGTCACTGCGATGGGTTTATTACCATCTGCATGGTGGCCGCGATCCAGTCGGGTTGAGATCCCTACCACCACTAAGATTTGTAGATAGGTTTTTTTTTAATAAGATTAACTATCATTTAATTTGCCTATCTATAATATAAATAAAAATGAATCGCAAAATGTGTTGGTAAGCGCATAACTCAACAACGCCTGGACCAATTTGGCCAATTCTTTTTTTTTAATGTTCGTTGAAGTTCAAAGATGGTTTTTAAGGCAAGAAAAGTTCGAATAATTGCCGGAAAAACCTTAAAAACAGCCCTTTTTTTTCCCATACAAACGTTTTCTAACTAAAACGAACTTTATTGTTATTGTATAAAGTTCATATTGAATTACAAGCACTCACTGTTGTTTAAACAATGTAGGTATGTTCCTAACGTCAAAGAGTCAATTTTTCACTTTATTACCTATGTACAAAGTTTAAATTCAATCATATCTATCAAAACAGTGTGCGTTGGAGCACACATAAACAAAAAAAAAAACGAATTCGAATAGTTCAATTTGGTCGGCTTCGCGATATTATTTCATTTGTTTTACTTTAAAATGCATCAGTTTTCAAGTCATTATATCAGTCAAACAAAAACAGCGTTACCAAAAGTGTTTTATTATTTTAAGTTTTTATTATTTCAATATTTTCTTTTCCTATTCATGAGAGACACCCTTCTGTTGTTCACTTAGCTGTGCATTTAGAAAATGGACAAAGAGTGTATTTTACAGCACAGAACGTAGTACAAAGAGCTGCTCAGCCACCATCTACTACATTAACCAGTTTTTTTGAGACATGCCAAAACGATGATTTTGCACAAACATTGCTATATTCTGAAATGCCAAAATATTATACTTGGAATCAATCCTCAAGAAGATTTATAAGACGGAAACAAGGGAAACATATTCAAGGGTACCCAGATGTGTATTCCACCGATGCCATTGGTCGATTTTATTCAGTACATCCAAGCAATGATCAATGTTTTTATTTACGACTGCTATTAGTCAATGTACGTGGCCCAACATCATTCCAACATATACGAACTGTTGATAGTGAATTGTGTGGATCTTACAGGGAAGCCTGTCAACGTTTGCAATTGCTAGAAAATGACGCTCATTGGGATCAAACTCTCAATGATGCTGTAATATCATCACACGCTCATCAAATACGAACATTGTTTTCTATAATCATGTCTACAAGCTTCCCATCAAACCCAATTGATTTGTGGATCAAGTACAAAGATAATATGTGTGATGATATTTGGTATCAAATACGAAATAGAATGGGAAATCCAAATATACAAATCAGTGAAGAAATTTACAACGAAGCATTGATTTCAATTGAGGACATGTGCTTGATGATGTCAAACAAACTATTAATTCAATAAGGCCTGGCCGCGCCCAATCGTCCAATCCATGATGCTTTTAACCAAGAGTAGAATCGAGAAAAAATGTATGATCTCAACACTTTAAAAAAATTAATTCAAACGAATCTTCCACTGTTGAATAAACAACAGAAGTATGTATTTGATAATCTTATGAAAGTAATAAATGATGAAACTGGAGGGATTTACTTCTTAGATGCACCTGGTGGTACAGGAAAAACTTTTTTGATTTCATTAATATTAGCAACGATTCGCTCACAAAATAAAACTGCACTTGCATTCGCTTCGTCGGAAATCACAGCAACTTTGCTTGAAGGTGGTCGAACAGCCCATTCAGCATTAAAATTGCCATTAAATATGCAAAGCAATGAAACTCCGACCTGCAACATTTGTAAGAACTCTGCAATGGCAAAGGTCTTGCAGCAATGTAAATTAATTATTTGGGATGAATGCTTTAGACAGAACATTAAAAGATATACGGAGCAATCATAACCAATTTGGTGGTGCAATGATTTTATTAGCAGGAGATTTTCGTCAAACATTGTCAGAGATTCCACGATCAACACCAGCTGATGAACTCAATGCATGTCTAAAGTCCTCCAATTTGTGGAAACATGTCAAAGTACTTCATTTAAGCAAGAATATGCGTGTCGAGTTGCAAAATGACCAATCTGGAAAAATATTCTCTAAACAACTCATTGACATTGGTAATGGCAAATTTCCTATAGACATGTTGACTGGCTGCGTTAATATTCCTCAAAGTTTTTGTCAGTTAACTCGATCAAAAGATGAACTTATTCAGAAGGTGTTTCCAGATGTTTCTCAAAATTACAGAAACCATGATTGGCTGCAAAAAACATAGATGTAAATGAATTAAATTTAAAAATACAAGAACAAATTACAGGTGAATCGAGGATATATAAATCAGTTGATTCGGATACTAACTAAGATGATGTAGTGAACTATCCACCAGAATTTTTAAACTCGCTGGATTTGCCAGGATTGCCACCTCACAATCTTCAATTAAAGGTTGGATCGGTAGTTATAATGTTGTGAAATATCAACCAACCGCGTCTTTGCAACGGCACACGGTTAGCGATAAAAAAATTACTAAACAACGTGATAGAAGCAACTATACTGAAAGGAAAGTATAAAGGAGAAGACGTTCTCATACCGTGCACCCAATGATTCCGAATGATGTGCCGTTTGACTTTAAACGACTACAGTTTCCAGTTCGGCTTGCTTTTGTTATGACCATAAACATGTCCCAGGGGCAATCATTAAGTGTTTGTGGTATTAATCTAGAAAACCCATGTTTCTCACATGGCCAATTGTATGTTGCCTGTTCCAGTGTTTGAAAACTATCAGATTTGTTTGTCTATGCGCCAGATAATCAAACAAAAAACATCGTATATCACAAAGCACTACAATGAAAATAAAACTGATTTTGGTTAATAATTATGATTCACATGATTAACAATAAAGAGATTACTGATTTTTAAATGCTTATATATGTTTTATTTAATTATATTTCTTATTCACAACGCCCTATCACCAGGGTGACGGTTCTGTTCAGGAGAATTTTTTGCCCCGACTATAAAATATGTAGAAACAAAAAAAATGTCACATTACAAATCATTTTGACAGGACTTTATTGCAATTTAATTAGGCAGTACGAAGTCTGCCGGGTCAGCTAGTATTTTAATAATTTTTTGGGTAAAAATAGTGAATATTACATACAATCAAGAATTTTAAAATAAAATTTCCATGTTTCCATGTCTTTGGTCACTGTATAGTATTCAATAATCACTGAGTGCTATTCCAAAAGCCCGCAACAAATGAACCGTGTCAATCCACTAGTAACATTTATGGCTTTCGCTTCACTTCCTCAGAGAGGTTGCGAATTTGAGTTTTATTTTCTTTAACTGTTCATGTTCTATATTGTGCGTTATTACCTTTCAACCAAATCATTGTTATGTTTTTTTATTTATTTTTTATTTCCTCTGCGTGGACTTCAGAAATGGGTCCAGTGAAAAAGTATCCTATCTATATACCAAATTTCATCCCAATCCGTTCAGCCGTTTCAGGGTCATATCAACATCTGTATTCAATTAATGACTATAATTAAAGTTGTCTTTAATTATTCTAAAGAAAGCATACAATTATACTTAAGTAATTTTATTTAATTGGTACATTTACTATCGATATCGTTTTTTTTTATTGATCCTGTATTCTTACTTTTATTTATTAATTTATCATTTTAAATAATCCCTTTATAAATATTTATATACATTTTAATATTATTCTGGTGTTAATAACCGATAAATCCAGTGTTAATATATAATTCAAACTTTTAAAATGTTTTTTTAGTGCCATCTGTTAATAACCCTGAGTAATACTAATTTATGTATAAGTTGTTCCTAATGATTTGGTGCCAAAGTTAATAATAGATTGCTCTCTTTATGGTATATTGTGTGAGTGAATCTTCAAACTACTAAGTAGGTAAATTTGCAATTATTATAGTATATTCAGATGCGAGTTTAAAATTTGTACATTATGTGTTACACGTTTTACTTAGAATAGCAACGGTACATCTAGCGGATGGATATTATAACAGAAGCTAAACAGTATGGGCATAATCATATTAGACATGAGGTTAAATTACGAAACTAGTTATATGTAAGTAATCATAGATGGCGCGCTTTGGCAGTAAATTATATTTATAATCCGGGAGTTGACAACTTTTAGAAAATTGTTTTAAACACTTTATATGTTGAAAATAATACATATGAATAATTTTTTATTTCATTAATACATCATAAAAAGGGATTTCTTTTTTAAAAATGTAAATAAAAATCCCGCTACAGTAAAGTACCATTATGGTCCCGTGACGTCATCATTCATTTTATAATATATAATTTTGTTGTTTTGTATGGTAACAGTGATAATTTATGCAAGAGTCTAACGTTCATATTATAAAACTATCTAACGGACACTAATCTCGAATACACCCTTAAAAAATGTGTGTTTGATTTTCGGAAATTTAACCCCTAAGGTGGTGAAAAAAGGGATGACATTTTGTATGAAAATCCGTCATTTTTTGAAAATAGACTTTTGAAAATTGGTATTAAGCAATTTAGTTAGAAAGTAAAAAAGACGCATTTCATAGTATTTTTTTAAATTGAATACCTAATGGTGATAGTTTATTTAATACAGTACATAGTAATTTATGTAACGACATCATTTCTATTCGCTAAAGGCAGTATCAACGAATGCAGTAACTTTCGCGATATAGACCGTCCCTAAGAACGAATTTTACGAAATTGAAACAAGGGTGGAAACGTGGGGCATAGCTAGTAATATTATAATTATATAATCTTAGCCGTTGTTTATGTACCATTTTGTTATAAATTATTTCACCATAACGTAATTTTATTTATATGCAAATCACAATAACTAATTTTTGTTATATTTTTTTTCACACAAGTAAATTTTATTTTTGGTTTCACTTTTCCACTAGTTCTACTATTATTTTTAAGTGTATGTATTGCCCACGTTTTAAGAAAATTCGATTTGATTATGAGATCCTTTGTGAAACCCTAAGGGTATCGCCCTACAACCTAAAGAGCCTCATGAGTAATGCGTCTACTTTAAATTCCTTTATAAAACTGACAAACTCAATCATCAAATTTTCAATAACGTATCTGAGTTTACTATCCCCGATTATTCTTTATTTGTAACAATTATTATTTTTATCATAAGACAGATATCCGTTTCCCTCTTATCTATTAAAGCTATAGGATATGGATATTTAAATATATATACATGCATTTCAAACTTTGCTTGGTTATCTAAAAATTCCAAGAAAGTACAATAAAGAAAACTACTCAAAAAATCAATATATACATGTACATATTATAAAACTCAATGTCTCTCTGTCTGTATGTCGTTTATTTTCTTTTCACACGAGAACGACTTATCCGATATACATACTTGGTCTTTATTTTAATTCATATTTATGTAATCTGGCCTAGTTGTAGAATGTATTTTGTAAAATATAGTAACATACGAACTTTGCTTGAAGGTGGTCGAACAGCCCATTCAGCATTAAAATTGCCATTAAATATGCAAAGCAATGAAACTCCGACCTGCAACATTTGTAAGAACTCTGCAATGGCAAAGGTCTTGCAGCAATGTAAATTAATTATTTGGGATGAATGCACGATGGCACATAAAAAATCTTTGGAGGCTTTAGACAGAACATTAAAAGATATACGGAGCAATCATAACCAATTTGGTGGTGCAATGATTTTATTAGCAGGAGATTTTCGTCAAACATTGTCAGAGATTCCACGATCAACACCAGCTGATGAACTCAATGCATGTCTAAAGTCCTCCAATTTGTGGAAACATGTCAAAGTACTTCATTTAAGCAAGAATATGCGTGTCGAGATGCAAAATGACCAATCTGGAAAAATATTCTCTAAACAACTCATTGACATTGGTAATGGCAAATTTCCTATAGACATGTTGACTGGCTGCGTTAATATTCCTCAAAGTTTTTGTCAGTTAACTCGATCAAAAGATGAACTTATTCAGAAGGTGTTTCCAGATGTTTCTCAAAATTACAGAAACCATGATTGGCTGCAAAAAACATAGATGTAAATGAATTAAATTTAAAAATACAAGAACAAATTACAGGTGAATCGAGGATATATAAATCAGTTGATTCGGATACTAACTAAGATGATGTAGTGAACTATCCACCAGAATTTTTAAACTCGCTGGATTTGCCAGGATTGCCACCTCACAATCTTCAATTAAAGGTTGGATCGGTAGTTATAATGTTGTGAAATATCAACCAACCGCGTCTTTGCAACGGCACACGGTTAGCGATAAAAAAATTACTAAACAACGTGATAGAAGCAACTATACTGAAAGGAAAGTATAAAGGAGAAGACGTTCTCATACCGTGCACCCCAATGATTCCGAATGATGTGCCGTTTGACTTTAAACGACTACAGTTTCCAGTTCGGCTTGCTTTTGTTATGACCATAAACATGTCCCAGGGGCAATCATTAAGTGTTTGTGGTATTAATCTAGAAAACCCATGTTTCTCACATGGCCAATTGTATGTTGCCTGTTCCAGTGTTTGAAAACTATCAGATTTGTTTGTCTATGCGCCAGATAATCAAACAAAAAACATCGTATATCACAAAGCACTAAAATGAAAATAAAACTGATTTTGGTTAATAATTATGATTCACATGATTAACAATAAAGAGATTACTGATTTTTAAATGCTTATATATGTTTTATTTAATTATATTTCTTATTCACAACGCCCTATCACCAGGGTGACGGTTCTGTTCAGGAGAATTTTTTGCCCCGACTATAAAATATGTAGAAACAAAAAAATGTCACATTACAAATCATTTTGACAGGACTTTATTGCAATTTAATTAGGCAGTACGAAGTCTGCCGGGTCAGCTAGTATTTTAATAATTTTTTGGGTAAAAATAGTGAATATTACATACAATCACGAATTTTAAAATAAAATTTCCATGTTTCCATGTCTTTGGTCACTGTATAGTATTCAATAATCACTGAGTGCTATTCCAAAAGCCCGCAACAAATGAACCGTGTCAATCCACTAGTAACATTTATGGCTTTCGCTTCACTTCCTCAGAGGTTCCGAATTTGAGTTTTATTTTCTTTAACTGTTCATGTTCTATATTGTGCGTTATTACCTTTCAACCAAATCATTGTTATGTTTTTTTATTTATTTTTAATTTCCTCTGCGTGGACTTCAGAAATGGGTCCAGTGAAAAAGTATCCTATCTATATACCAAATTTCATCCCAATCCGTTCAGCCGTTTCAGGGTCATATCAACATCTGTATTCAATTAATGACTATAATTAAAGTTGTCTTTAATTATTCTAAAGAAAGCATACAATTATACTTAAGTAATTTTATTTAATTGGTACATTTACTATCGATATCGTTTTTTTTTATTGATCCTGTATTCTTACTTTTATTTATTAATTTATCATTTTAAATAATCCCTTTATAAATATTTATATACATTTTAATATTATTCTGGTGTTAATAACCGATAAATCCAGTGTTAATATATAATTCAAACTTTTAAAATGTTTTTTTTAGCGCCATCTGTTAATAACCCTGTGTAATACTAATTTAAGTATAAGTTGTTCCTAATGATTTGGTGCCAAAGTTAATAATAGATTGCTCTCTTTATGGTATATTGTGTGAGTGAATCTTCAGACTACTAAGTAGGTAAATTTGCAATTATTATAGTATATTCAGAAGCGAGTTTAAAGTTTGTACATTAAGTGTTACACGTTTTACTTAGAATAGTAACGGTACATCTAGCGAATGGATATTATAACAGAAGCTAAACAGTATGGGCATTATCATATTATACATGAGGTTAAATTACGAAACTAGTTATATGTACCTAATCATAGATGGCGCGCTTTAGCAGTAAATTATATTTATAATCCGGGAGTTGAGAACATTTAGAAAATTGTTTTAAACACTTTATATGTTGGAAATAATACATATGAATAATTTTTTATTACATTAATACATCATAAAAAGGGATTTCTTTTTTAAAAATGTAATAAAAAATCCCGCTACAGTAAAGTACCATTATGGTCCCGTGACGTCATCATTCATTTTATAATCCATAATTGTTGTTTTGTATGGTAACAGTGATAATTTATGCAAGAGTCTAACGTTCATATTATAAAACTATCTAACGGACACTAATCTCGAATACACCCTTAAAAAATGTGTCTGTTTGATTTTCGGAAATTTAACCCCTAAGGTGGTGAAAAAAGGAATGATGACATTTTGTATGAAAATCCGTCATTTATGAAGATAGATTTTTGAAAATTGGTATTAAGCAATTTAGTTAGAAAGTAAAAAAGACGCATTTCATAGTATTTTTTTTTAATTGAATACCTAATGGTGATAGTTTATTTAATACAATACATAGTAATTTATGTAACGACATCTATTCGCTAAATGCAGTATCAACGAATGCAGTAACTTTCGCGATATAGACCGTCCTTATGAACGAATTTTACAAAATTGAAACAAGGGTGGAAACGTGGGGCATAGCTAGTAATATTATAATTATATAATCTTAGCCGTTGTTTATGTACCATTTTGTTATAAATTATTTCACCATAACGTAATTTTATTTATATGCAAATCACAATAACTAATTTTTGTTATATTTTTTTTCACACAAGTAAATTTTATTTTTGGTTTCACTTTTCCACTAGTTCTACTATTATTTTTAAGTGTATGTATTGCCCACGTTTTAAGAAAATTCGATTTGATTATGAGATCCTTTGTGAAACCCTAAGGGTATCGCCCTACAACCTAAAGAGCCTCATGTGTAATGCGTCTACTTTAAATTCCTTTATCAAACTGGCAAACTCAATCATCAAATTTTCAATAACATATCTGAGTTTACTATCCTCGATTATTCTTTATTTGTAACAATTATTATTTTTATCATAAGACAGATATCCGTTTCCCTCTTATCTATTAAAGCTATAGGATATGGATATTTAAATATATATACATGCATTTCAAACTTTGCTTGGTTATCTAAAAATTCCAAGAAAGTACAATAAAGAAAACTACTCAAAAAATCAATATATACATGTACATATTATAAAACTCAATGTCTCTCTGTCTGTATGTCGTTTATTTTCTTTTCACACGAGAACGACTTATCCGATATACATACTTGGTCTTTATTTTAATTCATATTTATGTAATCTGGCCTAGTTGTAGAATGTATTTTGTAAAATATAGTAACATACGAAATAAGCAGTGGCGATAATGGTCTGTGATAATGCTGAATCGATTTGGGAAAAAACTAATTTCTGGCGCTTAAATGGCTTACGCTGAGTAAGCCAAAGGAGATTTATACAAATTAATGTTCTTTATAATTGTAGATCCAAATATAAATTCAAAAATGTCAGCGATAATAATAACCGGTGAGCGACCACTGTAAGTTGGAGGGCACGAATCGCGCGTGCGCTCGACCGACGACGGCATTCTGTAGACCACACGAACGGATCCGCGGTTACAGCTAGTCTATACTAACTGTGATATTATTTTAATTTTAAAGAAGTTATGTTATGTTAAGTTATTAGTAGTTTAGTAAAGTAATGTAAGAACATAAACCGTATTATTGGTCAGCATAGTTGCCTTCCAAAACCGTGTTATTTAAATGTTTGGGTCTTTTTATGATCCACTAAATTAGTTAATATTTCGTATTCTGCCGAGTCGATACGAGTTATTTTTTTTTAATAAAGAAAGTTCATGTTATGGTTACTGGATTTGTAAGTCAGTCAATTGGACGCATGGACTGATTACTATGGCTTTTCCAAAACCGATCACCACAGACGAATGTTTCGTATATCACCATTCGTCGAGCCATTTTTCGTTTATTTCCGTTATATTTCAATTAATAAGTACATTACTATATCCTTATATAACTGCTACAAAAGAGGAAATTAACAGATCCAATCAATCTACTTCATAATTTATATTATCAAACGAGGAAAATAATGGTACTTAATATACTTATGCATATAAGACCATGATAGAAATTTCATTTAACACCAGATTTGGTTGAAAATGGATGTCAAATACACAATATTAGTTTTGGTAACGTTTTCTTTTAACAGTATAGCAGGATCCCCGAGTAGTTCAGGTAAGAATTATTCGTTTCCAATGCCTTTTTATACATTGTATTTTTTGGTCGGTAACTTTTGTAGTACCTACTTGGTACACTGTCTTCTCGAACTGGCTTAATTCCTTTGAACCAAAGTAACATATTCAGTTCAATTTCTGTGGCCTATTACACGATATTACTGCAGGAGATCACCTTTCAATTATAAACTACTAGCCGTGCCTGCGGCTACGCTCTGTTATAAGGGACTTTAAAAATCCCTTTTTAAAAAAAGAATTATTTTAAGATAGATATATATATTAATTGCTTGACACTGAATTAAAATTAATATTATAATTAAATCGGACTATGAGTGTCACGGACTGGGTCTGAGATGGAACTGAGGATGAGCTACGGGATCGTGAGAGGACTGGGCGAAGTGCTGACGCTAAATACTGGGAATGGTCTAAGGAGGATATGGTTTTGTGATACTAGAGAAAGGTTGGCACTTTAGGGTACATACTTCGGGTATAACAGCCCCCCGCGTAAAAGAAAACTTTTGCAGTAAAGTGCAAAGTTTTAATGTGATGTTCTTAAACGAGGAACGGAAATTTCTGTTGTTTCCTCAACATCAGGACCAGGGACTGTAGTTCGTGAGGTTTTAAAGGAAGTTAGGTTTTGGTAAAATTTCTTATACAGTATCAATAGAATTATAGCTACAAACAACACAAGTGTACAATATGTTAAAATTGGATAAGTTGAATTGTATTCTAAAAAGAAATTTGGATCTCCTGATAGTTTATCTATTGAGGATAAAATTTGATTAGTAACAATATCTAAATCCTTTAACTTATCCAAGTTTGTTCCTACATTTTTCATAGGTGGTATGTTAGTGAAGTCTAGTCTTTTAATATTACAACAAACATCAGTAATAATATTGAAATCGGATCTTACAGGGTTCACATTAATGTTAATATTAAATTTTCCGGATAATTCTGTATTCCGGCATATGGCGGTACAATTAGAAGGTAAGTTTAAAAATCCTGTGCCTGATATTTTGAATTCCGTTATATTAGCATTACAATCGACTGTTAACTTGTATACCTTTGATTGGACATACAGAAAGTGGTTATTGTTAAGCCTATGCCATATGTCGATGTCACCATTAATAAATTTAGGATTACATTGATCCGGTAAGGAATCCAATACTTTTAACATCAGTTCTGTTTCACAGGTGGGGTTTGTATTCACAGGGTATTCTGTTACAGTTTTACAAATATAAATACTATTTGGAATTACTTTACACATTTTTAAGCTATTCATATAACAATAATAAGATTTATCTTTACTAATACTTACATAGTTAGAAGTAGGGATAATTAATGAATACGAAACTGGTTTTTCAACATCGTGTGGTAATGGTATAGGGATGGTTTAATACACATTATAAATTTTATGAGTTACCAGCGGGATTTTGCAAGCAAATATTATTCGTTTTACCCACTATGTACTTAATTCACTTATATCTATAATAACATGAATATTTTCTAAATCTAAGTTTACAGGAAGTTCCAGCGATCTGGGTATGTATCTAATATTATTCAATAACTCATAATACAATTCCTTAAGTGTAAGTACAGATAGGTGAAGAACATGGCTTTTAGTAAACATAATTGCATTCTGCAAATCTTCCATTTTAAATGACAAAGTTAACAAAGCGGAAGATAAACTGTTACAAAATTGATTAAAATTTGACATTATAATTAACTTATTAGACGCTAAACTTAGGTTTCTTAAATTAGAACTTAAATTTTCGACAGCGTTATTCAAACGTGCTTCATTTAAATTTATAATACATATGGTTTCATTGAAGCTCTTTAACGCGGTACTGGTAATTAACGTGTTATATTTCAGTAAGTTGGCTAATTTCTTATTGTTACTATTTAGAATTTGAATAGCGTTGTCATATCTAAGTGCATCGTCTTCATCCAGAGTACCAGTAACATGTTTAAAAATAGTACCGATGCCGGATATCCATGCGGATCTTTTTGATAGTACGGGTAG